>CM038640.1:4522552-5145052 GCA_021554675.1 Leuciscus idus | reverse complement strand
AGTGTGTGAGTAGGAAATATCACTTTACTTTCCAAACATTCCTTTTGCCATTAATAATCCAGAGATTTTTTGTTAACACTTTATTTTACAGTCTTTGTTACGTTACATGTACTTACTATAGTAATATCTATAAATGATGCATAATTGCATGCAACTAACCCTCAACCAAACCCTAATCCTAACCTGAACCCTATCCCTAAACAAGTACATGTAGTTCATGAATATTACTCAGTACATAAATGAAAAATTACACTGTAACAATGACACCTTAAAATAAATGGTTACACTTTATTTGGTAACACTTTATTTTACAGTATCCTTGTTACATATGTTAAATGTACTTACCATAGTAATAACAGTAAATTATGCATAATTACATGCAACTAAACCTCAACCAAACCCTAATCCTACACTAACCCTATAGTAAGTACATGTAGTTGCTTAATATTACTCAGTACTTAAATATATAATTACACTGTAACAATGACACCTTAAAATAAAGTGTAACCCTTTATTTTAAAGTGTAATTGTTACAGTGTAATTATATATTATATATATACTATATGGTTAGGGTAGGATTAGGATTTGGTTGAGGGTTAGTTGCATGTAATTATGCATAATTTACTGTTATTACTATAGTAACTACGTGTAACATTCAGTATGTAAAAAGGACACTGTAAAATAAAGTGTTACCAAAAAAAAAGTGTGTAACTGAAATAACTTATCCACAAAAGCAAACAAACATTGCATTACTGTGATTCATGGACTGTAGTAATAATGTGATGTTCTCTGAAGTACCTTGGAACAAGGCCACAGTAAGCAATTCTTGGATCCAGTACAAAACGGTCCAGCCTTGGTTGAAATCGGGATCATTTTCTGGGCCCACTCTTCTCGGTTCAGTTCAGGCCCCCTCAAGTCTGGAACAAAAGTTCCAGCTGTCCCCCCTTTTTCGGCACCCCTGCCTTGGATTACCATGTAAATACCATGGTACATGAATACGGAAATCATTCAGTGCAACAGTTTACATGGTACTAATATCTGATCCGATCACTTCACCCGGACACCACTGTACTTCAGCAGTTTCCTGCAGGGACAGATCCACAGCAGATCCAAAGGGCAGTCTTCTGTTACAGCATTAACCTCAATCGCAGTAAACAAGTCCATTAATCTCTGACACTAATACACACATTAATGAATGAATAAATAAGCCGTGTGTAATGGGTAATGGCTGTTGTGTCCTCACATGATGTCCTGACCGTTTCCCTGCTGTCCTCTGACCCAGAGCCTGTGCCAGATCTCCTTCCTGTCTTTCCGTCCCTCCGGGAACACGCTTCCCCTCTCGGCCCGCTCAGCCATTACGGGAAAACTTTAAAGTCGTGCTTGTTTTCCCCTCTTCTAGAACTCTCTCTCTGAGAAACCCGTGGCTGGGAATGCCAAAAATGTGCACATGAGAGACACGTTTGGTAAGAAAAGACAGAAAAGAAAGAGTTGTACGAGGGAGGGCTGAAAAACACGACCATAAAGATGTCAAAGAAAGGAAAGAATCTGCTGATGGTACAAATAAATGCAGGGCAGTGAGGAGTGCTCCCCGTTATTGTCCCTCCACCTGGGGTAAGGATGTCCTCCGCCTGGAGTGGTGTTAATGTTTAGCCGGGTAACCCAGTGTAACTGGGAGAACTCTCATCTAAAAGCACCATGCAGAAAGACAGATTCCAAAGCGAAAATTATAAGCTTTGTTCAATCAAATCCGATTTGGTTTTTAAATCTAATCTTTAGGACTGATGGTTCAGATTTGGCAAATATGAATTTGAATCTGTTTGTTCAGACATTGTTGTCAGAATCTAGTGAATTTACCCTGTTTGCTATAGTGGTGAAGCACAATACCAAGAAACAAGTGAGAGTAGTTTCACCTTTATTTATATAGTGCTTAATACTATACAGATTGTTTAATAAAAAGCTTTACAGTGATAACACTGATGATTCAGTGATGCAAACAGAGTTCAATTCTGCTGTAAAGGAACTCTAAAAGAAAACAGTGAGATTGTTCAGCTGAAGTCAGTTCAGTGTTGATTCAGTTCTGGAGTGTGTTTCCCGAAAGCATCGTTAGCCAACTATGGTCGCAACTTCCGTCGTTATCGTTGTTCAACGAGTCTGTGTTTCCCGAAACCATCGTTCCAACGAACACTCGCAAACAGCATCGCAGAGTTGTGTGATTGGAACGACACTCTCGATCTGTGGTTAGAAACAGAGTTTCTAGTTTGCATGACATATTCCTTATCTTGAGCTAAACAAGCAAGCTGACATTCAGTACAATCTGTGTCTTTTATTTAGAATTCATACAAATATAATTTACATCGTTTAGTTTGTCAAGAGATTTAAAGCGTTGTTTCTGAAGAGTGTGCATGTGTGAACGTGCTCGACTACGTAAGAACGAGCCTATGATTGAATCTGGAAATAAAGCAAATATCTGAGAAAAATGAGAAATAGTCCTCGGATGCGTGTCTGTAATTTATAGCAAAACATCCAGCGTTAATTCGATCTTAAACAGATTCATTAAAATAAGTTATTACTCCAACACCTGCGTGACATCATTAACCAACGCGGTTGAATGACCACTTTGAATGTTTGGGGAAACAGTCGTGACTAGCTAGTTGATTTCTTCAACGATGCATCGCACTACGTTAGTGAAGCAGCGAGTTATGTCGTTGTTCAGGAAACACACCCCTGTTCAATATCTGTGTAAAGATCAATTATGTTGAAAAGTTTAATTCATCAATAAAGCAGCTCTGTAGAAAACAGTGATGTCATCGTCCAGCTCAGTTCAGTTCTCATACAAGTGTCAGTTCAGTCAAATCAATAATATTGTTGAATATTAAGTGTATCTAAGCAAGCCGGAGGTGACAGTGGCAAGGAACCCAAACTTTATCAGTTGACAGAATGGAGAAAAAAAACCTTGGGAGATCCCAGACTCAGTCGGATAGGGACCAGTTTCTCCTCCGGCCAAGTCAGATTGGTGGAGTGGTATCATTCAGAATATTTCATCCAGTTTCTTCTGCTTGAAGATTGGGATAGTTGTCAGTGAGGATGGAAAAAATAAATATGTTTTGACAGTTTAGACTGAGATTAACTAAACTGATTTCAAACCACTTATGGATGTAGTTTTTATTTGGATTCCATCATGTGTATCTTTGACATTCCCAACCCTGGTCCTGAAGTTCCCCCAACTTTGCACGTTTCCCTAATCAAATTAAACTTCATCTACTCCTCAACTTGTTCGAAAATGCAAGACCTGCAATGGGGTACATTAGATAAGAGAGAACTTATAGGGATACTCCAGGAGCCAGGTTGGGAACTATTGGTACAGACAAAAAAAAAAAAAAAAAAACGAAATGAATTCAGATATGCCAAAAATCTGATTTTTGCTGCCTGTCTGAACAAAGCCTATATCTGCTTATATGACTCCCACAATAAAGTGTAATAACGCCCACGTTGATCTTTCCAACGACGGCTCTGTCAAACCATCAAACCTTCCTCAATCAAAAATCCACACTCATGCCTACCCTTCTTCAAAGCCGTCTACCCTCGGCCACCCGCGCCTCATCTCCACGACTCACTACCTGCCTAGTTAATTATTGAGCAGATACGAGCGGAGGAAGGTGTGTGGCAGCGGTGAAGAAAAGAGGGATGACAGATCTGCCTGCGTCGTCTCTTCTCAAACGCAGGGAAAGAAGCTCAGGCGTAGACAGCTGAGCTCAGAGAGAGCAGAATGGAGACGTTCAGTGGAAGTGCTCTGGGGCGGTTCGTTATTGTGACGCCGTGGTTTGTTTCGCGGTTCGCGCCCTTGAGGGACACCGTTGATCACACCAGCTATTTGTATCTTTCATCAGAATGTAAAGCATTGAAGAAAAGTGCTGCATAGAAAGTTACCGCACTCGCTTTCTGTCTGCTCCACGACAAACGACATGTGACTGTGATATTCGGGAACTTTTGAACACGTTAGTGCTTTGATTAGTTCGTTTTAGATTGATTGAACTGGAGGATTTCATCAGAATCACATCTTTGATCGCACAAAAGTCAAAACCATCACAATCCTCTGTCAGAACGTCAGCTGTCACTCAGGATTTCCAAAAGTCTTACATGACAACTGTAGAATGTCATTTAAGAGAGTCAAAGATTTGCACAACTAAATTGGCAGTTCAGTTCTTATTGGTATTAGTCTTCAGCACTGAGAGAAATGTTTCGTCAAATTCATGGTTCAGAATTGGCAGCTGCAGTTTCCAGAACGTGACCATTGAGAATAAAGTGGGATGACATTTCACAGCTCAGCTTACTTTAGTGCCATTTCTATTGAAACGTGTATGTCGTGTATTTAATATATTTGTAATTACACATTTGTAAGGATGCATTTGCAATTCGGTACATTTAAAATATATTAACTTTTAATATAGTATCAAGTTATACACCACACTTGAAATTATAATCAAGCACTTTTCATGTGCTTTAGTATGTTAGTCAAAACATCAGAATAAGTGCACTTCTTTAAAGCCGTACAAAGACTACCAATACATAATGAAAAAAACAACAACTTTAAAGTAAAACTTTCATTTGACATTATTACCAAGTGTTAAACATAGTCACGAATGTGTACAGTCATTAAATAAAGCGTAAATGGATTTTTGATTTAATTATATGCATGTAGAGTTTTTACTTAAGATTTTAAGTACTAAGCGCACTTCTTTTTCACATAGTGACAACCACTAACCCAAAAGAGGTGGTAAAATAGAGGTTATTTTTACAAACATTTAATACTTTTGTTGTGTATAATAATCATTTAATATTTAAAGGTAGATTTTAAATTTATTTGTAAGGAATTTTTGACAAACAACACATTTTCTTTATAACACCATAATTTGGCATTTGGGCGACACGCGTCCCCAATCCCTCTTGAGGATCTACACCCGCATTTTAACAATAATACTGTATGTTGTTGAGAAAGAAGTAAACTTTGGGCTGGCGATTTCATAAATCTCTCTGTTAAATGGTGATATCCCTCTCTCTAATGGCTTGGTAATTGACGTCACGCCAGGCAGATTCAAGGTGCTTTCACTGCTTTGACAAGTTAAGTGGGGGGTGGAGGGGGCATGGGGCCATTGTCTTTCAAATGAGCTGTCAAGAGGGGGCGTCCCGTCAGCAGTTTGCCTTAGTACCTGCCCGTTAATAATTGAGCCGTGAGCTTGTGGAGGTGTATGGCGTTTAACAGACAACTTATGTGCTTTGATTGACAGATGAGCTAACTGCGACTTTTTTTCCCTAAAGGATAAAACCAGAGGCAGGAGACACACCAGTGATTGAAATCAAAGAGAAACGGGAGGTCTAAATAGAAATGATGAGTGTGTTCAGATGGGTTACTTATTGTGTGGTGTGTGTGTTCTCAAGGCATTGTAAGCAACTTCCTTTTTGGGTTCTTGTTGGTGATAAGTGTAACTGAATGGGTGCTAGTCCATGACATGCATGCGCGCCTGTGTGTGTGTGTGTGTGTGTGTGTGTGTGTGTGTGTGTGTGTGTGTGTGTCTATTCCATGCAGAAAGAGGATGATGCACCCAATGTAAGACAGCATAAGTTTCCAGAGCCGGGTGTCATCCATCACTGGTTGCGATGTGTCCGCTCTAACCTGGTTTATGACAGCCAGAACAACATTACACTAAACAAACCTGTTTTATGGCACTAGTGATTGATTCCCTCTCTATTTCCACACTGTGCTTTCACATGTCACACATGCCAGAAATCACTGTCAAAGCAGTAGACTCAACTGATTCTTATTCAAATCTGTTAAAATAATAAAAAATAAAAAAATAAGACTGAAACTGAATGATTTTCATGATAACGGACCTTGAATGTCTCCATTCTTCTCCAATATGGATGGAACATCCATAATAAACATCTGTCTGTATTTACTGCACCACTGTTGAATCTACACCACCACATCAGAAGGAATTATGATTTACAGTTGCTGAGTTGTAGTTCGATTCACACACTGATTCCAATCACACACACATTTTGGAGGGCAGGTGCTTCAGTGAAAAAAGGGCATTCCTCTTATAATTATACATAGTCAGTAAAGTTACATATTGTTGAGAATCTTTTAATTAACTACACTATTTAACACTAGACACTATAGGGCTGTTATACCAATTAAATTAAACAAAACTCCATCTTACCATTCATTAAAATCCATTTACTGCAATTATAATTGAGATTAACGTTCTAAATATAACAATTTGAATATAGAAATATCAAATGTTGGGAAAAATGAAAACTATACTATTCTATATTAAACTGCATCCGCCAGTGAATAATCGAGTTACTCACGTCACGCGAGAATTATTCATTCAACCGGTTAGTTCAAATCAGCTGATTCATTCATGTAAGAAGCATCGTGATGAATGAGTCATTGAATCATTGACTCAACCGATTCGTTCAAAAATAGTGAATCTTTCAAGATTGAAACGCCACTGTGTGTTGCTGGGAGATGCAACTTGTCTGCATTGTTTGGCATTATTTTTGTTAACAAAATAGAGCAAAAACTGTCAAAATTCACAATATTTTGACAGACTCAATTCAATATAAAGAACTTAAAGGATTAGTTCACTTCGGGATTTTAATTTCCTCACCCCCACGTCATCCAAGATGTTCATGTCTTCTTTCTTCAGTCGAAAATAAATTAAGGTTTTTGAGGAAAGTGCATTAGTGGTTAAGTATATAAATGTGTTTTTTTTTTTTTTTTTTTGAAAATGGCCGATGGTTTCACTAAATAAGACCCTTATTCCTCGTCTGGGATCGTGTCGAGACTTTGAAGCTGCACTGAAACTCACATTTGGACCTTCAACCCGTTGAACCCCATTGAAGTCACTATATGGAGAAAAATCCTGGAATGTTCGCCTCAAGTGATGTCAGAGAGTGGGAGGGGCTTACGAATAAGTTGTGAATACACGTTTAATTGAGAATTGATGCCACAGGCCAAATTTAAAGGGGTGGTATAATGCCCTTTTCACAAGATGTACAATAAGTCTTTGATATCCCCAGAGTGTGTATGTGAAGTTTTAGTTCAAAATACTCCACAGATATTTGTATATAGCATGTTAAAATTGTCACTTTTTGAGGGTGAGCAAAAACACACCGTTTTGTCTGTCCCTTTAAATGCAAATGAGGGCGGAGCTTCAAGAGTGTGTTGGCAGCTTCGATTACCTCACACAGACACACTGACAATTTCTACAACTTTTAGCCTTTTATGTTCAAACCGGAGTCAGACAATGATGGAGAGACTCAAGAAGAAGTGACAACATGTAGAAGCAACAGGACATTTCTGAATGATTAGTTGATGAATTGATGTAGTTTATGTGTAGTTATCTTCTAGTCATTGATTAGCATATTCTGTCTTGATAATCTATAAATCGTGTTCCGGGGGCGGGGTTTATGTAAATTTTAGTGTTAGTGATGTCACTAACCCGGGAGGAATGTTAGTGAGTCTACTCAACTAAAGTTCTCTACCAGCCGTTTGTTGTAGTCCTTAAAAAACAATTTCTTTAAAAGCAAATATCTCCCTTTGCTTTGAACTTTGAGTGTTGTAACTTTGCAGATGTTGTTTATGCTCAAACAGCAACATTACACACTAACTAAAGTTACAAAAGTGAAATCATAATCAACCACCCCTTTAAACAAGAACTAAAAATGCATAAAGGGCACTTATCTAGTCAGAGTCCAAAAAGGACCCACTTGGGGTCTATCTGTGCGATTGCCTGACGAACTGATTCTTTTTAATGAATCAAATGGATAGAAAACAAAAACAATCATAATTTCAAATCAGTTTAATAATCCACTCACTGAAACTATCCGAATGATCCTTGACTCGAAGTTATTACTCTCATCAGTGTAATTCCTGGCTGCTAGTTCATAGTAAAATTGTGTGTTTAAGGAAGAGAGCTTTGTCATAAATTTCTAAACAAACAGACAAACAAACAAACAAACAAATAGTTTTTTTTTTTTTTCTGCATATTTCTTCAGCACCAATTATTCTTCAAGCACAAAAAGGATCATTGATGGAGTGGGTCCACGAACTGGAATCCAATTCCTTACGATTCCCGTTTCTAATCAGAACAGCAGCGTTTGAAAGAGCGTTTGAAAAGCACAAATATTTTTCTAAAAGAGATGTTCTGGCTCCTAATTAACAGGAAGACGTCCGGAGGCGGTGCGGAGGTTGAGGATGGCTGGGAGCTGGACTGGAGGAGCTGGCAGGCTCGGGGATGGGGGAGTCTCTCCTTAAACCAGGCAGATGTGAGAGACACAGTTAGATGCTGTTTTGGGAAGTGAAATTGCCTCCCCTGTTGGGCATTAAGGCCTCTGCAGTCCCCCATCACAGAAAGCCTGTAATTCCCCGCGTCCCATCAGCCCCTCCTGAAGTCTTTCCCAGCGAGGCTTGAATTCAAATAGAAAAATTAATGTGGGAATAATAGCCCTGGGCCTCGCCATCCCGAGATGCTTTCATACACTCTCCTTTTACGAATTTTATGAGAGGGAGGTGTAAAAAAATGAGCTTCCATCCTTTATTTCTCTCTTCTATCTTCCATCTCTCATCCAGCATGTATTACATCCAAAGATGCCAAAGTCACACTAATGTGCAAAACTCTCTCACATATAAGAGAGCTAATCTTTCAATATATCAATATGTTAAAATGTGGATTAATTCTTATGTAAAAGCATTTCTGTGTTCTCTCAGATTAGAGATGCTGTATATAAGCTTCATTCTTTCTAAATCCTGTATTGATTTCTTTTAAAAACACCATGAAATCGACTGACAAGCCTGGTTTCTTTTATTTATTTATTTATTTTTGTTGCTTGCTTGTATGTGATTTTTGGTTAATTTCCCAGTTTGTTTGTTTGTTTGTTTGTTTGTTTCTAACCTCAAAACTAACAGCCATGAAGTAAAAGCCACATAACTTATTGATATAATTTATGGAATTAAACATGTGGTTTAAGTTATGTGGTCTAAAATAAGTTTAAAGGCGTTTATGAAGAGCGTAAACACTTAAATGAGGATAAGCAGTTTGTACATAAGGTGTTTATCCATCATTCCAAAATAATAATTCACCCAAAAATTTAATTTTGGGCATTTAATGGTATTTCAAAAATAAGATTTTCAATATATCAGAAAAGGAGATATACCACAGCATGTCCAGGTTGCTTTATCCAGCTAGATTGTGACCAGTGACTATCAAGTTTTAAAAATGTAAAATATATATATAATTTACTTGAGAGGCAAAAGCATAAGATAAGAGATTTTAAGTTTCTTTTTCTCACCCCATGGCAAACAGTTTTTCTTTTTTTGTTTTGTTGTTGTTTTATGCATAAATCAAACAACATTTAATGAGGTTTATGCTTAAAACCAAACACAATTTGCCAATGGAGTAACAAAAATTAACCAAGTGTATATATATATGTATATTTGCTTCAGTGTACAGTTTATGTGCAATATGTTTCTGAAGTGAAGTTTTGAGGGGAATATTTGTGTACTTTGCTCTTTGTGAATGTAATAAAATGCACGTGCAGTAAACATGCCAGTGCAAGGTACAGTTCAAATGTTCACTAAGGCTTTTTTTCCGAGGTCTTTCACTAAACTGAGATGTGTCCTGAGCCCACTCATGATGATAGATAAACACATACAAAAAAACATAATTACAGGAGAGCTATAGGAATGTGTCTTTGACACACAAAAACATGATTTTCTCAGCTTTTTGCATAAAATGTTGCTTGTTTATGAAACTTTGAAATGTTGATTAAAAAAACACAATGCATTAAGCTAGAATAAAACGGGTGTTTAAAAAAATATATAAAAGCAGAGGCTCTGTTCTTTCTTTTGATATATTGCATGTTCAGATATACAACATGAAACGTTTGTGAAAATGATCAAAAACGCTGGCGGTGGTTGGAAACTTGGTGGCAGGGAAAGAGTTAATAAACACTAAAATAATTGTCAATTTTGATTTCATGGTGACTTTAAGAATAAAAATATGTTTCTGCACTTAGGAAAAATGACAACAGTCAGAAAAAAACAAACAAACAAAAAAATATTGCAAAAATGTCTGTACCAAACAATCACAGAGTGACCATAAAACAAAGCTTGAAACACACCACTGGTGAATCACCAGTGACTTTACCACAGTAAAATACAGACTGGAAAAGAGGAACTGAGGAAGACGGAGTGTCATCAGTAAACGTCAGTGCATTTACCATGTTTTCCCAAGCCACAGTGTGGTGACGTAATACCTCAGTGAGGTTTTCTGAGATGGTTTACTGTCCATTTCACCATTACCCGCTCTGATAGGGCCATTCCTCGGCTATCTCAGCTCTTCTCCTCCCTGGCAATGAAACGTCTCCTCACGCATCCTTACCCAGAATCCTTTGCCACAGAAACCACCGTGGCATTTGCAGCCACAGCCACTAGTATATTGTAGCAAAAAAAAACAAAAAAATACAACAAAAAATAAATAAATACAAAGGCTGTAATTATAATGAAGCAGATCATTTATAAGCCGAAGTCCATGTCTCTCAGGCTCGCAGTGAACCAACATCCCTATGGCTGTGTTCGTGGACTGATAATACGTCATATTCCCACAGCAAAAGAGAATGAATTCATCAGGTCTCATGGTGGCTGATGTCAACTTTGCATGACAAACCTTTTTTTTTTCAGATACATTTATTTTTTTTATAATTTTTTTATGACAGAGAGAGTACAGAGATAAAATGAGGGAAACCGGATGTGGTCTGGATTTAACCCCTCGTCTCCCACATGAGCCAGACATTGTCTTTGAGACGTTGAGAAATACACAGTTCGTGCAAATAATGATAGATGCTATTTAGACTAAGTGCCGATTGCAACAAAACTACTTTCAAAAATACTTTCTTTGAACTACAGCGTTATAACTGTAAATAGCGTTAAATTATGTTTACAGTAAGTGTAGATAGCCATAGATGCTAAGTGGAAAAAAGCAGTATTTTCAATGCATTAAGTATAGATAGTATTTAGATGCTATTTATATAGTGCAAACAGTGGCCGATACTATTTGCACCTCGGTGTATTGTTGTACAAACAGTATTCAATAATAAGTTTAGTGTATATGATATTTATTAAAATCATAAATGGATGCTGAGTTATTGGGACATTACCTGTACTTGACAAATAAACACTTGATTCCCACAATTAAATTCATGTTAGGCACTTTATTTCCAAATATATTTTCAGATTTTTTTCATAAATAAAGGCCTCTCTGAGCTGATATGCACTGGGAAAAGGGAGAAGAATGGGTTGGGAAAAAGGCACGGATTCGGGTCATTCACGTCAAAAGCTGTAGCGCCACTCGCCGTACTCTCCACGTCAGTCTTCCTGCTGTCAGTGGGATTTCTTTTGTAATGTATTTCATTTGAATAGTATCTGCCAATAAGACGGGCTATTTGAACCTTGTCTTTATTATTTCCTATAGAAATAAAATGATCAAAGATTGCTTTAAAAAACTGATGAGAAATAATCGATGTTGAAATCTGTGACTTTGGCATCTTGGCTAATCTGAGACCCCTATGTGACACTGTTGAGAGGAGCAGCATGTGAGATCATTGGGTCTTTCTCTCAAGTGAAATATCAGAACAGTTTTACGCAACCTTATGTCGCTCTGAACCCGCTTTTTTCAACAGAACACACACAAAAAATGGATTCAAACGACTCCATCTAATCTCTCCTCCCCCTAGAGACTGCAAAACAACAATAGAGATATTACAGAGATCTCATTAGTAATGTCTTCCCTATGGGCATCTAGAGTTCCTTCATGATTGGAGGTCACTTTCACAGTCATTTCATGAACGTCGGGTTGAGGAGAGGTGTTGTGGGTTCACAGTATACCAATCTCTCTCTTATTTCCTTCCTCTTTCTCTCTTTAATGCATTTTAAGGCTGGTGTGAAGCGCAGGAAGTTAACGAGAGTACGCCTGGAAAGCCTGGTGAGTGTTAGGAGCTGATTCAGTGCCAGGGTGGTTTCAGGCGTTATAAAAATCAAAGTCTCGGCCGCTTCCCACACACAGGCAGCCGCACAGGAAGAACTGCAAGTTGGACGGCAGGAGTTTAGCAGCGGAAGAGTGGTGCAGATTTGGGTCTTGAAGTCGGGGATGCCCGGTGGCCGTTTCTGTTCAAACATTTGAAAGGATTAACCTGCCGCGCCGCGCGCACATCGCCAGGGCATGTGGCGGGATTCCTGTTTCGGGCTTCCTGTTTCTCCTGACGTTGAGGAATTTTGGGCGGTGAGCGGACTCCCCATGCTATGATCAAAACGCACATATATACCTGGATCAGCAAAAATATGAAGCACTTACACTTTCCAGGCACAAATATGAGAAGATAAACAGTACACAGCCGCGAGTGAATATCATGTTAATGGGAGCACATATTAAGATCAGCATGCTGATGTGAAAGAGAGTTCAATGGACAGTGGAAATTGACATTTTCTTCTAATGTTTAATACACCTTTTCAAGACAAGAGGACAATAAAATAGATGTTTTACATTTTGTGAAGAAAATGCGAAAACTCGCCATAACAATGCCAGAAAGTCCACCCAGGCTCCTTGGGGAAATTATATCACATTGCTTCTTGCACGTTTTGTGGCATTTTCAAAGCGAAATATTCCTAAGTGTGTTAGGTTTGACCCTAATCTGCAAGATGCAATCTGCCAATGTTTTATTATGTTGTTTGTTCTACGTATCACATCAGTTAAAGCTATAATGTGTACGTTTTATCGCCGCTAGGGGTCGCTAACCTCTTACAATAACAAAGGCGTAGGTTCGACACATAAGCGGAATTTTGGATCTTGCCGTCATGCGGATGGATCTAATAATGTTTATGGATGAGTGAATACACTGATGTTTTTTAACATGACTGTGGTGTGAAGCAGGGCGCGAGTGCTAACGAGAGACAGATATCAGCGCCACACGCGAGTCCCGCAGATATAAAGGAATGAGGACATTTCATTCTACCGAACTAACTTACCCGCTAGTGCTGAATAATACTCACACAGGGCAGTTTATTAGACGAATGAAACTTGTGAGGTAACGCAGCGCTGTTTCACTTGCTCTACACTATCACACTAAACTACATTTGAGTGTGTTAAAGTTATAATGTTATTCTGTGTGTTAGTTTGTCTGTATGAGACTAGCAGTGAGCTAGATCAACATTAGAATAACATACTGATCATATTCTAACATTTCATCATGTTGAGCTGTATAACATTGATTAGTTTTATGTACATTTGCTCACCTGTCTAATAAAGTACATGCAAGAGTGGCGAAGTCGAAGTTCGCGGACGCTAGCTCTCGGCATCTCGAAAACGCCTCGTTTTAGTTTTCCTTTTGTCCCAAAGTCTGCTTGCCATGATCCATAATGTTTGAACGAAACAACAACAGTGTGAGCGTGCCGCTAGGCATAACGCAGTTGTCCGTGTCTGTCGCCATGGTTACTATGGCAGTACGAGCGGAAACCAGGGATAACGCGGATATTACATCATTGACAGGCGACGAGTGAACAGAGACGAGCCATTATTTAAAATTGGAATTTCTCTGAAATAAAAAAATCTTTGGGAACTTTTGGGATATTGTAAGTACACAACTGCAGGAAATATTGGATATTTAATTACAAAAATCGTACATATTGTACCTTTAAATGGAAATAAAAAATGAAATGTCCGTTGAGTGCTGCTTAAAGGAATAAGGTTAAAGGAATAATTCACTTCAAAATGAAAATCCTGTATGAATGAATTTCTTTCTTCTGCTGAACACAAAAGAAGATATTTTGAAGAATGTCCGTAACCAGACAATGGGGTTTCTGGACCCCATTGACTTCCATAGTAGAACAAATATATATGGAAATCAATGGGTCTGTCCTGTGTTCATCTGTAACTGTCTGGTTTAGTTCAGCCACCAGATCAGACATCAGGAGACTATGTTACGGACAGTTAGTCTAGAACATCTAGGATCACTTTCTTCCCACAGGCTCTTTTCCATCTGAACATTTAAACACCTTCCAAGTGCAATACCCCACATTTGTGCAAAATCCTTGTAAATTCATTTAGTCCTATTTATTCATATTATTATTCACACAATACTGTAAATATGTTAATTCTCTGTAAATGTTTATTCTGACTAAATTCTGTCTTACTTTTTTTTTTAATTATTATTCTTAAATGTTATGATGTGTCTTGTTATATCTATGTGTGTGTTCTGGAAGCTTCAGTGCCACATTGTAAACCCGAATAAGTTGGCAAAACTCAAACAACTTGAGATAATCAGTTACATCAAATTATTCAAGTTCAGAAATTTCAAGTTAAAGTAAGCAGAACTTGAACTTTACTCATACATTTTAATAGCTCCTTACTTGAAATATTTGAGTAAGCTAATTCATACATTTAACTTAAAATTATCGTGTAATCTCAATTTAAATATTTTTAGTAGTGGAAAGTGGAAACTTGGCTAGCTTTAACCAGCTAATTCAATAAATGCTGACTTGCTAATTGGTAACACAATTCCTGGTTCAACCAAAGAGTATAGAAGCCCAAGAGGCGAAACTCAATAGAACGCTCCATAGCAACAGTTGCCCCCATAACGTGACGGCGCGGCCGCCATTATGGACTGAAAACTGAAGGAAAACGCCGAAAAATAATGGGAGTCAATGGCACTGAACAAACGTAACATAACAAAAACTTAACATAACTTAATTTTTTCTGCCCGTCATATATAAACAATTCGTTTAGATATGATTGTTAAAAGTCATTTTAACAACAAATTGTTAAAAGTCATATTTTAAACAATTTAAAATACATTAATGAGGATGACCGACGTTAAATGACAGAAAATGTTACGTCTATGTGTTGGTTATGCATGGCCTAATTACCCTTAGGAAAATAGTATTTTGGGACAAAATATTACTATAGAAGTACTATAAGACTACTATAGAAATACTATAGCGGCTCTAGGATATTATAGAGGTGTTACAGAACATAACATACTTCTGTGATGTTCTGTATAATATTTTAAAGCTGCTATAGTATTTCTATAGTAGTCTTATCGTACTTCTATAGTATGTCCCAAAATACTATAAGATTCCTATAGTACTTTTTCGTAAGGGTATGTCCCCCACCGAATCGGCTTCATTAGTCTACCACTTACGCTTTGCAAAGATACAATTATAAAATTACTCCAAACCTTTAATCTATCAATATTTATGTTCTATTATGCATTTTCCTTGTTATATGAATAACAGAAATTCATGAAATAATATATAGGCAGACACACAGTAATAAGATATTTATTCAAATGTTGATTTTGAAATTAGTGAACATCACCATATATATGATTTGGAAAAATAAATAAATACAATTATAAATGAACATTTCTAAAGACAGTTCATCTTTTACATAGAAGAATATCACAAAAATATTAACAACTTGTTTTTTCAACATCTTCAGTGAAAGTGCACACAGTGAACGTTTCAATCTGTGAATGTCCTATTACAGGCGGAAAGGTACAAAAAAGATGTGCAATCTAGCAAGTGCACACATGAACTATAAACAGTACTAAAATGGAAGTGGTGCCATAAGATCTCAGTAATTAATCAGACACCACCATCTATTACCGCTAACAATTTCAGCAGCTTTCAGTCCATAATGGCGGACGCGCCTCCGCAGCGCCATCTACAGACTGTTACCCATAACACAACAGAGTTTCGCACGCATCTTGGGCTTCTATACTCTTTGGTTCAACTTTATTTTGATAGTCCACTTTAGACATTCTACTAACTATAAGTAACTTTGTAACTACATGTCAACTAACTCTCATTAGAGTATTAGTAGAGTGTAGTAGACTGTCAGTAGACTGTTAGGTTATGGTTAGGTGTTGGGGTTCGGGTTAGGTTAGTTGACTTCTAGTTGCCGAGTAACTTATAGTCAGTAGAATATCTGTTGAGGAGCATCACAATAAAGAGTCAGCAGATATTAAACAGAGCTTAATAGTAACCTATAACCTTTAATCTATATCTTTTCTCGAACTAAGTTCATGTTCCACTCGTCACCATGATGGTAACCCTAAAAAAATAAATAAAAAAAAATAAAAATGTTACAGAAAGTTTTCTAAACTAGCATGTTTTAAAAACATTAGCATTTACTCTCCCTTTTGAGTGTCATGCCAAAGCATGCTGGGAAATAGAAATCCCAGTCCAGTTTCAGTTAAATTTAAGTTTGCTGAAATTAAAAGAAACAAGTTCATTCAACTCAAAACAAGGAAACAATTCAGATTACTTAAAATGTGTCAGTTATATGAACTCAAAAGAAAAAGAAAGTTCTAAACACTCATAAAAGTTCATTTGATTGAACTAATTTGTTTAATTTGAGTTGGCGCTGAGTTGAGTTCAGTTGAGTTTAGTTGGTAGATTATTTGTATGTGGGCCTATAGTCAAAATGTCTGTTTAGTCAATTGGAGAACAACTTCACTGCCAGAGATGAAGGTGCTGATGAGTGCTTGTCATGTTCACTTCTAACAGGTGATGAGTTCGGAGACTACATGGGCGACTGAAGAAGGGAACATGAGAAAAGGAGGCATGAGACATGAGACACATCTGAGGAAAACAAAACCCTCGTCTCTCTCACGGCACAAGCCTGCAGGAGGAACATGTGACGCTAATAACCGCTTTTACACAGCCTTGAGACTTAACACCATTTCGCATTCCCTCATCAAAGAAACCACATGCTCAACTTTATGAAATTTTCATTCAGTATGTTCACTTTCTTCTCTTTTTTTTTCCTACCTCTGTCTTTCCTTAAAACAACTGCCACCAAAAAGGGGGGAGACGAGGAGACGGTGAGAGCGAGAGAGAGTGTTTTGCAGGACCATTTCCTTCCTGCCTGCAAGCCCTACTGTAACTTGTTAGATCAAACTAAGAGAACTTCTACAGCTGCCAGGAGCAAAAGAAAGAAACAAAGAAAAGACATGAGGAAAGAAGAAAGAAGAAATCTTTAAAAAAGAAAAGCATGTAGCAGGTTGGAGAATTTATACTGTGTAGAGGCAGGAGCCTGATGGAGACCTGGAAACTAATTACTGAAACAGTGTGTGGGAAGGAAAGACAACAAACGTTGTTGAAGCATCTTCTGTCCCTGTGGACGGTGTAAATAAACTTGCTGTTCGCCACTGATTGCCGGGAAGAGTTTCATCATAAATTCCCCTGTCACTCACAAAGAAGTGCAATTAACAATTTATCTACACAAACCCCAAATAAATGGGTTTAAAAAGCAATATTGAGGCATAGTGAGAGCTCCTCTTAAAAATAAGGTTCTGCACATCACCCTAGGTTTAATATCAAGAAACATTTTTTTGTTGTTGTTGTTTTCTTTCAAGGATCTGCTGGTTTGATAAAAAGGTTATCCTACGCATCCTACATAATTTGAAAGTGCTCTCCATGGTATCATACTAAACTTCGGTCAAAGCTCGATAAAGACAATGTTCTTCTGCAAGTGTAGCGGAAACTTTAGTGCCTAAAAATGAACACTGCATCCGCCATTAGAGTATTAGTAGACTGTCTGCTTAATATCTGCTAACTCTTTATTGTCATGATCCTCAACAGACATTATGCTGACTATAAGTAACTTGACATTTCAGCTTGTTCTTCGGCTCTGCTCCTCTGCATGGATGAGCGTGGTTCGAGGCACAGGTGTGTTCATGGATGCAGGGCATCTTATCAGAGTGGATGGACAAATAAATAACCTTTATGTTGTTGTTGTTTTTATAACATTGTTTGGGATGTAATTTTTGCTCATTTGTTAGCTTCATGCCGGATCTACTCTCTGTGTACAGATATGACGTGACACATGAATCATGTATGTGTGCAATTTCCAGCAAAATCAGTCCTGACAGCTATAATGTGACTAAAGAGTTCTTCTTAGCAAGTTCACACTTGCACGTTTGGATTAAAACAAACCCTGGTGCGATTGGTTTGGTGCGGTTCATTTGAATAGTGTGAACGCTGCCGTCTGAACCCTGGTGCCACCAAACAAGAGGACCGAGACACTGAAAAGATGAGACTCGATAAACTTCCAAACAAACTCTGTAGTTGTTCGAATGTGGTTCGCAATACTGTATGAGTGTTAAAAATGGGAGTGTGAATGCTAAAGCAACCAGGACTAAGGGTTTGTTCACACTTGTAGTTCGGTTCACTTGGTCTGGACCAAAAAACTTTTAGTCCGGGTCCGCTTATCGTTCACATTGGTATTTTAACACTGAACCTAAAGATACCGAAACTTAAGGCACAGGGATACTGCATGTTCACAACCTGATTGGTCGGCTTTTATTATGTATATTTCGTGACTGAACTTACTGAACATCCAGAACAGTGGTGTATTCTGGGCTAAAAGCGCTCGTTGTATGTGTGTAGCTACATATGATGGTATTTTGACCAGCTGAGAACTCGTGAAGATCTTATATAATGTGTAAAGGAGTCAAAACAGCGTCAGGAATCCCTCCGTCACACTAATGAAGATCTGCTGTGAGGAGACCCGGTTCTGATCCTGCACTGAACTGTGATGGGAAACACCACGACTATGATGAGAAAAACAGGCAAGCTTGAGCATTTTGTCCTTTTTAGGGTCGTATATTGTGACATCATGTCCTGTTTTTAGTTCGTTGTAATACAGTATTACATTCAAATCGCTCCAGAGTTCGTCTGAAAGCGGATCAAGTCTCATGTTTTCAGTGTCTCGGTCCTCTTGTTGGGTGGCACCAGGGTTCAGACGGCAGCGTTCACACTTATTTAACTGAACCGCACTAACAGAATCGCTCCAGGGTTCGTTATAAACCAACCAAACATGCCATGTGTGAACAAAATGTTTAAGACCATAAGAGCCAAGAGAAGTGAACTGTGGACACCCTCATCCCCTCGACGCATCAAATACTGTCGATCCCTGGAACCAGGTCCGTTTCTCTCCGATTCAAGTGAGAATGATACGTTAACAGTTTATGAGCACTTTACTCATTCATAGCACACATGCTAAACACTCGCGGTGTACCCTGCATGTCTCTCGGCTCACAGCGTCCCGGACACCAGTATTTCAACAATTCAGGAAACATGAATCACTGTCTGTCCAATGGAGGCTCAGTAAAGTTAGATCATGGTTTTTCATTAGTATTACAGCATGTGTGTGCTAGCACTGTGTTGTTTTGTGACCTGAAGGAGAGTTCACTACCAGAAACTGTATCGTCAGACTAAACACGTGGACGAGGAACTGAAAATGGTTCCTGTTTCTTCTATCATACATAATTTCATCATAATCATTATCATCAGGCTGTGAGATCATTTTTGGAGACTTGAATGATGAGCAGTTTCTGCATAAAGGTTTGAGGGAACGGGCCTGTTACTGTTCTAGCGTGTGTTTTCTCCCCCCTCCATCCAGTCATCCATCAGAGAGGTGGGTGTTGTTTCTGGCCCAGCATGTCTAACACACCAGTATAAATCACTCACAGTGATTTCAGGGTCCAGTGTTTAAATAATTAAAGAGCTTTAATTTATCAGGATTTAGCACCTTCAGACATGAGAGCTGACAGTCGCTGTGGGACAGAAAATGAACAACAGTAATGGAGTTAGAGCGGACGGGGGGAGAGAGGGATTCACACTGTAACCAAATTGAAAGCACATGCATTAAACAGAAGGGGGAAAAGCAATATGTGAAGGGGTGAAGAAGTAATAAAGGCTGTTTTTGAACATGCTTCAGTAACACAATCAAGGATTGAGAAAAGATACACTAAAACAGTTTCATCTGAAACATTTAAAGGCTTTTGAAAAAATGAAAAGAAAAAAGTTTATTATCTATACACAAGCAATTCACCCAAGAAACTTACAGGTTAATGAATCAGTACCATTAAGCACTAATAATAATAATAATAATGATAACACAAGAATAAAGCAAGCAGAGGACAACATGCAACACTTCATAGTTTCACAAGTTTCACTTTATAGGCCGCAATTTTATAATTTTGTTCAATATATCGCAGGATTTCAAACTACTCCCAATTTAAACAGACTAACTTTATTACAGCACTTATTATAAAACTGCTATCTACAGTATGACTGCTATATAAACATGAAGAGTGCAAACAGGGTCTACAGGGTTTACATTTATGAACTTTGAGCTTAAAAATGTCACTCAAAAATGAATATTCTGTCATCATTTACACTTCCTCATATTGCTCCAAACCTGAATGACACTTTCTCCCGTGAAACACAGAAGACGACACTTTGAAGAACGGGTTTGAACACAACAATGAAAGTCTTGGATATTTTTTTTTTTTTTTTTTTGTGGTCCATTTGGGTGTGGAACGACATGAGGGTGAATAACTGCAGAATTGAGTTTTTTTGGGTGAACTATCCCTTTAAGGGCAGATCAGAAGTCAGACCAAGTACATCTACAGTGGATTAATGATACAGCACTGCCCCCTACTGGTTTGAACATAAACTCATCTCAAAACGTCAAACACACCTCCAACAAGAGTTAAACTGCTTCTTAAAACAACAAAATAATAAGAAAAATCACAATCTCAGGATCAAAAGACTGATCAGATTCAATATCAGTATTTCTACCCTATGAGCTCACCTCAATACTGAGGTTTCAGAATAACCCATTAAAGAAAAACACTTTAAAACGGGCCATTCTGTTCCAGTGTCACAAAATCTGACAATATGCTATACAAACTTTACTATATAAAAAGGTGAAATAATTATAGATTGGCAGAATATATTTATTTATTTTGACAGCTATGAATGTATATCGTAATGTCTTGTACATGAATATATGTGATCCATATGCTTGTTATGACTGAGTTTGAATAAGCAAGTCATCAATATTACACCAATGGGAACTTTGGCATTACCAAAATTAGTGTATGTATAATAATATATCAGAATAGCCCTGAATCCCCTTGTAGTTTGTTGATTCTCTTTTAAGCACAATCAGTAGTTTTTGGTTGTGTTACGTTCATCCGGGGGTCCATGATGTCAGTTTTCCAGCATGGAGCGCTGGAGAGCCTCCTGGATCATGGCTTGCTCATCTGTAGCATAATCCTGACAAAAACACAACAATATCCATTTAGGATTGGTCACAAGCCGTCTCAAACCGCCAGCAATTTCAGTCACTTAAAGGTTGACTCAACTATTTAATCTAGGACAAAAGTTGGCATTGCTTAGACATTAAATAGTCCATTTTTAGGCAATTTAGTCAAAGCAACTTAAAATATTAAACAGCAAAAACTCATAAGTTTGATCAGTGATGGAAGCCATTTAGAGCAGATTAATTTCCCTCTGATCATAATTACTACCATGATTTAGGTTAGAAAACTATGATCTTTCATTTAATAGATTATATGAGCGACATGTTTTTTGGTCAATGCGTGGTTATTTATAGGGACGTGGAAATATTTGTTATTCAAAATAAGATATTTTGGAGAATGTTGGTAATCAAACAGTTTCTGGTCCCCATTGTACTTCCATAGTATTTATTTTCCCCCATCTCACGTCAATGGGGTCCAGCAACTGTTTGGTTACCAAAATTCTCCAAAATATATACAGTACAGGCCAAAAGTTTGGACACATTACTATTTTTAATGTTTTTGAAAGAGGTTTCTTCTGCTCATCAAGCCTGCATTTATTTGATCAAAATACAGATTTTTTTTTTTTTTTTTTATATTGTGATATATTATTACAATTTAAAATAATTGGTTTTCAATTTATTATACTTTAAATTATCATTTATTTCTGTGATGCAAAGCTGAATTTTCAGCATCATTACTCCAGTCTTCAGTGTCACATGTGACATCCAGTCTATCACATGATCCTTTAGAAATCATCCTAATATTCTGATTTATTATGAGTGTTGGACACAGTTCTGCTGCCTAATATATTTGATGAATAAAAGGTTGCATTTATTCAAAATAAAAAAAATATTTTCTAATAATATAAATCTTCTTTACTATCACTTTTTATCAATTTAACACATCCTTGCTGAATAAAAGTATTGATTTATTTCAAAAAAAGAAAGAAAAAAAAAAAATTACTGACCCCAAACGACTGACCAGTAGTGTATATTGTTGTTACAAAATATTTCTATTTTTAAAACATTCTTTTTTATTTTTATTTTTATTTTTATTTTTTATTATCCTAAAAAAGTATCACAGGTTATGAAAAAATATTAAGCAGCAAAACTGTTTCCAACTTTGATAATGAATCATCATATTAGAATGATTTCTAAAGGATCATGTGATAGACTGGAGTAATGATGCTGAAAATTCAGCTTTGCATCACAGAAATAAATGATAGTTTAAAATATAATAAATTGAAAACCAATTATTTTAAATTGTAATAATATATCACAATATTACATTTTTTTTCTGTATTTTTGATCAAATAAATGCAGGCTTGATGAGCAGAAGAAACTTCTTTCAAAAACATTAAAAATAGTAATGTGTCCAAACTTTTGGCCTGTACTGTACATATTTTTGATTTCAACAGAACAAAGAAACTCGTACAGGTGTAGAACAACTTGAGAGTCAATTTTTGGCTGAACTTTACCTTTAAAGTTTCTCCAGTTTTAATAATAATTATACTTTGGTGCACTTTACAGTTTCATAAGTTTGCACAACTACAACACATATGGTTTAATAACACACAGCTCTGCTAAACTAAAAGGCTTTATATCAGTACGACACAATTAATGTCCAGCTTAACTTAAGTTTGACTTACTATGTATACCAAGGGTAATATACAAGTTAAGTAAAATCTTAATTTACTAAGAGAACCCATGTTAAATCACTGAAAAAGCGATAGCTGGATGATTTAGTGTATGGACAGTGTGACATCTTTCTTTTAACAGAGGAAAACCAGGGCACTGAACTGTTATAACCGACTCACCACAAAAGTGTCGTAAGAGAAAGCATGTCTTATTTTGAGGTGCTGGAAGAAGTCCGCGCTCCTGTAATTGGGGTCGCCCCAGGGCATCGAGGCACATATCGGGCACACCTGCAGGAGAGACACGAGGTTCACTATATATATTCAGTATACATCACGATATATGTAGATGAACACTGATTACATACTCTCTGCCACTTCTCAGACTCTTCTCTGTTTAAAGGGAAAGGCTCACGCAATGGAGAGCCACTAATTCTCCTTTATTGTGGCATTGTGCAGAGACTCTGAGATGGAGACTTCTTGCTGGTTAAATTGTTCAGAACATATATGCAGTTTACAATAATCAGCACTGGCTGCAGTAAAGCCTGCTTTGACCGGTTGCATAAAGATAGGCTCTACGTGAACCCGACTCCTCGGTTTGGCTCATTTTGAACTGAAAGGGTTTATTTAAAAAAATTTAAAATAGCAGGTGTTCATCTGGATGGAACCACACTTTAAATAAGAAACACAAACACACACTAGGAATTTTTTTTTTTTTTTTTTTTTTACAAATCCACACACACACACACACACACACACACACACACACACACACACACACACACACACACACACACACACACACACACACACAAATGAAGGGATGAGAATATAGAATATCCCCAATGCAGAACACACACACACACACACACACACACACACACACTAGGGTTGGGCGGTATTACGGTAATATCGGATACCGTGGGATCTTAAAATAGCACCGGTATCAGTTTCAATACCGTCATTACCGGCACTTATATAGCCTATAATATATATAATTTATTTATTGCCTAAAAACTGCTTATGTGTGGTTGCAGTTTGGCAATATTTCTGGTTCCAACCGCATGAGAAGGGAGAGGCGGTAAATACAAGAGATGTAAACACCTCTAACCTAATGTCGCATCTCCGAAACAACCGCCCACTCACTGCTGCCAGGATGCATTTTGTTCTCGAGTTCATTAAATAAGCGCATTAAGTTTCGTATTTGTTAAAATATTATAATGTTATTTTTTCCATCTTTGTTGATTATGAAAAGTGAACGGCACAAATAAGATGGGATGCATCGGGAGTCAGACGATTTGACCACTTCAATAAATTTCGTTTTGTAAAAGGCCTCTTTAAAACGAATTTCGTTTTGTATATATTGTTTCTTAATTTTAATACATTTTTCATCAACCAATTTCCTGGATAATCATGACATGATGGGCATGCCGCGGTCACTTGCATTGAAATCTCATAAATTAACCGAAACTCAGTGTAGGCTATGCCTCACAGACATGGCAAATATATATAAATAAAGCTTGAAATTTATTTAAACGAAACAATTCAAAACGAAAGAAATAGGCTACTCACTGATTAGGCTAAGTAATCCATGATGTGCATTTCTCTCTAGGCGCGTTCATACGGAGATGCGATCGTCAATTTCATTAAACGAAACCATTCAAAACGAAAATAAATAGACTAGCCTAACGTACTCTCTGTAATCCATGATGTGCATGTCTCTCTATAGCGTTCAGATGCCGATCGTCAATTTCTTTAAACGAAACAATTCAAAACGAAAAAAAAAAAGGCCACTCTCTGATTGTGTAATGATGTGCATTTCTCTCTATAGGCGCGTTCACTACAGAGATGGCGATCGTCAACTTCCATCTTTGCAGAAAAGTTGTATTAATAAAAATAAATGGACACGTGTCACCGGATTACAGAGGCACTTTTTGCTTGTTGCACGCACACAGATATTATGTTGAATAATGGTGGGCTCCGGCTCATAATAACAGTTAATGCCGTCGGCCTGACTCACACACAATGTGCAGGGGTTGGGCTTGATTTTATTTATTTTTTTTGCCCGATCTGGCATTCGGTTTCTGAACGGTGTAGGCACAAGCCAACAGTTTGGTGACGCCGTCTGAGCCCATTATGTCATAATTTTTAATTAGTCACGGTAATACCGTATACCCCGGTAAAATAGGGAGGAGGTTTGACGGTATCAAAATTCGAATACCGCCCAAGCCTAACACACACACACACACACACACACACACACACACACACACACACACACAAATGAAGGGATGAGAATATAGAATATCCCCAATGCAGAACACACACACACACACACACACACACACAAATGAAGGGATGAGAATATAGAATATCCCCAATGCAGAACACACACACACACACACACAAATGAAGGGATGAGAATATAGAATATCCCCAATGCAGAACACACACACACACACACACACACACACACACACACACACACACACACACACAAATGAAGGGATGAGAATATAGAATATCCCCAATGCAGAACACACACACACACACACACACACACACACACACACACACACACACACACAAATGAAGGGATGAGAATATAGAATATCCCCAATGCAGAACACACACACACACACACACACACACACAAATGAAGGGATGAGAATATAGAATATCCCCAATGCAGAACACACACACACACACACACACACACACACACACACACACAAATGAAGGGATGAGAATATAGAATATCCCCGATGCAGAACACACACACACACACACACACACACACACACACACACACACACACACACACACAAATGAAGGGATGAGAATATAGAATATCCCCAATGCAGAACACACACACACACACACACACACACACACACACACACACACACACACACACACACACACACACACACACACACACACACACACACACACACACACAAATGAAGGGATGAGAATATAGAATATCCCCAATGCAGAACACACACACACACACATATATATATATATATATATATAAATATCTGAATGCATAAAAAAACAAATTCAAGTACAATTTTATTTCAAATAAATAAGTTCCCATAAAATGGTTCCCATATTCCAGTTTGTGTGCTCAATATAGCAGCTCCACTGAGACCCTTTCTGCCCTCTAGTGGCAACACTCATCACATGTGGGTCAATGACATGTTTTCCCTTGTAAGAGATAATGACTCATTGCATGACCTAATATGATGTTTTCACTAGAACTGGACTGGAATAATCTCTTTTTGTTTCTGTTTTAGTGAAATAATGTAAAAAAAAAGAAAAAAAAAAAGAAGAAACTTATTTTCAATTAAAATGATATAGTTCAAGAATATAGAGGTAAATAAAATAACAATCAACAACAACAAAGAGAAAAAGACTGATATTTATGGACAAGATTTATGGACAGAAAAATGTGTGTAATGTTTAAGCTCTGGGTCATTTTGACCTGCGAGGAGATGATGTGTTAAACTGTGACTCAAGAACCATCAACTAGCAGCCAGTCAGGGGTCTTACTTCTCAGATTCAACTTAGACCAATCTTCCCTTTATATAACTGACGTTTAAAGGTTATGACCCACTCTTGAAGAAAACAATCATTTAAAATCTAAGCATTTATTGCAACCAGCCTCTACCAGTGTTTAGTCTCCTAAACTTACGGCCATGTGAAAACCAGTACACCCCATGGGAACTGTTGGCTTTCTGACATATTTGCACCCCAGCAAAGATTTGATCCTCTTTGAAACAATGCCTATTAATGAGACTGATACACAGCATGTGATAGGTAAGTATAGCTGTAACTGCGGACCCCAAGGATGTACTTACTTTTTCCACAGAAGAAAATAGCATTTATTGATATTTTTGTTGAATAAATGATTAAAAAGTGAATTTTCCTTGTGGGTTTGTTCAAGGAGGTAATAGGCGCTGTTTCAAAGAGTCTTGCTCGTACAAATATGTTTAAAAAAAGCCAACAATTTCCACGGGGTGTACTTACTTTTTCACGTGACTGTAACTACAACAAAATATGCTTTGGTTCTTTTGTCTCAAGACTAAAGGGGCACTTACATTTTCAAAAAATGATTTACATTAAACCACATTAAAGACATTAAAAGAGTAAAGAGACACAAGCGAAGCCTCACCACTGGGCGCTGGTCGTGAGCGTGGCGGGAGGTGCAGTGCTCCACGAGACCGTCCTGGTCCAGGTTCTGCTGCTTACAGAAGGGACAGGTGAACGTGTGGCGGTTCGGCACTGAACTAAAGGAACAGGAGACCAAGCAGTGTGTGTGTCAGTCCAGATGAAGGATTCAAAACAAATGGGGGAAGCTAATTAGGCAAAGCTCAGCAAAGATGTAATGGATCGTGTGAAGTTCTCAGAATCTTTGATTATTATTATTTTTTACTTAAAATAAAGAAATGATTAGTTGTTATTAAAGAAACATATATTCTTTGAATGATAAAAAGTTCATTAAAATGATTGAATATGCATACCCCACACTAAACTGTACATTATATACACCCACGTCATGTATGTTCATCATGTCGGCTATATCTCATGAACCATGTGACGGAACGGGTTTTCCTGAAAATGTACATTTATTCACTTCATAACTTAATTTGTTTAACATTAAGCATGCCGTTTTAATCTGCTTCATCCAACAACAGTGTAAAGACTTTAATTATGTAATAATTGTGTTCAGTAAAAGAGCTAAGTCAGTAAATAAATACATTCTCCGGGTTATGGTTATTATTATGAACAATCCAGTTCCTAAATTCCTGAATTATCTACCCTTCTTTTTTAATATTAAACATATATAACCAATGTTCTTGGTAAATCAGACATAATATCATTTAGTTTGGTTGATGTTTTAATATTTTAACACAATAAATGGAAAAAAAGAATACAAAAATTTCTTTCAAAATGAACAGAAACCTTCACCTGACGGTGTTAAAAAGGTCCAACTGAGGTTACAATAACTGATTAACAAATTAATTAAACTAATTTTTGAACTGATATTTAATTTAATACAACAATCCTTCCAGTGGATTGTTCTTCTCCTTGTAGTGGCACATTATGCCTCATTCTGGGTCTCCAGTAGCTCACAGACTATAAGCGTATATGTTAGGTTGAGTGTAATGGTAGGCATTATTATGTGGCGCCCTGTAGAAGCAACAGGAATGTTCCCAGTGTGAATCCAGAGGATCTGTAGTTTGTCTTTAAACCGCGTCTATTACGTACATTTTATGTATGCCTGACCTGCGTGACTTCATAGAGAGCGAACATGTCCGACAGCATTTCTTGCTGCTTAAAGCGATAGTTCACTTCAAAATGAAATTCCTGTCATCATTTACTCGCCCTCGAGTTGTTTCAAACCTGTATGACTTTCTTTCTCCTGCTGAACACAAAAGATAATTTGACCATTGGGGTAAAAATACTATGGAAGTCAATGGGGTCCATCAACTGTGTTTGGTTACCCATATTCCTCAAAATATCATCCTTTGTGTTCAGCAGAAGAAAGAAAGTCATAAAGGTCTGAAACAACTCGAGGGCGAGTAAATGATGAGAGGAATTTCATTTTGAAGTGAACTATCGCTTTAAGCAGTGAGAAATGCTGTCGGACATGTTCGCTCTCTATGAAGTCTATCACATCAGGGGTTGCTATTGCTGTGATCTCATGTGAGAGACAGGTAAAAAAAAAAAAAAAAGATGTGTACAAATTAATTATTTATAATAAGAACTGCAATATTCCATAAAAAAATAAGAATCATCAATTTTGATTTCATGGTGACAGTAGATGTAAAGATGTTATGTATATAAAGCAAAGCATATCCTATATGTCTGTATGTGTGTGTGTATATATATATATATTTATATACACACGACCGTTCAAGAGTTTGGGGTCAGTAAGAATTTTAATTTTATTTTTGGGGGAAATAAATAAATTAAATCAATACTTTTATTCATCAAGGATGAGTTAAACTGATCAAAAGTTACAGTAAAGACATTTATAAAGTTAGAAAATATTCTATTTTAAATAAATGCTGTTCTTTTGAACTTTCTATTCATCAAAGAATTTAGAAAAAAAAAAAGTGTACACAACTGTTTTCAACATCGATAATAATCATAAATGTTTCTTGAGCATCAAATCATCATAATAGAATGATTTCTGAAGGATCATGTGACACTGAAGACTGGAGTAATGATGATGAACATTCAGCTTTGATCACAGGAATAAATTACATTTTAAAATATATTAAAATAGAAAACAGTCATTTTAAATTGTCATAATATTTCACAATATTACTGGGTTTTTTAATTGTTTTTTTTTATCAAATAAATGCAGCCTTGGTGAGCAGAAGATTCTTCTTTTAAAAACATTAAAAATCTTACTGACCCCAAACTTTTGAACGGTAGTGTGTGTATATATATATATATATATGAGACCCTAATTGAAAAATCACCCATATACAGTATTCAATGCTGAAGAACGTTATATTACCTGACAATGGAAGGCTGGCTCTTTGAAATGGACTTCATACCATCCTTGATATAGTCTTGATATTTGGAGCAAACCCCTGTGTGGCTTCTCATGTCAGACAACAGAACCTGGGTAGCAGATACACACATTTTAACATTAACATTAACATCTTGGATTCAGACAGAAGCTCAGGGTCAACACACAGTCTGTTCACGGCCCGGCTGATGCAAACCACACACACTGAGCTCAACTGCACTTGTGGGAATCGAAAGCTCACATCAGATTGCCTGATAATACACGATTTCCACAAATCAGGATGCAGAGGTTTTGATCAGTCCGACACGAATCTACACGTGTTTAAAAGGTACTGGGTTAACTTGATAATTTAGTAAAACTTAGAACAACTTAGCAATGTAAAAAGACTGAATAAACCTCCATTTGATTGAAGAGATCAACAGATATGTCTGTGATTGGCTACATTTCTCAACGCTGCAAATATCTCTTTTGCCAATAAGGCAAATGCTATTATTACAGTTTCTCTGACACTCCTGTAGAACCGGTCCGGGTCTGATGGTCTTCATCTTTCATATTAACGAAGTCAGTGCTGTGTGTGAATCGACGGCCATCACTGTTAAAGACCCCGTGTGGTGAAAATCCAGATTTGAACAGTTTATGTGTCTATGTGGTGTTTTTAATGTGCTTTAAGACAAACCAAGTCGACACCATTGCTGAGTATTTCCTCCTTAAAACTGCAGTGAACCAAAGACAGTCTCAAAAACACGCTTTGAAATCGCTGGTGTTTCTGACGTCACAAACTACCTTGTAACCAATCAGATCAACGTGTGATCGTCAACCAGTGGATCTCTGAGCTGAGTGAGTGAGTGGAGGCGGGGCTCATTTGCATATTCATAGAACGGCGTATACTAAATGAGGCAAGGGTGTCGAGTTACATTCAAGATATTTTAAGGCATAAAGATACATTTAAATGTCATTTTGATGATCAAACACGTGTTTTAAGGTATAAAATTAAAAATAAAAACATGATAAAATGATTGACTACAGGGGGACTTTAACTGGGAAATTACCTTTGATTTGAACTGGCCCTCTCGTAAGATTCTCAGTCCTCTTTGTTCAACAGGTGTTTCGGCCTCACTAACACTGCCTGTGTGCTGTATACCTCAGTGTTGTGTTGTGTTGTGTGTGGGCTACACTCACCGAAACATTCGACCTGAGGGACCTTTTCATAGTTCCTAGAACTAATAACGGAAGTACACACTTTTTGGCGTGTTCGCACCGCAGGAACTTCTTGTTTTTGTCTCTTCTTTATCCTGCTCTGCTAGGGTAGCGGTGTTTCGTTATTCATTTATTCCTGGCAACTTTTAACGTTGACTTCGCTCTGCTGAGACAGTTTTACTCTGGCTCGCTCTAGCTCTACTGACCCTGTCTCTAAATGGTCCTTCGCACCGGCGGAGCGTTCTCCTAGCTCCTAACTAATAACGGAAGTACTCGCTTTTTAGTGTGTTCGCACCGCAGGAACTGGGAATGATTTAAGTTATAGGGACGCCTTTTGGAGGGACTAAATTGTCTCCTACTTCACAGAATGGTCTAATCCAGGACAATCCTCCTTTCTCCTGACGAGCCGACTGCGTTTTACATTACAGGAGGCACTTCCGTTTTTTCCACTCAAAAAGACTGAAACAAATCATTTCAAATCATACGGTTGCGCTGCAAATAATCCTTATCTGTAAGTTTGACTGAAAGAGCTGTACAACTTCCTTCATGTTCAGACTTCAAGATAATAATGTAGCGCTTGGTATTTTAATGTGACGGGGTATAACAAGAATATCTGAGGCAAGAGCTCTTTTCAGACGCTGCATTCTCATCCTCCAGATTATTTTCTTTTTTTCGTTTGTATAAAAAGGACAACATATTCTGTGCATTTGTGGTCTGCTTTCCTAATTTAATTTACGGTATATCGCATTAATGATTCACTGGAATGCACTGAGAATCTCTCGTTTTCTCCCCAAACCCTCACGTCTCTTTCCAGGTTTGTTTTCACACGGATGCTTTAAAATATAATTGTCTCCATTAGTAGTGTTTACTGGAACGTTTCTAAAGCAAGTAAATACAATATTTATTGTCTGTCAAAATGACGGAAATCGCTTTGAACTATTATCACTCAATGTTCCAGTTAATGAACATTTTTGATTAAGGCAACGCGTTACATAATACAGACAAATATCACTACAGAGATATTTAACACGTCCATAATATTGCTGCAGAAATAATCAAGCTTTGGGGTTGCTCGCGGTCTGAGGTACTTACTAATTGGTTGATGCTTTTACATGTCCTTTTAATGGTCAATGGTTGAAGGGTGAGTAGAATAATGTCGTGTAAATGTAAATGTGTGTCAGCAGTGTGTTACACAACTACCCTATGATGGTGTCAGGGTTTTGATGTTTCAGTGTGTTTTAAGTTCAGTGCCCGTTTGCCCGTGTGACCCAGTTTCCCAGTGTGTGCCAGTTTGTTCCCTTGACAGTATATCCCCATTCACCTGTTGCCCATTTAAGTCCTGTCTTCCTTCAGTTCTTTGCTCGGTGTTGTCAATGTTAAAGTGTGTTTTATCAGTTTCTTGTGATATATTTGGATTAAAGACTATTTTGTTTGAAGGTCCTTCTAGCGCATGTTTGCATGGAAAATAACGGAAAGGCAGCGCAGTGGAATTCAAAAACATGTTTTGTGGAAACTGCGCTATGCTGTTCTCCAGTTTTGGAGTATCTGAGCTGAGGCACGAAGGAAATGCCCTCTTCTGGAAATGGGTGCGGGGAGCAGCAGCTCATTTGCATTTAAAGACACACACACAAAAACATCTTGTTTTTGTTTCCACCCAAAAGCGGGCATTTGGGGCATGGTAAATTAAAAATTATCTTGAGCTGAAAATTAAGTCACATTCTGGGGACACATAAGACTCATATTACATCTTGTAAAAGGGGGCATAATAGGTCCATTAGTTTCTGTCACTACCATGAATTAATCACCGCACAGAATATGAAGAATATGGAAATCTTCAGGGGTCGGCGGTCCACAACGGGCCTAAACCTTCCAAGGTACTAGCGCAAAAACACTCTCAGCTAAATTTTACATTTAATTTAAAAAAATGCACACCAATATATATTTTTTGTAAATATTGCAACCCTACTTGTCACTAATTTCTTTAAAATTTCCTGTACAACAATTCAATGCCTTTTTTTTCTATTATCTATTAGTCAATTATTGCAGTATAATCAATTTCAGATAAACATGTCCCTACTGTGTTTAACAATCTCCCCACGATCAAGTGGGTGTTTTTTGGACAGAATAAGCACTTATAAATGAATAAGTAATGCCATCTAAACGTAACATACACAGTTTAACAGGCAAACATGCACCCACACACCTCTGTTGTACAGCCTTTGCACCTCCCGACTGATCTCTGCATCAAGTCTTGCAAACGATCTGCTTTCTCCCACTTGTGCAGATCAGACCTGCAGACTGCACACACAGGTTTCTGAGGCCGCAAGCACTCCCGAAGGCAGCTTTCACAGAATCTGACCACACGGAAGGGATATGTTTTATTTAAAACAGTAATGTTTGATGCAAATATTCACATTTGGATGACAACAAAACAATCCCACTTTCCAACAAGATACATGACTGTTTCTCACTATGTAGGGTGAATTAAGGGTGATTGGGACAACATTTTCTCGCCTAATGGTTGAAAATAAAAACTTTTTTTGCTGAGTCATATCTGTGAGACCACATAATCAAAATCGGATGCCCTCATTGGTGTGACATTATGTAGGTGGGCGGGGCAGGCATCAAACAGGAAGTTGACCCTGAAATGCATGAAGTAAGGAAAATAACAAGCTTTTCATAATAAGGCCATAACTACTATTTTACACAAACTTTTGATGGAACCATGAATGATGCACTACTGCAACACAATCAGTAAAAATGTGTTCATTTCATGTTTCTATTTTCAGAATTAGGTTTTTATTTTTATTTTGTCCCATTGAGTGATTGGGACAGTGCTTAAAGACTTAGCCAATTAAGAAAATGATTAACCTTGCAATAGATAACCATTGATTTTGCTCTAAATTTGTGTTTTCCAACATTTTCACTTGTGCAACCACAAAAATGTTGGGCTGTTTGGCTCAGTTTACATAAAAATGTATGTCACACATCCATTCATTATAATATAAACGTGTTTCCTGTTCAAATGGATAGTTAACATGTTTCAGATTACAGAAATGCATCATGTGTTGGGCTGATGTTTTTCATTTATGGCAAGAAACCTTACAATCTCCCAATCACCCTATATATTTTTATGCACACTTGAAGATTTCATCAACACTGCTACCACCATTTCCCACCCTATTTAAATAAACTAGTCCATGAATCAAAATACTCTTCAATTTATTTTAACAAAGTATTCCTCTTTTTATCGCTTTTACTGGTGTTTTGTTATGGTTGTCGGTAATGTATGACCCTTGAAATGTATATCAAAGTACTTTTTTTTTTTTTACCTCATCAAAATGGAAAAGACCCTGTTTCATAGGTCACTGTGGGTGTTGTAGTTTGATCAAAGCATAATAAAGCTAGCACTACAATTCCCACAATCCCACACAGCAAAGTTTTCTACACAAGAAGCAAAACTGAAAGTAACCAATTTCTGTCTTCTGGGAAACTCATATCACAACTACATTTATTGATCATTAATTGGGCACAATCATATTAAGTTTAAACTACATGGCATGAAGGCTGTGCGTCGGTTGCACGTGATAACGAAATAAACATTACACATGTCAGTCGAGAAGTTACTGCGGTAAGACCTCATGGATACTCACGTATGTCCGCACTGTGTGGTCATCGGAGAGATAAATATCTCCAAACACACAGGACATATGAATTCATCATCTTCAGCATCGTTCACATCAGTTTGAGGGATTGTTTTGAGCATTGCCATGTCTGCTGCGCTGTGTTTCCGTGTTCTTGAACTCCAGTCCGGTGAGATTCACTGTGGGGATGGGAGGAGCACAAACTCAGCTGATCTCATGCACACGCATGAGGAATTACATTAATACAGACCTGTTTGACTAATGACACAAAGCCGCAGAGGTTACCCAAATGAGTGAAATATGGTACATATGTAGTGTGTGCGTGTGTCGTCTTTAAATCAAGAGTTGTGAGCGTGATATTGCTGCTAGTGGTATCCGATTCATAAACGAATCACTTGAACCGGTTCTTTTAATTGATTCGGAAGGCGTGAATATGAAAATCATGAATTTCTACTCGACTGCGAGGTAGATGAAACCATAGACAATAATACATACGTATTTATTATGTCTACGGTTTAAACTTTTTATAGTGAAACTGATGGGTGAAAAACGTAACATTTGACTGGAATGACAGCAACAAACTGGAACACATACGTCGTCACTAAATATTTGTACAATTACAATCCTACGCTAACTGAAAATGACTCGGTGTTTGAGCAAACATTGTAAAAGTAAAAAAATAAAAAAATAAAAAGACGTTGAATGCAGCGCAGGGACTTCTGGGATTTTGAGCGATGACTCCAATGTATCGAATCATGTAGCCGAACCGACTCGCTGAATGAATCGGAGATTCCAACGCTAGTCCTATCTGCAGCCTGCAGCCTCGGGAGCGCGCAGAGGAGGCAGTGTGGCGCATGCGCAGTGTGGCGATGGGGATTTCCAGCGGAACATGAAGGTAAGAGGCGCTGGATGATGGGGAGGAGGGCGGCTCATTAATGGTGCCCAGCACCGCACGACACTCAACGGGCATGTTTACATTCAAGTCTTGTTCATATTGAGGTAATTAAAAAGTAAATGAAGGATGGTGTGTGGTTAAATTGTGTGGTGTGTGGGTTTACAGGGCCCTGCAACTGCGCTAATGTTAGCAGTGGTGTGCTAACTGCATCTGATATCAGCCATAGAAACGAGTTAAGAGTAGAGTAACGACTTTATTAATGTCTATCCCTGTAACAAACACTTGTTAAGAGATCAGATCGGACTGTCTGGTGCTATGACAGATTTATTGACTAAGTAAACGAGACTCATATTAGCTGTGTGTTGCTAACACACGTCACTGTTTATCACTGTAGCAATGCAATGCAGGCAGAAATCATCATTTGTTAATACTTCACTGTTCTCTGTAAACCCTGGTTTGTTTAGGTGGATTTTTTCACATTTTCTATGTTCAGTGTGATGTTGTGATTATGATAGGATGATATCCTGATGGTGGTGATGATAGATAGATAGATAGATAGATAGATAGATAGATAGATAGATAGATAGATAGATAGATAGATAACTTAGTGTTACGTGTATGTATTTGCTAGCTTGAATGACAGTCTCATCAGTTTTCATTGAAGGTAAATGCTGGGAATACTGTGTGAGTATTCAGTTGGCAGTCCTAACCAATGAGGAACGAAGTGGTTTGTGTGGCCTTATTGTACACAGTCCACATTCACTACTAGAAACAGGTTTTGAGCTCTTGTATTATATACAGGATTATACACACACAGCTTTGTGGGAAGTTCCAAATTCCTGTCATTCACAAGATTGACAATTCAAAAATTGTCCCTTATCCTCACCAGTTTGTTTGTTAATGTTTTTTTTTTTTTTTTTTTTTTTAATTTGCTGATGATTTCAGCATCTATATATTACCTGGAGAAAGCTATTGAGTTCTCATTCATCTCAAATCCTCAATAAACAGGAAGTATTCTGCATGCTGCTATCTTTGGACACAGACACGAGTCAGTCACCTGAGTGAATGCTGATTGGCTGATGGAACCACAGTCCGAAACCCTTCACTGCTGGTTCTGTTGGTTACATGAGCTGATATATCAAAGCCCAAACGTTTAGTCCATTTTGCGTTAATCCATTTTATTTAAATATTTAAAAGTATAATTTTTATAATGAAATATGTGTAGTGTATATGTTGCCTGCAAAAAAATAAAAAAAATATTTTGTACAAATACATGATTACATTTTAATGTCTCATAGAGGAGGAGGATTATTTGTGTACCTAAAATGGTGTTGTTAGATGAGCCCATGCTAACTTTCAAACATTTTACTCCGTTTAGGCTAACCCCTAATTAAATCCATTCCACATAATTACACAGATTTCCATTCACAAAAGCTCAGAATTTTTTTTAAAACCAGCCTACTATAATTTAGACCACATCACACATATGTAATGTTCATTCTCATGGTTCTGCTTTGGTCTTTCTGTGATGCATGCCTGCATTATTAACTAGCTCTGTGATTGCAGGTCTATAGACTGAGACACTTATTACACGGAGTTGTGTTATTGAAACAGGTTTTGTTCTTCTCTCGTTGCAGCAGCTGGCAGCATCGGACATGGTGTTTTTAACGTATTCTCCTCTGCAAGCCCTGACCTTCAACCTACTGCAGGGGGGCAACCTGACAGTGAGGGCTTAAAAAGGTGAGGAGTCTCCATTCAGCCCCCCAGTTCAACCACCTTCTCATGTCATGTTGCTTCTTTTGAGGTGTTTTGGCTAATGAGGCACACAGAGATGCCTATAACAGCAGGAGAGAGCCCTGGGCAAGGTGTACGCCCAAATTAAACCACACACCTCTTCACTTTCATTATTCCATATCACTCCTTTGGAGGATGATCGCAACTTGCTGATTTTCCCCACTATACTGCACCGTTGTCCCAGGTCTTTCGGTGTCCAGTGGGAGAGAGGCCTTGAGATGGCAAGGGGTCCCATTTAAAGAAACTCCTGGATTGTGGGATAAGCGGTTGCCAGCTACGCAGCCCACTGCCACCAATGGATGCCAAGTTGCGAGAAGATCTGTTCCGCAGGTATGTGGCATCTCTGGAGAATCGGCTCGAGGAGGGAACCGGTGAAGGAGGAGGAGGAGGAGGAGATAAGCCAGGGGCTAAGACTGAGGAAGCACTGATTTCCACTGCGACGGCACTGCTAGGCTCATACCAGCCTGATCCCGGGCAGCGCTTCCGCATGGTTCGGTTCTACGACGTAGCGGAGAACTCACTGAGAACTCAGAGAGGCGCAAACTTGCGGACATTGGAGACAGCCTTTGCGACGCTGGAAACCATCTGTACCAACTTGTTGCTCTTTCCGTGGAAGAAGGAGTTCCGTTGCATTAAGGTGAGTCGAGAGATTGAAGGATTCTCAAAAAAAAAGGCCAAAAAAATCACATTTTGCAGTTCTTGACTTCTGTGGAGCACAAAAGGAAAGATGTTTCTTTTTGGGTGAACTACGATATATCAGAGGAAACAAGTTGTGTGAGGAGCTAAGGTTGTAGATTCAGTGCATTTTGAGCCTTTTATTAATACCTTACCTTACATTTTCTTGTTTGTGAATGTGAAAGAAATCAGACAAGGCAGTGTGAATGTCATAATTCCCTTTGCTTTTGACCGTTTAATGACTTTTCTTTCACCCTTCCAGACCTTCACAGGGCCATACGTGTACCAGTTGCAGTCGGTGATATGCGACGCGGACCTGCGTTCGCTTCTGCGCTCCATGGGCTATTCAAGAGACCAAGAATTGCAGTACCACGTTCGGGACCATCCGGGCGGTGCCTCCCACCTTCGGCAGCTTTCCTTTGAGCTGCTTCTTGCCCAGGCTGAATGCCGGTTACTCAGCGAGGTGGTGTCCATGTCTCGGGGCTTCGCCTCGGAGCTGGAGGCCGTGGATGTGAGGAGGAACACCAGAGAAGATGCAGCAGGGTGTGCTGACGCCCTCCGCCGACGGGACAGCCTCACCGGAGACTTGTCCCGCCTGTCGGTGCGGCCCTTGGATCTCGACCGCGCCCATCTTCGGAGAAGCGGTCGGCCCTCCAAATCAGTGGATGTAACGGACAGCGCAGGACACTGGCACCAAGCCAGCAAGCCCGTGTTAAAGGCTTCGCTCAGCCTCCGCAAAGAGCCGCTATTCGTCGACACGGAGGAAGACATGAAGGATGAAATCCTCCGACCGAGTCCCTCGCTTTACCCCGTGGTGGCTCCGCCCTCGTACAGCCCAGTGGCGGACTTCTTTCCCATCCAGTCGCCCCCGTCCGAGCCATACTCCTACCACTTGTCCTCCCTGGATGAGGTGGACTTGTACACTGAGCGGGGTTTGGGTGGCCTCCAGACGGTCTCCAGACCGCCGAGCCGGGAGCCTCGAGAAGCCCGGGACGGTTGGGTTCTGAAGGGGCACATGATGAAGTGCCAGGGCTGCGGGATGGGTTGCCCTTCGCTCTCCTCCTGCCAGCGATGCGACATGATCTTGTGTTCGTCCTGCCACGCGGTGGAACCGACGCCTTGTTGCGGCTTCCAGGATTACACTAAAACTTCCCGCCCTCTGGACGGATACATGCCCATCAAGGAGAAGCTGTCCGTCTACTCCAACGCCCACTCGCACACTCACCCTCACCCACTCCCCCACGCTCAGTCCCACTCGCTGTTGCTGGACAAAGCTGTGATGAGCAGCAAGCTGTTTCCCAGTAAACCCGTGGGATCGGTGGTCAGCAGTGGCAGCAGCAGCAGCGGCGGCGGCGGGGAGCGGATGAGTTTGGGCGGCTCCCGCTGTGGCTTCTGCAACAAGCCCGGGGCCTCCCACACCTGTGTGAACTGCTCCAAGGTGTCATGTGACATGTGCATGAGCCTTTACGGCAGTGATGTGTGCACCCGCAAAAATCCTCATCATAACTTTGTGCCCAATCATCAGCTCAATTTCAAATCCAGCACCATATCCCACCTCGTGTATCGATAGACCGGGAACACAGCCGCGCTTCAGTTGTGCACTACACCTCTAATGCTCCTTTTATCTCTGCCTTTTTCACCCTTGATTTGTTTTTTTTAATTTAACGTTTCCTGCTTCCTCTCTCAGTTGGCACTTGTTTTGGTCATGTGATGTTGCGGTGCATTTCTTGTCCCTCAGTAGCTCTACTTTATCAAGGACAAAAAACAACAAAAAAAAGGTGTTTAACCAGAGAAATCCATTCAGTATCAATGTTTGTTAACTTTAAAATAACCATGCAGCGTGAACTGTGAAAGTTTAGCAGAGACTTCACCCTGGAATTGAATTGAGTAAGTTGGAACTTCTCAAACTTGAACAAATGAACAAAAAAAAGAAAAAAGAAAAAAAGAAATATTACACTGGACGTAAATAGTATATATTTTGAATTGTGAAACTATAGATCTATGTAAGACTTTTCCAGTTGAATGGGGTTTAAGTTGTGAATTTGTATCAGAACTTCTAGTTGCTGTTAAGTCCCTATATTGAGTCCTCTGACAGGAAATGCCTTGTGGGTTTACCCCCGAAGAAGTCAGCCTACGCTGTTCAAAGATGCTGCTGTTGAGAGTAACACCAGGAGAGGGCACTCCTGGCTTCAACATGTTTTGCAAGAACCATGAATCTCTTCTTGGCAAAGTTAATGCACATACTGTATGATTATATCTGTGTATATATATTTTTTTTGTTTGTTTGTTTTTTTTCTGTCCAGGTTTCCTTTATATTATTGTAACCTGTTAATATTTTACTTGATTTGAAATGGAGAATAATTTAATATTTTGCTACACTGACTGTCATTAGAAACAGTTTGAGTTTTTTTTTTTTTTTTTTTTTGGTTAATTCATTGTACATTAAATATATGATGGTGTGTACACATACCATGACAAACTAAAGTGTTACTACTGGGTGAATGTCACAAAGGATTGTATGGGTCATATTTCACCCCGAAATCCAAATAAGACATATTATGCTTCGAGGAACATAAGATTATCATTATTGCACTGAAAAAAAATACAGCATTGAAAATCGTCCTTTTTGGTCTAGAATGATTTTTTTTGTGAACTCAGTTCAACAAAATGCCACCACATTCTTACAGTAGGACTTCACAAGTGTTGATTTCACTTATGGTTGAGAATTATGGTCACGGTTATGAGAATTAGAATTTATTTCAGAGTGTATTATTTTATTTTAGAGTGTATTTTATGGGCAATTGTACTTAATTGTTAAGAAAATAATGCATAGGCTTCATTTTATTTATGCAGAATATTATTTCTTGCAGTTTTTTTAATTTATTTTTATTTATTTGTTTTATTCTGGAGTAAAATATGACTTGGACATGTTTTTGTGAAATTCACCCTAATAAGAAAATGTTAGTCATTGTATTAGCACAATTTTCGAAAGTTGGCCTGATTTATATTATTCAATGAAGGTAACACTAATTAAATCATGTGTATGTACATATATGTATGTACACACACACTGGCTGACCACAAATGGATGTAAATAGGCAAATGCTTAAGAGTCTATGATTGGATCATTGTCGCAGTGATTATGATGTTATATGCTAATTGACGGGAGTGTGTAGCTTTTCCTTTCTTAAACAGCCGTGTAGGAATATGGCCATATTCCAGGATGACAAAGTCAGGATTCATCAGGCTCAGACTGTGTAAGAATGGTTGTGAGGAGCATGAAGACTCATTTACACACATGAATCGGCTCCTCTGAGTCCAGATCTTAAACTCACTGTAGGTCTGTGGGATGTGCTGGAGGAGACGTTACACAGCGCTGGACTCTCGCACTGACAATACAAGATCTTGACTAAAAAATAGTGCACCTCTTGATGGAAATAAAGGTTGTGATGTTATTCCATCAATATGGCCATGCCATATTATGGTTGTTTAAGAAATGAAAAGCTACACACTCCATCAATTAGGGCTAGATGAACTGCTGCCAAACATATAACATGATAGAAACATAATAATCACTGCAATAATGATCCAGTAAGCATTTGCCTTTTTAAATCCAAACAGTGAATATTTTTTCTTTATTTTTTGGCAGGGCAGTTTATATATATATATATATATATATATATATGAAAAGTTCAGATGCAAAAGCCTGTAAATGCCATCTGACATTTTCTTCTAGAATGATCATTTTTATCAAGCTTGTATATTTAAGTTCAGTAATTTCACTTAAAGGGACAATGTGTAGGAATTTCTCCCATCTAGCGGTGAAATTGTATTTTGCATTCAAACGAATAGTGCTCTCCAGCGCCTCCTTTTTCTAATGCGTGCTGCCTCTACGGTAGCCGTTATGTACCAAAAAGCTATGACAGGATGTCTTCTAACAGCACTTCATCGAGTTTTCCTTCGGGTGAACAGGTTATTTCAAACAAACTGCAACTTGACACAACGAACAAACGGATGTTTGATAGAATTGAAAGTTTCCAAAGGCAGAGAAGCGACCAAGCAATGAAAAAAAGCTTGTAATTTAGACCGTAACATTGACTTACCTGTCGAGAAGAAAGCAGGCAAGTTCAGCGTCTCTTTTGAAAGCTTTCTCCTACATCAACTCTTTCCACCTGGAAAAAGCTATCCCGACATTAACCCTTGTTTTTTGCAATCTCCGGTCCTGTGGCTCCACATATGTATGGTCCTTCATTAAAAATAACCGTGCAGTGCAGCCTTTTAAACTTGCCGGGGCAGTGACAAGCGCCTCTCACTGCTCTGCTCCTCCGCTTCTGCTGGCTTCAGTCACGTGACACTGGCTCTGAACGGAAACGCGTTGGCCTAGTACCTTTTGTCCCTCTCTGCTATTATAGTTTTTCAAGATGGCGGAACGACATGGAAGCCTCCGTGGACCTACCCGTCCCATGTATATAAAGATAATAAATTCTTCGTTTACGAGGATAAGTCCGATCATTGGCAGAGGTATTTGTACACCATTGAGGACATATTTATGAATAAAAATATTGATTTTAGATAATAAAATACTTAAAAAAAACTACACATTGTCCCTTTAAATGGCAATGGAAATTACCTATGAATGGTCATTTAAGTGAAATTACTGAACTTAAATATACAAGCTTGATAAAAATGATCTAGATTCTAGAAGAAAATGTCAGATGGCACTTAGAGGCTTTTGCATCTTAACTCTTCATATATATATATATTTTTTTTCTTTTTTATTTATTATTATTATAATTTTTCTGCCTGTACGAACAGAACAAAGTCCGTATATAATTCTGGATACATATCTTTAATTTCAGAGACCTTTCAGCCTGCTCTCCTTGCTGCCTTAGGTGACCTGAAGGCTGCACACACTGCAGGACTTGATGCTTCATGTCTGTACGCAACATAAAGCGAGGGCCAAAACAAACAAAAAACTCGTCAGGGAAACAGAATCTAGCACAAGACATGAAGATGGCATGTTCTGACAAAGTAACTTCAGTATGTGTTTTTGATTTAGTGAAACGAGTGTTAGTGGATGCGGCTCGTCCTCTAGCCTGTGTCTCTCTGTTGAACGAAACTCTGCTTCCTCCTTACAATCCTGCAGTGGTTTCCAGTACAGAACAGCAGCCAAGAATTTTGTGATTGGATTTTCCACCCAAACGACAGCATGATTAACCAGTCAAAACTGCGACGTGCCAAACACCCACAGGCTGTGTAGGTAAACCCGTACCTGTACTGCTTATCTGCACAGTAACTGAGCCATCTGAAAGAGTTTCAACCTTGGGGGATGGATGACACTTTCTCTCACACACGTCATGAATTGACCCTGACACACACACACACACACACACAGAGAGAGAGAGAGAGACACGTACTCTTCTGATCCTCGTGTTCCTGCTGTTCATCAAGCATTTGTCAGATCTCTCTCTGGCGTGGCGGGGCGAACTGGCTGGGGGGGGACGGAGAGTCGGGTCAGTAAAAAGTATAATCCTATAATTATATAAATTAATTAAAGCGATGATTTTATAAAATAATTTCAAAAAATAAAATTCTACAAAAAAGCACTGCCTTTGGTGTTTGGGTTTTGGATAAAAACAAGCTTAAACACAGGATTTTTCAGTAAATAAGTGGTTTCAGTGGAAAACTGTTAAACACAATTGTTTGCTACAACAACCATATTGTGCTGTGTGTACAATTGCTCGACAATTTACTCTGGCTTTTGTGTGAAGGACTGTTTAGGCTGCAATGTTTTTAAAGGGATGGTTCAGAGTAAAATCAGCCTAGGGTCGTTTGCTCCATGACCTCGAGCCAAACAAAGTTAGAGCTTATTTAGAGATATCAGCCGAATGGTTTAGTGCAGGCGCTAATGGATCCTATGATGTATCTGGTCAATTACTCCACTAATAATGCCCAGAATGGCACCAAACTTCTACAGTAGTACAAATATGTTCTGTACTCATAAAACGAGGCATTGGAAAGTTTGTAAGTACATCAGGAGTTTATTTAAATAACACTTGTCTGACGGCTAATGCTACTGCTAACCCGGACGTCGACGTCACTTCCGTGATTTGGGAAAAAGCACGTAAAAGTCCTGGCAGAAAGCGATGCATAAGGATGTAGTGTAACGACGCCCAGTTCCAGGAATGCACTAATATTTTCTTGGTAGTACCAGTTTGCAACAATTATTAGTTAACACTAAGTTGTCAACACTTTGGAAAAAATTATAATTCGTCGTTACACTACATCCTTATGCATCGCTTTCTGCCAGGACTTTTACGCGCTTTTCCCAAATCACTGAAGTGACGTTGGCATCCGGGTTTAGCAGATAGATAGATAGATAGATAGATAGATAGATAACTTAGTGTTAAGTGTATGTATTTGCTAGCTTGAATGACAGTCTCATCAGTTTTCATTGAAAGTAAATGCTGGGAATACTGTGTGAGTATTCAGTTGGTAGCCTAACCAATGAGTTTTGTTGAGTCTGAACAAAAATCGCTGCAAAAGATGCTTTCCAACAGGTTTTATCGTAGTTTTTGTCCAACTCCATTGACTTGTATTGGATGTGCTGTGAGGTACGGTATTACTCCGCCGCCGGGCTGGAGTGTCTATTATTCAAGCTCTCAACGGAAGAATGTACGGGTGTGAGGCGTTTGGAAAAATAGGTCCACAGTTTTACAACGAATGGTAAAACACCTGTTGGAAAGCATCTTTTGCAGCGATTTTTGTGTGAGCATATAATAATAATTAATAATAATTCATTACATTTATATAGCGCTTTTCTCCACTCAAAGCACTTTACATAGAAGGGGGGAATCTCCTCAACCACCACCAATGTGCAGCATCCACTTGGATGATGCGACGGCAGCCATATTGCGCCAGAACGCCCACCACACACCAGCTTACTGGTGGAGAGGAGACAGTGATGAAGCCAATCAGTATATGGGGATGATTAGGAGGCCATGATGGACAGAGGCCACTGGGCTAATTTGGCCAGGATGCCGGGGTTACACCCCTAGTCTTTCGAAAGACATCCTGGGATTTTTAATGACCACAGAGAGTCAGGACCTCGGTTTTACGTCTCATCCGAAGGACGGTGCTCTTTGACAGTATAGTGTCCCCATCACTATTCTGGGGCGTTACAGACCACAGGGTGAGCACCCCCTGCTGGCCCCACTAACACCTCTTCCAGCAGCAACCTGGTTTTCTCAGGAGGTCTCCCATCCAGGTACTAACCAGGCTCAGCCCTGCTTAGCTTCAGTGGGCAACCGGTCTTGGGTTACAGGCTGACATGGCTGCTGACATATCAGTGAACACCCCTGACCACTCGGTGAGTTTCACGTCTTTGTAAAAGAAAGTTGAATGTGTTTTAGGAAGGATTGGTCCAGTGCATTGTGGAGGTGGGGGGTGCTAACACAGAAACCGAAAATTCTCCGGTCAGCAGCATGTGTCCAAATTTCAATCTTAACCGGTCTATTTCATCAGAAACCATCTGAAAACAGGGCTTTAAGTGTAAAATACCGAACTTGTCCTTTAAAATTTACAAAAACAGCCGACTCTCATGCCTTTTCTTTTGCATTTAAATTGTCACAAAAAAACGTGTTTTTCCACCTCCACGAATGAGACAAGTGTTGTTCATATGTCGTTGTCGCTTTAATTCCTGGCGTGCTGCACAGCAGAAATTGACTCGGTGTGGAAACGATCGCTGCACTGCTGTATATGCACCGCTCCTGGATCGCATTGCCGGACCGCATTCGCGTGCAGTGTGAAAGCTCTAACCTGAAAAAATACGCACGCATACGCACTTCAAACAGAGTATGTGTGAAACGGGCGTGGGGCGAGTGTCAGCATCAACGTTAGCGCTACGTAACACAGATTAAATTTAGCTAGCTCCGGGCTGTCACTGACATTGACAGATCTGAACAATCGCCCTGAACGAAAATAAAAACATGTATGACAACCTAGCTTGCATACCATCTAAGTATGGCTTGTTCACCTTGCTTTGTTTCTGATTGCATACTTGGAGCAGTTTGTCCGGCCAGCTACTGTAAGTGGTGGTATGTTGTTCTCGCAAGCTATAGCTGAATTAAGCTGAATGCAATCGAAAATGTATCATGTTTTTAATCTAATTCATCATCCTTTTGGTATGTTCTTATCTTGCTCTTGATGTCTGCGTTTCAAGGCCATCTCCACCAACATCTCCACCAACAGAGTAATAATACAAACAAGCACTCGGTAGTCTACACTTTATTTCAAAGATGTGTTGTGTGTAGGCCTATGTTAGGCACGGGCTGCACGATTAATCGAAATGAAACCGCACGCGATTTGGCTTGTCAGTGAAGCATGGCTCTGTGATCGGTTGTAAATGCTGCTCCATCTGAAAGCCAGAGGGCGCTCTTGAGCAGACACTTCAAATATGCCCCACAGAAGTAGATTACGGGACGTCATTCCAGGAAATTTAAACGCTTTGATTGATTTATTAAATGTTGTCTTTTGTTGCACAAGAGGTTCATAAATGATTGAGATGCGACAAAATCAATCAAAAACCACAGCCAATCAGAACAGCATGTGGGCGGGCTCAGGCGGCACCAGATATTAATCTTGACGACACTCGCAAGGAAACGGGTAAGTACATAATCAAATTCACAAATGTTACACCATTTAAACATTATTAAAAATAGGCCTACATACTGAGTTACTAAATCAATCTTTGTCATAGAATACACTTTGATTTCAAGATCTGAGGTGAATTATCCATTGTTGCTTTTAGTACGGCTACAAAGCTGGGAGCACTAAATGATATTCAGAATCACATTGAATGCGTTTAACATTAAATAAAGCATATAAACATTACCTGAGTTTATCATTGCCATACTTTGTGTTGTTGTTCCAGCTGCGATGCTCTGTTTCTTAAGGCCCGAAATTCGCATCCGAAATTTTCGCACGTTAAAAAATAAATACAACTTCACGTAATGTCAATTATGCTTGCACACTGCCTCCAAAACTTTCGTATGTAATAAAAAAATTCGGATCGGGTTTTCTGCGTTTTTCGCATCCATAGCCAGCATTTTGAGAGGTTTTTTGACCATTCAGAGCCACCGTACAAGCGAACGACAAAATCCAGATTGGCGTCTGACAAGTTGATACACTTCGTCTCGCAGCACAAAGCACTGTATGAAAAACAAAGTGCGGATTACAAAGACACTGAATATAAAGTCAGATTGTGGCAGATGATTGCTGAACAGCTTGGGAAACAGGATAGTAGGTACTGATTTCAAAACAAAGGGTGTACGAAAGTGTATACAGTATTGTGTTCAAGTTAGCTAAACAATAGCTCTTTTGCTAATGTCATTCATTAATTCGTAGTGATAACGTAGTCCCAACCAGGGTTTATTAACCCTGGTGAATCTGGGCATGCGTCGTGTCTGAATGCGTTGTTGTTTTTGGAGCTCTATCGATTTGATTTATAATTCTTGATTTTTCTCTTTAAACTCACTTACAACGAACATTTTCTACTTTTCCTCACTGAGAAGCACTAACGTTACTGCTCAAACCTCATAGTTACAACGCGGACTGTTGAGCAGACGCGTCTCAAGCCTATTAGTGATCCAACACGTGCATACTCTTAAAGGTTACGTCCGTGGATCACGGCTGAACGCGTCTTCTCCACACTCACTTACAAACAAACATTTTTTTTTCGCCTATCGTGCGTCTACTCTACACCCCTATCACTAAAAAAAAAAACGGATTATATCCAAGACTTCAGTCATAAATTAGTATTAATATTGATAGCATCACTGGTAGCTTCGTTGCTAACTCACTGTCCATCTGTTAAAATGGCGAATATATCAGATGTAAGTAGTCTACCTTTTGGTGCAGGTGAGGACACATTTGAGCTGCACGCACTGCAGTCTGAGCTGGAAGCTGTTGAGAAACAGATCCACGACCTTTTATTGAGACAGGCCGAGCTGAGAGACCAGTGTTTGGCTCTTGAAACATCACGCGCCGATGCACACAAATCAGTGTTTAACGTTACTAACCCGCTGACTCCGACCGTGTACTCTACTCTGTGCGTTCCTCAGCATCGGTCGCGATCAGCCATGGTCTCGTTCACTCCGGCTCCAACACGCCACCACGAAGCCTGGGTGGTTCCGCAGCGGAAGACGCGAGTCAGGTTTAGACCAAGACTTTCTCCGACCCTCCCGGTTTTCGAGTTATCCACACAAAACCGCTTCTCCCCTCTTCGCGAAACAGAACGCGATGCTGTGATCATCGGCGATTCCATCGTTCGGCACGTACACGCTACGTTAGGTAAAAGTAAGGTGCACAGTCACTGCTTTCCTGGTGCTCGTGTTTCTGAAATCGCTGCTCGCGTTCCCGAGATCCTGAACGGTGACGAGCGCGTCGGAACTGTAGTCCTGCACGCGAGAGTGAACGACATCAGGCTGCGCCAGACGGAGATTCTGAAGAAAGACTTCAGGAATCTGATCGAGGCCATGGGCATGAAAAGTTCAGCAGATTATTTGCGCTAAATTAATGGTTAATGTCATGGTGCAATGAGCAGAAACTGCTCTTTGTAAGTAATTGGAATCTGTTTTGGGAGGTCCTAGGCTTTTCCGTGCTGATGGCTTACACCCAAGCAGATTCGGAGCGGATCTTCTGTCGGATAACATCTCCAAAATGTTAAATACCCTTTGACTAGTAACCAAAAGTCCAAATCATAGTCTCTGCTGCACCAATTTAACTGATATAAATACTAGTGTAGAACATTGCATAGAAACCGTGTCTATTCCTCGTTTAGTGAGATCAAATAATAAATCTACTGCAGGATCTAGGAAAAATCTAATTATTATTAAAACAGAAAATGTTGCTATTAGTAAACAAAAATTATTTCTAAAGCTAGGTCTTCTAAACATTAGATCACTCACATCTAAGGCAGTTATTGTAAATGAAATAGTCACAGATAATAGCTTCGATGTACTTTGCCTTACTGAAACCTGGCTTAAACCAAATGATTATTTCGGTATTAATGAGTCTACTCCTCCTGGATACTGTTATAAGCATGAGCCCCGTCTGATTGGTCGTGGCGGCGGTGTTGCAACCATCTATAGAGATATTCTCAATGTTACTCAGAAAACGGGTTATAAGTTTATTTCATTTGAAGTACTTGTACTAAATGTTACGCTCTTAGATGTTAGAAAAACATCCCTATTATCTCTAGCCTTGGCTACCGTATATAGACCGCCAGGGCCTTACGCTGATTCCCTAAAAGAGTTTGCAGATTTTCTCTCAGACCTATTAGTCAATGTCGATAAAGCATTAATTGTTGGAAATTTTAACATACACGTAGATAATCCAAATGATGCGTTAGGGGCTGCGTTTACAGATCTATTAAATTCATTTGGGGTCAAGCAAAACGTCACCAGACCAACTCATCGTCTTAATCATACACTCAATTTATTTATATCACATGGAACCGATCCAACCGATATAGATATCATTCCACAAAGTGATGATGTCACTGATCACTACATGGTAACTTGCATATTACGTACTGCTGTAATATGTCATGCGGCGTCGCGTTATCAACCAGGCAGAACAATCCTCCCATCCACCATAGATAATTTCTCAAATTGCTTATCTAATCTGTCTCAGCTGCTGCCTGAACCCAAACAAACAGATGAACTAGAAGAACTAACTAAAAAAGGTCAGAGAGAAAAATAAAGCACCATGGTATAACAATACTACGCATGTTTTAAAGAGAGAAACCCGTATTTTAGAGCGTAAATGGAAACAAACTAATTTAGAGGTCTTTAGAATCGCGTGGAAAGACAGTATGTCACGTTATAAAAAGGCCCTAAAAGCGGCCAGGGCTGAGCACCTCCGCAAACTAATAGAAAACAACCAAAACAATCCAAGGTTTTTATTTAACACCGTGGCTAGACTAACAAATAAACAGACGTCACCCGAACAAAATATCCCGTTACAGTTCAGTAGTAATGATTTCATGAACTTCTTCACTGAGAAAATAGAAAGCATCAGAACCACAATTGTAAACGTTCAATCTTCAATTGCGCCTTATAATTCAGCTTAAATTATCACCCCGCAAGAACAATTACAGTGCTTTACAACTATAGAACAAAAAGAGTTAAATAAACGTATCACTTCATCTAAAACAACAACAGATCCTATACCAACTAAACTACTGAAAGAAGTGTTACCTGTAGTGGAAGAGCCTCTCCTCAATATTATTAACTCGTCTTTATCTTTAGGTCATGTTCCAAGAATATTTAAACTGGCAGTTATAAAACCTCTCATTAAGAAACCACAATTAGATCATAATAATCTAGCAAATTATAGACCCATTTCAAATCTTCCATTTATGTCTAAAATATTAGAAAAAGTGGTGTCCGCTCAACTGGGCTCTTTCTTGCAACAAAATGATATCTATGAAAAGTTTCAGTCTGGATTCAGACCGCATCATAGCACTGAAACTGCGCTCGTTAAAATCACAAATGATTTACTTTTAGCTTCTGACCAAGGCTGTATCTCAATACTAGTTTTACTTGATCTTAGTGCTGCGTTCGATACTATAGATCACACATTACTCTTAGATCGACTACAAAATTATACTGGTGTTCAAGGACAAGCATTAAGCTGGTTCAAATCATACCTATCTGACCGCTACCATTTTGTCTATTTAAATGGAGAAAAATCGATCATAACTCCAGTAAACTATGGAGTGCCGCAGGGATCTGTGTTAGGCCCTCTGTTATTCTCAATATATATGATGCCACTTGGAAATATTATAAGGAAACATGGAATTAGTTTCCATTGTTATGCTGATGACACTCAAATATATATTTCATCACGGCCGGATGAAAACGCTAAATTTTCCAAATTGACAGAGTGTGTTAAAGATATAAAAGATTGGATGACGCGTAATTTTCTTTTATTAAATCCAGACAAGACAGAGGTAATACTTATCGGTTCAAAAAACCGCCCACAAAACCTCGCACAATACAACTTTAACATCATAGGATGTCCTGTTACTTTATCCTCTACAGTAAAAGACCTTGGTGTTATACTCGATTGCAACCTGTCTTTTGAAAATCATATTTCATATGTTACAAAAACAGCCTTTTTCCACCTTAGAAACATTGCTAAGCTACGTAATATGCTATCAGTTTCTGATGCAGAAAAGTTAGTTCATGCATTCATGACCTCGAGACTGGATTACTGTAATGCTTTATTAGCTGGTTGTCCTGCATCCCCAATAAACAAGCTACAGTTAGTCCAAAATGCCGCCGCTAGAGTTCTTACGAGATCAAGAAAATATGATCATATAACACCGATTTTATCATCACTGCATTGGTTACCTATAAAGTTCTGTATTAATTACAAGGTATTGCTACTGACTTATAAAGCCCTAAACGGCTTAGCTCCAGTCTATTTAACGGATCTTCTATCGCCCTATAATCCATCGCGCTCTTTAAGATCACTAAATTCAAGGCTTTTGGTCATACCTAGGATATGCAGAACCACCAAAGGAGGGAGAGCATTTTCACATTTGGCTCCAAAACTCTGGAATAGTCTTCCTGATACTGTTCGTTGCTCAGACTCGCTCTCCCAGTTTAAAACTAGATTAAAGTCGCATCTCTTCAGCCAGGCATTCATATAATCCTACAGTTCAAACTACAATCCGGCCTCTAGCTCATAAATGCCAGAGGAGAACTGGCCCCCGACTGAGCCTGGGTTCTCCCAAGGTTTTTTTTCTCCATTAGGTCACCTGATGGAGTTTTAGGACACCATTAGGTCACTTGATGGAGTTTTTCGGTTCCTTGCCACTGTTGCCTTTGGCTTGCTCAGTTGGGGATATTTTGGGGATATTTAATTTAATTTTATCAATCAATAAATTCCTCTTGAAACAAACTTTGTTGTACTATTTTAAATTTAATACTGTGAAGCTGCTTTGATACAATCTGTATTGTGAAAAGCGCTATACAAATAAACTTGACTTGACTTGACTATTAATTCAGTTGCTAGCATACATGGACTTTTAATAGAATGCATGCAATGCTCTGGTCACCTAAATGACTGCAATAATGTACATAACAATATATCTATCTATTATGTTATAATATATGATATTAGATATTATGAATAAATGACTGTAATACATATAATGTACCTTTTTTACATGATGTTAGTTGAAGCAGTGAAGAAAATGTGGCGAAACCTGCGGGACAAATATGTCCACTATAGGAAAGAAGGACAGGGCAGAAGTGGACGGGGCCAGCAAAAAAAAAAAAAGATGTGGATCCATATGGATTCAATGTCCTTCTTGCAAAATTCCTTGGCAAGGAGAAGGTAATGTTAGCCTATCCAGAAATGCACCACAGAAAGCTTGCAGAGTGCAGTGTAGCCTATCATTTCATAACTCAGATAGTCTACTTTCAACAGGTCAGATGGTAATATCCAGGTGGATGATGATGAGGAGGAGGAGGAGGAGAATGGAATAGGTTAAGATGATAGAACGCAGACAGATAAGGAGAGTGTAGTGATGGAGACAGAGAGATTGCGGGGCTAAAAGCAAGAAGATGCAGGCAGAGAGTGAGGACAACCTAGACAGGTACTGTCAATGGAGAGAATCAAGAGATGAAATGAGAGAGAGGAAGAGCCTAGCAGGACCTGCAAACTGATGAGGTATCCACCTTCCTCTCCAGCTTGGCCCCCTGCATGAGGAGACTCGCCCCAGAGAAATTGTCCTAAATAAAAATTAAAATGCAGGAATTGATTCATGATGTTTCCTTTGGAGGGCTTTATTGTCAGCAGTTTTCCCAGGATCCTAATACCATTCTCTGTGATTTAATTAGTTTTTGTACATGGTTGTCATGGTGTGGGTTTTGTGTCTTGTTCCTTGTTCTTGTCTGTCATGTGATTCCCTGCTTGTCATGTGATCCTGCCATGTGTCTTGTCCCATGTTCAGCTGTTCCCCGTTATGTTGATTAGTCTTCCCAGGTGTTTCAGTTTACCACGCCCCCTTGTTATCTTGTTTAGCTTGTGTTCCCTTGTATTTAAGCCCTCATGTTTGCCCTGTGTCTTTGTCTAGTATTGTATGTTTCGAGTTGTGTTTATGCCATGTCCAGGTTCTTGTTTTGAGTTACTAGTTTACAGTCTTTGTTTTATTATGTTTATTATAATTAAAGTTGCATTTGGGTCCGCTCCATCTTGCCTCCAGAGGATTCATTCGTTACAGAATACTAGAACAAACCATGGACCCAGTAACTAAACTCTGCTCCATCTTCCAGGATGGCCACCCCATAGAGGACTATGTGGGTGAGTTTGTGGCTTGTTGCCACCTGGCCCCGCTGGATGACAGGGAACTTAAAGATTGTTTTTGGATGGGACTGGATCAGGACGTGAGTCCAGTGTTAATTTCGTTGACGAATAATTTTCGTCATTATTTTCGTCAACAACATTTTTTCACAGACGAAAACGAGACGATAACTAAATAAAACCTAGTTTTGAATGACAAAAATTATGACGAAAATCTATTGACATTTTCGTCAACGAATAAAAACTAGACGAAAATGTTAGATGGTGACGATTTGGGAAGCGATCCAGTCTGATCATGTCCTGCATTTGTGGTAGATGCCTGGTAGATGCACATATTTGTACTGTGACGTGCTGATCTACCCAGCGGCACACGAGTTGGCATGCGCTGCATGTCTCATAAACATGTAAACGTCTGAGAGAATGTAGAGCAGACATGAAGATCTGAATAAGAGTGACGACGCAAAAAAAGAGCTATATTCGGTACGGTTTTCTGTGCGCACACACCCGACCCGAAGCGTGCAGCCATTCACAGACACCTATACAGCGCGCGAGTACAGAATTGAGCTCTCTTTCGGGTCTGAATGGACAAATACACACAAATATTATGTCTAAATGTCCGTTTTGGAGAGTATTCACGCAAATGATGTCGGTTATGTCTTAAACAGTTGTGAGTATCTATGTGCATCAGTGCATTGGATCCGCATGTCATTGGACATGATCCGATGTCTTAAAGTGACAGTGGGTAATAAACCTAATGCGGTCTGTCCTTAATATTGATCAAGCAACAAAAGAAAAAGAGAAAAGCATTCACTGCTCGTTAATAGCTTTAATAAGGATTAATTATATTTAATTCATACAAATAAATATGTCTGCTTGAAAGAATAGAGAATGATATATGCAAGTAGTTATAAAGAATTCATAGTAGCCTATATCATTCATTGAAAAAAAGGCCGTCGTCTACTTTAGGAAAAGTGGTTTTATTTCATTTTAAGATATTTTTTAAGTTACAGTAGTTAAATCTGTATCTGTATTGCACGTTCAAACTTTAAAATCATTCATATTAGCAGGTTAATATATGTTTTCTCCTGGAGTAGGCTATATGGGTTTGGAAATTTTAGAGAAATTCTAAATAAATGCATTTAAATTGAAACCCATTATATTTTAGTCGACTAAATCTACTGTAGATTTAGTCGACTAAAATCTTATTGTATTTCGTCGACTAAAACTAGACTAAAACTAAAACAATTCAGATGACTAAAATATGACTAAAACTAAATGGCATTTTAGTCAAAAGACTATGACTAAAACTAAATCAAAATTTGCTGTCAAAATTAACACTGCGTGAGTCTTTATTTGCCTGAGGTTGACCCGAGATGGACTCTAGCTCAATATATAGATTTTGTTTTGCTATTTTGTGGGTCTCCCTTCACAGTGGGCGAAGCTGAGCCCACTCAGCCCGTCAGCCCTGTCAAGCCCGGGAAACTAGAGCTCCGTAACCACCCTGGATCGGACGCTGGGATCATCTGGCCCCGAGCCCGTAGGCTGGTGTCGAGTAGCGCCGATCTGTCGTCAAAAATGCTCGACCCAGCCCTTGTGTCTGTCAGGGGGGCCTTCGGGTATGCTACTCCAGCTGATCCAGAGTCAGTCACCAGCACTAGCGAGCCTGCACGTCACGCCAGTCCAGCCGAGCCTGCACTTCACGCCAGTTCAGCCGAGACCGAGACTGAGCCTGAGAGCGTCATGCCCGCCGAGCCTGGGACTGGGAGCGTCATGCCTGCCGAGCCTGAGACTGAGAGCGTCACGTCTGCCCAGCCAGAGACTGTTCACGTCACGTCTGCCCAGCCAGAGACTGTTCACGTCACGTCTGCCCAGCCAGAGACTGTTCACGTCACGTCTGCCCAGCCAGAGACTGTTCACGTCACGTCTGCCCAACCAGAGACTGTTCACGTCACGTCTGCCGATCCAGAGACGGTTTACGTCACATCTGCCGATCCAGAGACGGTTCACGTCACGTCTGCTCAACCAGAGACTGTTCACGCCATGTATGCGCCGCCTGAACCCTCAGTGACTGCGACACTGGCCATTATGGCCACAGCCATGTGGTGTGTGTGGGCTGTGCACACACTCGAGCCGGTGTCTGTTACTGTTCCCGAGCCGGTGTCTGTTACTGTTCCCGAGCCGGTGTCTGTTACTGTTCCCGAGCCGGGGTCTGTTCCTGAACCGGGGTCTGTCCCGGTCCATAACCCCATAGCTGGCCCCAAGAAAAGTTTGGGGGGGGGGCAGTAGGTCCCCTGATGGGACCATGGCCACGCCGCCATGGCCGCCTGAACTATCTGGTCCTCCCTGGCCGCCCGAAGGGTCTTCTCCGCCGTGGCCGCCCGAAGGGTCTTCTCCGCCGTGGCCGCCCGAAGGGTCTTCTCCGCCGTGGCCGCCCGAAGGGTCTTCTCCGCCGTGGCCGCCCGAAGGGTCGTCTGCAGTTCCTGCTCCGCCCTGGTCGCCCACGCTTCACGACCCAGGTCCGCCATTATTATGCCCTGGTCCCATTCCCCTGCATGGACCTGGCCCTCCATCCCTCCCCCAAGACCACCTCCGCTTCACCACCCTCCTGATCTATTGTTTTTTGTTTTTTTTGATGTGCGTCGGGAGCCGCCCATAGGGGAGGGGCTATGTCATGGTGTGGGTTTTGTGTCTTGTTCCTTGTTCTTGTCTGTCATGTGATCCTGCCATGTGTCTTGTCCCATGTTCAGCTGTTCCCCGTTATGTTGATTAGTCTTCCCAGGTGTTTCAGTTTACCACGCCCCCTTGTTATCTTGTTTAGCTTGTGTTCCCTTGTATTTAAGCCCTCATGTTTGCCCTGTGTCTTTGTCTAGTATTGTATGTTTCGAGTTGTGTTTATGCCATGTCCAGGTTCTTGTTTTGAGTTACTAGTTTACAGTCTTTATGTTTGATTATGTTTATTATAATTAAAGTTGCATTTGGGTCCGCTCCATCTTGCCTCCAGAGGATTCATTCGTTACAATGGTACAATGTTTAATTTTTTATTTTACAACCATTTAAGAGCACCAGTTTTAAAGTAATTATTATTACTAATGCATTATTCCAGTTTAACTGGGGCTTAAGGCGTTCATCTAAAATTCCAGTTTAAATTATTATTATTTTTGATATGCAGAAGCACGTTTTAAACGTTTACTTGAATTCTGGTTCTGTTCTTCTGGGCAGCAAGTTCTTTTGAATGCAGAATAAACAAGAAATGAGTCATTCAACTTTTTAGTTTTTCTAAAATGTTTAATCTATAAATATTGTATAACAATACTACAATAATACAAAAATGAATACAACAAAAACTACAATAATACAAAAATGAATACATATTGTGTGTAGCCTACAAAAAAATAAATGTATAAACTATATACAGTATCATGTTGTACGGAGTATATATATAACAATTTGTGGTTCAGTGTTGTATTGAATGTAATAATAAAATAATAGTTTTAGTAATAATGTTAACTGATTGCATATATTTGGTTGTGTTTACAAGATATAACAGCTAACAACTGCACTGCATACACAAATCAAACTCAGCCATTTCGTACGACAATACAGTGTGATTGACTGTGATTGGTACCTCGCTAGCAGGTGAGACCAAATATTTTTTTGAATTTGTCTCTAATGTGGAGAACCTCTTCAGGTGCTCGGTTGCCCCTTGGCCTCTAAAACTCCAGTAGAAAGGCGTTGCCAGCATCGTCAACATCAAAGCTGTCACCCTGGCTGGCTTGTCCCACTACTTCATGGCGCAGGTAGTTGCATAAGATGTAGGTTGCCTTGATGATGCTGTCTGACAGGTCAGGGTTCACCTCCATTGGCCTTTTGTAAACCCTGAATATTTGGGTCAAAATGGTGAACGCATTTTCTGAGATGCAACGCGCTCTTGACAGGCGGAGGTTGAAGATCTGCTTGTCTTCTTCAAGGCGCTTTCCACAGTAGGGTAGGAGCAAATATTGCTTCATGGGAAAGGCCTCGTCTGCCACGATAACATGGTTGACCTTCCCCAATTCAGGCACAGATGGGCAGTGTTGTGCATGAACTCGTTCATATTTTGGGCGAACATGAACTGAACCCCAGCTAACAAAAATATGTTGTAAGAACATTGAAATGTCCAGTTTGCTTAACGTTGCTGGAATGGTATCTTAATGTTAGAAAAACATTGCCGGAACGTTAGCATAATGTTGCTGGAACGTTATCTTAAGGTTAGCATAACGTTGCCGGAACGTTAGCATAACGTTGCTGGAACATTGTCTTAAGGTTTGCATAACGTTGCTGGAACGTTATCTTAAGGTTAGCATAACGTTGCTGAAACGTTAGCACAACATTGCTGGAACATTATCTTAAGGTTTGCATAACTTTGCTGGAACGTTAGCACAACATTGCTGGAACATTATCTTAAGGTTAGGGTTGGGTATTGGTTGGGTTTTATCTGATACCAGTACCTACTCGGTATTTTTTAAACGGTTCCGGTGCTTAAACGGTTCTTGAACCGGTACTTAAGAAAACGAAAGCACACACACTTTATAAAAAAAATAATACCTGTGTCTGTTTGTGTGTGTGTGTGTCTGTCCAAACTGGACACAATATTAACTTAAATCTTTAAAGATTTTCTGATTTCTGATTAAATGAAAAATTGCGCCGTTTAATAGGCTACTGATGTAGCCTAAAACACTTGAGTTAAGATAAAAATTTTGTCTTCTCATATTATGACGTTTACTTTAAACCAGAGAAATATCTGACACTGAGCAGAAATATTTAACACACACAGTATAGCCTCATATAAATATACTTGATATACTTAATACTTGATATGCAAGATTTGCAGTTGGCATTCAAATACTAGACTTCCATGTCCACCATGACACTGGCGGCTGAACTTGAACTTTAGTCAAGCGTGTCAGAGGTTTTGGGTTCTAATCCGAAAATAATATATATATATATATATATATATATATATTTCAAAACCGATTATGCTCATCAGTGGTTGTATATCAATCAGGGAGACGCATTTCTTGATTTCACCGGAACAAATAGAGAGTCTCCGCAACGTATTGAAGCGCGCGTCCGAGTGAAGACAGTGCGGTGTGCGCGAGCCACAAGAGAAAACACTGTATCAGCGCCACTGATCGCAGCGGCAACGAGCACTTTGATCACTTGATTTAAAAAACACATTTCAGCGCTAGATCGTCTCTTATTTAACAAATGAACGAAATGAATGCTCTGCTGGTTAACTGGAGATGTTTTATTATTGGAACATTCGTGCCGCGAGATATTTTATAGGGGGCGGTAAAAAAAAGTCTAGTACTTTTTGTACCTCTCTGCTATTATAGTTTTTCAAGATGGCGGAACGACATGGAAGCCTCCGTGGACCTACCCGTCCCATGTATATAAAGATAATAAATTCTTAGTTTACGAGGAATAAAAATATTGATTTTAGATAATAAAATACTTTAAAAAACTACACATTGTCCCTTTAAATGGCAATGGAAATTACCTATGAATGGTCATTTAAGTGAAATTACTGAACTTAAATACACAAGCTTGATAAAAATTATCTAGATTCTAGAAGAAAATGTCAGATGGCACTTAGAGGCTTTTGCATCTGAACTCTTCATATATATGAACTCATTCATATTTTGGGCGAACATGAACTGAACGTACTGATGAACGTTACTGTGAACTCGTTCATTCTGGTGTCTGTGAACGCCACGCTCTCTCAGTTAAAACTTCGTTCAATAGAGTGCCAGATTTCTATAGAGCCTTCCAGGCGAAACACGGCTAAAACACACCGTAAACCGGCCTTAATATGTAGCGGAAAAAACACCCAATCTGGCAACACCAGCCACCAGTGTCTATATGGATATCTATGGTCTACTGACTCTCTTGTTCGATCTCGTTCATCAAAATTAACAAATCTTTTTCCGAGTCATTTCGTTCATTTAAGGGGCTTTAAATGTTATACTATTAACTGGCAAATTCCCAGAACACATCCATCTACGCAATCTTGATCATATTCTGAATTAAGAAATCATTGCAGTCAAAAATCGTTTACAGGGAACATAAATAATTACTTTACCTTCTGAGTCTTTCGTTCATTTGTCACGTGACAGACGCAATGAATGGATCGTTAATGAACGACTCATCACTTACGTTACAAATCAAAACAAAAAGCAGCAAGGAGGCGTCGTATGATCATTTAAATGAGTTTTTTGACAAGGTCGGTGAGGATGGGAAAAATCTGACGCATAGCTTAAGTGTTAAAACTGATTAAATAATTGTCTGTGGTTCTATATGGGCTGTGGCAATCATTTTGAAAAATAATATCTCGCAGCAACATGAAAAAAAAAAGAACTATGAACAAGTTCATTTTTGGAACTGTGAACTTAGTTCAAAATTGTGAGTATGAACTATGAACTGAACTAGTTAATTTAAAATTTGTGAACTGAACTTTGAACTAGTTCATGTAGAAAGTGAACTTTCCCAACACTGCAGATGGGAGCTCCAATGGGGGTGGAACATTCAGGGTCCCACGCTGGAGGGCCCGTCCCAGCGCAGAATCTGCAAAAATGCCTCAATCGCTGTTCCCACCATCCCCCACATCGATGGCCAGGAAACGGTAATCAGCATCTACTAATGCGAGGAGGAAAATGGAAAAGGTGCCTTTATAATAAAAAAAAAGGGAACCTGTGTTTGCAGGGGCCTCAATCTTGACATGCTCGCATCGAGAGCGCCAATACAATTAGGGAAGTTCCACCTCTCATTGAACCTCCTTGCCGTGTGTTTCCAGATGTCCTCTGTTGCGGTTGGCATGTAAGTGTCCTTGAGCTGTAGCCAGATTTGGTCACAGGTCTCCCGTACAGTAGGGTGACCATATTTTAGTTTTCAGAAAACAGTACGGGGGCGTGGTTTGGGAGGCGTGGTTAAGGGGTGGGGGCGTGGTTGGAGTGAATGCATCAAAAAATACTTGACAAATGCATTCACAACCTTGCAACTATGTTATTGTACTTTAATACATAAAGTAGCCTAATACATCCTTTCCATTCAATGTTTGGCCCGCAACAATAGAATAGCCTACTATTAAAAAAAAAGTTTAGCTTTTAACACCTTTTACATGACACTATTTCTTTTCATGGCCATAGCATAGCTTAAAAATCTACCACTAAAATAAAAAATCTACTACACTATTTCAGTAAAAAAACAATTTCAATCCTCCTGATGTTCTCTTGTAGCCTTTTCTTTATGTGGGCTTCTACTTCGCTAGCACCTTTATTTGACACTGACAAGTACGTTCCAGCTTTGCAGTTCATGCATTCGGCTTTACACGGATCCCGACCGAAACGAAAAAAAACAGGAATTTTCTCTGTAAATTATTTGTGAATTTACATTTGTTTTTTTTTTGTTTTTTTTTTGTTTTTTTTTGCTGTTAGCTACTTACATCTTATCTCGCACTTGACCGTAAACTGAAGCATCGACCGTCGAGTCCTGGTCGAGTCACGCTGCTAAAATTGAAATTCTGTGTCTGTGAACGTAAAGTCCGCCTACTTTGATTTGATTGGTCATTTCAAATATTCTGACATTGAGGAGCAGTGTGACAGACCAATGAGGCTGAGATGAACACACACACACAAACACACAGACACAGTGGCTTCTGTATTCTGACGTGCTCTCTGCTTGCCGCTGCGGATTGAGGAACGCGCTGATTATAACAAGACGGGGCGAAGCCGGTTTCATATGTTTTGTGTGCAAAGGCAAGCATGTATTTAAAGTACACGCTTAATGGCCCAATGAAAAATAATGAAAACCAGGACATTTTCATCACTTTATAAAAAACAGACAGGACGGCCAGGACAGGACCTGAAAACAGGACATGTCCTGGGAAAACAGGACGTTTGGTCACCCTACCGTACAGTCTTCCCTACAGTGCTGATGCCCAACCTAAAACTGCTGGCGATGGTGGTGAATGAGTCCCCAGTGCTCAGATACCTAAAATGATACATATATTATTATAGCACTGTGTGTGTGTGTGTGTGTGTGTGTGTGTGTGTGTGTGTCCATACCTTAGACATACTGCCAGTCTCTGTTCAGGATCGATTGATTCACGGAAATTGGTGGTCTTCTTTTTAATACAGTATGTGGCTCCAGTATCGTTAGCAAAGCATCAAACTGAGCCACTGACATTTTGAGGTAAACTTTGAATCGCTCGGGATAATTTTGCAACTCCTTGATAAGGAGGTGAAACTCTCCTCTCTGAGCAATCTCAGGATTGGATGGACTCAATATTTCCTCTTTCTTTTCTCTTTTTAAGAATAGAGAGGGCAACAAAATCTTCCTCACTGCTTGACAAATCCATTCAGAATTTTTTGCGGGGGTTTTTCCGCAAAGGTTTAATAAATATGCATCGTACTCAGTGTGCAAGGTTTCTGTGCGTGTCGAATTTTTAGGCTGACGAATACAAAAAAACGCATACGAAAATTTCGGACTCAGTGTGTAAGGGCCTTTAAGCCGCCTTTCCACTATATCCGACATTCGCATATGAGTCACATTTCGACACGGAACTTTGAAATTGTTTGTTTTTGCTGTGGTATATAGGCTAGCCCATGCCGTTTGATCGGTTACACTCACAGTGTGGATGAATCATGTTTGTGTCGAAGACTTATCTATTGAAGATAACATATTCAGTGCAGAATCTCTTACGAAGCAAACACAAACACTTGTTTTTGATCCATTAATGCATCTCGCACTTACTGTATCTGATCATCTCACTGTTTGAAGCATAGGAAATCAACGTGTGGTGTCATGAATAATTAAGCGAAGCGTCTTCTCATAGGATAAGGACACACAGTCTTATGAATAATTATTAGACACCGATGAGTCATCGCCGTACTATAGTACGAGAAAACGTCACATCCTCTGACGTTGACACGAAGATTAATTTAAACCCGGAAGTTAAAAATTGTGCAAAAAGGTTTAAAATTAACTAGTTTTCCCCTACAGTCAAAACTAATGGATGGTAACATTGACTTCTATGATATTCAACACACATAGATCTGTTCAAATCTAAAAAAATATTGGTTTAGGTTTTCTTGACCCTTTAAGTGGTTAAGATGCGTCATTCGGATCACAAGTAGACGAGGGAGACACGTTCCTGTTTATACCTGTTTTTTTAATCCGTATCTTTTGTCCACTTTCAAATATTTCTGTCCTGATTTCTTCAAGAAGAGGGTCTATGGGTGGGTAAATATTTGGGGCTTTTCAGATCATTAGATCTAATGGACGAAATAAGCACACGCAATTTACATATGAACGTGACTGGAGACAACGGAAAAACGTACAGAGATCGCCAGCTTTTGTTTCTGCTCTGACAGACACAAGACCAGCTGAACACTGTGAGTGTGTGTTAGAAATCAGGAATGATTCGTTTTCCATGTTAAAAAACATCTCAGGTTATGCATGTAAAGAATGTTTATTTGACAGCAAATGTCCATTTGTATTAACAATAAATTATCCCTGAGCTCAGCTGTGCTGATCTGGCCCTTCCTACAGGCGGTAGGTATTCTGGGTCCCCACAGGAATATATGTAATGTCTTTGTTCTCCATTGACGAAATGCGGTCGGACCGGCAACACAGCATACTGTACAGCTTTTTAATAATGGTAGCTATTCAGCTATAACAGACAGCCCTGATGACATCTGGGGATGACAAATGCAACCCTCAGAGACCGTTGCCTTCAAAATGAGACACAGCTAAAGGCATCCACACGCTACAAGATAATCGGTCTAATTTTGGGCTCAATTATCCCCTTCAATTCTAGTTAAAGTCCTGATTATCTTGATGGTTCTACAGATTATCTTATCAGATTTCCCTATGGTCTGATGTATGTTAGGAGTGGTTGAATCTGCTCGGAAGAATGTCAGGACCACACCATGCTAACTTAACTACATTAGTTAGCATGAACTAATAATGAACTGCATTAATACAGCATTTATTAATCTTTGTTAATGTTAATTTTAACCTTTACTAATACTTTATTAAAATCTTAACATTAGTAAATGCACTGTGAACTAACATGAACAAACAATGAACAGCTGCATTTTTATTAATTAACTGAAGAAAGAGCTGAGCCGCAAGGCGAAGCTCTCGATTTACCGGTCAATCTACGTTCCTACTCTCACCTATGGTCATGAGCTTTGGGTCATGACCGAAAGGACAAGATCCTGGATACAGGCGGCCAAAATGAGCTTTCTCCGCAGGGTGGCTGGGCGATCCCTTAGAGATAGGGTGAGAAGCTCGGTCACTCGGAAGGAGCTCAGAGTAGAGCCGCTGCTCCTCCACATCGAGAGGGGTCAGCTGAGGTGGCTCAGGCATCTGTAAAGGTTAATTGGGTTCAGAAATCACTATAACTCCAAAAAACTTTGTATCTATCATGTGCAGCACTGATCAAATACCTCTTGCCTATATAACGTCTCTGGTTACAACTGTAACCTTTGTTCCCTAAGAACAGGGAACGCCTCAGGCGTGACAGGTGTCTGAAATCACTATCAAATCATGGCAATCACATTGACCGGCGACAGCACATGAATCATTAATGTGAATCATTAACGTGCGACCTGGAAATATATAAGGGCACACCTTGCAAACATGATAATCACCTTTTCGTCTGAAGGGACTGTTTGGTTGGTAGGCCCTGAGGCATGGCAAAAAAATGCAGTGTCTCATTCCCTGTTCTCAGGGAACAAAGGTTACAGTCGTAACCTGAGACATTCCCTTTCAAAAGGGAACTCGCACTGTGTCAAATGACGCTAAGCGGAGCGATATAACCATGCCGCCATGCTAAGGGGAGTGCATGCCCATAGGCAGTGACAACTGTCAGAGCTTAGCAAAAATTCAAATGAAATGCCAGAGCCACTCACCATCAGGTCACACTAGGCCTGACCTGGCGTCACTTACATTGGACACTATAGTCTGGCCAGCTTCCTGCCTGTCCGAAGACAAGAGCCTCTGGACTACTTGCCTTTAGGTAAGGCATCCAACCCGAGGAACTGCAAAGCTGACAGTGAACCACTCGGCCCAGATCTCAGAGACGGGTTATCCCGGAGAGCATGACTCAACATAGTGATTACAACCCTTGCTAGCGAGGGGAGATTCTCTGCTCAATCCACGGATATACCCAGTGTTTGTGTTTCAAAACACTGAGGAGGCCTGAAAAGGCCAAAGGGCTGATCTAACTGGGAGGCCCTACGAGAGGCCTTCGACCATCTGACCAGACTCAGGAGGCCGAGTATTCATAGTGACACTCAGTGAGGGGAGCACATGGCCTGCCTGGTAAGCAAAACCAGGCTGTAGGCTGAAGGAGGTTCAGAGAGGGAACCAATAGCAGAAAAACATTTTTGTCGTGCTAGGGTGCAAGCTCTAGCTGAACTGATAGCGAGTGACCACTAGCTGCCAGAACCCAGTATCGTTGGGACACCACTTACAGGGAGGCCTGGTGAGGTCTACTACCTGATAACCAGAAGGCTGGCTACCTAGTGCCCGTATTTGGGAACTCGCCTTCAGGGAGGTCTGGTGAGGCCTAATACCTGATAGTCAGCATATGTGGGAACTCGCCTTCAGGGAGGCCTGGAGAGGCCTACTACCTGATAGCCAGCATATGTGGGAACTTGCCTTCAGGGAGGCCTGGAGAGGCCTACTACATGATAGCAAGCTAAAAAAAATGGTTGCTATGAACCCTGATTCCGGGTGTCAGTCCCAGGGCGGCCTGCTAAGGCCAGCCAGTGCTGGGGCTCAGTCTCGGAGAGGCCTGTTAAAGCCGGTCGCCTTGTTTGAAAGAAACTGACTGCCATGGACCAGTAAGGTTGGGGACTGAGCTACATGGTGGCCTGATAAGGCCAACTGCCTGACAGTGGTCAATCCTATCTGGCTGATCATAATCGGGGCTCGCCTCCAGAGAGGCCCACTGAAGCCAGTTGGTTGATTGGCCAGTGAAATAACAGTCAGGCCCCCATGATGGGGCTCAGGGTCAGGGAGGCCTGCTAAGGTCAGTGCCTGACCAAACACTGCTGTATGTATACTCCGTCACTCGAGACTCACTTAGAGGATTAAGAGGCCTACTAGGCCTGAAGCCAGTCAGTGCTGTCAGCCATATTCATCTGGGGACTTGCTATCAGGTCATGCCTACTAGCTGATAGTAAGTCTATTCTGCTACAAATTATTCTGCTATTCTGCTACACCAACACAATATTGGGGCCAGCCACAGGAGGCCTAATAAGGCTAGCTACCTGGTCGCAGCTATAATGTATGTCCCACAACGTTAGGACTCCCTTCCGAGGAGGCCTGTTTAAAGCCTTCTACCCATCAGTGAGTCTACTACCAAACTACTAAGGCCAACCACCTGAGCAAAGCTGGTCTACAGCTCCCTATTGGGGGCTGCCCAGTCAAGGAGGCCTGCGGAGGCCTACTACCTAACAGCACAGCCTTCATTGCCAGATAAGCTGTTTATACAGCGACTACAGCATCCTGGTACCTAATCACATTGCCCATGGCAGTGTACACAGCAAAAACGCAGCACCCTTTAAGCAAGGGGAGTACAATATACAGAAAGGGGACGGGCCTTGGCGGTTCAACGCAAAGAGGAGGCGTGTTCCGGTGCAAACGTTCCTTCATGCTATTTTGCAGGTTTAGAAAACAATTGGGCCACTAAACAGGAAAAAATAGTTTAAAGTCAGTGGCGCGTTGTGCATGTTATTCATATGCTATTTTAAAGGTGCATGCTTGGCCATAATCAATGTAGCGTGTGCACAACAACGCGCATACACTTTGATTCTCTCATCTAAACAGAAGCAGCAGTTTTCATTTTTGCAAATCATACATTATTACGATAGATAGATAGATACATAGATAGATAGATAGATAGACAATTTATTATAAAAGCATACATCTAGCTTACACATTAGTAGTCCTTATAGGACGGCAAGTGTCAAAATGATTAATGACTTTGACCTTTGACCTTTTGACAGGTTGAACTTCCGGTGACCTTTATGATTGATGGGTTGAACTTCCTTTATGAGGTCATGGGATTAACCTTTGGCCTATCGATCATGTGGTTTGACAGTTGCTTTTGCCCCGGTGACCTAGCTAGTCCTAAATCATAGTTTTGACGGTTAGTTTTTGACCTTATTAACCTTTTTAGCCCTAAATCATAGTTTTGCCGGTTGTTTGAACTTTGTCCCAGTTATGTGTGTGCGTGTGTGGTTATATGGCTTGTGCCTGTGCCTGCAGTTATTTCATATATGTGACATTCAGTTATTTCACATTTTATATATAAAACATTCTATAATTTATATAACCTAAAACAATTAAAGGTTGAAAAAACATTTAGTTATTTCACATTCATATGTAAAACATTCTATCCTTTATATAATCTAAAACAATTAAAGGTTGAAAAAACATTTAGTTATTTCACATTCATATGTAAAACATCCTTTATATAATATAAATTATATAATAATTATCATGCTAAAGTTCTTTTTAAAAGTGTATAACATAAATTATATAATCTAAAGCAATTTAACTATAAGGTTGAAAAATATTCTGTTCTTTTAAAAGCTTACTAAAACCAATAGTTTTAGTTTTAGATAAACAAAAGAATAAAAAATCACCTTACATGTTTGTAAGTCTTGTTGGTCTCTGACTCAGCGATCAAGATATCAGGTGCTGAATTTATTTCAAAGTATAATCCTTTAAAGTTTAAAAGATATCTTTTTAAAAAATGTTTTAAATTGAATACACTATTAAAAGTTGTAATAATGTTTTTAAATGATTAAAAGTGGTAAAACAAAAAACACTGTGTTTCCTGAACGCCTCACCAGAGCACTCAGAGTGGTGCGCGCACGTGTCATCAGGGGCGCGTGTGCCTGCATCTATGCGCGCCTCCTCTTTCTGTGAGCTCTGACATCTGAAACAGGATCCCCCATCCACATTCCTGAGCACGGTGAAAGTGATAATAATGTTTTATATTTCACACAATAATATAAAATAAAATATCTTGCTAAAGTTGAAAAACATTCAGTTCTTTTTAAAATATAAAAATCTACTGAAACCAATAATTCAGCTTTAGATAATCAAAAGAATAAAAATCATCTTACTTTATTTTAGAGAGTTGAATAAGCTCTTAACACATCAATGTCCACAAAAAATGCAATGTATGAAACGGGTTCACGGAAATAAAAAATCATCTTACGTGTTTAGAAATCAGGGCCCTCTGGCCTCTCTTTACACCAGCGGGGCTCTAACTCACAGATCAGAATGCTTCTCAAAGTAAAAGCCAGAGCACATCGTATTCCAGAGAGCATCAAGGCACTGTGATTAAACAATGTCACAAAATTACAATCAGTTAAATGTTTAGAGAGTTAAACAAGTTTATGAATGGGTTCACAATATTGTTTTACACAACTTGTTTTTACTGAATTCATATAGTCATTCCTGAATGACCTCACACTGCCTCAAAACATAGGGAGCACGCATCTATGTATGTGTGTCAAAGCAGTAAAGGAGCCGCGCGCGTGTCTGTGTGTCTATGCGCGCGTCCTCTGCTTTCTGACATCCCCCTCCTTCTGCTCCCCCACATTCCATAGGTAACAGTGAAACTGTGAAGTGTATCTCACACCAACTAAAGTTGAAAAAAACATTCTGTTCTTTATAAGTATATAAATGAAATGGTTATAAAAATATCTACTGAAACCAATTGTTTTAGATAAACAAAAAGAATAAAATCCATCTTCCAATAACACATTCTATTCTTTAAAAGTATATAAATTATATAAAATCACAGAGTGGTTCTCTCTCTCTCTCATTTAAAAGCATAACCTTAAAAGTTTAAATCAAATATTTAAAGTTTCAATACATTCATATCTTCTATTTATCTTTTAGAAGATTACTGTAATGATTTTGTTTAACGGTGACCTAAAGTATAATTGTTATTAAACAATGTCTGTTCAAAAACTTTAGATTGTTGAAAAACTGTACTTAGTCGTCTTATATCTCATTTATATGAAAAGATTCAATCAGCATTTTTTGTCCATGCGGGGGTTTCAATTTTTATGGCTTTCCATAGCTATAATGATGTACACCTAAACACAGAAAACTACATTTTCAAAAAATGAAATAAGTAAATCATTTAATATCATTTTGTGCACACACACGGTTCTAAAAAATAAACTAATTTCTATTTTAAATTAAATTATTATTAATATATATTCATATAACCAATAAATAATAACATATACTACTAAAATGTAAACAAAGTTTTAGCTAAATAATTAAGTATATAAATAAAAACACCTTACTTTCCTGAGGTGAGAAAGGGGTTTCCTATTATCAGACTAACTGAAGTTGAAAAACATTCTATTCTTTAAAAGTATATAAATTAATTGTTTATAATATAAAATCACAGAGTGGTTCTCTCTAACATAATGATTTTTGAACTGCATATTCGATCATGTACACCCTAAACATGTACACACATGATACTTCGATCATGTACACCATCACAGAAAACTACATTTTTTTTAAATGAAATAAATAAATAATTTAATAAAATGTAAACAAAGTTTTAGCTAAATAAAAACACCTTACATTTCCAGAGAGGCGAAGTAGTTCTTTATGCAATGATAAAAACAATCCAAAAAAGCAAATAGTTTAAGTTGTCCTATAACAGCCCCAGACCCTCCCGGTGATAAACTACAGTGTGAACTGAAGCTTCAGGATATAGGGCGACATACCAGATGAGTCTCGGGGGGACAATGTCGCAGTAAATCTAGTCTGCATTTCAGAGCATCCAGAGTTTATACTAAATTCATTTAAAAGCATAACCTTAAAAGTTTAAATCAAATCTTTAAAGTTTTATTAAAACCATATCTTCTATTTATCTTCTTAGAAGACTTGGGTATTATTGTTACTAAACAGCATCTGTTCAAAAACTTTAGATTGTTGAAAAACTGTGCTTAGATCATAGATCTTTTGTCCATACAACATGTTTGTCACAATGTTTTTAAGAAATCCGAGGACTTCACATTGCTCTTATTTAGACAAAGTTGTATCATTTGGAAAATCACCACACAATTTGAGAGACGCAATGTGTGATAAGTAAAGTTGGTCTTGAGCGAATATTTAATCTTACTGGTAACTATGATCTATTACACGTATACGATCATTTTTACTTGTATCTCCCGAACTACCCTTAGGTGAAACCCTTTACTGAGAATATACTATCGGTTATCTACTCAAAATATATGTAGAAGTTTCAAATGTTAGCATTTGTTGATGGTGGTCGCATGAACAGACTTTGGGGAGAGCTATAGCAGAAAGCATGCCCTTTGACCTCCTCAATTTTGGAGTCCTTCCAAAAGAATTTCTCCCATCTACTCGCTTTTTGCAACTTTGGTAAATGTGCCAAGAAGCTATGACAACATGTCTTCCAATAGCACATCATCGAGTTTAACTATACATGTTCTACCGTTATGCTGCCTATATAATGATTTACACAACCAAGCAATGAAAAAAGCTTGTCATTTAGACCGTAACTTTGACTTACCTGTCGAGAAGAAAGCAGGCAACTTCCCTTTCAAAGTCTTTCTCCTTCATTAGCTCTTTCCACCTGGGAAAAGCTATCCCGATATTTATTTACATCCCGATCAATTAAATTTCTGCTTTTTGGCGACGAGGATTCCTTCTCCTGCATAACTTTGATCCTGCATAATAATTTACCGTGCAGTGCAGCCTTTCAAATGTGCCGGGGGCAGTATTTTCAAATTTTCATCCAGGCTGCCCGGGTTCGACTCCCGGTATGGGAAGACAATTTTTTTATATATTGCCAACAAAATTCAAGTTATTCAAGTTCATCAATAATCATTTATAGTCTTAGAGGCCTACACGAACTGCAGAAACAAGCAGAAGATATGTAAAAACTCATAAATGCTGTTTCAGTACTGAATCATTTTCACAAATACAATTATATTGAATTCAGAAAATTTCACTATGGAATATTTACTTTATCTATCATAATTTCAATTTAGTATGTCATCATCTCATAATTATGACGCATAGTCATCATTTTAATTTCAACTTTTTAAGTCATAATTTCGACTTGTCATAATTTACAATTTTTGTCAATTACGCCTTTTTAATGTAATACTTAAAACGGTTTTAAGTCATAATTTGGTTGTTGACTATAGTAGTGTTGCACCTGCATGCCCACTAACTCGCTTGTGAGAGTCAGAGTGTGTAAAGTAAACTCTCATTAGTGTTAGTAGAGTATTAGTGGACTGGTAGGGTTAGAATAAGTAATATTAGAATAAAATATCTGTTGGGGGGCATCACAATAAAGAGTTAATGTTTAATGAGTTAAATGACAACATACCATTTTTCAACCGAGCGAATCTGCACATGAGAGGCCTTCAGAAGTCATAACTTCAGGGGTAGGTCAGTTGGCGAAAACACTGCGTGTGTAAAAATCAAATACTGTATTACAGTTTTTAAAGTTAGAATAAAAAGTTAAGTGTCACAAAGTCTGGCACAAGGCCATTAACTTGTTCTTTTTGCTTATTTCTACAAATATCAACCTGATAAATATGGACTGAATACACGATTAAACAAGATCATTTTTAAGAAAAAACTGTGATTTGACGGCTAAGTTTCAGGCATAGTGCAACCACGCAATGTTAGATTTCTCTAATCTCTAATTCATCTCACTCACAACGCACAACTTTGTAAATAAACATTTTCAAACCGTAATTATACCATATTTTATTCATATTATGTTGATTTAAAGCTTTTTGTTTGTTATTAACTAATACCTACTAACATCCGGCACAATCTGACCCTAACATCTGACCCCAAATAAACAGATAATGCAATGTTCGCAATCTACAGTTAGATATTCTCCTACTTAGTATCTTTGGGTGTATCTGTGGCTGTATTTTGTCACACCATAGTGATGCAAAGTTCCACACCCTATGGACTAACTTTAAAACATCATCTTTATACAGGAATGTCCATGTAAGATTCAAAAGACCAAATCGCTAAGAAAAGTTTCCAAATGATGGTTTTATTACTCCGCTAGATTTAGTCATCTTGTTCAGATAGCAGACGACACTGTTTCTCCTGTTGTATGTGTTTTAGGTGAAGACTTTTCTTTGAGAGCCGTTTATAGAAATAAATGGCCATTAATAATTTAAGCGATAGAGGGAAAAGTTGCACTAAATGAAGTATCAATTTAGTCAAACAGAAAGACTATCTACGAATCACACAAAGTGCATGCTGTTTTACACTTAAACTATTGCACTGAGAGAGGCATATTCATCAAAGCTTGAGGCTGTTACACAAAAGTTTCACACTTTGGTAAAACCTGCTGATAAAATTGCACAAAAGTAAATTCTAATTCTTCATCATCATGAGCCATTTAAAACAAATACAGAAAAGCCACTATAGTGATCAGTTTTAGCTTTTGAATGGATCTTGTTTTTGTACAGTTTGCAAAAAGTACATAGTCTCAGAGTGTGGTCAAACATGTTCATATAGGAATGTATCCTATACATTATAGGTCCTTCTACACGAGAGTGTTTAGTATGAGAGTGAATCTTTCTGCTATGTCTACGAAACATCGACGTCAAAGATGAGTATTACACTTCAAACTCGTCTAACTATTACACTTATTTTGTTATTAATTTGTGTGTGTCAATAAAAAACAGTTCAGCTAATGAATTACGGTTGATACGTGGTATTTTTACGTGAAGGGAGGGTTGATTCATTTTTTTTATTCTGGCCCCACCAATACTATTAGGCATCTGTCTTTTAGGCCCGGTCCAGAAAACAGAAGTTGTGTCTTAATAATTGTTCTTCCTTTTATGATCTTCTTTTTATTCTGCATAATGCCGAAATGTTTTAACATATCGTAAATTTCAATGGTTAGATAAATCATCTAACTATTATATCTAACAATCAATAGTTATATGTGAAACAAGCACAGTCGCATTGGAATTCTTGTTTATACTGAACCGCATGTTTAACTGCGCTATTGTTCTCGGCATCATCAAAGTTTTCACCGGAGCATAGCGACTCTGAAACAAGACTTTGTTTAAAAGATTTTGTTTGCATTTCTTCTGAAACATCCTGTTTTGAAACTGTTTAACATCGCTAGCGTAACACTTATCGTATTGTCGGGTGTGATTGTAATGTTTTGTATGGCGTTTTCTTTACACTTTCCCCCGGATATCATATTTGTTATATATCTCTTTGTTCATATACGACAGTCTTCACATGAATTGGATCGCTAGATCCAGTGCTAAAATGTATATTTTAACCCTTTATGCCGATATGCCGCACAAGGTTCTCTGTTCTCTGGTTCTATGTTTTAAAAATCCCCCGAAACAAAGACAAGGATCATCAAAATCTGGGCATACAACAAAACACATGTAGAAAATGACTTTTGTTTGAAGAAAAACTTAAATCAGCTGGTGCTATTGAAGTTATTAAACACCCCTGAATTCGGTAATGATGCGATATGGATATCACGTTTTAACTCAATACGCTAAAGGTCTATGAACTTTAACAATAGTCGGTAAAATGAACTTAAAAATGAAATACATCCTAACTACTTTCTAAATGTTTGTAAATCCAAAAACTGTTTGTCACTGGATCGGGTGAAAATAATAAACTTCTCCTTTGTTTTTATGCATCAAGTTAAATCCAAATGATAGGAAAACTTTATGATAGGAAAGTACGGACAGCTCCTTTGACCAAGCCTCTACATATGGGACACTTGCGCAGAGAAGGCGCACATTCTTTGCACACAACTAGGTGACCACAGGGCATGAAGACAATGTTCACTTCCTTATCCATGCAAACTTTGCATGTGCGCTCCTCTTGAAGTCTTCTTAACTGTTCCTCCATAGGCAAGTCTGAAAGATCTTGACTGGGTGATGCAGCTTCATTTGTCTGGGCCATCAGTTCTCTCAGCAGGCAGACATCATTCTTCTTGATCCAGTTGCGGAAGACCTCTGCCGCTGCATTTCCTTTCGACAGGACTAACTCAATGAGCTGCCCTGTCTGCTGCTTGACTGTAGCGCAGTTACGAATAATGTCATACTCTTTCTGTGAGATGACGTTCTCCTCTAGAAGATGGTCCATTAAGCTCTGCACACTTTTTAGGCGCTGTGACACGGCAAGATGATGTTTCTTAAGAAAAGTAAGAAACTTACTTTCTCGCTCCTCCTCTCTCTTCTCATCTTCTGCACTTAGTAAATCACACACCAACACTTGAACGGTTTTGTAATTTTCTCCACTTGCGAGAATTTTGCTCTGAATGGTTTGCTTCACCGCAGGATTGTTCATCATCACTGCATCTTCTCCAGGACCCAGGTGTGCAACAGGTGGCTGCTCAAACACAAAAGGAAATCTTGCTTGAATCTGACGAACAAACTCTTGGCCCTTTTCTTGCAACAGGTATTCACATCTTGGAAACCACTTGGCATGTTCTACCCATGGATCATCACCAGACTCCCAACATCTGAGTCCACCATCGCAACAAAAGCACTTCACGTCATCATTACGACCAACATAGTAAAAACCAGCCTTAGCCAATTGGTCTGGTCGAACAGTTATTCTTGAGGGCCAGTTGACAAATGTGAGCGACCTTTCCTCACACTGTTTCATTGCCGATCCATTGGAAAGGCTAGATAAAGGTACATTATCTGCACGGTCACCTCGAACGAAGCGGCAGTTGGGGTAATGCCTCTGGTGCTCTGATACTGCCCGATCTCCAGGTTCCCTGTTGCTAAGCTGGCCTCCACAACTGAAGCAAGCCACTCTGTCGCCCTGACCAAGGTAGTAGAAACCACTTTTGGCAAGCTCGGCTGGAGATACTGGTGCAAGAGGCCAATTCTGAAAGGTGTCAAGGCGTTCCTGTTCCCGACGCATGCCAGGATTGTGACAAGCCGGAGGTCGCTGGTGAGACATATCCTGGTGAGACATATCCAGGTTTAAGTAACCCACCCGCTCCTCCATTTGGCCTGAAACGAATGCCGTGGTGGTCGATGTTACGGGTGTTGCAGGGGCGGGAAGCTGTAGCATGGCTTACTTTGCGAAGCGGGGAAAAGGCACTTTTGATGAAGGCTCTGGATGAAGACATAAAAATGGGGCCACAGGGCGTGTCCACTCAAGCCCTTCTCTCTGCTGGACTAGTGTCTAGTCGTCCATGACAGAACACATCATCTTATTAAAAAAATGTAATGAGAACAAAGAACAAGAACAAAATCGAATTTTGTTCAACACCATGTCCTTTCTTATGTTCTGTACACAGCGGGCAAATTAGTTGTATCATTTGATATGATACAACTGTATTGCCGCCTCGGGAATACAGTAATTAAAATGCAGAAAACAAATATTTAATCTTTTAAATCATGTATTATTTTTAATTATTCTAAAATTATTATTATAATACTATTTTTATGAGCTCAGACATTTTTTAACCAGAAATTTTTATTTCAACATTATACTTTCGAGTATACATTGAAGTAGTGAAGAAATTTGAGTGAAAGACATTTACAGATGGTCTAACCAGAATAGAAAATATCCGCAGGCTATCATGTCTTGCTCTACGATGTAGCTGACCAGACTTTCAACTAATTCACCAACGTCAGTTTTTGCATTTTTTGACACCAGTGACACACAGAGATCCGTTACGAATGTACAAATAGCGAGTATCTCTGTGATTTGGAATTCGTCACTACATTCACGCAACACATCCAGAACTTTTCTGAGGATTACGCCGATCGGCTCTTTGGTGTTAAAAAACATGGGGGTTACATCAGGCCATGACTTTACCAAGCCTCTTACATCATCCATTTCATTTTTGAGATTTGTCACACGTTTGGTATCCTGCGCACAATCGTTTTTCATATCACACGCAGCATCGATGATCCTGTGCATCAAGCCAACCATTTGGCCTCTAAAATGATCTTTAAACATACAGACCAACGCCTCTCTTAAACGACACTCTTTGCCCGTGGCGCACTCACACGCCGGATGATACTTGTGCCCCGCATCGCCAGAACTCGACATGGAGTCGCTCTCCTTTAGGTTTTGCGTCGCCATTTTTTCAACTTTTCGAATTTTTTTCCAGCTTTTCGTTCCTGGAATCTCCTGAGTGAGTCCTTTCGGCACAGTCGTCCAGGGTTTGTGTTTTGGGGTTAAAAGTTTGCGTCAGGCAAACTGTTGAACCGGGCTTTGATCAATGAGATGATGCAGTGGCGCAGCAGTCCGAGGCTAGTAGAGCTAGAGCGTGCAATGTCCTGAAATATTTATCAGGACAACGACTGGGGTCCGCCCACCCTGTTGTGTAGAATGTACGGGGTTGTCATCAGGAAAGCTTCACATCTCCGCGCTGTTGTTATGGCGCGCATTATGGAAGTTTGAATCGTTTGAGTCATACACACAAGTGCAGCGATGGAGCGCGTGAACACGAGCAGTGTGAGAGGATTCCTGAGATCTTGCGACGATCTGACTGAGAAGATTCACTGTTTAATACAGAAGAAACTCATCAAGAAGTACTTGAGCAGAAGAATTAAAGAATTAAAGAATAGAATAAAAAAGGTATTTCTATAATAAAAGTATTTCTCTCTCACTAGCATATGGACACACAATCCCATACATGCCAAACTATCATTTGGCATAACTAATCATTATCAACATATTTTTTGATAAAAGAGTTCCAAATGACACTTATTTTTGAGCCCCACACTTTTAAGCGCTCCAAAGTTCACTTTGTCCACAAAAAGGAACTTTGTCTAGCCTTAATTTCCTGAAGGCTATGAATGTTAGGTAAATATGTTTATTAAATTAATTCACAATATGTACACATTCATTATTAATCTTATGCCTAATATGATGAAAATGGCTTGTTTCTTCTCCTCTCACATTAAATCCCATGTATTATATAGACCTATTTTAAGTTCAAAATGGTGAAATTAGAAAAAGTTGATTATTTTTGTCGTTGTTTAACATTTCTCAAAACATTTCTGTCAAATATGAAATGTTTAGTTTAGCTACTTGCACCTTATCTCGTACTTTATGACCGTTATCAGCAATTTTCAGATACTATTGTCCTAACATAGACTATTGTTTTAACTCTGGTTTAAAGCAGCACTCAGTAGCTTCGGGACTTCTTCGCTGTATTCTCGCTTTTTGCTCGCAGGTTTCTCTCTAGAGCTCCCCCCACAGCTTCGGAATAGATATTTGACAACACTGTTGTAAAAACTCGTTGGTGATTCTCAGACACCAGAGGCTAGTAGATCAACGACATCAAAGCAGATGGGACATTCTTTCAAACGTCTTCTTCATTCGGGTTCGGACAGCGTGAGGGAGCGCAATAATGACCGCATTTTAGCAGATTTCTTTTGGCCGTAAAGCAATTGTTTACATCGCGAGACCTGATATCACGCAAGACTTCCTGACGCAGCGGCCGGCGGCCCGCCGGCTCAAAGTTGCAAGTACGTATTTTCCGCTCACGGGCACCAGGGGGGTGCGAAACGACCACCATTCAACCCGAAATAAGTAATATAACCATTCCAATGACTCCGAAGCTGTTCAGTTAAGGTAAAAAAAAGTTACTTAGTTCACCTTTAACCTGCTGTGCGTCTGCTCACCGTCCATCATGTGCTCTAACACTGCAGCATCAGCCGGTTCATTGACTTTGAACTGGTGTATGAATGTGTTTATTTTATGTTAACTTTATTTTTGCTGTACATACATTTTATTCTTCTAACTGTTTGTCTTTGGTTAACATGGAGAAGAACAACAGGGAGGTTGGAAGACACAGTAGAGGAACTACAGAATAAATATGGAGAGAAAACAGCATTAAAAAGGATCAAGTCCATAGTGAAAAAAATCAGAAAAAAGAATATCAAACGTAGGAAAAGATTTATAATTTACTTTGTTAGTAGTCAATATGTTTCTCAATAAGCTTTACTATAATGTTTACATGGTTTTGGTTGTGTATTTAATTGTTAATTTTTGTAACAGATGGTGACGTTCAAACGCTGAGCGTTCAAACACATTCTGGAAACATGACAAATCATCAGCCTACAACCTTCCGCAACGACAGCATAATAATTCTACATCATTCGGACAGCCATTAATTCAGAACCCTAATTAGCTTAACTTCACAATTGACCAGAAGAATGGTGGGACAACAGTTACTACAATCATGGTAGAAAACACAATATATGGTGATGTTATCATAAGTGCGGTGAGTGTCTGATCATTTAAGAAACAGTTGCTTAGTTAAGAAATGATTTGTGTATGTTATATATATTTATGTATAAGTATTTTTTTTTTTTTTTTTGTAGTCCATAGGGTGTGGAACTTTGCATCACTATGGTGTGACAAAATACAGCCACAGATACACCCAAAGATACTAAGTAGGAGAATATCTAACTGTAGATTGCGAACATTGCATTATCTGTTTATTTGGGGTCAGATGTTAGGGTCAGATTGTGCCGGATGTTAGTAGGTATTAGTTAATAACAAACAAAAAGCTTTAAATCAACATAATATGAATAAAATATGGTATAATTACAGTTTGAAAATGTTTATTTACAAAGTTGTGCGTTGTGAGTGAGATGAATTAGAGATTAGAGAAATCTAACATTGCGTGGTTGCACTATGCCTGAAACTTAGCCGTCAAATCACAGTTTTTTCTTAAAAATGATCTTGTTTAATCGTGTATTCAGTCCATATTTATCAGGTTGATATTTGTAGAAATAAGCAAAAAGAACAAGTTAATGGCCTTGTGCCAGACTTTGTGACACTTAACTTTTTATTCTAACTTTAAAAACTGTAATACAGTATTTGATTTTTACACACGCAGTGTTTTCGCCAACTGACCTACCCCTGAAGTTATGACTTCTGAAGGCCTCTCATGTGCAGATTCGCTCGGTTGAAAAATGGTATGTTGTCATTTAACTCATTAAACATTAACTCTTTATTGTGATGCCCCCCAACAGATATTTTATTCTAATATTACTTATTCTAACCCTACCAGTCCACTAATACTCTACTAACACTAATGAGAGTTTACTTTACACACTCTGACTCTCACAAGCGAGTTAGTGGGCATGCAGGTGCAACACTACTATAGTCAACAACCAAATTATGACTTAAAACCGTTTTAAGTATTACATTAAAAAGGCGTAATTGACAAAAATTGTAAATTATGACAAGTCGAAATTATGACTTAAAAAGTTGAAATTAAAATGATGACTATGCGTCATAATTATGAGATGATGACATACTAAATTGAAATTATGATAAAGTAAATATTCCATAGTGAAATTTTCTGAATTCAATATAAGTGTATTTGTGAAAATGATTCAGTACTGAAACAGCATTTATGAGTTTTTACATATCTTCTGCTTGTTTCTGCAGTTCATGTAGGCCTCTAAGACTATAAATGATTATTGATGAACTTGAATAACTTTTGTTGGCAATATATAAAAAAACTGTCTTCCCATACCGGGAGTCGAACCCGGGCAGCCTGGATGAAAATTTGAAAATACTGCCCCCGGCACATTTGAAAGGCTGCACTGCACGGTAAATTATTATGCAGGATCAAAGTTATGCAGGAGAAGGAATCCTCGTCGCCAAAAAGCAGAAATTTAATTGATCGGGATGTAAATAAATATCGGGATAGCTTTTCCCAGGTGGAAAGAGCTAATGAAGGAGAAAGACTTTGAAAGGGAAGTTGCCTGCTTTCTTCTCGACAGGTAAGTCAAAGTTACGGTCTAAATGACAAGCTTTTTTCATTGCTTGGTTGTGTAAATCATTATATAGGCAGCATAACGGTAGAACATGTATAGTTAAACTCGATGATGTGCTATTGGAAGACATGTTGTCATAGCTTCTTGGCACATTTACCAACGTTGCAAAAAGCGAGTAGATGGGAGAAATTCTTTTGGAAGGACTCCAAAATTGAGGAGGTCAAAGGGCATGCTTTCTGCTATAGCTCTCCCCAAAGTCTGTTCATGCGACCACCATCAACAAATGCTAACATTTGAAACTTCTACATATATTTTGAGTAGATAACCGATAGTATATTCTCAGTAAAGGGTTTCACCTAAGGGTAGTTCGGGAGATACAAGTAAAAATGATCTTATACGTGTAATAGATCATAGTTACCAGTAAGATTAAATATTCGCTCAAGACCAACTTTACTTATCACACATTGCGTCTCTCAAATTGTGTGGTGATTTTCCAAATGATACAACTTTGTCTAAATAAGAGCAATGTGAAGTCCTCGGATTTCTTAAAAACATTGTGACAAACATGTTGTATGGACAAAAGATCTATGATCTAAGCACAGTTTTTCAACAATCTAAAGTTTTTGAACAGATGCTGTTTAGTAACAATAATACCCAAGTCTTCTAAGAAGATAAATAGAAGATATGGTTTTAATAAAACTTTAAAGATTTGATTTAAACTTTTAAGGTTATGCTTTTAAATGAATTTAGTATAAACTCTGGATGCTCTGAAATGCAGACTAGATTTACTGCGACATTGTCCCCCCGAGACTCATCTGGTATGTCGCCCTATATCCTGAAGCTTCAGTTCACACTGTAGTTTATCACCGGGAGGGTCTGGGGCTGTTATAGGACAACTTAAACTATTTGCTTTTTTGGATTGTTTTTATCATTGCATAAAGAACTACTTCGCCTCTCTGGAAATGTAAGGTGTTTTTATTTAGCTAAAACTTTGTTTACATTTTATTAAATTATTTATTTATTTCATTTAAAAAAAATGTAGTTTTCTGTGATGGTGTACATGATCGAAGTATCATGTGTGTACATGTTTAGGGTGTACATGATCGAATATGCAGTTCAAAAATCATTATGTTAGAGAGAACCACTCTGTGATTTTATATTATAAACAATTAATTTATATACTTTTAAAGAATAGAATGTTTTTCAACTTCAGTTAGTCTGATAATAGGAAACCCCTTTCTCACCTCAGGAATGTAAGGTGTTTTTATTTATATACTTAATTATTTAGCTAAAACTTTGTTTACATTTTAGTAGTATATGTTATTATTTATTGGTTATATGAATATATATATATATATTAATAATAATTTAATTTAAAATAGAAATTAGTTTATTTTTAGAACCGTGTGTGTGCACAAAATGATATTAAATGATTTACTTATTTCATTTTTTGAAAATGTAGTTTTCTGTGTTTAGGTGTACATCATTATAGCTATGGAAAGCCATAAAAATTGAAACCCCCGCATGGACAAAAAATGCTGATTGAATCTTTTCATATAAATGAGATATAAGACGACTAAGTACAGTTTTTCAACAATCTAAAGTTTTTGAACAGACATTGTTTAATAACAATTATACTTTAGGTCACCGTTAAACAAAATCATTACAGTAATCTTCTAAAAGATAAATAGAAGATATGAATGTATTGAAACTTTAAATATTTGATTTAAACTTTTAAGGTTATGCTTTTAAATGAGAGAGAGAGAGAACCACTCTGTGATTTTATATAATTTATATACTTTTAAAGAATAGAATGTGTTATTGGAAGATGGATTTTATTCTTTTTGTTTATCTAAAACAATTGGTTTCAGTAGATATTTTTATAACCATTTCATTTATATACTTATAAAGAACAGAATGTTTTTTTTCAACTTTAGTTGGTGTGAGATACACTTCACAGTTTCACTGTTACCTATGGAATGTGGGGGAGCAGAAGGAGGGGGATGTCAGAAAGCAGAGGACGCGCGCATAGACACACAGACACGCGCGCGGCTCCTTTACTGCTTTGACACACATACATAGATGCGTGCTCCCTATGTTTTGAGGCAGTGTGAGGTCATTCAGGAATGACTATATGAATTCAGTAAAAACAAGTTGTGTAAAACAATATTGTGAACCCATTCATAAACTTGTTTAACTCTCTAAACATTTAACTGATTGTAATTTTGTGACATTGTTTAATCACAGTGCCTTGATGCTCTCTGGAATACGATGTGCTCTGGCTTTTACTTTGAGAAGCATTCTGATCTGTGAGTTAGAGCCCCGCTGGTGTAAAGAGAGGCCAGAGGGCCCTGATTTCTAAACACGTAAGATGATTTTTTATTTCCGTGAACCCGTTTCATACATTGCATTTTTTGTGGACATTGATGTGTTAAGAGCTTATTCAACTCTCTAAAATAAAGTAAGATGATTTTTATTCTTTTGATTATCTAAAGCTGAATTATTGGTTTCAGTAGATTTTTATATTTTAAAAAGAACTGAATGTTTTTCAACTTTAGCAAGATATTTTATTTTATATTATTGTGTGAAATATAAAACATTATTATCACTTTCACCGTGCTCAGGAATGTGGATGGGGGATCCTGTTTCAGATGTCAGAGCTCACAGAAAGAGGAGGCGCGCATAGATGCAGGCACACGCGCCCCTGATGACACGTGCGCGCACCACTCTGAGTGCTCTGGTGAGGCGTTCAGGAAACACAGTGTTTTTTGTTTTACCACTTTTAATCATTTAAAAACATTATTACAACTTTTAATAGTGTATTCAATTTAAAACATTTTTTAAAAAGATATCTTTTAAACTTTAAAGGATTATACTTTGAAATAAATTCAGCACCTGATATCTTGATCGCTGAGTCAGAGACCAACAAGACTTACAAACATGTAAGGTGATTTTTTATTCTTTTGTTTATCTAAAACTAAAACTATTGGTTTTAGTAAGCTTTTAAAAGAACAGAATATTTTTCAACCTTATAGTTAAATTGCTTTAGATTATATAATTTATGTTATACACTTTTAAAAAGAACTTTAGCATGATAATTATTATATAATTTATATTATATAAAGGATGTTTTACATATGAATGTGAAATAACTAAATGTTTTTTCAACCTTTAATTGTTTTAGATTATATAAAGGATAGAATGTTTTACATATGAATGTGAAATAACTAAATGTTTTTTCAACCTTTAATTGTTTTAGGTTATATAAATTATAGAATGTTTTATATATAAAATGTGAAATAACTGAATGTCACATATATGAAATAACTGCAGGCACAGGCACAAGCCATATAACCACACACGCACACACATAACTGGGACAAAGTTCAAACAACCGGCAAAACTATGATGTAGGGCTAAAAAGGTTAATAAGGTCAAAAACTAACCGTCAAAACTATGATTTAGGACTAGCTAGGTCACCGGGGCAAAAGCAACTGTCAAACCACATGATCGATAGGCCAAAGGTTAATCCCATGACCTCATAAAGGAAGTTCAACCCATCAATCATAAAGGTCACCGGAAGTTCAACCTGTCAAAAGGTCAAAGGTCAAAGTCATTAATCATTTTGACACTTGCCGTCCTATAAGGACTACTCACATTTACCCAAATTATCATACGCCTGTTTAACCGAAGTTAATTTGGGTGGGTTTCTCCATTTCAATGTAACTTCTCTCTTTTACGGCCGTGACGAGAGCGCTGCTCTCCTTGGCTGTGAACCGCTCCTGGCGCGCGCCTGGCAAATCCGCCGTTACAATAATCCGCTATGGAAAAAGCGCGTCTGCTCTTAAAGGGAATGTGAGATGACGCTCTGATTGGTTTATTTCACGTTACGCCCAAACCACACCTAAGAATAATGAAGCTACTTCAGACCAACCCATTTTAGATTTGCGCCTGGCGCAAGAGTCATTTATCCCGCCGGGAAAATAGCAACAGCGCCGAGACCCGCCCACAAAGTTACTTGCGCTTTGCGCTTGACACTTGCGTCTTAGATCGTTAAAATAGGGCCCTAGGCCAGCTACAGAGGCGGCCCTGGTGAGGGCCAGTCTGTAAGCATAAATCTACCTGAGGGCTCAGAGGAGCCACAGCCTTACGAGAATAATTTTTTTCTTTTTTCATACGAGGGGCTGCAGAATCGCTCAGCCTATTGAAAACCCAAACAAAGCTCAAGGGGGCGATGTACTCAGGACCAAAAAAAAAGTTAAAAAAAATTACCAAAAAAATTCAGACGGTCCTGTGGGCCGGACATAAGATCTATCTGAAGCTCCAGCATCATTCTATACTCCAAAACAAAACTTTTTTTTATTTTTTTTTGAGATAGACCAACTACTCTACCCCGAGGTGGCTATTAGCCCGAGAGCTAACATGGATGTGTGTAGAAAAAACAAGTGGTAGCATAAACATTCCATTCTTCTTTCTAGAATGACATTCTGCCACTTAACCCTCTGAGGTCTGAGCTGTTTTCTGGCCCTGGAGGTGTTCTGACATGCTCTGACATTTGTGCTTATTTCTGTTACTTGTGACATTGTCATGGCTAAAGTCTTATTACACTGTATTTAGCACAAACTCTGCTACAATAATATATCAGCAGCATGTATGTAAAAGTTTGTAGTTTTGAGATAATGACATTTATGCGTGGTTTGTGAAAATACCAAAAAAAATTTTTGATAATCACAAGACTTTTGAAAATTGTATCACGTTGCCTAGAATATTTGCTCCAAAACTATGTGAAAATCACCCTGACCACTCATTCAGATAAGACAATATATTGATTTAAAATTTCTAAGACGTGTTTTGTGTGAGAAAGCCATATGCGAAGAGGCGTGATCATCTCATGAATATGTAAGCCTTCAACACCTGAGAAAGACAAAGACACTCCCCTAACTGCCCTATTAGGAGCTATCAGGCCCTGTCATTCAGAGCAACCTTGCACAAAGAATGAGGAGATTTAAAAAATAATGGCTTTTAGATTGTTTGGATTTATTTACAACACAACATAATCCAAAAATACACAACAAATGACAAAAGAGCACATTGAAAACAATGATCCAAAGACAGAGACCTTTGTGCCATTCCTAAAAACATTGTACATACCTTTCATTTCCAAGGTGTTTGATTTTCACTTTACCATGTTCATGTACAGAGACTCATGTGAATGTTGAAGTCAGCAGGACTCAGTTGCATCTGGTCCCTGAAAGAAAAGAAAAAAAGTGAACATACTGGTATCAAGAGAAACTAGGCCTGCACGATTTTGGGAATACATTTTAGATTTTTCTGGTTAAAATTGCTTTTTAAAATTCACAGAATACACACACACACAAATGTTTCCAACAATATATAATATAATGAACACCATGTTTGTTGTGCCTTGTAGGCATAAGCTATGTGCAGTACTGCATAAAATAATTATAACAATAACCTATAGCAGCCTATAAACCTTCCAAAAGATTTCAGTAACAATGCTAGAGAAAAATATATTGATTATCTTATGTTACTTCAAATGTTTCCATTCGTTATGATGATATGAAATGAGATAATAGTAAAAACATAAAGCCTAATGTTTGGTGCATTTTTCCTTTCAAACGCGATCGCGCTCCAAAATATGATACATTCAAACGCACAGCGCGCTCCAAAATATGATACATTCAAACCCACAGCGCGCTCCAAAATATGATACATTCAAACTGGATCACGCTCCAAAATATGATACATTCAAACGCCATCGTGCTCCAAAATATGATACATTCAAACGCCATCGCGCTCCAAAATATTAAACATTATGGTTATACATATCTATGTTTGAGCAGATATCCACAAACAGTATTTAACAGTAAACACGGGTCTAAATAGTAATATATTCACCATATATCTAGCAACAGTTCAACTGCAATGTGAAGTTTATGCAACAATACCATAAACTAATAAGTAATAATTTCTTACCTTACATCTTTCTTGTCTTCAAATCGCGTTCTTCTTCTTCTGAGTTAAATCCAATGTAAGCTCAGACGTGTCTTCCAAACTCGACGAAAACCAGAGACTTGTGAAGTTTTTTGGTGTTTTGTGTTTGAGGTAACGAGGGCGTTCGCGTCCATGTGGACGATTTGCATGTGAATCACTTTTGCGCGAGTGGGCGTGGTCGAATTAAAAGTAATTAGCAAGCGTTTGAGATACTGGACATCCTGTTGGTTTTATACAAATTACTTAAACAGAGAATATTTGTTTTCAGTTTGAATCCGATCATTTAAAAGTACACACTTAAATGTGTATAAAGGTATATGGCTCATAAATGTGTGACAAGTATTCGCTGAGTTTTGTTTCAGTTTATAGACGTGCTCAAGAAAAAAAAGTTCACCGCAACGGAGAGGCAGAACGCACACCCTGTTTATTTTCTTTATTTTACAAAAGCACAATGTTTTGATTTGATTGTAATAACTTTTTTCTGTATAACCATAAATTATTGAGTAATTTAAGTTTATTGTACTACAATGTGAAGAAAATCCAGCAAAACGCGGGGGCGCGTTTGCCGACCTCAGAGGGTTAACTCTCTGCTGATAACATATTTCATATGATGAGCGGCGGCCTCAAATGCTCTCACCATGAGAGGAAGCCTAAGCTATAACATAGTTTTACAATTAGAATGAGTGGTGGCACACCTCGCTTTGTCTTACTTATGACATTTTACATTTACATTTACATTTATTCATTTAGCTGATGCTTTTATCCAAAGCGACTTACAATTGCTATATATGTCAGAGGTCGCACGCCTCTGGAGCAACTAGGGGTTAAGTGTCTTGCTCAGGGACACACATTGGTGTCTCACAGTGGATTTGAACCCGGGTCTCTCACACCAAAGGCATGTGTCTTATCCATTGCGCCACCACCACCACCACCTATGACAACAAGGGAAGCCATCACATACACACAAAAGAAGCCCATACAACTGGTGCTTCTCTCTATCGTTCTAGCCACATATCAGGGGAACTTCAGGGCCCTAATAACCAAAAAAGGTTTTACCTTACTTTACTGACATTGACATGACCCCATAATTCTATTCAGGGAACGAGGTCTGCAGAGAGATACATTTTAGTGTTAGTTGCACAATTTTTTTTTACTTTTAAAGAAGATCAAGCTCCATCTGGGAACCCCATGATGCGCTCTGCCTCAGCATGAGCGGGACCCAAACCACGAGGTCCAGACGCTGAACCCTCTTCACTCGACAAGAGGGCCACACGAGAGCGGAGCGTTTCTCAAGGGAAAACAAACTCACAGTTTGTACAGGCAGCTCCCTCAAGAACTGTCTGTGTATGCTCTTCTCCCAAACAAAAAACGCACAGCTCGTGTGTGTCACCCGGCATCAGATATCTTGGGCACGGTTCCGCACACTTCTGGAAGCTTTGCTTCTTCTCAGTGCATTTCATTCTTACCATAATTCTCAAAAGCTTTACAGACATAACAGTCTCTGAAGACGAAAAGATGATTATCATGTTTGCAAGGTGCCTTTGTATGATTCACGTTAATGATTCATGGGCTGTCGCCAGTCAATGTGAGAGAGAGAGCAAGCGCAAAATGCGGCATCGGCATCTCGAAGCGGCACTTCCGGCGGCATCTCCAGCGGCCATCAGTGCAGCGGCATCTCCAGCGGCCATCAGTGCAGCGGCATCTCCAGCGGCCATCGGCAGCGGCATCTCTAGCGGCCATCAGTGCAGCGGCATCTCCAGCGGCCATCAGTGCAGCGGCACTTCCGATGGCATCTCCAGCGGCCAGGACTTTTGCGGCATCTCCAGTGCAGCGGCATCTCCAGCGGCCATCAGTGCAGCGGCATCTCCAGTGGCCATCAGTGCAGCGGCATCTCCAGCGGCCATCAGTGCAGCGGCACTTCCGGTGGCATCTCCAGCGGCCAGGACTTTTGCGGCATCTCCAGTGCAGCGGCATCTCCAGCGGCCATCAGTGCAGCGGCATCTCCAGCGGCCATCAGTGCAGCGGCATCTCCAGCGGCCATCAGTGCAGCGGCATCTCCAGCGGCCATCAGTGCATCAATCAATATTTTTTATTTTATTTACTGCATTTTAACTAAATAACATTATGTAGCTACCACAGAGTAGCATATCATGTGTAAGCATATTGTAAATAAAGTTTTGAGTTTCTGATTCATCAGAGAAAGCTGCAATTGTTCTGAGTAGCCTATTCACGCTATGTAACGTTATTATAGTTTCCAGCAAGAAGTGTCAATATCACTTTCATGTTTCAGAAAATACTGTTTATTAAATATTAATTTGAAATGTTGTTAAATATGAATATAAACGGTTATTCCGTTACAGAAATGACTTCAGTTTATACAGAAATGAGTTTCTGATGTGCTGCACAATTCTGATATTAATTCAAATAAGCTGTAGGCCTACAAAGCTGAAATTGCGGCGGCATCTCCAACAACCAGCTGTCGCTCCAGCGGCATCTTGTAGCGGCATCTCCAACAGCCAATTGCAGCTGTGGTTGCTGCCAAAGTAAGAGTGATGATACCACTTTCTGATTAATTAGTTATGTTTCTGCGCAGAGGAAATTATTAAATCCAATTTTTTCATAAAAACGTAGGCTAACTGAACATCATGTAGCCTAGGCTATTCATGTGAAAAATTATAATTACTAATTTAAAGGTTTTAACATAGAGAACTGTAATGAATTAAACACACCAAAATATAGCCTAATTGTAATTTTATTTATCATTTGTTATTCTTCAAATTAAATCGTCTTTACAAACATATGAGCATTCAACTAATCAATATAGCTATAGCTACTATTATTATTATTAATAATAATATTATAAATATTAACAATATTAGTAGGCTACACATTTATTAAAAACATATTGGTTGTAGGCCTACTAGCCTACAACTGAACAACGTATGTTTTTAATAAATAGGCCTATGTGTCTTTTATATTATAATTAATAAGGAATATGCTATTTAATAATGTTCCTTGGTGTATTAAATCTGCCACATACATGTTGGCCTATTATAAAAAAAAAATCAGAATAGCTTGCAATCTCAGATTTTTTTTATAATGTTAAAATCATTACATGATTGTTTTTTCCCCGTTCCCTTAAATATCAACACTGATTGTTGGAAATTGTGACTACATAGGCCTACTGTAGTTATCAGATCCGTTTGTCAGAAGATAAGCGGAACCACTTTTATTGGCAGATTTTGCGTTTTGATCATTAAACCTATCTAGCCTACCTGCCACCAAATTCCAACCCTAGAGGGCACCAAGCCACCAACTAGCCATATCGTAAAAGTTATCGCTGTTTTCAACCAAGACGAATATCGACGATGGCGTTCCCTTAACGATGGAAGGTGAGAAAGAGGAAAATCGTTCTTTATTTAATTTATGTATTAAGTGTGAGTTACATTCAAAATAATTGAAACAGTAAGACAAATTGTAGCCTACACAATGTGAGTATGATCTCGCTGATATAGGAATCTAACTTAGTGCGTTAGGCCTTAAAACCAAAGTAGCCTAGACCTAGACTACGTCAGAAATATGTCACACTCAGTTTAGGCTACTATTTATTAGCATGGGTCCTATAGGGTTTATGCAGCTTTGTGTCCAGTGTAGAATAGTTATTCTTTTTTATATCATCATATCGTAAATATCAAAATCGTTTAAGTTGTTCGTGATGCAGGCCGTGTGGAGGAGAGGGGAGGGGGGCTGGCGGGGGTATTGGATTGGTAAACAACAATGTTATTGTTCTTCACAGGTTCACATCAGGCGTTCTCTGATGTAGATTCATTATTGGCCTGTGCTGGTTCTGAATGTGTATTTTGTCAAGAAAAGGAACTTGCGGATAAGAACCATCTTTACAGAAGACATCTCAGAGATGCCATATACTTTTCAGAAAACAACCAAGGTATGCACTAAAGCTGAACTACAGAGAGATGTCTTATGAGATTTTGTATTTTTCAATTGGTTATATTAATGCATTTCATGAATTTCATTAACTTATTTTTACAGAAAAATGTGTGGTGGCCTGTTTGTGCAAGGACAGCAAACAAACTTCCAGAAGCCATTACCATTGCCCACTGTGTAGATTTCAAACTTTTGCACGGTCATTCAACTTCATAAATCATTTGAAATGCATACATGGTAGGTGTTCTACTGTGGCATCTTGCAACATATTCATCTTTATGTTAATGAACATCACCAAGCATTAAACCCATCCAAAGAATGTTACAACCAAGTATGTGATTTGCGAATATGTAGTTTAAAGTGATTGCAGATTGTTTAGAAAAATACAGCTGTTCAAATTAACATTAAAGTATAAGTTCACCTCAAAATGAAAATTTCCTAATAATTTGCCCACCCCGATGTCATCGAAGATATCCATGTCTTTCTTTCCTCATTGGATAATAAATTAAGTTTTTTGAGGAAAACATTTCAGTATTTTTCTACCCAGAATTGACTTTAATGGTACCCAACTATCCCAACGTTCAAAGAAGGTTAAAATGTACGTCTCAATGCAGCTTCAGAGTCTCTACACGATCCCACTCGAGAAATAAGGGTCTTATCTAGCTAAACCATCGGTCACTTTCTAAAAAAAAACAACAAAAAAACATTTATATACTTTTTAACCACAATTGTTCGTCTTGTGCTGGTCTGCGACACGCCGGAAATTACGTAGACAATAGGCCCTATGCACAGCTGCACTACTTCCTGAACTTAAGCAGGCTCCTTTGTTTCCTGTCTGCCATGATTGGCGAAACTGATTAATCCAGGTGTGTCTGACCAACAACAATAATCAGACACACCTGGATTAATCAGTTTGGCCAATCAAGGAAGACAGGAAACAAAGGAGCCTGCTTAAGTTCAGGAAGTAGTGCAGCTGTGCATAGGGCCTACTGTGTTTGTTATTGTTTAATCTATAATGCCCACTTTGTTGAAACTTTGTTTTCCATATAATTTAAAATAGCATGTGCATTTTTATTTAAAAAAAAAAAAAATTGATGGCATAACATATATAAACATGTAATCTCATCTGACTTATTTTCACAATATCTATCTCCTGCAGGTATTGCATCTGAGAAAAAGCAAGGTAGTATACATCATTCATTGTTTCCACTATTTTTTTTTAAATAAATACATAATTTAATTGTAAAATATGTCTTTTTTAAAAGGCTTGTTGTTCTGTTGATGTTCTGTTGTGGTGATTTGTGTTTATATGTGACATTGCATACTATGTGTTCTGTGCAGTGTTTATTGTTTGTTTGATGGCAATATCATAATCACTGTTTTTGTTTCTGTCACATGTCTTGTGCTGCACATGGGTGTTTTGTTATTTGTACGTTTCATGTTCTGGTTTTGGTTTTGGTTTGTATTTATTAGTTATGTTTTCCCCCTCGTGGGTTTTGTTTTGTGTTTATGTTTTCTTTTGTAAATAAACATCATTCTCCTGCACTTGAGTCCTCGCACCTTTTTGCATTGTACTAGCCGTGACAGTTTCTTCCTCCATAGTTTATCTTTTTTTTTACATGTTATTGTTCGCTTCTGTGTCTCCTCTGCATTGTTGTCTCTTTCTCTATTGTTTGTGTTTAAGTGCAATTTATGAAAACATTTTATGTGCAAGAAAAAAAACAGGCTAAACAAAGTCTTGCAGGCAGAGATTTAAGAATGTTGTTTGAACATTTTTAACCAGTGTTTATCTGTTTGCAGAGAAGATAAGTTCATTAAAACGAAAAGCTGATGATGTGACCAGTGACTCCAAGGAGTAATTGGACTCCAAGCTGGACTTAAAGACTCCAAAACTTTTTCCATGTCCACACTGCAAAGCTGTCTTAAGTGCACCCAAAAACTTAAGACGACATATCAGGGATGCACACAACTTTGACAGTACTCCTATGATTTGTATTGATCCAAGAAGTGGAATTTATGTCACTCCAAAATATGACCATAGTCCTGTTTTTCCAATTCATGTACTCAAGTCTACCAATCCACCAAATATTGACTGTGAGGTAGAAAATTGTCGCCGATTTATGCAGATTGCTTGGTCTTCTGGAAATCCTGGAAAAGAGTGTGTTCACCTTGAAAGAACCAAGAATGCCAAGCCATATGTAAAGCCTGCTGTACTACAGTGTAACTCACTCAAGGACATGGTTAACAAAGGGCTAATGTCCTCAGAATGGGCTGTCAAATGTGAACAATGCAACACCACTGCAAACAACCATGGAGTTGAAAGTGTCTTTCCGGTATTTTTTGGAGACGAAGGATACTCTAATCGGTGGTATTTTTTTTCAGTATTCACGAATACAACAGACAACTGGTGTCAGTTTGGGAGAACTAGAGTGACATTTGATGCAGTGGTAGGACAGTGGAACTGTCAGTGTCAAGGAACTGGAAGATCACACCGTTGTGTACATCGAATGATGGGGATGTGGTGGATTTTCCAAGAGTCTCCTGGCACCCTAGTGTCTACCTCTGATATTCAAGTAGAGGACATTGGCGATTTGGAGACTCACATGGTTGAAAGCGGCATCATGTGCGAGCCACACAAAATGAACACACAAAAAATCTGTGTTATGACAGAATACATCTAAAAAAATAAACGCATCCCATGCCCCCAGGAATTGCCTTTGACGCTGAGGACTCAGGAGGAAGAACCACCACCATGTTTTGTTCCCTCAGAAAACACCTGCCCCTACTGTCCCGGGCCTACCCCTCCGGCACTCAATCCAACCAAAGTTGTAACCAGCCAAGCTGTGGTGTATGGGATAAATTATGTCCGGAAAGGTAAGTCAACAAGCAAGTTTATACATTTAAATGGATTTATCCATCATAATATCTCAGTAATATCTGGCTTTAATGACAGAGTTTTCAGTACATGAATCATGAAACATTTACTGTAGGTATGTAGTGCTTTATTACAACTGTAATATAACATATAAAGCTTCAACGTACTACTGTACGCTCAAAGTGCTTTACAATGGTATCAAGGATCTCTCCTCAAACCACCACCAATGTAATACCACCTCAATGAGTACAGTTATTATTTATATCATCTTTAATGTTTACTTTCAATTCATAGGTGTTTCTGTTGCTGTAAAAGTGTGCCCAACATGTGAAAATGTTGTGAGATTCCAGGAGTATTCTTCTGGATTCCACAACTTTAACAACCATGCCTTCCTAACACTGCCTTTGTGTGAGCTTCTGCTATCCGGTTTGGCGGTAAATGCTTATTCAAATACAGCTACCAGTTAAATATTTAGATAAAGTGTACTCCTTTCCGTTTTTGTACTGAAAAAATATTTTAAAATGAATGATTTAATACTAATGTATATAGCTTTACCATGTTGTTTAATGACAGAACAAGACTACCAGTGGACGTGTGATGGATATTTTGTCATTCTTCAATGACAACCGGTACCACCACCAGATACTGAGGAGAGGATTCCATCACTTCTTGACATTGTCAACATTTAATTTTGAATTCTCTTGCTACCAGTGTGGATTCCACCCAGCTGTGGTAATAGCAGATGCCAATTGGAAACTGGCCTTCGACGTCCCACGTAAGTTATTTGGTTATCTGTTTGGTTATTCAGAAAATGTACAATGACATTTATGATGAAGATTTTGATATCTGACATGCATATACAAATGTGTGCCTGTATCAAGAATGATTAGTGGCCATGGATCGGTCCTGCCGAGCCAGAGATTGTTAACGTCATGCCCGCTGACTCGTTAAATGACGTTTACATTTCTACTTATCTGTCTGTATCTCATAATAACCGTTACACTCTCTGCTTCTGTATGCAGTTGGAACTTTTAAAAGGCCTGATCCAGATATGATTTCTGACAAAGATCTGGAAGTCGACATTGTTAAGGCATGGTCAGATCTGGACAAGTCACTTATAGCGGAAGGACTGATATCAGGTTTGGATATAGTGACATTGATTTTGTACACAAAGTACAAAGTTACTTGTACAAAATCATACAAGTTATTTAAAAAAAAATTATTTAACTATTAATAGGAACATCTGTGGCAAACCCATACTGTTCATCTGTTGGTCACTCCACTTTGGCACCGTGGATGGGACGGCACACCAGAGTTGGCGAAATTCTACCAAAAACGGAAGTCAAAAAGGCTATAAAAAAAAGAAAAAAAGATGACATCAAGCATCACCCGAAAAAGATAAACGAGGACATAATACTTGAATTAATTGAATCAAAAAAGGTATACTTTGGGCTAATCTTACTCAGTATACTGTGACTGTATACATACCCCTCCATAAGTTTTTCTCAATATATTTTTTGTTTGACTTTGTTTGTTTCACATGATTTAAATATCTCTTCTCAATTTACAGCCTCAAAAAAAGGATCTCCAGGATGCTTGCTATGCCCTGGGTGTGTCCTCAGAGGGATCCATCGCTGACATGCTCATCAGGCTCCAGGAACTCCTAAACTTTAAGGAGATTTATCCAAAGCTTTTTCTGAAGCTACAGAAAGCTGGTGGTGAGAAATGACTTGGTATGTTTTTCATATATATATAAAATTGTAATAACATGAATGTGCTTTTTGTTTTGATTTTAGGTGGCGTCCTTCATTTCTCTTGTGTACATGGTGTTGTGTACTATCTAAACTTCCTCTTCTGGACGGAGTCAGCAAGAGACCACACAGATGGGCTGCTAAGTTTTAAGCACTTTCCAACCTGTTACATTTCTGATGTAGCAGGACAGGTTGCTCGCCACACAAACAACCGCACCAAGCAGCTTTTTTTCCAAACTCATGATGGAAGACTTTGTGCTCCAACCTCAGAAAATATACAACTGGCAGCCAACAAGGATTTGCAGGTTGATTTGCAGTGGGTGAAGAACCTGAGGTCCCCATTACCTCTAGAAGAACAACAGGATAGCGACAGAATGACAGCAAGGCATCCGATTACAGGGACATCTGAAAGGTACTCCTTATATGACCGGTTTCACCAAAAAAATCAAAAACGTCCAGAAGAGAAGTTGAGAAGCCTCAACATCTGCCCCACTTTAAGAACAGAAGTGAACTCATCAGTTGCAGAGCAGTTCAATCGTGAACTCTCGGCTGTAAGGTATTCATTGTGCCAAATGAATGAGGCACACTTCAAACAGACTCTTAGGGTGTTAATTGAGCTGTATAATGACAAAATCAACCGGACTTTTAAGGATGAAATTGAGGCCATGTGCAACACGCAGTTGTCTATTGGGTTGCATGGGATGCTAGGACTGTACTCTGCTGGTAGGTTTCATCAGTATGTCATATTACAAAATAATAATAATGTATAAATTGTGAAAGAACTAAAATAATAAAATGACCAACATTTGGTGCAAAGATTGTAATGTTATACAGAAGTAAATAACCTGTTTTAACCCTAAAATCTTTCTTTTTTTTTAGAGGGAAGGAAACCTCTCCAGCCTACTTCTGGTGGCAAACAGAACATCCCACCGGACAGCACTAAGTCTTCCTTTGTAGCACAATTATATGCTATAAATGATAATGACAAGGTAATAATGATAATGACTTAATTAATTGCCTTTTTCATTTTGACTTCAATTACGCTTCAAAGTAAAAGAGTTAACAGGTTTTTTTGTTGTCTATATAAAGGAAAAGCTGAAGAACTTATTAACTGGAGATCGTGATGAAAATCAAAGCCTGGCTTATGTCTCCAGACGATTTCCAGTGTCAATAAAGGATATCCGTAGTGTTTGCCCACCAGAGTTGTTGGGAGAGTCTTCGTTGACCATGTGTAACAGATTGAAAGTCTGTTCATTTTAAATCTAGATTCCCAGCCACACCAACACAGAGAGAAAGACACAAGAAATACCAAAATAGTATTTTATTATTTTGTTTAAAAGTTAAATTTAAAAGGGCAGCAAAATCACAATTTCATCCTCAAAAACCAGGGGAGACAATAAAAACATGAACTGTCCAATATTCTGTCCCAGGGTGAAACAATACCCAAATCCAGTCAAATCCGGATTTAGCTCCGTGTTTCCCCTGCCGCCGGCAAAGAATGTCTGTTTCAGCGAGACCTCAAACAGCCGATTCCAATCCTGAAAAATACCGGACCAGGATTTCCGCGGCGCCGCTCTGCGTCTGTCAGTGGAGAGATCGTGAAATCAATGGGCAGCTTGCTCGTAGCCCGGCAACTTAAAATCTTAGGTGACTAAAATGTCAACTTTCCTTTCCTACTTCAAGTGGGCTCATCAACAATGCTCTCGTGTCTGCTGCTCTGCCGTCGGCTCCTGGATCTGTCACCTTAGCAGAAATGGACATCTAAGAACGCCTCCTTTAACTCAGATGTTAAAAACACACACGCGCATCAGCGTGGGAAAAAAAGAACCACTTCCCTTTAGTCTGAGCTTTGTGAGCGTTGACACTGCAGAGTCTGGGATTCGGCTCCACCAGGCACAGGAAATCCAGCCAGCAACAACACCGAGGGAAAAGATCAGCAAAAGTCCGCTTCAGCACACGGCTTGTTCATCTGTCCAGAGCGTTCTCTCTGCCGATAAGAGATCTAGCGTCCTTTTTATTGGGAGTGATCTGATCAGCTGGCAAATTAGATCGCTGATGTGATTGGGGTTCTACAGGTGTGTCAATTAGTGTTTGTTGTTGTTGCAGTTTGTGAAGAAGGAAAAACAGTACCATCAATGGTTCAGCAAAAATCACAGCAAACAAGGAAAAACCACAGCAAACAATATAAACGTGAATTCACCACAAACAATATAATAAATTAGTCCACAGCAAACGAATATGAAAATTAAGGCAGAAATTGCTATATCAATCAATAACAATTTCCAAAATAAAGTAAGGTTAACCAATCAATCACACTGCTCCACTTATTTTGTATTATATGACACTCCTCCCCCCCTTAACAGTTGTCGTCCCGACAAAGTCTTAGTGTCCATACCTGTCTGGAGGCCTACCCCTATTTTGTCTCTGGGACCTACGCAGGGGTGATCTGTCTCCTGGCTCAGGTCTCACAATAGGGACTACTGGGTCATCGTCCACTGAAACTGCAGGAGGGGCACAGGCTATGGGCACAAAGGTCAGAGGTAACAAAGGCCCAGGATACAAGGCATTCGAAAGATTGGGGTTCACCGTTTCAGTCTCTGGGGCTTGTTGAGGCTCTTCAGGGGGGTTGAAAAGGCAAGGCCTTAGGTGATTCCGATGAATTGTCCTGATGGGGCCTTCTTTTCCTTCAGGCTTTATCTGGAAAACTGGCAGGCCTGGGCGTAGTTGGTCAATAACCACATAGAGTTGGGGCTGCCAGTGCGGTGCCAACTTCCCTTGTTCTCTACGGCGGAAGTTGCGCAGGAGCACCCGCTCTCCAGGCAACAAGGGGAGTTTCTTTGTTTTCTGATCATACCTGGCCTTGTCCCGCATTCTGCTTTCTCTGGTTTTTGCTACCACCTGTCTGTAGACTCGCTGTAGGGTCTGGTTGTGTTGATGAACCCAACCCTCCAAGTCTTGCCTTTGGGTCAATGGTGGCGCCCCAACAGCCGTTTCTACTGGCAGGCGGGCGTGTCGGCCAAACATGACAAAGTGTGGGGTCAGTCCAGTGGTCTCATGAGGGGTGTTGTTATACATCTGCAGGAGAGTCGGCAAATGATCTGGCCACCGCACTTGGTCTTCTAGACTCAGTGTTCCTAAAAGAGACAGAACAGTCTTGTTAAACCTTTCGCAGGCCCCATTTCCTTGGGGCCTGTAGGGTGTAGTTCGAACTTTGGCACACCCATACAGACTGCACAGCTGTGCCACCATGATTGACTCAAAGGCTGCTCCTTGATCTGAGAGGATTCGTTCTGGACACCCCCATGGCTGGATAAGATGGCGCCAAAGGGCACGTGTCGTAGTGGCTGCTGTCTGGTCTTTTGTGGGGACAGCCCATCCGTACTTGGAGAAAAGGTCAGTTATTACCAACAGATAAGGATAAGTATCACCATGCCTACCAAGAGACAAATAGTCAATTGAAACGGTTTCCAAAGGGTATGATGTAAGAATAGGCACCAAGGGTGCTCTTACCTCTGGTCCTCTTTTCTGTTGAGTGCAAATTAAACATTTGGATGCCCAGTCTTGCAAATCAGCACCCATCCCGGGCCAAAAGAAGGTTTTTCTCAACAAGCCCTCGACCTTGGCTATCCCCATATGGCCTGAGGCATTGTGATACTTCTCCCACAACTTATAAGTCTTGTCTTTGGGAACCACGATCTGATAGAGGCTCAACCCTGTATGACGCTCTTGGGCCCTCCGCTTTAACACACCCTCCTGGATGTGTAATCGACTCCATTCCCTTAAGAGGCGTTTTGTTGCAGGTAGGCACGCTTTCCTCTCCTCGGCTCCTGGAAAACAATTTCCAACCACCCAACCCTTCATTTGGGCCACCGTCTGATCTTTCTCCTGCCAATCCCTCCAATGGTCTTCGGCTTCTGTGCTAGCCTCTGACTCCACCACTGCTGTCTCCACTTGGGCCTGTCTGTTGGATCCTGTTTCCTGTGGTAACCTGGACAAGACATCAGCATTACGATTGGAAGCGCCAGGGCGATACTTAAGTTCAAAGTCAAAATTCGCCAGCTGCGCTGCCCACCGTTGTTCTGTGGCCCCCAAGTGTGCCGTATTCAGGTGGACCAGGGGGTTATTATCCGTAAAGGCCAGGAATTTATTGCCCCACAAATAGTCTTTGAACTTTTCGGTGACAGCCCATTTAAGGGCTAAAAACTCCAGTTTAAAAGAACTGTAGTTTTGGTCATTCCTCTCGGTGGGGTTAAGGCTTCTGCTGGCATAAGCTATAACTCTCTCTCTACCATCCTGTAGCTGTGCCAACACAGCCCCCAAACCTCCCAGGCTGGCGTCCGTGTAAAGATGGAAAGGTTTTGAGAAGTCTGCATATGCCAAGATTGGGGCACTCACCAGAGCAGTCTTCAGAGAATCAAATGCCATCTGGCAATCTGTGGTCCAGTTGATGGAAGCATTTCCTCTCCTCATACTAGCAGAACCTACTAGGAGAGCATTCAGGGGTGCAGCTATTTTAGAAAAACCTTTTACAAATCTTCTGTAGTACCCCACAAACCCAAGGAATGAACGTACCTGCTTAATGGTAAAGGGAATGGGCCAGTTCTCAACGACAACTGTCTTTTCGGGATCTGTGGATATTCCCTCACCAGAGATGACATGGCCGAGGTAGGTGACTTTCCTCTGGAACAGGCTGCATTTATGGGGCTGCAACTTTAAGCCATGGGCTGCCAGCTTCTCAAAAACCTGCTCCAGGTGACTGATATGGGTGTCAAAGTCTGGGGAGTATACAACAACATCATCCAAGTAGATTAGGAGAGAGTCATGGACCTGCCCACCCAGGCACCGCTGCATCAGGCGTTGAAATGTTGCAGGTGCATTACAGAGGCCAAAGGGCATCCTCTGGAACTCGTACAAGCCCAAGGGTGTGGTGAATGCAGTCTTCTCTCGATCCTTCGGGTCCACGTCTACTTGCCAATATCCACTGGCCAGGTCAAGGGTAGAATACCAAGCAGCTTGCTTGAGGCTGGTGAGGGATTCTTCTATCCTTGGCAAGGGATAGGCATCTTTGTGGGTTAGGGCGTTCAGCTTCCTGTAGTCCACGCAAAAGCGCCAGGATCCATCCTTCTTTTTCACAAGGACAATTGGTGCTGCCCAAGCGCTGGAGCTTTCCCTTATGACATCATTATCCAGCATGTTTTGCAGAAGTTCCCTCAATTCGGGGTAAAGGCTTGGTGGAACTGGCCTGTAGCGCTCCCTGCTGGGTGGTGCAGAACCTGTAGGTATGGAATGGAGGACTGCACTGGTCTGGCCAAAGTCCTCATCACCTGCTGCAAAGATGTCTCTCCATTGCTGTAACAGTGAGTCCATCTTCTGTTGTTGGTCTGTTGTTAAGCCATCACCTTTCAGCAGGTTGACTGGATGCTGATCTTTCGTGCTGATGTGGTTGGTCTGCACATCCACTTCCACCACACCTGGATCTAAAGTCTTCAAAACAAGGTCCTTTTCCCCTCGAATCTGCCTTGGGTCAACCTGGAAAACATTAGCAAGGGGGCGGCGTTGAGGTATCAATATGGGGTAAGGATTGAGGTTACGTACCCTTATAGGGAGGCGTCCTTTCACCACAGTAGTAACAGTCCGGGCCACCTGCCACTCGTCATCTCTTTCTGGGCTCTCCACCAAAACACAAAGATCTGACCTAGCTTTTGCACCATAAAGGTGTGTCCACAGTACCTTCTCACTGTTCGGAGGCAAATAAACTGGGTCTTGGCGGGTTAACCTGGCCACTCCAATCTGTCCATCGGATGATTCAGTCTGTGAAACCTTTTGACAGACAGCAAAAGCACGCTCCCATTCCCCCTTTGCTTCACGTAACATAGTTGCACCGAAGACAGTCAGGCCAGGGTGAACTCCCTGAAACAGCTCTTTCCAACAATGTGAGATGACATTCATCCCTAGAATACCCCTTTCAGCACTCAGGCACTCATCCTTTACAATGATAACCCCTTTACCTGGCACGGTAACTCCTCCCACTGAAAAATCCAAGATGGCGTAGCCAGTATATGGGATCTGTAGTCCATTAGCTGCTTTTAGAGAAAGCCAGTGCAGATCTTGTGGGCTTCGCTTCTGCTCTCCACTCAGCCATTTCTGAAAGAAAGTTTCACTGAACAATGTAACTTGTGAGCCTGTATCAAGCAAGCAGGGCAATTTCACTCCTGTAACAACAACTTCAACTCCTGGACACATCCCCACCAGGGATGGTTTGTCAGTTTGGTTTCCCTGGTCCCCCTCCCCAACCACCTGGCTCTCAGTGGTTGGGGCTGTTAGTTTAACTGCCTCCTCCCCTGTTGACAGTACCTCTGAATGTGACCAGCCTTCCCACAGCCTCTGCAGATTGGTTTGCCCCGGTCGTCCCATTCCAAAGCCTGGTGACGCCTGGGGGAGGCAGTATAGCGGCCTTCCTGAACAGCCCCCCTAGGGGATAAAGGCGGATCTCTATGCCCCCAAGTCTGAGGAGAAAGTTGGCGTTTAATCTCGTCAGTTAAGGTTTCTTTAATAACAGAAAGTTGGTCTGTAATTTCTTTTCTATGTTCGGCTCTTACTGTCTCCCTCCACTCCTCTAGGCTTGGTGCAACCATGGATTGGTTTGTCTGTGGCACAAAGATACGTGAGGCACAAACAGGCTCCATCTTCAACTCAACTTCTAATGCTCTCACTTCACTACACACCTCAGTGAAGGACAATGTAGGTTTTCTACGCACCTGCCTTTGGAGTTCCTGTTGCACCACACCAGGCCTCAAACCCAGGACAAGCTGGTCCCGAATAGTCATCTCATCCTGGGCAGAGCCCGCTGGTTCCTGCTCCCTCCATGTGGAGAATAATTCCCGGAGACGGAGAATGAAAGCAGAAACAGTTTCCTCTTCCTGTTGATGACATTTAAAAAATTGTGCCCGGATCTGGGCTACTGGTGTTACACGCCCATACAGCCTCTTTAACTCACTCAGCAGGTCTACACTTGTTAAGCGTCTTCCTGGATTCAGTAGCCTCATCTCTCTTTTTGCCTCACCCTCAAGTGCCCCATATATAAAATCAATTTTCTGTTCCTCATTTAACCCTTGTGCCCTCAGCATAGCCTGTACCTGCCCACTCCATTCAGAAAAACTCATTTTACTTGAGTCACCATTAAACCTTGGGATCCATGGGACCCCCATAAACCAAGGCATCATCATTGCATTTATCACAGGCTGACTAAATGGAGCATTTTCTAGTCTAGCCCCAGTTCCTTGTGACACATTACACCCTGGGCCTTCAGGCTGCCCTTAATTTTCATCTGCCATTCTTCACTGTGTGGTGTGGAAAGGGAACCCTGCCCGACTACGCCACTAATGTAACAGATTGAAAGTCTGTTAATTTTAAATCTAGATTCCCAGCCACACCAACACAGAGAGAAAGACACAAGAAATACCAAAATAGTATTTTATTATTTTGTTTAAAAGTTAAATTTAAAAGGGCAGCAAAATCACAATTTCATCCTCAAAAACCAGGGGAGACAATAAAAACATGAACTGTCCAATATTCTGTCCCAGGGTGAAACAATACCCAAATCCAGTCAAATTCGGATTTAGCTCCGTGTTTCCCCTGCCGCCGGCAAAGAATGTCTGTTTCAGCGAGACCTCAAACAGCCGATTCCAATCCTGAAAAATACCGGACCAGGATTTCCACGGCGCCGCTCTGCGTCTGTCAGTGGAGAGATCGTGAAATCAATGGGCAGCTTGCTCGTAGCCCGGCAACTTAAAATCTTAGGTGACTAAAATGTCAACTTTCCTTTCCTACTTCAAGTGGGCTCATCAACAATGCTCTCGTGTCTGCTGCTCTGCCGTCGGCTCCTGGATCTGTCACCTTAGCAGAAATGGACATCTAAGAACGCCTCCTTTAACTCAGATGTTAAAAACACACACGCGCATCAGCGTGGGAAAAAAAGAACCACTTCCCTTTAGTCTGAGCTTTGTGAGCGTTGACACTGCAGAGTCTGGGATTCGGCTCCACCAGGCACAGGAAATCCAGCCAGCAACAACACCGAGGGAAAAGATAAAAGCAAAAGTCCGCTTCAGCACACGGCTTGTTCATCTGTCCAGAGCGTTCTCTCTGCCGATAAGAGATCTAGCGTCCTTTTTATTGGGAGTGATCTGATCACTCAATCAGTGTCAATTAGTGTTTGTTGTTGTTGCAGTTTGTGAAGAAGGAAAAACAGTACCATCAATGGTTCAGCAAAAATCACAGCAAACAAGGAAAAACCACAGCAAACAATATAAACGTGAATTCACCACAAACAATATAATAAATTAGTCCACAGCAAACGAATATGAAAATTAAGGCAGAAATTGCTATAGCAATCAATAACAATTTCCAAAATAAAGTAAGGTTAACCAATCAATCACACTGCTCCACTTATTTTGTATTATATGACACATGCCATGGTTGAGAGATGATGTAAGTGTAAATTAGTATCTTGTAATTTACATCTGAAATTAATTGAACTGTAATGAACAAAACTGCTGTGTGTATGTAAAGCACAAATGTTGTCCTTTTACTTAAATGAAAATTATGGTTTATTATCAAGTATTAACTATTGTATTACAGGCAGTTAACTATCGAGTAGCCCAGCTGGCTCAAGAGAACATGGTAATAACTTTTCATTTATCCTCTCTATGACCTTTTTACACCAAGATTAACATAAATATTAATGATACTTTTTATGTTATAGTATGGATCTCTGGGGCATTTTGATTTTATTTTGTGGTACCGAGAATGGTCAAGCAGTGGAGCAGTCAGTGACCAGGTTGTGCAACGCATCCCTGTATGTCTTTTCGTAATTTTCTTTTTTGTATAATAAAAAAAGTTATGAAAAAATGCATCTGCTCTTTACAAGAGGCCGTTTTCCTACCTGATGTTTTTGTGGCTTTGTAGGTCTCTGAAAAAATATTCCTCCCTAGAATTGTGGGTGGTCACTCTCCCGAGAGGGGAAACCATTTCATTCTTTGGGTAAGCACCATTTTTACTGGTGTACTTATGTCATTTGACTTGAATAGAAATGCATGCATATCTGTATGAAATTTTTGGCAGAAGTTTTGTTCAACAGCCTATGATAGAGATCATGCAGATGTAGCAAAAGCCATAACCTTGACTTGAAGGTGTAAGCTTGTAAGCTTAAACTAAAACTTTGTTATATGTTTTGGAATGAATGATGGCAGATGTATTTCTTTGCAGGTGTTTGACGTTATTGCTGAGCAAATTAGAATCTATGATTCACTTGGTACATATACAACAATTGGGGATAGTGACATGGACCTCCTCAGGTAAGGGAGCATTCCACTGCGTACTACATTTATCATGCACTGCAAATGCGCTGTGAAATTATATTTATACTTGACAACTGCTACCACCTTCTATTGTAGAAATGTCTTCAGATTTTCTGGAAGCCTTAAAGGTTGGACCATATCGTATCCTGTTCAGTGGAAACAACAGGATTCAGATAATTGTGGAATTTTAGTGTGTTCTGTGAGTTGCATGTGAGCTGATTCTTATCCTCTTCTATGGATGTGTAGCTTGTGGTTTGTCAGTATATATATATATATATATTTTTTTTTCCCAACTAGGCAGCTGAAAACGAAGTACTACGTAGAGAGGTCACTGCTGAGGCTTTGACTTTAACTCAATGCAGGACTCTCCGTCTGCACCATGCTGCACAAATGATTAAAAATGTGAATCCTGAGGTCAGACTAATCTCATTGTCAAAATCTATACTGGCAATAAGAGAAACACTGTTTAACATCAAAGGTATTTGTTACACAGGACTTCCCATTTACACATGAAGAACTGCTAAAGATGCAAAAAAAAAAGAACTGAAACTACAGCAAGAAGAGGCAAAGACAATGCACTCCAGTAGCCATTGCCTGGCATGGAAAATCAAAGCATGTTTGTTCCAGCGAGCAACTGGGAAAGCAAGGTATGTGCAGTACAACCATAGATGAAGCAAGACATTGAGTGATTGAAGGTAGTGGTCTTTATACTGGTGTGCTTAACAGTTGACTCAAAAGTTAAGTGGTGGTGGTGACAGTGAAGCCTGGTGTCTCTGTGACAATTATGAATATATCAACATGATAGTACTTTAAAAGGCATTGTTTAATATTGGTAAAGTGTCACACCTCTGTTTTTCAACAGTGTTTTCCATGACCACATCAAAGACTACCAATGGGTGCAGTGCACAGCTTGTCAAGACTGGCTACATTTTCAGTGTGCAGGAGTTGAAGGGGACTGGACGGCAAAAGATTTATTTTGTGGCTGCAACATAACTTATGATTTGTAAGAATAATGATGTACATGTCGCACATGGCTAGATTATTATAATAATAAAGTTATAATTGCTATAGTTATGTTTTATTTATACTAATGCAAATTTCAGAATTGACTCCGCCCCACAATAACTTACAATGTTGTTAAACTAGTTTTGTTCCAATGTTATTTTCATTTCAAAGTAATGAAATAACACAAAGTGCATAATGCAATCATATCTGCCATAAAGTTTCATTGTTAAAGGTGCATTGCGCAAGTCTCTGAGTTTTTGCAGAACTATGCCCCCTTCTGGCGACACGCGAAACTGCAACCAGAGTTGTGCACGCGGTTACGTGGAGTTTGCGTTGGGGTTTGGGATGAACTAGAAGCCGGTCTCTTTGAATCCATCTTCTACTTTTGCAAAAGTCGCTTGAGTTGTCTTCGCTGATGCGGATAATGGCGGCGAATACACAAACCTGCCGGACATAGCCAGGTGAGCGTGAACGCGCATGACGTCACGCCCAGTCGATTCCGTCCCGAATCCCTCTTATTTATTTTACTGTACAGGATTATAGAGGCAATCGCAGAGATCATAGAAGGGCTCATTCAGCCCATCAGGCAATTGTTTAAGCATGTATGGGTTAGAAAAACGGGTATTTTTAACATGAAAAGTTGCTTAATGCACCTTTAAACACTTAACTTAAAATATTTATTTGAATTTTTATTGAATTGCAATTCTGCTTTAGCTTTTTTGACATGAATTCAAATTCTGAATTGTGCACAAGCCTGCTAGTGTAATGGCAAGTTAACACTCGGTAGACATTGTCCTCGATGTGTCCAATAATTTGAGAAAGAACACTTTTTTTTTAACTTTTTTTTTTTAGTTTCCGTGTACAGGGATTGAGTTGTCGAGGCTCAGTCAGGTGCTGAGCCCACGGAACAACAAAACATGAATATAATTGGATATAATCCAAGATGGCGCCGCGGATGGCTGCCTCGGTGTGGAGCTCTCCAGTTATTGTGTTGTTTTTGTTGGTTTGTTCTGCGTTTAGTCATTCTTTTCCTATCAGTTTCACCAAAGACGAACTACTGGACATTAGGAAACACACACCAGACAACTTTTTTACAGATTTTGATTTCTCAGACGTTTTACTGGACATTCTCGTCGGAGGGGCAGCGGTGTTGTTCAAACGCGCGGTCAGACGCAAACGCGGGAAGCGCGCTGGCGCGCTGGTTAAACTCCGCGAGCGCGGCCTCCGCACTGCACTCCCCAGTATTCATCTTGCGAATCTCCGATCTCTTCCTAACAAAATGGACGAACTTCTTCTCCTCACCCGCACTAACAAGGATTTTTTAAACTCCGCTGCTCTGTGCTTCACTGAAACCTGGCTGAGTGAAGCCATACCGGACAACGCACTACATCTGCCGGGCTTTCAGCTGTTCCGAGCGGATCGCATCGCGGAACTAACGGGGAAAACGAGAGGTGGTGGATTGTGTTTCTACATTAACGAAAGTTGGTGTTCAGATGTAACAACACTGAAGAAGATGTGCTCTCCTAATTTAGAGGCACATTTCATAAACTGTAAACCTTTCTACTCGCCGCGGGAGTTTTCCTCATTCATTCTCGCGAATGTTTACATTCCTCCAGACGCGTGTGTGAGCGCGGCGATACAACAGCTGGCTGAACATATAGCTGAAATGGAACAAAGGTACCCAGACTCTCTTTTAATCATTCTTGGGGATTTTAACAAAGCAAATCTCTCCCGTGAACTGCCAAAATACAGACAGCATGTTACATGTCCTACCAGAGACAGTAATATATTGGACCACTGTTACACCACGATAAAGAATGCGTATCACTCCGTCCCACGGGCAGCTTTGGGGCTCTCTGATCATTGTTTGGTTCATCTTATACCGACCTACAGGCAGAAACTGAAATCAGCTAAACCTGTAATAAGGACTGTAAAAAGATGGACCAACGAAGCAGAGCAGGATCTACAGGCCTGCTTCGATTGCACTGATTGGACTGTTTTTGAAGCTGCAGCCACCGATCTGGATGAGCTCACAGATACTGTAACATCATATATCAGTTTCTGTGAGGATACATGCATTCCTACCAGGACATTCTTATCATTCACTAATGATAAACCATGGTTTACTGGGAAACTCAAACAGCTTCGTCATGCCAAAGAGGATGCTTACAGAAGTGGGGATAAAATCTTGTATAACCAGGCCAGAAACAGACTGACAAAGGAGATCAGAGTTGCTAAAAGAAGCTACTCTGAAAAGCTGAAAACACAGTTTTCAGCCAACGACCCGGCATCAGTCTGGAGAGGCCTGAGGAACATCACCAACTACAAATCACCATCCCCCCGATCTGTGGAGAATCAACAACTGGCTGACACTCTCAATGCATTCTATTGCAGGTTTGAGAAGCCCAGACTCACACCTCACACCCGCTCTGATGTGCACTTCACACATCCACCATCACCTCCTGCAACCCCTCTCCTCCCCCCTTCTGCCATCCAACCTGAGCTTAAGGTCTGTGTGGAGGACGTGAGCCGAGTCTTCAAAAAACAGAAGACTAGGAAAGCTTCAGGCCCAGACGGCATCTCATCTGCTTGTCTAAAAGCCTGCGCTGACCAACTGGCCCCAGTCTTCACGCAGATCTTCAACAGATCATTGGAGCAGTGTGAAGTTCCCTGCTGCTTCAAACGCTCCACTATCATTCCGGTTCCCAAAAAACCTAAAATCACTGGACTTAATGACTACAGACCTGTCGCTCTCACGTCTGTGGTCATGAAGTCGTTTGAAAGACTGGTGTTGGCCTATCTGAAGGACATCACTGGACCCCTTCTGGATCCCTTTCAGTTTGCTTACAGAGCAAACAGGTCTGTGGATGATGCAGTCAACATGGGACTGCACTATATCCTGCAACATCTTGACAGACCTGGGACTTATGCACGGATCTTATTTGTGGACTTCAGTTCGGCCTTCAATACCATCATCCCTGATCTTCTCACAGCCAAACTGACTCAGCTCTCCATGCCATCCTCAATCTGTCAGTGGATCTCCAGCTTCCTGACGGACCGGCAGCAGCGAGTGAGACTGGGGAAGCTCACATCCAGGACCCTCACCATCAGCACTGGCGCCCCCCAAGGGTGCGTTCTCTCCCCACTGCTCTTCTCCCTGTACACTAATGACTGCACTTCTAAAGACCCCTCTGTCAAGCTCCTGAAATTTGCAGACGACACCACCGTCATCGGTCTCATCCAAAATGGTGACGAGTCTGCTTACAGACTGGGGGTTGAACAGCTGGCTGTCTGGTGCAGCTATAACAACCTTGAGCTGAACACGCTCAAAACAGTGGAGATGATTGTGGATTTCAGGAGAAAATCCCCAGCACTCCCCCCTCTCACCATCATGAACAGCACTGTGGAAGCAGTGGAGTCATTCAGGTTCCTGGGCTCTACCATCTCTCAGGACCTGAAGTGGGCAAATCACATTGACTCCATTGTGAAAAAGGCCCAGCAGAGACTGTACTTCCTTCGCCAGCTGAAGAAGTTCAATCTGCCACAGGAGCTGCTGATCCAGTTCTACTCAGCCGTCATTGAGTCTGTTTTAAGCACTTCCATCACTGTCTGGTTTGGTTCAGCTACCAAATCGGACATCAGGAGACTACAACGGACAGTCCGGACAGCAGAGAGGATTATTGGTGCCCCCCTGCCAACCCTCCAGGACCTGTACTCTTCCAGAGTGAGGAAGAGAGCAGGTAAAATCATCACAGACTCCACTCACCCTGGACACCCCCTGTTTGAACTGTTACCGTCAGGACGGCGACACAGATCACTGGCCACAAGAACATCCAGGCACAGGAACAGTTTCTTTCCACAGGCCATTTCCCTTCTGAACACTTAACATGCCCCCCAAGGCATATGCCTGTAAGTGCAATACTCTCACTGTCTAGTGCAATATTCTCTTAACTCAGGTGATATTTATATTTATATTTATATTATTCATACTACTCAAAATACTGTAAATATGTTCATAATCTGTAACATGCACTAGACTCCCACTGTCTAGTGTAATATTCTCTAACTCAGGTGATATTTATATTTATATTATTCATACTTCTCAAAATACTGTAAATATGTTCATAATCTGTAAATGTTTATTCAGACTAAACCCAACTGTGACCCCTTTTTTTACTTTTTATACTATTTTTATTTATTTTTTAATATATTTTATTCTTAGAATTTGTATTACTATGTTTCTTTTTGTATTTGTATATGTGCACTGGAAGCTTCAGTACCAAGAAAAATTCCTTGTGGGTGCAAGCACACTTGGCAATAAAGCTCTTTCTGATTCTGATTCTGATTCTGATTCTGAAATGTACAGATGTGGTTTACATTTATGCATGTTTGTTTTTGTCTTGCACAGAAATTACATCATGGATTGTGTACAAGTAGAAGAAATTCTAACAGATAAAGAGATCAAGGTAACAAATAAAAAATCCAATTACATGCACAAAGTTTTAACTAAATGGCATTTGACAATTATACATGCACTTCAGCCTGGTTAAATCTACATGTAATATTACAGGATTTAGAAATAAAGCTGCAGAGTGGAGAGATTCTCTCCAACAGAATTTTTCTGTGGAAAAATAGAGGATTTGATCCAGCTCTTGGAAAGTTTTACTGCCAACATTTGAGTGTATTAAATGATATGAAGGTAAGTGGACTGTTTTTCCCCTTATTTTTACTTTACTTTACAGTAAGTTGTGATCTGCGAAGGATGACAAACAATGTTTGTGACAAATAAATTCAGGACTTTGAAATTCCCTATCAATGTTCACATGTTTTGCTTATCGATTAATTGTCTTTGTAGCCCAAATGTTGATATTTTAAAAATATGTTTGCGAATGACAGAACTGCAGTAATTTCGTAGTTATGGTAGTGTGGAGGGGAAAACATGCCACTTCCTTATTTGACATGCCTACTTTAAAACATTATTCCCCACATTATTTCATAGTGAATTTTGTCCATTGGCATTTGGTAAACATTTCAGAAGTTAGTTGTAAGGAAGAGTTGAAGTATTTGCTGGTAATCTAGTACATTCTCCATTTGTTGACACATACAACCTCTGAATTCTAAATCTGTTTGTTTTTATTACTGGAGAACTATTAAGTCACCAAAGTACATCTGACATGTAATTTATTAATCATACTATTTCTGACTATCTATAATTGCATTAGGTGGTAAGCACTTCCACATATATCCATGTAAATGTAAAAAAGAAAAAAGAAAAAAAAAAGTCAGATGTACATATGAAAAACTATCACTTAAAGATGATTTATAACATTTATTTTCTTTACATTAGATAATACAAAGCAAGTCTTAAATGACAAGATTTTGGAAAGAGAATGGCAAAAGGGAGGAAAGGATGGATGAAATGTCATCACACTATGCCAGTTTCACCCACATTTTTTGCCTTGTCAATGTCCTGAGCTATTTTTTTTTTCTATTTTTTTTCTAATCCAGACAGAAGACCTAATCCAGAGACTGGAAAATAAATTGTCTGTACCTGGAAATGTACATGAGAAGCAGCTATTTATTAGCACAGTGATTTTGCCTGAGGTAATACTTGCCTGATGAGCTTATATAATTGATTATTTGGAGAACAGGGTTTGGAGAAAATCTAACAAGTATCTCTAATAGTATGTTAATAATTTTGAAAAAATTTGAATCCAAACTGCATTACTACTTTACAAGCAGCAATTGAAGTAAAAATAGAAGAATGCAACTTTGCATGTGGTTGAGGTTGAAGCTGATATTTTTTAACATTGTTATTAATGCTTTATTTATATTAGGTTCTGATTCAGTGGTTGCAAAACCAAAATATGTGCAGGTACAGAGCCGAATCTGTGCTTCTGAAGTGCACATCTTCCCTGGAAAAGAAAAGGTAGAGGACATTGCTTGCATTGTGGGTGTGCATACCTTTTTTATGTGTAACATCACTAAATTCTTTCTTTTAATCGTGACGTTAGTGGGTTTCTAGGTCATGTTAACAACTCCATAATGACACAATGTGCCTCCAATTTTGTTTCTCCAGTGCTACAGACATAACCTCAGCAGACACCAGAAGCACAGAAGAAGTAAGACATAGTCCAAACCTCATTCAAATATATGAAAGCAGTGGTATTGATGCCAGAGGCACATGACATAGGCTCTCTATGTAAAGCATTAATAGTTGCTTAAGGCAATTCTTTTTCTGTTTAAAGGTCCCATGACATGCTACTTTTTGTAGGCTTTAATATAGTCATTAGTGGTCACTAGTACTGTATCTGAAATCTCTTTCCAAAAATTCAGCCTCAGTGCAGAATTATAGCCACTACAAGCCAGTCCCAGAATGAGCTTCCTTCAGACATGCCGTTTCGGTGTCTGTAGCTTTAAATACTAATGAGGAGGAGAAAGGCGGCGCAAGGTGGAGGGTGGGTGTGGCCTTGACCATCTTGCGCAACGGTAACGTGGCGTGCATGTTTATGTTGGATATAGCAATGGCACGAAGACACGCAGTCTTTCAAGCATTTCAGTTTGACCCAGAATCTGATCCAGATGGAGAAGCAACGGATGAAGAAGTTGCAACTCAGCGGCTCCAGCAGGACGTTTCCGAATGGTTAGTTTAAAATATTATGTCTGGATACGGTACTTTATTCGGATGGTTTACAGTTATTATCATGTAGCTAACGCGAACCTACTGTTGCCTTTTCATGAGAGATCTGTAACGTCTGTATTTATCTTATTACAATTACATCAAGCTCTGCGATCTTGAAATGCGGATATCGCGCGTGCCATATAACCAACAGGAAAACAGTTATCCAAATAACAAAGAAGTGTACAACACTCGCGTTACAGTATGTGTATTCACACACATAAACTGCATAGCTAATGTTACAGCCACATTCTACGTGTAAAATCTAGGTAACCATAAACAGTAAAGCAACACACTTATATATCATTAGTTGACTTACTTGTCCGAGGTGTGTAGCTGAGCCAAAGAGAGTGATCCAGACTTTAGTTTCAGACGTTCAGCAAGCCCAGCTCTGTATTGACCCTTCGGTGTTCATTTGTACATCCAATTATTGAGCAATTGTTATGCTTCGCTCGCTCAAAAGCCATGATATCTCTCGTGGACAAACTAAAATCGCGCGCGCGTGTTCTACCTAGCTCATTTTCTCATGGGTGGAAAATATTCTCTGGGCGGGCAAAGCAGAGACAGGGGAGGTAACATTTCCTCCTTATGACGTCATAAGGAGGAGATTCAAGATCAGCGCGTATGAGCCTCCATTTTCTCAAAGGCAGAGAAAGATAGCAAAAGCTCGATTTACACCGATTGAAATTTTTGGAAACTTGGGGACCATATACAGGCTAGGGGAACTCATATTAATGTTAAAAAACCTCAGAAAGTGAAAATTTCATGTCATGGGACCTTTAAAGCCCATTTGACCACCTGATGTTGGAAACTATTAGCCTGGTTCTACCAGACTCTCGTACATTTCATTTTAGTACTGAAGGAAAATGAAATTGAGCGGAAGTACGTAGGAGGGCGGAGCCAGGCTAGGAAACTAGCTCATAAATAAAAATTAGAAATCTGAATTATTAAATTATGATACTTTAAGATTCACACTGAAGGTTGTTAGTAGATTATTTCACATGTATTGAATCCATATATTGAAATAAATTATGTGGATGGATATACATTTTTTTTTTTTAACAAATACTGTTTTGGTGATTGGAAAGGACTGTATAATTTGACTGGTATTTAAATGGTTGTGGCCACCAGGGAGCATCGATTAGAATGCAGTCAATATGTTCCGTTTAGGTGTTTTATTTAAAAACTTTAAATGTGTGTAGTTTGGTAGTTGCACGCACACAATTCTAGGAACTTGTGAATCAGTACAGTTAGCAACACTCTCTTAATTACTCTAAATAAAGAGATATAGTCTTTCGACGCCAGCGCTCTCTCCCCAAACTTTCTCGAAACGGAAACTGTCTTCCGCGAGCCGAAACCGGAACTTAAACTGTCTCCTTCCGCGCGCCTAAACTTAGCACGTTGACGCTCCTGATTGGCTGATTCTCAAGCAGCCAGTTTTATCTGCCTGAAAAGGGACTTGTCCTATGGTCCTTCGTCACAAACTGGGATCATATTGTAATTAATCTTAAGAAGCATGGCACAGAAGCCATCATCTCATGGAATGTCAGGACACAAACAGGTAATTCACAAATTGGTTTATTGAACGAGCACAGTACGGAGGTAGGTAGGATTTTTATAAAAAAACTTTTTTCCAAATTTGTTTAAACTTTCTATATATATCAATGCATAATTAAAATGTAAGTACTCTGAAAAAGAAAGTATAAAAATCGAGTGTCTGTAGTCCTCTCACGACTGTTTTAAAGACAGCTCATTATTTCCATTCGGGATGAATCAATTGATTGGTTTGGGCAACTGTCACTCTCTCTCGCTGCCATGACAACCACCATGAGCTGCATGAGCTGCCCACATGTGCGCACTCGTGGGGAAGAGACTAGTAAGAAACACAATTACATGCAAAACACCGTATATGTTATGAATCTTACACGAAATTATCCTTCATCACAGTGTAACTGATTGTAATGGTAAAACGTGTATCAATGCAACCTGTTTTTAGCTTTGCTTTATGTTACTAGCTCGTTACCGAATCAAACTCAATATATTTTAAACTTTACCAGTATCGATATGCTAGCTTGATAGTGAGTACTAACAGCCATCTTAGTTGTTTATATTCATAATGATAAAGTTAGGTATTTTATTACATGTGAGTCTGACATGATGTCACTACATGCACTGCTCCTCTCCGCTCGGCGCTGGTAAGCGCGTCCTCCAGCTGTGAGCGATAGGTATCGCGCGTTCTTGTGTTTTGGGGGCGTGGCTTTGGAAGGAGCCCAGAATGGAGGGGGTGGGATGAATGGAATAATAAGCTGTGTTTATTGAAGCCCTGAGAGGACTACTGACACTCGATTTTTATACTCTCTTTTCCAGAGTACTTACATTTTAATTATGCATTGATATATATAGAAAGTTTAAACAAATTTGGGAAAAAGTTTTTTTTATAAAAATCCCACCTACACTACCTTTAAGCAGGGTGAAAAATAGATGAATATAAACGGTAACTTGTTGAAGATCACGAGAGTTGACTGAATGTCTTATCTGAATGAAGATGATGACGACGAACCAGAGAGAATGGGAACAGGGAGACAGGACGAGGAACCAGGCAGACGAGACGAAGATCAGAGACGAGATGGAGACCAGACCGGAATCGGGATCCGGGGAACCGGTGACAATACAGGTGAGTGGCAAATGCTGGGAGTCGGGTGGGTCGAAATAGACCGGATAATGAACATATCCATTTTATAAATGCTATACAGCTTTGAAGCATTAGTTTATAATTCACTAAATATTTTGACCATGTTTGATCTTTTACAGCAGGACAACATTTTTTGGAGAGACCTCATTGCTGCAGCTGATTGGTGCAGCAACACAACATTTGAAGCTTCAGTTAAGGTTCCCAGTGTCCTTAACATGCAAAAAGAGAAGCATATCAAAAGCCTTCAAACACTGCATGATTTCAAGGGTGAATATAATGAAAGTTCTCCAGCCAAACTTTTTACCTTTGCCTTTAAAAAAAGACAGGACTTTGAAAAGTTCATGAGTGAACCAGTTGATAAAAGAAAGTTCAAAGTCTTTGCGAGATTTGAGGAGCAGTGAGTCCTGCTCTATATTTTGTACATATGTACCCATATGGCCTTCTGTTCCCAAAGGCCCCATAATGTAATTGCTCATTAAAATGTAGCATTTACTTATCTACTGTTTGTCCTGGTGTTTTATTATCGGTCTCACCTTTGTCCTGTTGTTTATAATCATGTTTCATAACTAATTCATCAACTAAATCATTAACTAATCAAATACTAATTGCTTGTAAATTACTTGTAAAGGAATTCACAAAACATACATAAAATGTTAGCATCACTTGATAATCATTTAAGAATGTATTGTAAATGTTTAGTTCTCATTAACTAAACACGTGACAACTGAACGTTATTATAAAGTGTTACACCATATGTTTATGTGCTGGGCTCTAAAGCATTTTCTGGAGGTCTAGTTTCAGAGGCGTAGAACTAGAATGAAAGAGATTCTAAAACATAAAAGACCCCATGAATGGGCATGATACTTGCGACTTCATAAGATTCCTTTAAATAAAATGGATGTCTTTTCACACTGATCTATTATTGTGAACATATATTTTAGATTCATCTAAACTGCATGTCAATACTGTGATGGGTTGCTTAACATTACAATCAGCCTGGTTCTTAGCCAGGATACCAATCAGTTTCAAGTTTTATGCTCTCAAATGTGTGGTCACTAGATGACAAATGAAAATAGTGCAGAGTCAGATGGTTAAGTGGCAGTGAATGCATGTTCATCGAGGGATTACTGGAGGTCAAGAGCATGACCATATTTGACCAATTCATTAACAGCCCTAACCCACTTAAAACATCTAAAACAATTAGCCCACAGCAGGTCAAAGGTAATGTGAAAGATATGTCAAAATCCTAGAGCTATTCATCACTTATAAATGTGTTAACTGTTACACACATCATTCGTAGGCCTAGATTACCACTTCAAGAATCAATCTCATTGATTCAGCAGATCAGAAAATAATTTCTGTATTGACAATAACCGTTTGTTCTAGCTACATAATGTTAATGTTGTAATGCTGGAGATGCCGCTGCACTGATGAATCAGAAACTCAAAACTTTATTTACAAAATGCTTACACATGATATGCTACTCTGTGGTAGCTACATAATGTTATTTAGTTAAAATGCAGTTAATAAAATAAAAAATATTGATTGATGCACTGATGGCCGCTGGAGATGCCGCTGCACTGATGGCCGCTGGAGATGCCATATACCTTTATAAACATTTAAGTGTGTACTTTTAAATGATCGGATTCAAACTGAAAACAAATATTCTCTGTTTAAGTAATTTCTATAAAACCAACAGGATGTCCAGTATCCTCAAACGCTTGCTAATTATTTTTAATTTGACCACGCCCACTCACGCAAAAGTGATTCACATGCAAATCTCCACATGGAACGCGAACGTGCTCATTACCTCAAACACAAAACATCAAAAAACGTCATAAGTCTCTGCTTTTTGTCGAGTTTGAAAGACGCGCTGTGAGCTTACATTGGATTTACCTCAGAAGAAGAAGAACGCGATTTGAAGACAAGAAAGATGTAAGGTAAGAAATTCTTACTTATTAGTTTGTTATTGTTGCATAAACTTCACATTGCAGTTGAACTGTTGCTAGATATGTGGTGAATATTATAATATTTAGACCCATGTTTACTGTTAAATACTGTTTGTGGATATCTGCTCAAACGTAGATATGTATAATATGGTAACCATAATGTTTCATATTCTGGAGCATGCTGTGCGTTTGAATGTATTATATTTTGGAGCGCGATCGCGTTTGAAAAGCAAAACGCACCAAACATTAGGCTTTATGTTTTTACTATTATCTCATTTCATATCATCATAACGAATGGAAACATTTGAAGTAACATGATAATCAACATATTTTTCTCTAGCGTAGTTGTTACTGAAATCTTTTGGAAGATTTATAGGCTGCTATAGGTTATTGTTACTATTATTTTATGCAGCACAGCGCATAGCCTATGCCTACTGTCAGAGTTCGTATAGAGGACCCAAAAGCAGAGGTAATGCAGTAAAGTTTATTGTTTAGTAACTTCAAACAAGGAGACTGCCGTCAACAGACGCAGATCTGTAAATAACAGAAATAATAATCCTGGACAGGTTGAAGGTAGGAGCTGTGGGTCCAGAGCCAGGAGATAGACGTGCAGCAACTCGACTCAGTCCTCGAGCCCGGTGCAAGTTACTCACAGACGGCAGGTAGGTGACGGTCCACAGATGGAGGGTGAACTGAGTATGTGTGAATGAAGGAAAACAAACAGAAGGAAGAGACCGGTTCATGACACCTACAAGGCACAACAAACCTGGTGTTCATTATATTATATATTGTTGGAAACATTTGTGTGTGTGTGTGTGTATTCTGTGAATTTTAAAAAGCAATTTTAACCAGAAAAATCAAAAATGTATTCCCAAAATCGTGCAGGCCTAGTCAGTGGCGGTTCTACATTGAATTACACCCTGGGCGAGACCCCTTTCGAGCGCCCCCCCCCCGGCGCCCCCCAAATATAATTTTTGTTACCCCATTGGTAGATAATGTTTTGCTTGTTTTAAGCAAAAACTCAATTTTTATTTATTTCCCCAGAAAACAAGACTTAATATCTTATGTAATTTTACCACTTTAGTAAAATAACGTAATGCATCTTTATTTAAGAAATGCTTTATTTAAGAGCCAGGAGATAGACGAGCAGCAACTCGACTCAGTCCTCGAGCCCGGTGCAAGTTACTCACAGACGGCAGGTAGGTGACGGTCCACAGAAGGAGGGTGAACTGAGTAGAGAACAATGATGAATCTCCAACATATAACTCACATCACGACAGGACAGGACAGGACAGGACAGGACAGGACAAGACTGGATGTATCTCAAGAGAATCAATACTGATGAGATAGAAACGAAGAGACAAAGTGAAAGCTCAACGTTCAAACAATAATCCGACAAGGAGACTGAGAAAACAGAGACTAGTAGTAGCTAAGGAAATTAGAGAGGAACAGGAACAGGTGAGATGATAATCAGTGTAAGTGTTGATTACTATGGGTAACAGCTGCGGGTGAGGAGAGGAAGGAAAAACATGAATGGGAATGATTGGGTGTGTGCGCAGCGCGAGCGCTGAGATAATAGGAATCAGCTGTATGTGTGCGCGCGTGTGTGAATGAAGGAAAACAAACAGAAGGAAGAGACCGATTCATGACAGTACCCCCCCCTTCAACGAGCGCCCCCTGGCGCTCCCAAAGGTGGAGTCTGGCGAGTGTGATGAAAGTCCTCGATGAGCGAGCGGTCCAGGACGTCCCGGGAGGGAATCCAGCTTCTCTCCTCAGGACCGTATCCCTCCCAATCGACCAAATACTGGAAACCACGACCTCAAGGGCGAACATCAAGGAGCCTGCGGACGGTATAAATAGGAGAGCCCTCAACAAGGGCAGGAGGCGGAGGGACAGGGCGGGCGGGCATCCGAATAACGGATTTAATGCAAGACACGTGAAACACGGGATGGATGCGGCGAAGACTAGGAGGTAGCTTGAGTTTGACAGTAACGGGGTTGAGAACCTTAATAATGGAGAAAGGTCCTATGAACCGAGGCGAGAGTTTACGGGAGCTGGACTGCAGAGGTAGATTAATAGTGGACAACCAGACTCGCTGGCCGCAAATGTATCTAGGGGCCTTTATGCGACGACGATTGGCTGCTCGGCGAGAGCGAGCCTTGGTACGACAGAGGGCAGTCCTCACCCTCTTCCATGTGCGACGGCATCTTTGAATGAATGCCTCTACCGACGGAACGGAAACCCCGAGCTCCTGTGAGGGAAAAAGCGGGGGTTGATAGCCGAGGCAACAATTAAAAGGAGATAACCCCGTGGCGGATGACGGTAATGAATTGTGCGCATACTCCGCCCATGGCAACTGTTCGCACCAGGACGAAGGATTTTGGAACGCTAGACTGCGGAGCATACGACCTAAAATCTGATTAGATCGTTCGGCTTGCCCATTAGTCTGGGGATGATATCCCGACGACAAACTGGCAGTGGCGCCAATCTGTCGGCAGAACTCCCTCCAAAACTGAGAGGCAAACTGCGGACCCCTATCTGAGACAACGTCAGTAGGAAGGCCATGGAGTTTGAAGACATGATTTACCACCGACTGAGCAGTCTCCTTAGCGGAGGGTAATTTGGGAAGTGGAATGAAGTGAGCGGCCTTAGAAAATCGATCCACCACAGTGAGAATGACGGTATTCCCCATGGATGGAGGGAGACCGGTAACGAAGTCTAAGGCTATATGCGACCAAGGACGTGACGGAGTCGGAAGGGGTCGGAGTAAGCTGGCGGGAGGTGAATTGCCAGATTTAGTTTGGGCGCAGACAGGACATGAGGAAACGAAACGGCGGATATCGCGCTCTCTAGTAGGCCACCAAAACCTTTGACGAATGACGGCAAGCGTACCCCTGACGCCAGGATGAACTGCCAATTTGGACGAATGCCCCCAACGGAGAACAGCCGGACGGACGGGTTCGGGAACGAATAGTAATTGCTTCGGACACTGTCGTGGAGTAGTAGCACGGTTAAGAGCCTGTTTAACAATCCGTTCAACCCCCCAAACGGTAGCCCCAACCACACACTCCCGGGGGAGAATGTTCTCCTTGGTTGAGGCGTCCTTTGAGGAGCCGAAAAGGCGAGATAGGGCATCAGGTTTGATGTTCTTAGAACCAGGTCTATAGGAAATCGTAAAATTGAATCGACAGAAAAAAAGCACCCAACGAGCCTGACGAGCGTTGAGCCTCTTTGCGGATCGAATGTACTCGAGATTTCTGTGATCCGTCCAGACAATGAACGGCTGCGATGACCCCTCCAACCAATGTCGCCACTCACCTAACGCCAGTCGAATGGCTAATAATTCGCAGTTACCTACGTCGTAATTGCGTTCCGTGGATGAGAGACGATGCGAAAAGAATGCACATGGGTGAACCTTATCGTCCAAAGGTGAGCGCTGTGAAAGCACCGCCCCCACCCCCACATCCGACGCGTCGACCTCGACGATAAATTGTCTCTCGATATCAGGATTGATAAGAATAGGAGCGGTGGTAAATAAGGTCTTCAGACGGTCGAACGCAGACTGGGTCGCCTCGGTCCAAGTGAAACGGGACTTGACCGAGGTGAGCGCAGTAAGTGGAGCAGCCACTTGACTAAAATTCCGAATAAATCGTCGGTAAAAGTTAGCAAAACCTAAGAAACGCTGAAGAGCAATACGGGAATCGGGCACTGGCCAGTCAATGACGGCTTGGACCTTGGAAGGATCCATACTTATCCCACCGGCGGAAACGACAGACCCCAGAAAAGTAACGGACTAAGAATGGAATGTGCATTTTTCAGCTTTTACAAAGAGGCGGTTCTCTAAGAGACGTTGCAGGACTCGACGAACATGCTGGACGTGCACTTGGAGGGAGGGTGAGAAAATAAGTATGTCGTCAAGGTAAACAAACACAAAGACGTTAAGCATATCTCTCAGGACATCGTTAATGAGAGCCTGAAAGACCGCGGGGGCGTTGACCAGACCGAAAGGAAGAACCCGGTATTCAAAGTGACCGAGGGGCGTGTTAAACGCGGTCTTCCATTCATTTCCCTCTTTGATAGGAACCAAATGGTACGCATTGCGTAGATCTAATTTTGTGAAAACTTTCGCCCCCTGCAAAATTTCGAAAGCTGAAGACATGAGAGACAAAGGATAGCGGTTCTTAATAGTGATGTCATTCAGCCCCCGATAATCTATGCAGGGACGTAAGGACCCGTCCTTCTTTTTCACAAAAAAAAAATCCAGCACCAGCGGGAGAGGAGGAAGAAACGATGGTACCAGCCGCAATGGACTCGGAGAGATACTTCTCTAAAGCCTCACGTTCGGGGGCAGATAAAGAATACAACCGACCGCGAGGAGGAGTGGTACCAGGAATGAGATCGATAGCGCAATCATACGGTCGATGGGGAGGGAGAGAAGTGGCCCGAGAGCGACTGAAAACCGCCCGCAGATCGAGGTACTCCCCAGGCACTCCAGACAAATCCCCAGCCTCCTCCTGAAACACAGAAACAGAAGAAACAGGAGGAATAGCAGGCATCAAACAATCAACATCACACGATAGACTCCAAGAAAGGATAGAACCGTTAGTCCAATTAATATGGGGATTGTGTTTAGCTAACCATGGGTGGCCTAAAACAATAGGTGTAAAAGGGGATTGAAAGATAAAAAAAGAAATTGTCTCTTGATGATTCCCTGAGATGGTGAGACTCACCGGCCGGGTGGTGCGACGAACCTTAGAAATGACACTACCATCCAGAGCGAACACAGAGGTGGAGTCTTCAAGGTCAGTTAGAGGAATGTCATGTTCACGTGCCCACCTATCATCAATAAAACTAGCCTCAGCACCAGAGTCAATGAGAGCTAAACAAGAAGCTGAAAAGGTGGACCAGCGGAGAGTCACCGGGAGGGTGGTACGAGTCTTGGTCTTGGGCGTGGGGAAGAGAGTAGTTGCGCTCGCCAGAACTCCCCTGGTTACTGGCGAGCTCTGGCTTTTACAGAGCAGGAGGATACAAAGTGGCCGTCAGAGCCACAATAGAGGCAGAGATGATTTATTATCCGTCGCTGACGTTCAGCCGACGAGATGCGAACACCGCCCAGCTGCATAGGCTCAGCTTCATGATCGCTCCGAATGGGAACAGAAGAAGTGGGAGGAGTTACAGGGCGCTCGTTTCTCAGACCGCGAGCGTGACGACGCATCTCAAAGCGCTTGTCAAGACGGATTGCCAGCTCCACCAACTGATCAAACTGGTCAGGAATCTCGCGGGCATAAATCTCGTCCTTAAAGTTGGAGTTGAGCCCCTCAAGGAAGTGAGCAATAAGAGCAGCTTCATTCCAGCCCGACAAGGTAGCTAGAGTACGGAACTCAATAGCATAGTCAGCTACCGAACGTCTTCCCTGTTGAAGCACTGCGAGCAGGCGAGAAGCCTCTTGACCGTGTACAGAGCGGTCGAACACCTTGACCATCTCCTCTTTACCCAGACAGCGGTTCCCCACTCACGCGCCCTTCCTGTCAGTAGTGAGATCACGTAGGCGATGCGTGCTCGATCCTGTGCATAGGTGGCAGGCTGCAGGGAGAACACAACCTCGTATTGAGTGAGAAAAGAGCGGCATTGTGTGGGCTCACCGGCATAGCTGGGTGGGTTGTTAATCCTGGGTTCAGCTGAACTCCCTCGAGGAACAGAAGCCTCAAGATGATAGCGGTGAAGACGCACAGTTAAGTCAGCAACCTGAGCAGTCAGGCTTTCCACGGAGCGACGAGTATCAGAAATCTCCGCATCATGCCTGCCCAGCACGACTCCCTGCACCTCAATAGCCGCACGAAATGGTCCTTCCCCCGCTGGGTCCATCCTGGTCGGATTATTCTGTCAGAGTTCGTATAGAGGACCCAAAAGCAGAGGTAATGCAGTAAAGTTTATTGTTTAGTAACTTCAAACAAGGAGACTGCCGTCAACAGACGCAGATCTGTAAATAACAGAAATAATAATCCTGGACAGGTTGAAGGTAGGAGCTGTGGGTCCAGAGCCAGGAGATAGACGTGCAGCAACTCGACTCAGTCCTCGAGCCCGGTGCAAGTTACTCACAGACGGCAGGTAGGTGACGGTCCACAGATGGAGGGTGAACTGAGTATGTGTGAATGAAGGAAAACAAACAGAAGGAAGAGACCGGTTCATGACACCTACAAGGCACAACAAACCTGGTGTTCATTATATTATATATTGTTGGAAACATTTGTGTGTGTGTGTGTGTATTCTGTGAATTTTAACCCTCTGGGGACCAAGCTGTTTTTGGGGCCCTTGAGATGTTCTGACATGCTCTGACATTTGTGCTTTTTTCAGTTATTTATAAACATGTTAATGGCAAAGGTGTAAATTCACTCTATATAGCACAAACAGGCCTACCATAATATGCGAGCAACATGTATGTAGATGTTTGTATTTTTAAGAGAATAATGTTTATGCGTGGTTATTTAAAAAAATAAAAATGAAAGTTGCTGAAATAAGACCACAAAACTCATACAAAATATGTGCCCACAAGACTTTTGACTAATGGATGTTGTCCCTTTCAGTTCTAGCTTCAAAATTATGTGAAAATAGTCTTGCTTTATCGTTCACAAAAAAAAATACATTGATTTAAATGGTGTAAAACAGGTTTTGCTTGGAAAGCCAATATGCGAGGGGGAGGAGTAGTTTACACCTTAGTCCCACCCACTCTGCATAATGACTCTGCATAATTAGCCATTCACTCAGGTGTGACACTGACTGAGCCACAATGCAAGAACAAAATATATATTTTGAAGAAGACTTATATTGACCATTTAAGATTTTGCTTACATCTATCTTGTAAATATGTTTTGCTATTTTATTAAAAAGGTTACAATTACAACAATAATTACAATTTCAGCAATATTTCTGCAAAAAAGTACTCTTTCTTTGTAAAAAAAAAAAAAAAAAAAGATTATAGGCCTACATTTTATCATATGTATTCATTAGTTTGAATATAGCCAACATTGGAACATCTTAGTCTATGACTTTATTTTTGACAAAATAGTATTTTATATATATGAGCAGAAAAGCTTATTTGATGTGACAGTATATTCTACAGTAAAAACTGCACCCAAATCTAGTCAACAAAATGTTGTCTTTCATACTTCGCCTGACTGTAACGCAGTAACTGTAACTGTAAAAGCAGTTTATTCTTTCACACACAGACGCGCGATTCATATTTAGGCTAAACACTCTTTACAAATAGACGCGCGATTCATATTATAGAAACGCGATTCATCTTTTTGTTTACATAAGCCTACAACGTTATTCCATAACGTTATTCCACATTAACACTTGAGAAAGGATAACTTAGCCTACCTCACTCCTCAGCGGGATCTGCTCCTCATATCAGCACGGAAAATTTTCTCCATAAGGTAGGCTATATTATGCCTCTTTGTTTACAGCTGATGTGGGGGCGTTTCACAGACTGAAATGGTTCTCAGAATTTGCGTTTGAATAGCACGCGCTCTCCGGGGCGTGGTCAAATTACTTTTGAATGGCTCGTAATGAGCTCGACTGGAGTCGCTCTCTTTTTATACAGATTACAGAAGCTGATAATATTTGTTTTTTATATAAATTACTTCATTTAAAAGCTGCGATCTCAAGCTTTATGCCCGTGGGTCTGTTTGCCTGTTTGACTGAATTTTCGCGGAGTTATAGATAATTTTCGAACGCGTTTCAAATGGGAGTTTACTGACAGAGAGAAGGCAGAAATAGCATCATGTTAGTTTTTCTTTATTTGTCAAAAAGCAAAACACTTTATTTGTATTGTGAGTATACAGAAAAAAAATAGAAACTGAACAGGATCGATTGATGTATTACACGAAAATGAAAGATCAAAATTAACAGAGCATTTTGTGTTTATTTTTCATTGCTAAAAAAAAAAACCGAGCAAAACGCGCGGGCGCGTTTTTGGTCCCCAGAGGGTTAAAAAGCAATTTTAACCAGAAAAATCAAAAATGTATTCCCAAAATCGTGCAGGCCTAGTCAGTGGCGGTTCTACATTGAATTACACCCTGGGCGAGACCCCTTTCGAGCGCCCCCCCCCCCGGCGCCCCCCAAATATAATTTTTGTTACCCCATTGGTAGATAATGTTTTGCTTGTTTTAAGCAAAAACTCAATTTTTATTTATTTCCCCAGAAAACAAGACTTAATATCTTATGTAATTTTACTACTTTAGTAAAATAACGTTATGCATCTTTATTTAAGAAATGTTTGATATTTGGACTGGAAACAAGACAAAAATACTAAGTAAGAAAAGCATTTTTGCAGTGTAATAACTGAACTTGCAACAGTTTTGTTGCAAAGAACAATATTATGGTGAAATTAGATCTCGTGTTTGAGTTAAAAACGAATTATTGTTAAGCATAGCAAGAATCATAGAAAAAAGGCTAACAAATAAGAGTTATACCCACCAATTAATATTGCCCCTTCATTCATGACATGGATACCGTAATCATACAGATAAAACATAGTTGCATTGCATACCTTTATCTTTCGCTCGTTTCTAAATTGGGCACCTGATGGCTTTGACCTTTCTTGTCCATCTCTTTTTTGGCCCTCGACATCGACAATCAACAGATCCCCTGATCCCCCCATAACTGTCACTCACGCTCACGAGTCACGACCAGAAGTCAAGACTAAACCAATTCACCTTGGTGGTGGTGACCAAGTAATCGTTTTGTATTACCTATTTTTATTAGCCATTCAGACCATTCAGAAAAACAAAAATGTGCAGGAAATATAGAGGCCCGTATTTATAATATTATGAATGAAATGTGCGTTATCTGGAAGAAAGTCGAGGTGTGACTGATAACTTCGATAACTATATGGATCCCCCCCCTTGTCCGTTCCATTTGGGAGAGACCCAGAGGTGAACTGTCATCCGCGCCCGCGCCTCCGCGCCCCCTCCCCTTTCCCCTTCTCAAACAAACAGCTTCTGTGCACGGCATCTTCTCAGCAAGCAGGGGCGCCTGCAGCAGCAGGGGGCGCAAATTTGGCAATTCCCCACACAATGAAATGATAGATAATAGAAAACCGCTTCGCGGCGCAGATTTTTATTTATTTTTTTCTGCTCGTGCCGGCGGTGCCGCCCCCCCCAAAATGCCGCCCGGGCGATTGCCCGGTTCGCCCGTGCCTAAAACCGCTACTGGGCCTAGTTTCTCTTGATACCAGTATGTTCACTTTTTTTCTTTTCTTTCAGGGACCAGATGCCACTGAGTCCTGCTGACTTCAACATTCACATGAGTCTCTGTATATGAACATGGTAAAGTGAAAATCAAACACCTTGGAAATGAAAGGTATGTACAATGTTTTTAGGAATGGCACAAAGGTTTCTGTCTTTGGATCATTGTTTTCAATGTGCTCTTTTGTCATTTGTTGTGTATCTTTGGATTATGTTGTGTTGTAAATAAATCCAAACAATCTAAAAGCCATTCTTTTTTAAATCTCCTCATTCTTTGTGCAAGGTTGCTGAGAATGACAGGGCCTGATCGCTCCAAAAAGGGCCGTTAGGGGAGGGTCTTTGTCTTTCTCAGGTGTGAAAACCAATACATATTAATGAGATGATCACACCTCTCGCATAAAGCTTTCTCACACAAAACACGTCTTAGAAATTTTAAATCAATATATTGTCTTATCTGAATGAGCGGTCAAAAGTCTTGTGAAGAAATAATCAGTATGGGTTTCATGGCCTTAGTTCAGTGACAATTTTTTTTTTTTTTTCACAAACCACGCATAAATGTAATTATCTCAAAACTACAAACTTTTACATACATGCTGCTGATATATTATTGTAGCAGAGTTTGTGCTAAATACAGTGTAATAAGACTTTAGCCATGACAATGTCACAAGTAACAGAAATAAGCACAAATGTCAGAGCATGTCAGAACACCTCCAGGGCAAGAAAACAGCTCAGACCCCAGAGGTTTAAGGAGAGGATGACCGGGGCCATGTATTGCAAATTTTGGGGAACAACCTCCTTCCCTCAGTTAGAGCATTGAAGATGGGTCGAGGCTGGGTCTTCCAACATGACAATGACCCGAAGCACACAGCCAGGATAACCAAGGAGTGGCTCTGTAAGAAGCATATCAAGGTTCTGGCGTGGCCTAGCCAGTCTCCAGACCTAAACCCAATAGAGAATCTTTGGAGGGAGCTCAAACTCCGTGTTTCTCAGCGACAGCCCAGAAACCTGACTGATCTAGAGAAGATCTGTGTGGAGGAGTGGGCCAAAATCCCTCCTGCAGTGTGTGCAAACCTGGTGAAAAACTACAGGAAACGTTTGACCTCTGTAATTGCAAACAAAGGCTACTGTACCAAATATTAACATTGATTTTCTCAGGTGTTCAAATACTTATTTTTAGCTGTATCATACAAATAAATAGTTAAAAAATCATACATTGTGATTTCTGGATTTTTTTTTTAGATTATGTTTCTCACAGTGGACATGCACCTACGATGACAATTTCAGACCCCTCCATGATTTCTAAGTGGGAGAACTTGCAAAATAGCAGGGTGTTCAAATACTTATTTTCCTCACTGTATATATACACATTGTAATTGGCTCACTCAGCCTGCCCTAACGCATGCACAGAGGACCGGGATTCAATGACGTAATCCTCTCGACATAGTTCTGTGTATATATATATATATATATATATATATATATATATATATATATGAGTAGCAGTGCGATATGGCTGTATATCAGCACGGCTGTGATTCGGCCGTAAGTAATCACAGCGTACTGATATACAGCCATATCACACGGCTACGAGTGTGATATTGCGTTTATACAACAGTTTGACGGCACACGTTCAACCATCTTTAAAAACCCTCTCTTGTGCAGAACTACTTCCTTCCGCCATTAATTCAAATCTCAAGTTGACAGTTGAGCCCAAGCCTCCATTACTAATTGGCCCTTTTCATAATGACGTCAGAAAACTTCCGCTTTTCCGCAAAGCAGTGTATACATACTTCCGTTTTAACTTTACATAAGGTGATAACTAACAACACGAAAGGTAAAGTTTAAAATAATAATGTTTACGTATGTAGCGTTATTAGTTCTTATATTTAGATTATTTTGATAATGTTAATGATCATTTCCAGTAACTTATAGCATTCTTTAACGTGTAACTGTCATGGAGGGGAACGTAGACTGACTAGCAACAAGATAAATCGTGGTCAGCCTGTGTTGCCTCAAGTTTACTAACAAGTGTTCAATTTTTATCAAAGCTAAATGTCAAACCATTTCCATATGCTGATGTGATTTATCATTCATTTCTTCCTGTGTCCATTTTTCAACAGTTTCTCATCCAATAAGCATGGCATACTCTCTTATTACAGTCGGAAATGTTTTCCAACTATAAAAACCACACCACCTTTAAAGGTCTAATTGGCATTGCCCCATGTGGGGTTATCACATTTGTATCCAAGTTGTACACAGGCTCCATCTCCGATATAGAACTAACTCGGCAATCACAGATCTTGCAGTTACTTCAACCAGAAGATGGAGTAATGGCTGACAAAGGGTTCCAAACTGAGAAGATGCTGTCACAGGTGGGGGAAACCCTCATCATCCCTCCACTGAAAAAATCTAATCTGCTCAGCACAGAGGACCCCCAGAAAACCCAGGCTATTCCCCGCCTGAGAATTTTAGTTGAGAGGGCGATACGCAGGGTGAAGGAGTACCACATTTGGGATGGGCTTGTTCCTCTTTCTATGGTAGGTTCAGTCAATCAGCTGTGGGCCATCTGTTGCCTACTCTCGAACTATCAGGGACCTCTTGATATCAAAGGGGACAAACCCGTCTGAAGTGTTTTCTTTCTTGGGTTTCTTTCTTCTTTTTTTTTTAAACCTTTATTTAACTAGGAAAGTCACATTGAGGTTAAAACCTCTTTTACAAGTGAGACCTAGTCAAGACAGGGTCGGATAGCAGGATTAAACAGATAACAAGCCACAATAAAAAACGTCCCGGGTTACGTATGTAACCCTAGTTCCCCGAAGGGAACGGACGCTGCGTGGAAACGCGGTGGGAACGCCTCCAGCGTAGTGCGTCTGAAGCATGAATGAAATCAGTCAATGGCGAGACGGAACGTAGTAGGCAGGTGACGTCACCGACCAGGAAACTATAAAGCACCCCAGAATCACAAGCATGACAGCTTCTGATGTTACTGAAGCAAGCGATCCAAGGGGATGCCGGGAGTATGGCAAAGACACGCAGCGTTCGTTCCCTTCGTGGAACTAGGGTTACATACGTAACCCGGGACGTTCCCCTTCAGGGAACTACCGCTGCGTGAAAACGCGGTGGGAACGCAATACCCACGTCGCCATACGAGCAAGTCTCCGTAGTGTGTAATCAAGGCGCACAGGCTGACGAAAGAACTTGCGCCCCAGGAGTGGAGCTAAAATCAAGACTATAAAACCTGACGAATGTGTGCGGTGAGGACCAGCCTGCCGCATCACAAGTGTCCTGAAGAGAAACTCCTGAAAGGAGAGCTTTAGAAGCAGCCATACTCCGGGTGGAGTGAGCCCGTACAGCCAAAGGTGAAGGCTGACCGACCGACTAATAAGCAAGTGAGATGGCCTCAACCACCCACTTGCTCATCCTTTGCTTAGATGCAGGGCACCCCTTGTTGGGTGACCCAAAACAAACAAACAGCTGTTCAGACTTCCTCCACAGGGCAGCTCTGTGGACATACGCATCTAGAGCCCTAACAGGGCAGAGCAAATTAAGTTTCTGCTGGTCCGACGTCAGAAACGGAGGAGGACAAAAAGCCTGCAGTATGACAGGTCTAACTACAGTAGTTGGAACTTTTGGAACATAACCTGGCCTAGGATAGAGGAAGGCCTTAGCCATGCCAGGTGAGAATTCCAGGCACGAGGGAGCAACCGAGAGTGCTTGAATGTCTCCGATCCTTTTGAGAGACGAAATGGCAAGCAGAAAAATAGTTTTGAGAGTAAGGAACTTCTCGGAAACCTCTTCAAGGGGCTCGAAAGGAGCTAGGGAGAGACCGTCTAAGACGATGGCCAAGTCCCATGATGGCACCCTTGTGCGTACTGCTGACCTCAGCCTCAAAGTGCCACGGAGGAAGCGAGATATAAGTGGGTGTCTCCCAAGAAAAACTCCACTCAAAGGGGCGTGGTAAGCAGCCAGGGCCGCCACGTACACCTTCAGTGTGGAGTGGGATAACCCCGTGGAGAGACGATCCTGCAGGAACTCCAGCACTGTACCAACCGGGCAGTTAACTGGGTCCTGTTGGCGCTCTCCACACCAAGAGGTAAAAAGTTTCCACCTCGCGGCATATAACTTCCTTGTAGCAGGAGCTCTGGATTGGAGAATGGTCTCAACGACCTCAGTCGAGAGACCCGAACCTATGAGCTGAGCCCCCTCAGAGGCCAAGCCCACAGTCTCCATAGCTCTGGGCGGGGGTGAAGGATCGACCCACTCCCCTGAGATAGTAGGTCCCTCCTGATCGGAATCTCCAGGGGAGAGCCGTCGAGGAGGGACACAAGGTCCGAAAACCATACTCGGGCCGGCCAGAACGGGGCTATCAGGAGTAGGCTGACTCCGTCCCGGCGAACCCTTTCCAGAACTCCTGGGAGCAGAGCAATCGGGGGAAATGCATACAGATGTGACCTCGGCCAAGCCTGTACCATAGCGTCCAACCCCAGCGGGGCTGGATGGCTGAGAGAGAACCACAGAGGACAGTGTGATGTCTCTCGGGAAGCGAATAGGTCTACCTCGGCACGACCGAAATGTTCCCAAAGGAGCTCCACCACATCGGGGTGAAGTCTCCATTCCCCGGGCCTCGGCCCCTGCCTCGACAGGATGTCTGCCCCCCGATTCAGATACCCCGGGAGATAAATCGCTCTCAAAGACAGAAGTTTCCCCTGGGACCATAGAAGGATCTGACGAGCTAGCTTGAATAATGGGCGCGACCACAGACCCCCCTGATGGTTTATGTAAATGACCACCGATGTGTTGTCTGAGCGGACAAGCACATGGTGGCCCCTCAGGTCTGGGAGGAAGTGTTTCAGAGCCCGAAACACAGCCAACATTTCTAGACAGTTTATGTGCCACGAGAGATGATGGTCCTGCCACAGACCCTGAGCTGGGCGACCACTCATGATCGCCCCCCAGCCCGTGAGGGAAGCATCCGTCGTTAGCATTACACGACGACAAGGAGCTCCCAGCACAGGACCTTGGGACAAGAACCGAGGATCTTTCCACATAACCAGGGTGCGAAGACACCGTCGCGAACTCATGATCGTGCAGAGCGGATTTCCCCTCAGGGAGAATCCCTTGGTTCTGAGCCACCACTGAAGCGGTCTCATGTGCAATAGGCCAAAAGGAATAACGTTGGACGCTGCTGCCATGAGACCTAACAGTCTCTGGAACTGTTTTATAGTGAGTGACTGGCCTAGCTTGATCTGATTTACTGCAGCAAGAATCGAAGCAATACGAGCAGGGGAAAGCTGTGCCTGCATCATCGTCGAATCCCACACCACACCGAGAAAAGTGGATCTCTGTACTGGAGAAAGCACACTCTTCTTGGCGTTGAGCCTCAACCCCAATTTCTTGATATGAGTGAGAACGACATCTCGATGCCGAACCGCCTGAGACTGTGATTGAGCTAAAATCAACCAATCGTCGATGTAATTCAGAATGCGGATGCCCTGTAAACGCAGAGGAGCTAGAGCCGCATCCATACATTTCGTGAACGTTCGGGGTGACAGTGCTAGGCTGAACGGAAGAACCCGATACTGGTACGCTTCGCCCCCGAAAGCGAACCTCAGGAACTTCCGATGTTGAGGAAGAATAGACACATGGAAGTAGGCGTCCTTCAGATCTATCGTGACAAACCAGTCCTCGGACCTGATTTGTGACACGATCTGTTTGAGAGTGAGCATCTTGAACTTTCCTACAGTGCGATTTAAAAGACGCAGATCTAAAATCGGACGCAACCCCCGTCTTTCTTTGGAACAATGAAGTATCGGCTGTAATAACCTGACTCCCTGCTGGGAGGAGGAACCCGTACTATAGCTCCTTTTTGCAGAAGAGTCATAACCTCCTGTTCCATTACCAGAGCCTGCTCGGGGCCCACCACAGTGGGAAGGACCCCTCTGAACCGAGGCGGACGAGACCTGAACTGTATAGCGTAACCTCTTTCGATCGTGTGCAGGACCCACTGAGACACATTGGGAAGATTTTTCCACTCCACTAGAAAATCTACTAAGGGTACCAGCCTCTCGAGGCTGGCCTCTGGTTGAATATTCTGAGTGACAGACACAGCGCCCTGTAACAGCGCACCGGCAGGGAGCGACTGGTCTGAGCACTCCAGAGCCCTCCTCGGAGGGGGCGAGCGTCCCTCGGGAAAGCACTCACCGGGTCCCTCTGTGCCCTGGCACAAGGGCAGGGTTGACAGAACGGACCCCTGAGGGTACCGAGAGAGAAAGGGCACCGTATGATGAGGTGTACTCTGATCTCCCTCGGAGGGGGCCACCCTCAGAGTCCTGACATTTATGGCGTCAGGATTTCTTTTTAGACGCGGCCTTCTTAGCGATAATGACTGTCCTCAGATCAGCCCTATCGCGAGAAGGCTGCGCCTGAGAGCGCCCCGTCTCGTCCCTCCAATTTCTTTGAGGGGGGGCACGAGACGTTTTTGTTGCGCTCTTTTCGAGGAGCTACTCGACGGCTGGGGCTGCCCTTTACTTTCAGCAGCCCCGGGAATCTTGACCTTCAGGGGGATACATTTTTTAAATGCCGCAGACTGCTTTTTCTCCTCCTGGAACCTCTCGATGACAGTATTAACTGCGTCACCGAAGAGGCCAGAAGGAGAAAGCGGAGCATCTAAAATAAATTATTTTTCTTTCTCTTTCATTTGTGTCTGGTTCAACCATCAATGCCTCTCCGTGGCCACCAGGGCTGCCATAGACCGGCCAATAGATCTAGCCGTCTCCTTGGTGGCCCGGAGAGAAAGATCTGCTGCCTGACGAAGCTCTCTCACAGTGTCAGCAGAAATCTCACCCCCCTTACTAACGTCTTCCAACAGATCAGCTTGATATGCTTGCAATATTGACATCGTATGTAAACACGCTGCTGCCTGACCTGCCGCCGAGTATGCCTTCCCCACCAGCGCTGATGTATTTTTAAGAGGTCTGGTGGGGAGAGCCGGTGCCTTAAATGACGATGCCGATTCGGGAGAGAGATAGCTCTCGAGCGTCTCCTCCACCCTCGGCATCGACACATAACCAAACGATTGGTATAAATTCTAGATGAAGCTGGTCTAGCCCAGGACCTCGACACCTCAGTGTGAAGGTCCGGGAAGAACGGCAGACACCGGCGTGAAGGCTGAGGCAGAAATCTCTCATCTAATTTACTTTTCTGACGAGACTCCTGCCTATCTAATGGCCACTCGATGCTGAGCTTTTCAACAGCACGAGTTAACACATCAAACAGCTCCTCTTCAGCTGGAGAATGAAGTGACGAGTCTTCGGTCTCCTCTGTCTCAACACTTTCAACATCCAGCTCCTCAGAACTGGATAGTCGAAATTCTTGCGCCTCAACCTGGGCAGAAGTAACCACAGAGCGTGCTTCTGCACCAGGGGTAGAGGCGCTAGATCTCGCTGGTGAAGGATGAGATAGGGCGGGGCCCGTCTCAATCCCCTCGGTGAGATCCATTTGCGAACCCCACGACTGACGCCGAGCCGCGGGGCGCGCGCAGCGAACTGCCCTCCTCAAAGAGCGATCGCCGGGAGCGCAGCGTCCGTAGTGGAAGACGCTCGCAATGCTCACAATCAGCCCCCTCGAGAGCTGACTGGGCATGCTGCACTCCTAAACAAGCAACACATAGTTGGTGTGAATCCCCGCCAGTGATGTAACGAGTACAGGGGGGAACACACTTTCTATATTGCTGCTCGCTCGCCATGCTCGTGTTTTTTTTAAATATAATATATGATATATATATATATATATATAGTGATAAACTCCTGCCTAGTAACAACTAGAGACAGACAAACACAATCGACAGATTTCACACACACAGAGCGCTGCTGAAGTAACAGAAGCTGTCACGCTTGTGATTCTGGGGTGCTTTATAGTTTCCTGGTCGGTGACGTCACCCGCCTACTACGTTCCGTCTCGCCATTGACTGATTTCATTCATGCTTCAGACGCACTACGCTGGAGGCGTTCCCACCGCGTTTCCACGCAGCGGTAGTTCCCTGAAGGAGAACAATAACAACATCATCATTTGTGACCTGATCCAGCAAAATGAGTCACAGTGACCCAAATTGAAAAATTGACATTTTGATATTAATGGAAAGAGGAGACCATAAGCTTTCAAATGAGATCCTAGTCAAAGTCATACCTTGAATGGTTGTAAAGATATACACATTTTAATTATGGTCGTCTGCCCTCTTTTTCCAATTGAAAACCTGAGAAAATCGCTTTTAAAGTTTTTTGCCCATTTTTTGTTGATATCTTTCAAAATCCATTGCATTTAAAGTGATAAACTATTTATTTTACAGCTTAATTTGACCAAAGACATTAATATATATATATATATATATATATATATATATATATATATATATATATATATATATATATATATATGCTATTACAGTAAACCAGACTGAAGCTCAATTTTTTTTTAAAGTTTTTATTTGAATAAATAATTAAAAAGGCACTTTTACTAAAATTTACTCAAATCAGAAAAATTTAACAGAGGTGCTACAGTTTTGCTTGAGAGAGTGTGTGTGTGTGTGTGTGTGTGTGTGTGTGTGTGTGTGTGTGTGTGTATATGTCTGTCTCTCTGTGTGTGTGTGTGTGTGTGTGTGTGTGTGTATATGTCTGTCTCTGTGTGTGTGTGTGTGTGTGTGTGTGTGTGTGTGTGTGTGTGTGTGTGTGTGTGTGTGTCTGTGTGTCTGTGTGTGAGAGAGAGAGAAAGTGAGAGTTAGTTGACAATAACAGTGTAACAAACTCATAACGAAGATACCAACATTTAAATATTGGGTTAAAATAAATAATAAACACATTGTAATGGATTCTCGTTGCAGATAAATACACTCACACAATAATTGCACTCACTTACATCCATACACAATAAATACACTCACTCAGATTCAAGCTCTTTTCTTCTTAGCTGGGCAGGGAGAGGGACAACTTACTTTCTCAACTGGCGGTTTTGGGCATGTAATGTCCTTTGTATTTTCTGTGCAGAACTCACGGATATTTTTGTACAGATAACTCTTTCTTTTCAAATCCAGGCCAGGGGGCTTGATGACAGGGGGTCTCTGGATTGGTGGTGCGTCGTCTTGGAGCAAGCATATTCCTTGTTCCTCAGAGGTGGCAAAGGCCTTGTAAAATACCCAGCCAGGATGGTCACTGCTCATTCTGAAAAACACAGGGGAAAACTAGTTGTAAAAGATCCATTCACTATTATACGCAAATACCCATGTACCAGAAGCACACACACACACAGCACTTGAGCATAATAGACATATGCCATTAGTATTATAGTACCATAAATTACAAACCGATAATGCTGGTGTCGGGTTATTCCTGGGAGATGTCGGAAGAATGGCTTCAGGAATGACTGCCAATCACGCTGCTTCACTATGACTTCCCCATCTTCCCTACCAACCAGTTGCGGGATGTTAACTCCAGTCAGTGTGCTGCTTCGAACAACATCAACAATATCGTCCAGACATGATACCATCTTTCGGCGATAGCTTTGTTTCACCAAGCCAAATGCCCAATCTGGTGCAAACTTTGTATGGCCCACAATGAGGAAGTTCAATGAAATTGTTTCATGGAATCCATTGAGAACTCTCCATAGCAGGTACTGTAGTACAGTATTGTTCTTGTTCTGGCCTACACAGTTGTCACAATGTAGCTGGACATGCTTTTCACCCATGCCATATTGAGTGAAGAAATTATCCAGGAATGACACCACAGCATTTGGCCCTTTGGTGATGCATACACTCTCATCGATAAGGTAGTTAACCTGTCTTGGAATAGCCTCACAGTTAATGCCAAACAAGCCACATTTTCGAGGGGTCAAGAAGTACATAGGACCGGGCTGAAGTGGATTGGAGGGAAAATGCACCTGCTGAGCAAAATCAAACGAGTAATGCATTGTGATTTCTCGGGAGCATGGATCACAAGGACCGAGTTCATGAATGCCAAGGTCTTTTACAGTATCCTTGGCTTTCTGAACCATGTCTTGGTACAGTGAGCGTTCTAATATCACTTTCATGAGGTGGTCTTCCTGTTTTCTGCATCGCTCCGATTTCTCTGCTTCGGTCAGGTTGGCAGACTTGTAGATGGTCGAGTTGTTTTTTTGGCATTCCCAACACAAGTCAGTCATTGGCTTCGTCCGGACTATGTAGGGCACAAGGGTCTTCCACAGGCGCCGAAAGGTCACAATGTTGACCACCCGATGTTCTGATAAAACAAAGTTTGGGAAGAACTTCCTCAATTTGAGTTTGATGCACTATTACAGTTTTTTGCAGTCGCTAAGACACATTTCTCAATACTTAAGTCACTTTTTCAAAACTTTTTTTTTATTGTACAATTTTTTGTACTTTGGAATTACTATAAATCTGACATAAAAAGACATCAAATATATAAAGTATACTGCATCATGTCTGATTCATTCTAGTAACATATATTACAGTGAATTCTAAACAGTGGAGAGGAAGAAGAAAGAAAGCATTTACAGAGGGTAACATTGTATAAAGTTACCTTTTGTTAGTGTTTTTAGGTCATTGTGTTGTGGGTGACAAAGTGTGTTAGTTGGCTGTAAACCTTTGCTAGTGTTGTGTAAGAATGTGTTGATTTGAGACATGAATGAAGTGATTTGGTAGTGTTACTGCATTTTGAATGTGAAATGAACTGCTGTGGCGAGCTGAAAGTTAGTTAGGAGAACTGTGTGAAGAAGAGTTTTGAAAAAGTGACTTAAGTATTGAGCAATGTGTCCTAGCGACTGTAAAAAACTGTAATGCACTTTAAAACTTTTCCATCAATTACAGTCTATCATTAACTGACAAGCCTTTCACTAAAGATCACTCAGCAAGTATAGGCTACATGTGAAAACTAATGAATAGCATTCATTATCACATTGTTATGTTATTTTTCAGCATAATAGGTTTATCAATTCAACACTGAAATGCTCATTAATAAAGAATACATACCTCCTGACCTAACTGCCAGTTCATAGGCACGAAAAACTGTGGCCTTGGTGTAATGAGAGGGCAGCAACTTGATGTCAAAACGCTTGTAGCCAGGGACTCGACCTGGAAGAACCAGTCCGTGAAGCTCCGCGAAGTTTACGATGAATGACACCACACGACAGATGTCATCATGCGTGAGCAGGCGCTTGTCGGATTTCTGACGGCCACCGGATGTTTTTACACGGGGGGTCAACCCATGTTCTTTGTAATGCTGCAGGAGAGCTGTCAACTTGTTTTGGCTTATGCTAAAATAAAAACAAGAACAACCCACTGTCACTAAAATGCAGAGCAATGCATTTCGCCATAATAGCTAGTTCTGAATTAAGAGCTGCTTACATTTTTAAGTTACTTACCAATGTAAAAACTTGAATGTCTCTCGACAGACTCTCTTGCCATTAACGTAATTTTCTGTCCTTTGGTGCTGACGCTCTTGCTGCACTTTCTTCTTTGAGCATCTTGTCATCTTGGAATTGTGAAAGTGGCAACTCAGTTTCCCCAACAGGACCAGGTCTTTCTCGTATTCGGTGAGAGAGGCCATAGACAGACGTATCTCGTAAACGAAATCTTCATCAAATGACCGACAACACGGCTCTCCATCGTTGAGTTTACACCCGTTACAGCAAAATGCACGTATTTTTTCTAACTCGTCATCTCGCTCACTACAAACTGCTTCACAACTAGACATGACCCTGTTAACTTCCCCGACATCAGTCACAGGCTGCTCAACGTTTTCATCATCTTCATCGTGATCCTCTTCCACAGGGCTGTCACTTTCGCTATTGCTGTCATCAGAGGATGGCACGTCTTCAGATCCAAAAAAATCACTGACAAGCCTCAGCCACTCTTGCTGACCAGCAGCAGAACTTAGGTTAGAAGCCTCCAGTGAGTTCAACGCTGTGGCGACTTTTCTCTCTTTTGACAGCGACATTTCTCAAATTCTTAATATTATTTACCGGTTATCTTTCTGAGGAGATCTGCTGGCTTGTTTATACAGCGCGCTGCGAGTCTGACGGGAGGATGGCTGGACCAATCGCGTGCCGATCTTTTGTTTGTGTACATTTCTAAGCTTTTTGATTGGTTCTATACAACGTGTAACACCATATTTGGAGAGCAGAGATAATGACGTTTGAGGGGATACCCGGGAAATCCTCAGAGGTGAAGAGAGCGGTTGAGAATGTTCATTTCCAGCGAATTTAGTCAAACTTTGTAAACTTTAATAGTAATTTAAATACCTTTACTCAATTATTTGGACTACAAAACTTTGGGAGATTGTTTTTGAATGTCTATTCTTTGAAATTAGCTCACAAAAAAAAAATCTCTTATTTCATTGTTTTTCCACATAATTGCCCATAACTTAAAATGGAACGTTGCGACTTCCGACTCATTTCGCTAGATCGGGTCACATTTGATACAACAGAAAACGCAATAAAACAAGTCTCCACAACAAGATGTTATACAACACCGAAACACAGCACAGCAGCACAAACATTTAGGTATTACATAATACCCTACATAGTACTGATCACAGAGACAACATTATTAAATCATAGGTTTAATAAGGAGTTAAGTGGTAGTAGAATTGGCAAAACAACTGCAATTAGCAGTGACCAACTCCTTTATTCTATGTTTAAAATCATTTAAAGAGATGAGGGATTGTAGTTTGAGTTTGGTCTGCACATCGTTCCAAGACCAAGTGCCATAATAGAACAGGCTTAGCTTAGGAGTTAAGTGGTAGTAGAATTGGCAAAACAACTGCAATTAGCAGTGACCAACTCCTTTATTCTATGTTTAAAATCATTTAAAGAGATGAGGGATTGTAGTTTGAGTTTGGTCTGCACATCGTTCCAAGACCAAGTGCCATAATAGAACAGGCTTAGCTTTCCAGCCTCTGTTCTGATAGCCGGCACTTTGAACTGTAGCCAGTTATGTGACCTGAGATTATGACAGCTTTGAAATGATAAAAATTTCCTATTTAAATAATTTGGAAGTTTTCCTAAAATAACCTTGTAAATTAAAATATACCAATGTTCAAGCCTGCGCAAATGAAGGGATGACCATCTTACCAAACTGTATAGTATACAATGATGTGTCCTAAAACTAGAGTTAGTGACATATCAAAGAGCAGAATGATAAAGGGGGTCAAGTTTGGACAAGGTGGACAGAGAGGCAAATCTGTAGATAGTATCCCCATAATCAATCTGTGACAGAAAAAGGCTAGCAACTAAGCGTTTTCGTGAAGCCGGAAAAACAGGACTTTAGCCTATACAAAAAAACCCAATGTGAATTTGAATTTATTTGCAAGATAATCAACATGGTATTTAAATTTTAGGTTTTTATCCATACAAAATCCAAGATATTTGTAATTATGTACAGATTGGATACAGACTCCATCCAGTGATGTGATGGAGAAGGATGGTAGCTTGTTCGCCCAATAGTAAAAAACATAACTTTAGTTTTATGTGGGTTTAACAACAGCTTCAAATCTAGTAGAGCATGTTGCAGGGTATCAAAATCTGCCTGCACATTTGAAAAGGCTAACTCAGCTGTGGGGGCACAGGAATACAGAACTGTATCATCTGCATACAGATGATACTTACAAAATTTAAACTTATCACAAATATTATTAATATAAACTAGGAAAAGTGTCACGGGTGACGAATTTCGAACAGGGAGGAACTTGAAATGGAGCCCGAGTTTCCCGCGGGGAGCGCTTCCGGCGGGGGACCGATGAGGCTGCCGGTTCCAGGTGTATGGGCGAATGACGGGATTGACGACTGGAATTGCAATCAGGTGCAGGAGCAAGAAGAACAGAGCGGCGATTGGGGCGCGTGCGGTAGTAGGGGAGTATAAAAGGGCATTGTGATTGAGTTCATGGGTCGGTCGAGTTATTCGTGTGGAAGAAGAAGAGAGAGATTTGGACCCGGGCAAGGAGAAGGATGGGCTGAAGGAGAAAGTGAGAAGCTAAAGGGAGGTCAGCACCTTGGGTGAGATAGGTGTCGAACTCTAGCCGGATTATGGAACAATTGATGTCCCCGTGAATTGTATGGACTCGTATGATGATTGAAATTTCTCTTGGAGGACCTGTAACTGCATTGAGTGATTTGTGCTTCACAGCTGCTTTCCATCTAGCTTAACATCAGCGAGTGGTGGACGAGACCTCATGCCTGCGTGTTCTCTGTGAGTTGTGAGATTTGCAGTGCTTTATATATATATATTCACGTGTGATTACTTGTGTGGGTTGCAGTGAAGCATGAGTGTGGGAGTGAATTGCGGAAGGCATTGGTGGTTCTAGTCAAAATACTCATCTCTCTCTCTCTCTCTGTTTGAATCCTATTGCAGAAGACGCTAAAAGCTGTGAAAGCCCGTTGATGTGGTTGAGAATACTCATCTCTCTCTGTTTGAATCCAGTTGCAGAGGACGCTAAAAGTTGTGAAAGCCCGTTGATGTGGTTGAAAATACTCATCTCTCTTTCTGTTTGAATCCAGTGAAGAGCACGCTAAAGCTGCGAAGTATACTCACCTCCTTTCTCTCTGCCTGGGTCCAGTGTAGAGCCTGCTAAAGCTGTGAAGTATACGTACCTTCCTCTCCGTCTGGGTCCAGTGAAGAGCCTGCTAAAGCTGTGAGGTATACGTACCCTCCTCTCCGTCTGAGTCCAGTGAAGAGCCTGCTAAAGCTGTGAGGTATACGTACCCTCCTCTCCGTCTGAGTCCAGTGAAGAGCCTGCTAAAGCTGTGAGGTATACGTACCCTCCTCTCCGTCTGAGTCCAGTGAAGAGCCTGCTAAAGCTGTGATGTATACGTACCCTCCTCTCCGTCTGAGTCCAGTGAAGAGCCTGCTAAAGCTGTGAAGTATACGTACCCTCCTCTCCGTCTGAGTTCTGTGGAGAACACGCTAAGGCTGGGAAGTATACGTACCTTCCTCTCTGTCTGAGTCTAGTGAAGAATACGCTGAAGCTGCGAAGCATATTCACTTCTTCCTCCATTCAAAATCCTGTTGAAGAGAACGTCGAAGCAACTACAGTAATTGTTTTAAAGAGATGTTTTAAAGTAAATAAAGAGATTTTTGTACTTACCTTTTGTTGTCCCGCCTGCTGTGTCCTGCGGTGTAGCTCCTCACGGTGGTGTGCAAGTCAGGGGTGACGGCCGGTCATTTAAGTGCCCACAAAAGTGCCCGATGTGCCCGGTATACTGTCAGGTTAAGTGCCCGACCTGTGACAAAAGCAAGGGTCCCAAAACGGAACCTTGTGGAACACCCTTCGTAACAAGAACTGGGTTTGACATATCATTGCCATATTTGACCATTTGTGAACGATTGGTCAAGTAGCTATGGAACCATTTGACCGCATTACATCCAATGCCAGCTCTCAGCAGGGTATTAACCAGTAATGGATGGTCCACAGTATCAAATGCCTTTGTGAGGTCTATGAACAGAGAAACACAAGTAAATTTACTGTCTATAGCCTCTTTGAAGTCATCCATGACTTTTAAAGTGGCAGATATTGTACTGTGCCCCGACCGGAAACCGGATTGCATTTCATTTAAAAAGGTATGCGAGTGCAAATATGATTTAAGCTGGGTAGCAACTAAAGATTCCAATATTTTTGAAAGAACAGGGAGATTAGAGATTGGTCTATAGTTATTCATGTCATATCGATCGCCAACTTTAATATGACATGAATAACTATTTCTAGACTAATTCTTCAGTACTTTTAGCTGTTTGACACTGTGTAGATATACTGTATGTGCTATGTAATATATTTTTAAATTTGTTACATTTTCTATGTTTTGTATGAACGTAGGGCTTAGTATATATTAATATATAATATATATTTATTAATAAACAATGTTGTGAAGCATTCTGTAAAAAGTTTATCCAGAGTAAAATGCATTTACACCTTAACCATTAAAAGAACAAGAATATTTTTTTAAACTTGCCTTCCATAGCAGCTCAAAGCTACAAACAAGGTTGGAAGCAGTTCCTTGCAACCATGGAACATAAGCAAAAAGGGACCAATGACAGACAATAAAGCCCATATATATTTGCATACAATGCAACACTGACAGAAGTTGTAAATTGAAAAAGTATTGACAACAGGAATTACATCACAGATGTACATAGAACTATTTACATTTGAAAATTCTGCCTCAATGTAATAATACATCCATGTAGATGTTGTGATAAAAATAATCCAGCTTCTGTCGCATTGAGTTGATGATCTCCTCATCCCTAAATATTCTTTCAACTGTGAAGTCAGTGTGGGTATCTGTTATAAAATCACACCGCTGAAGTCCACTTAAGGCCAGCTGGCCTTGAACCTGATAATAATATTTGTGGCTTTTCTTAAGGCAGGCCTGGCCTCAAACTGTGATCAGGTGTTTAACTTGAGCAACATCTTCAACATCACAACTCTTTACCTCTGCCAACCCAAATGGAGGTGTTTCTCTGGGGTTGAAGACTTTAGCATCAGGGCTGGCTGCAAGGTGAGGTGCATCAGGGTGGATGATGACCCCACACTGCGTCACAGAGACATCACACAAATCTGAATATTGCCTCAGTAAGTCAGGTTCCAGGTCCAGTCCTCTTTTCATAGCAGCTGTCTGAGGAGTTCCTATCAGAATGCGAGCAGCTAAGGCAGGGTTCTCAAGTCTCCATTAGGGCCCCTCTCCTAACCACATGTGATCTCACTCCAAGCTTTTGATAAAACTTGAGAACCCTGGCTAAGGATTTTGCAGTAGACTCTCCACGGACATGGCATATTTCACCAAATCTGCTGGCTGTAAGTCGGGGTTTGCGTACCTGGGTCCACAGCTGGCATTCTGACTGCAGTCGTGTTTCTGCCTCAATAGCAGCAGAGATCTCCCTTGACACCTTTAGGCTCTCTAAGTGGCACTGTTGCTTGTAGTTGGGCTCAAATTTGATGTGAAATTTAAAACTGTAACCTTCAACAGGCAACTGAGGAAATCCAGGGGCACCAGGGTGTTTAATAATGTCTCTACTTATCTCAGGAGGGCACTGGTAAGAGAGCAAAGACCCAAATGGCACAGGGCCAAATTTAGAGTCCACAAAATTAAGGGCCTCGAGCCCGTGCAGCAATTTGCAAATGCCTGGTTGGGCGTTTGTCTTGAAGTTTCTCACCACTGGCAATGATGTGAGGATCTGGAAGAGGCCCTGACAAAAAAGTGAGATATGTCAAGTTAAAATTACATATCATTGTCACCTGACCTTTCATATGTTAGCAGACATCAACACATATCACCTCTATAAATACACATGAAAATGTTTTGAGCTGCCCCAAACCCTTATATATTAAGAAATGTTCATAATTTGCAGAAGATATCAACTGAAGGCTTAAAGGGAAAAGATACTAATCATTGTTCTGTTATACATTAAAATATGTGTTCATTCAGACTTACCACCATATGCTCTGTACAGTGTACATTTCACACCAGTTCGGTCATGATCCTTGGTCTTTGGTACTGGTTTACACACTACCATGATATTTGTTGCCTCAGGAGCAATTCCCTGTAATATATTGATGATAAATTATTAATTGACAAAAGTCATTACAAAATTCTAGTCCAACATCATTAAATGTAATGAATGTTAACATATTCCATGTGTCCTAGGCCGGTGCCAGGTCCGTGAGCTGATGCATGACAGTGGCAATGGCACTGTCTTGAAGCCCATGGTACAGTAGTGAGCACTTTGAAACAATAATGCCACAATGTCGTTGCTCAGTGCTTTCCCAGCAGAGCAGGTACATGACATGCATTTCAGTACCACAGGAACCTCTTTAGCATGAAATGTAACCTGATAATAGAAACATGAAAATAAGTCTTTGCTGCACAACACTTTACATTTCATTGGAGTAATTGAACAAACTTAAGGATTAAAGCAAGTCTATGAACTTTGAACACCAACTTTATTTTAACTTATCACACAGAATATTTCTCAGCCTTTATTGTCCCCAAACAACCCTCTTCTGTTTTTAAATGTAAGATTGTCATCTAGAGTTTGGCGCCACACACTCATTGACATCAGGCTGAGAAACACACTGAACCACAATGGAACTTTGTGGGATACTGCAAAGTGTCTGCAACCGCAGCAGAAAATGAGCATCAGAATAACCTGAAGGAGATGAGCCTCCTCATTTTTCCTCATGGACCTGTGACAGCGCCCTCTTACGGTCACCTCATCGACAACTACATTTGAAACTATTCCAATGCAATGTTTTGGTGAAAGGGCACAACATTAACCATGAATGCGTTACTGACTTTTATCTAACAATACACAATCTATAGCTAACATCAGTAATAAACATGATTGCAACAAGAGTTTGCAGGTCTGTATTACAGTAAATTAATCAAGAATATGGACTTTCACTGCAGAAGAGAAAGCTAACAACTACCGTTATCCTAACTCCTCCGCTAACGTAAGTTGGGCGGGACAATACACTGTAAAAAAAATTACATCCCCAAGTCAAAAATTTCTAGTGACTGATAACATCTAAATTTTTCAATTAGTCTGACGGATTATTTCTCATTGAGCCAATGTTAACAGACTATTGCAACAAGAATTGCACTTGGGCCAAATAAAAAATTTAGATGTGACCAGTCACTAGAAAATTTTGACTTGGAGAGGTTAGACATTTTTTACAGTGTACAAAATGCTTACCTTCATACGCAAACAGGTACTGCTCAATGAAGAATTTGTATCCTTTGTCAAGTTTGGAACGTGTCGTAAGTGAAAATTTGTCTGCAAGTCGCTGTACATCATCTAGATGTATTTCTGGCAGGTGTTGAAGGGACTGGGTAAACTCCATAACGTTCCACTATGCGGGGGGAAGTAACCATACACTGCTTTGAGTCAGAACCGAAGTTGCGTGACGTCATGTGAAAAGGGCCTATTCTAAGACATCCCTTTAAACTAGTAACGAAGGAACGTTGAGTCGCTTCATTGAAGCTTGTTGTATTACGTAGAGTACATTATTATGGTAATAATAGAGATAGATCGGCTAAACGAGTGTATTACCTGCATCTGATATAGCATTTATTCTTCAGGTCGATCTAACATTATATCCAAAAAATCAGTTTGAATGTCCGCTGAGGAAAGCGAAATGTTCGTCTTTGTCCTTGACAGCGCTAAAACAACTTCCTTGTTCTGACGGTTCTGACTCACTTGTAATGACCGTCTTTGCCGCCATAATGTAACTTTCACTGAAATCCATATCACAATCCTTTCTCAATACCAAATACAGCATATTATTATATAATATAATATTTATTGAACAACAATATTTAAATGAACAACAATAGCCATGTGGCGAGCAGGACGAGGCCGTGGGAGAACGGCGGTGGCGTGATTAGCCTACTAATGAGCGACACTGTGAGACACGGAGGAGCAGAAGTATAAAAGGAGAAGCGACGACAGTCATTGAGTAAGGTGAAATATTAAGCTTTCAAGTATTAAAGAAAAAAGTTTTGGTCCCACTTTATATTAAGTGGCTTTAAGTACTATGCACTTGCATCGAAAAATAAGTGCAATGTACTCATTGTGTTCATGTTGTATTGTATTGTATAGAAAAAAAACTTGTTCTGCTATTGAGGTGTGATACGGGTAAGGTTAGGGACAGGTGTGGTGGTATGGGTGGTTTAACGAGATAAACTAAAATCACTGATAAAGAAACAAACTATAAATGCAAATTAACTAAATTGAAAACAAAATAGAAAGGAAATATAAACACTTAACCCAAATTATAACTGTAAAGAGCCAACCCCTTCAGCTGCATTCAAACAGTTAAAATACTGGCCCACGTCAAACTGGAGGCTCGCACATTCAAACGTATGGCCGTGATTGCCCAGTGGCCGTGAAGGCAGAACGAGTGGACAGTGATCAGTAACATTCCTTGTAAAAATGTTCAAAACTTGCACGTTAGATGAGTGCAGCACAGATGTGCAGCGATCAAGTAGAGTTGTTGGTATAATGTTCAAAAACGTACACAATTACAGCAATCGAATAGAGTTCTTGGTATAATATTCAAAACATACACAAGTACAGCTGTCCAGGGCGGGCATGCAGCGATCGAGTAAAGTTGATGACACAATGCTCAAAATATGCACATTAGGCAAGCAACACTCCAGGACGGGTGCGCAGAAATCAAATAAGTGTGGCGATGCAGAGAGGCAAACAGTACTGAGGAGGTTATAGTCTAGGTGGAACCTGCCCCCAAAAACACCGACTACGCCACCCTGGGAATTTCACCCAGAGAATGATTTTCTTTATTTCCTAATTGCAATACTATTGATTCACTTAAGGACACACAGGTAAGTAAACAATTCAGCCAGAGACGAAGTTAAATTTTTGAAAATGGGCAACAAATTTTATTCAATAGTTTAAAACACAATTCAAAACACATTCATACTTGCTGCTGAGGCTTACCGGTGGGGGAGAAAGGAGTCACAAAGGCACAAAGGAATCCCAAGAAAGGTCACCATGTGAACACACACAAACACAAAAACAACAGTGAACACAGCAAAGAAAACGGAGTAGACAACACAGCACGCAGGAAGGGGATACCACCACCCGGACACCAACACCACCACCTTTGGCTCTCAGCAACTGAAACGGACACAACACACACGATCAAAGGGGATTCACTCAACAGAAAGAAAAATCAATGTAATATTTAAATGAAGAAAACAAATTGCAATAATCTTAAACACAAAATAACCAAACTGCCAGAACCAGCAATGGTTCCAGAAGGCAGCTAGTACACTAAAAAAAACAAAACAAAATATCAATTCTAAGACACTTCTCAATAAACAAAGAAAAACAAAATAAACATGAATTAAAGTACAATGAAACCTTGGCCAAGGAAAACAAATTCAGTAATAAGACAGAATAAAATATAAACAAATGTATTAACTGGATTAGGTTATCTAACGAGATAAACTAAAATTACTGATAAAGAAACAACTAGAAATACAAATTAACTAAATTGAAAACGAAATAATAGAAAGGAAATATAAACACACCCAAATTATAACTGTAAAGAGCCAACCCCTTCAGCGGCATTCACACAGTTAAAATACTGGCCCACGTTAAACTGGAGGCTCACACATTCGACCGTATGGCCGGGATTGCACAGTGGCCGTCAGGCAGAACGGGCGGGCAGCGATCAAGTAGAGTTGGTAATACAATGTTCAAAATCTGCGTTAGGCAGACAGCTATGCAGTGATCGAGTAACGTTAGGGTTGCTGGTACGTAATGTTCAAAACACACATGAGGAAACAGCTTGTCCAGGACGGGCAGGCAGCGCGATCGAGTGAAGTTGCTGATACACTGTTCAAAATGGACACGTTAGGCAAGCAACACTCCAGGACGGACGTGCAGCAATCAGATAACGTTAAAAGTTGATGGTACACTGTTCAAAATGCACATTAAACAAACAGCAATCCAGGCAAAACAGCAGCTAGTGAATAAATGCTCTGCGGTCGACGTCAATCTCCAGTTGAACCAGCCCAGTTCCTGTTAGTTATTTAAAAAAAATGAATTAACCCCAAATCAAACAGATAAATCCTACACCATGTATCCTACATACCGATCAAGCAGCGTTTTGTATCACCCAAGAGGCAGCTCAAAGGGTACAAACAGTACAGGCAGCTTTCAGTAACATCCGCTTTTAAATGCGTTGAACGACGGAGTGAAGGACTGACCCGCCAACAGGAGATCTATGAGCGTTCAATGCATAGTAAACATGACGGCAGCAGATAACAATGGAATAAGTTCAGAGACAGCAGAGTCGCTACTTTACCTGTAGACGCGCAGAGCAACGCACGGAGTGAGTGACCCGGAAGTATGACACTTCCGTCACCAGCGAGCAAGAGGGCAGTCAAAGGGGACTACTACCTGTATTTATGGTGGGGCCTGTGGCAGTGATTGGCCAAAAGAACGCCAGCTTGTTACAAGTTAACTCATACTGCTACATAAGGTTAAAATTGCTGATACGATGTTCAAAATGCACATTTAACGAACAGCAATCCAGGCAAAACAGCAGCTAGTGAATAAATGCTCTGCAGCTGACATCAATCTCCAGTCGAACCAGCCCGGTTCCTGTTATTTATAAAAAAAATGAATTAGCCCCAAATCAAACAAATGAATCCTACATCATGTATCCTACATACGATCAAGCAGCGTTTTGTATCACCCAGGAGGAGGCAGCTCAACGGGTACAAACAGTACAGGCAGCTTTCAGTAACATCCGCTTTTAAATGCGTTGAATGTGTTGAACGGGCTAAATGAGCAAGCACTGTTACTGCATTCAGATATCAAATACAGACATCAGAGAATACATGAAAAGAACATTTCAGTAATTACACTGGTAACTTCTATAACAAAGTAAAATCTCACCTCAAGCCTAGAGAAGTCATTCAACTCATGTGATATTTAGAAGGGAAAATATTGATTAAAGGGGTGATATAATGCCCTTTTCACTAGATGTTAAATAAGTCTCTGATGTCCCCAGAGTGTGTATGTGAAGTTTTAGCTCAAAATACCCCACAGATATTTTTTTATATAGCATGTTAAAGTTGTCACTTTTAGAGGGTGAGCAAAAACGCACAGTTTTTGTGCCTGTTCCTTTAAATGCAAATGAGCTGCTTCTCCTGGCACAGAGGGCGGAGCAGACATGCACTGAAAATTTCAAAAACTTTTAGCCTTTTATGTTCAAACAAAGTCAGAAAGATGGAGAGACTCAAAAAGAAGTGACAACATGTAGACAACATTTCTGAATGGTTAGTTATGTAGCTCATGTGTAGTTATCGTCTAGTCATTGATTAGCATATTCTGTCTTGATAATCTATAAATCGTGTTCTGGAGGCGGGAGTTATGTAAATTTTAGGGTTAGTGATGTCACTAACCCGAGAGGAATATCGTGTAGTCCCTACCAGCCGTTTGTTGTAGTCCTTAAAAAGCAATTTATTTAAAAGCAAATATCTCCCTTTGCTTTGAACTTTGAGCATTGTAACTTTGCAGATGTTGTTCATGCTCAAACAGCAACATTACACACTAACTAAAGTTAGAAAAGTGAAATCATATTCAACCACCCCTTTAATACCTTGATTATAATCACTTATTACATAAACATTGAAGCAGCAGTGAATTCCAAAATCCACCCCCTTCAAGTGGAAATCAACTAGTTCACTAAATTGCAAGGAGTACTGTTGGAAAAACATTATAAGATATGTTATAACACCAATACAAATGGCCAAATGTAGTAATAACACTTCAAAATGTTGGCGAAACTGTGGATGTAATGAAGCAAACCATTACCATACTGTATTTTAGTTGTTATGTTCAGATATAGTAGCAGCAGATAATAAATACCTGACTGGCGTGCTTTTGGCAGCCAGTAAGGCAAACACACGCAAATGGTTAAAACAAGAGAGACCAACATTAGATGACTGGATAGATGTGACCATTCTGGTTTGATGGAATGATGGAAAAGATCACTTTTTTTGTCAATTTGAAGAAATGTTTTTCTGTAAAAATGGAGGAAATGGGTTGAATATGTATCAGAAGGAAGGTCAGATTTTGCTGCTATACATAAGCAGATTAATATATAATGTTTATGTCAATAATGTATCTTTGCAGGTGTGTAATAATAATTCTCATAAATCATTTGAGATTATAATAATAAGTAATTTGATGTTGTTAAGGATGGAATATAACTAGGACACATGTTCTTTCCCCGGATGTGCATAGTTTCCCTTTTCTTTTCTTTTCTTTTCTTTTCTTTTTTTTCTTTTTTTTTACCCGTATTACTTTTTTTAACCTTTTTTTTTTTTTTTTTTTTTGAGGGGAACAATTTTGTATACTTTGAAACAATTTCACAAATCTTGAGTACAATTTCTATTTAAAACACATTAGGTAATTGTACATATTTGTAAAGAAACTTTGTGATTGCATTGAGCACTGTATGTAAACTGAAATATACTATATGATTGTACTCAATTAAAATAAACAAAAAAAACCAGAGAACAGTTTGCTGAACAGAGCTTGCTGATTGCTGTGGACCCCTAGGTCACGGCCTACAAAAGCATGTGCATTAATCTGTCCCTGCAGGGACTCCACAATAGCTGTGTTTCAAGTTGGAAGGCCGCACTCTCCAGAGGGCGCTTTTGAAGGCCACATATACGTCATCAAGGCTGTCTCATTTCAGAAAAAAAAATACATTACATTCCAAGTTAAAAGCAAAGTAATTACGCTAATTATGGTGCACAAGGATTATGTACATTTTTAGAATGGTTGCTTTTCTGAAAACTGATGACATCTATGGCCGACAAATGCAACCTCCCGAGGCTGCAGCCTTCAAAATGAGACATGGTCTTCAATTAAATTATTATATTCTAATATGTCAAGCACCAGACAAATATTGTTGTATTAATCTACCTTGAGTCTCAATAATTATTTGTCTCACCCTTAGTCTACGAGAAGTCACAATCGTTTGTCAGTATTGAGAAGTGTAATAGGCTGTAGGTTATCTAAAATTATGTTATCCTTAGCAGGCTTTAGAATCAAAATAACAAGACCCTGCTTCATGGTAGACAATAAGTAATTACTCTTTTTTTTTTTTTTTTTTTTTGATTAATCAAAAAGTATTAAAAAGATTAACTTTTTTAAAAGAATAATTAAAAAGTTATTGAATATTCTTTAAGTTCATATTAAAGATCTAGATCTAGATCTAATCTAAAAGATTTAGATTATTTATAAATATAAATATTTCACACATAAATAAATAAAAAAAAAATCTTAAATATATACATGCATGTGTGTGTATTTATATATACAAAATAATTATACACAGTACACACATTTATATTATGTAAACACAAACATTTCTTTTGGATGTGATTAATTGTTGCCTAGCACTAGTGAAGATGAATGCAAAGGTGTCCATTCCTGTTCCTGGAGATCTGCCTACCTGCTGGGTTCAGATCCAGTCCTGATCAAACACACCTGTTTGTAATCAACAAGTTCTCCCGAAGTTCTTAAAGAGTTAGGCCCCGATCACACCCAACGCGTTTTTCAGGTTCGAAAACGCGAGGCACACAGCACTTACCATCACACAGAACGAGCAGTGCGCTGCGTTTTTTATGTTGCTAGGCAACCACTGAAACAACTGTCCTGTCAGTCAAGTAAACGTCAAATCAGCCTTTTATTAACTTTATTTACTTTCTGTTCACATTGTGGTAGTTACGGTTCGTGAACTCGTTAAGCTCCTGGTAACCCGCGAGAGCACCAGAAGTTTATCCTCCATCATCGCACTCTCAAGCGTTCAAGCAACTGTAGCTTTCATCACTAAAACGGAAATCCAGCCTCTCCATTCATTCGATTGGACAGTGGAAAAAAACGCGATGACGTCGGGCGCTTTTTCCGCTTGGAGTTGCTTTTTTTTCAACTTCAAAAACGCGAGGCGCAGCAGGCGGTTAAACGCGAGGCGAAGCAGGCGCTTAAACAGAACGCAGAACGCTCGCTGCCATAGGAAACCAATTGAAAATAGGCGCCTCTCACTGCCAAAAACGCGTCAGGTGTGATCGGCCCCTTAGGCTGCGTTCCAGTCCACTTTTAGACACGCACTTGAAAACTTCCCTAAGCACTTCCCCTCGGGGGAATCCCTGCCGCCATTTTGAAGTGAGTTCCACTTCGTGAAGTGGACGAGGGAAGTTTATATGGAAAGACCCTCGTTCCCTCGAGTCTACTTCATATGTACACTTCAGGCACCTATATGTCCCACAATGCAGTACGATTGTGACATCACCACTGATCTCGTCTAATCACCACCTCAGCATACAACTCTATGATATATTAATTATATATTTTTTTTATTTAAAACAACCCAAACACACCTACAGTATAAACATTTGGATGCTGCATTAAACAAATTCTTAAAGGGAATTTATATATATATATATATATATATATATATATATATATATATATATATATAAATCAACTCCACAGCTGATTCCAAGTGATCAAGGGCTTAGGACGTTTCAATTCAGCCCATTGCAGTTTCCGCCACTAGTGGGCACTCGTGCAACGTAAGCAATGACGTACATCCGAGTGAACGAGACAGAGGGAAGTTAGCAAGTGAAGGGCATGACAATTTTGGACTGGAACGGCTTAGTTCACCCCAAAACTCATGTCATTTCAAACCTGGTAGACTTTCAAACTAGGATTACTTTAATGATGTCTTTACTACCTTTCTGGGCCTTGAAAGTGCTAGTTGTGTTGGCTCTCAACGGAGGGACAGAAAGCTTTCAGATTTCATTAAAAAGATCTTCATTTGTGTTCAGAAGATGAAAGTCTTGAAGGTTTGGAACGACACAAGAGTGAATAATTAATGACAGAAGTTACATTTTTGGGTTTACATCTTTAATTAGCTGCTTCAGTTGTGTTTGAGCAGGATTTGAGCTGAACTGTGCAGGTAGGTAGATTTCCAGGAACAGGACAGGGCACCCCTGCTATACACAAATCTTCTAGAGAAATAGTTCTCCATTTTACATTTTTGAACAAATCAAGACTGTTATATACAATGAGCTATTGAGACAAAGTTCGAAATTCTTACCTTTTGACTCATCCCAATACAATTCCAAAAGTGAACATACACTAAACACACCTTTGTATGAGCAATGGTGGTAAGAGTCCCTAAGAGGAAATGTTAAACTGAATGGTTTGTGATATTTTATCAATTTTAGCTGGAGGTGACTATATGGTCAAGAGTTAAGCAGCTTTTACTTCTTGCATGCTATTTGAGTTGGGTACAAAGAACAGTGATCTGAGAAACCTGTGTTGCGTTTCCCAAAGGCAGCACAAGCCTAAGCTGATCATAGAGACCATTAGTGGCAATGGTTCTAAGATTGGTTTAGGCTTACGATGCTTTTGGGAAATGCATTTGGACTAGTTGTCTGTCTTGTCTCTCTGTAGAGTCATGGATGGAGAGAGTGCTCTTGCCTCTTTTATTAAATCAGCTCTTCCAAAAATGAGCCAACTTGAGCCTTTGTGTCATGTTTTGATGTGTTGAGTTCTGTTCTGTGATCTTGTTTTCCCCTGTCTTTGTGATTTTGGTTTAATCCTGTTAGTTTTTCCCTGTCTGTTTAATTAGAAATTCCCATCACCTGTGTCTTGTTAATTATCCCATTAGCCCCAGTACATTTAAACCCTGTTTTCCCTCAGTGTTGGTTGGTCGTCGTCCATGTATGGTTGTGTGTACTGAATTCCTGGAGTTTTTCCTTTGTTCCTGTATGTTTCTGGAAGCTTAGTTTGTAAATAAATCAACTACATTGAAGTTCCTGTGTCCTCGTCTTCAGCATCCTGCAACAACCCTGACAGAACGACCAACCCTTTAAAACCAAAAATGAGCAAGGTGAGAAATAAAAAGAAGAAAAAGGTGAACCCCGTGGAAACACCTATCCTCTTTCAATATGAGCGCTCACTTGAGGAATATGCGGGGCTTTACCTGGATCTTTATGATGACGTGACATGGGATGAAGAGGAACTTAAACAGAGTTTTTGGGGTGGATTGAAAGACCCTCTTGCCCAGATACTTCTGGTAAAAGATCTCGCTCTGACTTTCCTGGAGTTCGTGGATCACACGCTATGGGTGTGTGGATCCAACTTTGTGGTGGAAGATCTTCCACTCCAGCCAGTTCCGAGTCCAGTATGTCCTGAGCCCGTCGCCTGTTCGCCAGAACCAGAGCCCGTCGCCTGCCCACCAGAGCCTGAGCCCGTCGCCTGCCCGCCAGAGACTGAGCACGCCGCACTTGAATCTGCTCATGAAGACACAGTGCTGATTGTAGTGTCTACGGCTATTCTGTGTGTGTGGGCAACACACACATTGATTACGGCCCATGAGTCCAGCCCCGAGTTTCCTGATATGCTGGTCCCGTCCAGCCCCGAGTTTCCTGATATGCTGGTCCCGTCCAGCCCCGAGTTTCCTGATATGCTGGTCCCGTCCAGCCCCGAGTTTCCTGATATGCTGGTCCCATCCAGCCCTGAGTTTCCTGATATGCTGGTCCCGTCCAGCCCGAGTTTTCCAATCCTCTGGTCCTGCCCAGCCCAGAGTCCTCTTCCCCGCTGGTCCTGCCCAACCCAGAGCCCTCTTTGTCGCCGGTCCTGCCCAGCCCAGAGCCCGCTGATCCTGCACAAGAGCCCGCTGGTCCTGCCCAGCCCAGAGCCCGCTGATCCTGCGCCAGAGCCCTCTGATCCTGCGCCCTGTCCAGTAGGGTGGCCCTTAAGTGTGCGAAAAAAATTTTTTTTTCTGTTTTTCTGCAGCCTGACCCCCCAGAGTTGTTCCATTTATGCTAAAAACACCCCAGAAAAAAAATGGGGCAAAAATATTAATATTTAGAGGTAGCTCAAGCACATCAAAGTTTGCTGTTTTTGTAGGCAATTCTGCAAGTCAGCAAAATTCTTCATTCTAAAACGTTTAGCATTGAGAATTGTATTCAATACTATACATAGTTTGCAGAATGCATCAAATCACGTAGCCTATTACTTGATCACAGTTCAATGTGAGTACAATATTAATTATTTAACCAAATATATCTTGTACAACATACATTTGACTATTGTAAGATAACTGATGATACGCATCTTTTCACAGTTTGCACAGTTCAAAGTCAATAGTTCAGATTTTCTTAACACCAAGCAGTGTTGATTTCTTGGCATCTGGAAATTGTATTCGGTTTTGCTCAATGACTTGCAGAGCATACTGCAGCTGTTCTTCACACCTAAAGCACCCGGAATGTGACGCATCTTTCTTGGATGAGCGCAACACCACGTTCTGCGTGGTCGTTTGTTACCGCCAGACTATTGATTATTGCCTCAGCAGCTTTGAAATCATCTCTACTGTTCCATGATTCGGGATCTTCAGACAGGAATGCATCAGGTAATACCCAGCATTGAAAACAGGTTTCTGCTGGACTTCGAGACAAAGTTGTCCCTCCCGTCGCCATTGGGCTCCTCTGCTGCTTGTGATGTGCTTGAAGCCTGGTTTATACTCGACACGAGCGCGAAGGTGCGCGCGGCAAAAATGACGTCATCGCGGTGTGGGCGGTCACGCGCGTTGGGTGTGCAAGGGCCCATTTCGCCTGGCGGTGTGCACGGCAGATTTTGTAACAACGCGCGCGGCGCCGCATCCGAATGTGGCAATTAGAGGTATCACAGCAGCTCTTAAATTTCTAGATTATTACTGATTCCAAAAAGGTAACGACTACGCCACCCAGAACTAACTCTGGGAAAAGCCCAAGGGGCACAGGTTCAAGTTCTCAGAAAATGACCAAGAGGCATGGGTACCTTGTATAAAACTTGTACATCTTTATTAAACAAAAATAATTAGAATTTGGCTCGTTCAATGAATCACAAGTAACAGCAAGAAGATTTCACCCAGCAAGCAACACCAACTGCTGCAAAACAAACAAGAAAAGAGAAACAAAAAAAACAAACACCACAACCAAAAGAGCTGGGGCTTACCACTAGGGCGGCAGGCTTGACACCGGGCTTCAAGAATGCCCGTAGTAGTGATAATAACCACACACGTGCCCCAAACCACTCACACCCTCCAAAGGATTCACGGCAACTCCCCGCCACTCTGGTGAACAGTGAGACAACCACACAGGAAGGGTCAGCCTGCCCTCTCCAGGCCCCAGCTCCAGTACAAGAAAAAAAGAAAAGGTTACAGCAAAAAGAAATGTCAACAAACAACAAAGTACAAAAACACAAACAACAATAATCAATTACAGCAAACCAAACATCAATTTGGCAAAACAAATCAATAAGAGCAACACTGACCAATTGCAAACAAGCCCTACTGTTTGCAACAAATCAAAGAAAACAACCAAAACCAAAAAAAGAAAAATAACGTTACTGATTGCAACAAAACAAAATAACAGGACAGATTATTAGATACCAAGTCGGCGTTACCAAATATAAAGCAAAATAAATGAAGCCAAAACAAGACACCATAATTACAAAACATATGAATATAAGAAAACACAATAAAGGAAAAACAAGCGTTACTGAATGCAATGCAACCTTAACGGATGCAAAACATGCATTAAACGGAAGCAAAACGAATGTTAAAGACGGAAATAAATAAAAGAAAAATGAGAACACAAAAAGAGGAAACAAAATAAACAAAATTAATAAATACAACCTAAATCATTAAACTAAACAGAATTAAAGCAAAACAGCAGTGTTGAAGGTGCAAGCCATGCTGGAATCAAGTTGTTGCAGGATGCAAACTGGAAGCCAAACAGGCCCACTCACAGAATGGTTTCAACTCCAAATCGTGCAAAACACATCATCTATCCGGCAGCCACCACTCTATTTGATCACATGCAGACGGCGGAATTCACCCACAAAGGCATCACATGCAGTTCGCACATACAGCGGAGCACCACGGCAACGCAACGGTTGTTGATCATCTATGGGTGCAACAGGCACTCAACCGAACGCCAGCCCAACCGAAATTACCCTCGTGCAGCGCAACGAGACGCCGGAAGTGAGATCGCCAGGTATGACGCAATACCCGTTTTACCGTACCGCTTGCCTTATATACACGCTCCCTCGCAAATGTTACCCGAGGGGGGGGCGTGGTCAAAAAGGACCACGGCAATAATTTGTGTTTCACCACACGAAGATGAACGACTTCGAGCCGAATCTGGCCGAGCTCGAACTTCTCACCACACCGGCACCCAGTTTGCACGTCTAAATTAGTTGCTTACATTTAAAAAAATGAGCATTCAATAGAATAAAAAGTATTTTTAATGAACATAAAGGTCCATGTTTAATAAAAATGTTCACGAAACTTAATGAAATGTTTAGTGAAATTAGAAAATATGTTAGAGATTGTTAATTTAGTTATATTGTATACACATTCTCATATCCATATATTTCGTTTTATTGTCACGAGTAATAATCTCAGGGTTTACTGGGTTTTACACAATTCTTTTTGTAGTGTGGTATTGGTGGTGGTGTACTAAAATAAACATTGTCACGTGTGTAGCTTTCTTCTTCTCACCGCTGATTCCTGATGGTTTAGAGGACAATTACTCGAGTCGCCCCCTAGCGTTTCACAGAATAGTACAACGGCGAGCGCGTCAAGTATAAACGCCTCGTCCGTTTGCGGAGGTGCGCGCGCAGTCTGCGGAGACTCGCGCTGCGGAGCCAGGCGAAAGTATAACCAAGGCTTAAGTGCCGACGACCGCAAATCACAGCCAGTAATGACAAATACTTGAAATAAGTCACAAAAGTGGCAAAGTAACAGAATTTATGCTTCTGCAAGAAATGCATAGAATATCTTTTGTGCAAAATAAGTGTAAATTCAGAATTGCCATTAAATAAGCAAGTATATAATTTAAATAGTTGAGATAAAATTAGGCAAGTGGTAATTATCACAAATTGAGCATAATAACTGATTATATACAAAACTTCAACTAGGGATGTCCCGATACCACTTTTTGCAGAACGAGTCCGATACCGATACTGTAATTTTTGGTACTCGCCGATACCGATACCGTAACCGATACCTGAATTTTCACTGCATTTGTAATTTTTAAATGTATTAGTAGATAAACCAAAAGATTATAAATCATATTAGTTGGCTTAATTTGTTCATCAAATATATATATTTCTTTCAGTTATTTTCATGCTTAATTAAGCCTGCTAAAATGCATTGTATGAGCTTCTGTAAGCCTACTGTCACTGTTCATTCTATTGCTCTATCATATTTCATCTTTCATTTAATAGCACAGCACATATTTAGAGCTGCTTCAGCAGGGCTCAGTGCTGAGGACTGGGTCAGTGGTTCAAATGTTTGTCAAAACCAGTGAAATATCAATTATTTAATCCAATTTTGATACTACAACAAAAACTAGCAGCCTAATTAATGTGAATTTAAAACAAGTAAGCAGTCTGTCACAGGTCGGGGTGGGCCGAGCCAGACTGCACCCACCCCTGGAGACCGGGGTACCACCTCGAGGAGCGTGCCAAGGAACAAGACGGACAAGAGGAGTAAGGAATAACAATTTCTTTATTGAGTTAAAAGCAAAATTTGAAAAGTCCTAATTAAAATCTTCCTTCTGGTCGCCAGTGGCAATTCGATAGCCCCTCCTGGGCCAAGGAGGACGGGACGCTCGTGACAGCCCTGCAGCTCGTTGGAGAGGGATCGAAGGGGGACTCACACCGTCCGGTAAGTCACTGGGTAAGTACTCACGGCGAGGATGGAGCTGGCCCCGGATGCTGCCCCGAGGTAGGTATCCAGAGAGTGCTGGGACGGGAGAGAACCTTGAACAACCGGACGACACTTCGATCGAGGTAAGTACCACAGCTACTCGCTTTCCTTCTCAGCGGCGGCAGCCGCTTGTAACGTGAGCACGGAGGGCCACCAGGCCAGAGGACACTTTAAGTGAGACACTCCCTCTTTGCTGTGCACTGCAACGATACGACAGGGTTCGTCAGTCAACAGTATGCAAACACTTGACAAGGATACTTCTCTCCTTCCGAACAGGACGGGGGCTTCGATGGGGCATGTGGAGACCACCAGACGGGGGGGACACGTCGAGCAAGACACTCCACTTCAACAGTGCGCTGTAACCAGGTAACAAGGTTTAACTATTCAACAATCTACGAACGTTCAGTTGAAATACCTTCTCTCTTCCTACACAGGACAGGAGCTTTCGTTGGAACGAGTGAAGACCACCAGGCAGGAAGGATGCTCCAAGCGAATCACGCCGCTTCAGCTGTACACTGTAACACTTCAACAGGATTCAACCATTCAACAGTAGATGAAACATTCGGCTGCAATACCCTCTCTCGTTCTGTACAGGGCGGAGGCTTCCAGTGGAGACAGGTGGGGACCACCAGACGGAGAGGGCACTTCGAGGGAGACACTCCACTTAACTGTACACTGTAACCAGGTAACAGGATTCAACTTCCCAACAGCATATGGAACGTTTCAATTACAATACCTTCTCTCTCTTTCTGAACAGGACAAGCCTTCAATGGGACATGTGGAGACCACCAGACGAAGAGGACACTTGAGCGGGACACTCCACTTCGGCTGTGCACTGTAACCAGGTAGCAGGGTTTAACTGTTCAACAGCATATCAACCGTTCATTCAAATACCTTTTCCGAACAGGACAGCGACTTTCAATGGAACATGTGGAGACCACCAGACGAAGAGAACACTTGAGCGGGACACTCCACTTCAGCTGTGGGCTGCAACAATGTAACAGGAATTAATAGATCGGCAGCATTAACAGAGCGAGGCTGTCTCGAATAGTAAGTTGGGCGCTTGATGTAACAAACCCTGTTCAGAAACAGCGGATGAAAGACTATAGAGGAGAGTGCACAGCAGACTATTAATACTTCTCCACACGATAAACCTCACTCCATCACACAAACCAGGTGAATTGTCACTTCAGGCACTGCATTCCACTCGCACACCGTGCATTCGGGCCAGCACTCGCCCACCGGTCTTTCTCCCACCGGATAAACGCTCGTCTCTCACAAGGGCTCAACTTCTCTCCAGAGACAGCAGAAAACGGGTACAGCAATCATCACATCCAGCAAGGGGAGGACAAAGTTAGAGACAGATCAACAATTCACTCGGTGTACTGGTTCACTCGTGCTACACACTTTCCAAACTCTCAACACCACTTCAGTGTTAGTGCATATAAACAACGGATCTGATACTCATCACTTTGCGTCTTTCCCACCGCTGACAATATTCCTTGGGTTTCTGTTGACAAACACTTCACTCTCCTCTGTCCGTTTCTCAGCTTCAGTCTTCGCTCATTTCACAGCCCAGCCTCAAATCCAAACAACCCGCCGCAAAGAACACAGTATCTCACGACAAGAGAACCACCCTCACGGGAGGAGAACCACCCAGCAGTCTGCTTCCTCTCTCTTTTTAAAGCCCCATCTGAATCTGTGTTCCTCTCCCAACGCTCTCTGTTAATTACTCCACACCTGCGGTCAATTGGGCCATTAGCATCGCTGCCATAGCAACAGATTTGCGGTGTAATGAGACGGGCATCCACAGGAGGTCTCCAAATAGCACTGTATTCACAAGGGTTTTTAATCTCTTTTCTAATTATTTTTGTCACCCCGTGACATACCCCCCTGCCAAACCGTTCTAGTCCCTAGAACGGGATCCGGATACCCAATCTCCATACCTGGCTGGGGGTTGTCCCCGGTTCTCCCTTTGGGACCGTCTTGGTGGGGAATTCGGTTCCTCGGGCCTTGGTCCTATCCCCACTCTCTGAGGGACCACAGCCCATCCCACCACGGGAGGCATCCACACTGGCTCAGTAAGCGGTCTCTCTACAGCTGGTTTGGGGTAGTTTGGACAAGGGCGCATCAGGTTGCGGTGGAGCACCCGCTCCGGCCCTGCTCTCCCTTCGGGACGGATGGCATACACAGGCTGATCGGGGCGCGGCTGTCGTTGGATCACATACGGCTGGGGCTCCCACCGATCACTGAGCTTACCCTTTCCTTGTCGTCGGTTGTCTCGAACTAGAACTCTCTCACCAGGCAGCAGTGGTGCACTTCGTGCCGTACGGTCATACAACCTCTTATTCTTGGCTGCGGTTTGGTTGATTCGGTCTGAGACCCGTTCATAGGCCAGTTGGAGGCGTTGATGGTGTCTGGTCACCCACCCCGTTACGCTGCCTCCTTCTTCAGCCGCCGCAGTCCCCAGCAGTAGGTCCACTGGTAGCCTCACATGCCTTCCGAACATCAGGTAAGTTGGTGCGTAGCCGGTCGTACTATGAATGCTGTTATTATATGCCTGTACCATCGCCGGGAGGTTATCCACCCAGTGTCCCTGTTGGTCACCTTCCAAGGTCCCCAAAAGACCAATCAGCGTCTGGTTAAACCTCTCACACCCTCCGTTCCCCTGAGGATGATAGGGCGTCGTATGAGTCTTCTTACATCCATACAATTGACACAACTCACGTACTACCCTGGATTCGAAATTGGGTCCTTGATCCGAATGGAACACTTCAGGGCACCCGAAGGGCTGGATGACATACCTCCACAAGGCATTAGCGGTAGTGATGGCGGTCTGGTCCAGAGTTGGGATGGCCCAGGCATATTTCGTGAAAAGGTCTGTAATCACTAAGATGTTCTGGACACGGTCGACCGGCCTACCCAGCGTCAGATAGTCCATAGCGATGATATGCATCGGTGCTTTGGCTCGAATGGGGACCATTGGAGCTCGAGGCTCCTTCCTGGCCTTAAACAGAGTACAGCGCGGACAGCCCCGCAAGTAGGCCCTCGTAGTCCCCTCCATCCCAGGCCAGTAGAAGTGGCGTCGCAGGAGTGCCATCGTCCTCTCCTGCCCTTGATGACCAAGCCTGGTGTGGTAAGCTTCCAGCAAAGCGTGACACCTCCCCTCGGGAACCACTACCTGACAAACCGGGTCACCCAAGTGTGTATCCTGGAGGGACCGACAAATCACCCCCTCCTTCAGATGGAGCCTCTCCTTCTGGCCCAGCAGGGCCCTCACAATTTGGGCTTGAGCCCGGCGTTCCGCACCCTCCGGCCACTTGTCCTGCTCCAACCAGACCCGGACCACTGACAGGTTCTCATCCTCGTCCTGCCACATCCTCCAGCGCTGTGGATCCCATCCCCAACTTGCAGGTGGCTCCTCCGGTAGTTGCCCCGGTGCCTCCACAATGCCCACCATCATCCCCTCGTCGCGATCTGCCTCCAGCATGGATCTCAGATCCTCCGACCCTCCTTCAGGCCACCTAGACAGCACGTCAGCGTTGGTATGTTCCCTTCCCGGCCGGTACTGAAGCTGGTACTCAAAGTTGGCCAATTGCGCCACCCACCTCTGTTCTACCGCCCCCAGCTTGGCGGTTTGCAGGTGTACCAGCGGGTTGTTATCGGTCACCACGGTTACCTTTGCTCCCCACAGGTAATCCTTGAACTTCTCACTGAGCGCCCACTTCATGGCCAGTAACTCGAGCTTAAAGGAACTATAGTTGGCATCGTTTCTCTCCGCGGGGTGTAGACTCCGACTAGCATAAGCGATCACTCTCTCCTCCTCCTGTTGTTTCTGGGCTAAGACAGCCCCCAAGCCCAGATGACTAGCGTCCGTGTAAAGAATGAAGGGCTGTGTGAAATCGGCGTATGCCAGAATGGGTGCTTGTAACAACTCTTGTTTAAGCCTCTGAAAGGCAGTCTCGCAGGCCGGACTCCACTGAATCGCTGGGGACCCTCGGCCCCTGGCATGTCCCGTTCCACCCAACAACTGGTTCATGGGTTTGGCAATCTTAGAGAAATCTTTAATGAATCTCCTGTAGTATCCCACGAAGCCGAGGAAGGATCGAACCTGGCGCACGGTCTTTGGGGCCGCCCACCCCTGTACGGCCGACACTTTCTCTGGGTCCACAGCGATTCCTGCAGCGCTCACAATATGGCCCAAAAACTTTACCTCCTTCCGGAAGAGCTGGCATTTATCCGGTTGGAGTTTCAGCCCATACTTTTCCAGGGAGCGGAACACCTGCTCAAGATGCTGAAGGTGAGACTCAAAATCGGGGGAATAAATAATCACGTCATCCAGGTACACCAAGGTGGTATCCATCAGCTGGCTCCCTAAACAGCGCTGCATTAGTCGTTGGAACGTGGCAGGAGCGTTGCACAGGCCGAACGGCATCCGGTCCCACTCATATAACCCAAAGGGGGTCGTAAAGGCCGTCTTCTCCCGGTCCCGCTCGTCCACCTGTACCTGCCAGTAACCGCTCGCCAAGTCCAGTGTAGAATACCAGGCCGCCCGTGTGAGGCTCGTAAGGGAATCCTCGACTCGAGGCAATGGGAAAGCATCCCGCTTCGTCACTAGGTTCAACTTCCGATAATCCACACAGAATCTCCATGCACCTGTCTTCTTCCTCACCAGAACGATCGGGGCCGCCCAAGGGCTGCTGCTCTCGCGGATAATCCCTCTATCCAACATCCCTCGCAGCAGCGCACGAACCTCAGAATACAATGTCGGGGGCACCGGTCGGTAGCGCTCTCTACTGGGTGTGGCCTCTCCAGTGGGAATTTGATGCTTAACGATGTTAGTACACCCATAGTCCTCATCATGGGTGGAGAACAACTGTGGCCATTTAGATAGGAAATCCTTAAGCCGCCTCGTCTGATCCTCCTCCAGCCCTTCTCCCCGTAGGGACTCACCTCCAAGGTGGGCCGGCAGTCCTTCTCCAGCCTCTCTGTGGTGTATCCCTGTCTGCACCAAAGCAACCTCCACTACAGTTGGGCCTACTTGATTGAACTTGACTTCTCCTAGCTCTTGTACTTGCCGGGGTTTCACCGAGATGACTCGGGCTAGACACTGATGACGATACAGTTGGATTGGAAAAGGATTCGTGTTCCGAACTCTCACCCGAATTCGGCCTCTTTGGGCGGATGCCAGTCCTCTGGCCACCTCCACCTTAGGACCTTCGTTGTATGGTTCCACCAACACCCACTCCTCCGGGTGGTAAAGTCTAGGGGGCACCCTGACCCAGACCATCGCCTCGCTTCGAGCCGGGACGGACAAAGCATAACGGCAAGCCACTCTCCCAATGCTCTCCCGGTCCTCCTGCTGCTCGGCCAGGCAAACTCGGCGACAGTCCGCTCGAATACGCTCCCATTCTCTACTCTCAGGTGTCGCAGTTGCTCGGGCAGGCCCACTCTGGAACAGCTCTTCCCAGCATTCGGAGATGACATTCATGCCCAATAGGGCGCGATGAGACCCCAGACACACGTCACGAACCACCACCACTCCCTTCTGGGGTACAACCATACCGTGGATTTCTAGGTCTGCCACCACATATCCCACATACGGGATGTCGAGCCCATTGGCCCCCCGCAGAGTTAACCAGGGGGCCTCAGTCGTCGGCCGGCCCTGGGTGCCGAATAGTTCCTGAACTAGGCTCTCCGCAAACAGAGTGACTTGCGATCCCGTGTCCAACAAACATTGTACCTTCTTGTTATTGACTCGAACCGTGATAACCGGACAGCAGCCCACCAGGCGTTCCTTAGACAGTCCAGGAGAAGGAGGGTCTGAAAAGGGGGTCCCGACCACTTGACCCACAGTGGCCGGAGACTCTAAAAACCCCCTTGTGAAGCGCGTCTGGAAGGGCACTGACGGATGTAATGTCCAGCTTCTCCACAACCGTTACAGATGGGACGCCCCTGTTCGTCCCACTGGAATCGGGGACCCATAGTTCGAGCAAAACGACGCTCTGGAGGGCGATTCCCGTCAGAGTAGGCCCGCTCCCGCGGTGCAGGAAGTGAATGGAGGCGTTCTCGGTGGAGTTCTTCGATGACAGACTTGGACAAATCAGACATTTGTTCACGGATATCCCTTTTCAATTCTTCCCGGAGGGCATGCTTCCAATCTGAAGTTGCAGGGGCCGAAGGCCCACTAACAGCGTTCGCAGCCAGACAGCTGGGAGGATCCACACCTTCGGTGTGATCACGCTCAAGGGCTAGAGCCTCTCGCCGCAATTCTTCGAACGTGAGGTCAGAATCCCGTCTCAGTTGCACCCGCAGACTCTGACGCACGGGGCCCTCCCGTAATCCTAACAGGAACTGATCTCGCAATAGGGTCTCCTCGTCGCCCAGGCCGTGGTCCTGTCTCCCCCTTAGCCTGGTAAACTGTTCCCTCAGTTGCAACGCGAATGGCCGAACAGTTTGTCGAGGCCCTTGTCTACAATTAAAGAATTGTGTTCTCAAGACAGCTACCGGGGTGGTGTCTCCGTATTGTACCGTGAGGAAATCAAAGATGGCTCGAACCGTGGTGCGGGTTGCTTCCGGTGCTGCCTGTACTTCTCTTCTTGCTTCTCCCTCTAATGAATTTAACACGAACTGTACCTTCTGCAGGGCATTTAGCCCTTGGAGCCCTGCCAGGTATTCCACCTGGGCCTTCCATGCTGACAGACTTAATTCCGACCCCGGACCACCATACTTCTGGGCCCACGGAGCCCCCATAAAGAAAGGCATGACCGGCTGCCGAGCCACTAGCTCTTCTTCCTCTGCCATTTAGGTCCTTGATCGCTCCACTCGAGGCGGAATCCTGCCGACTACGCCAAGTTCTGTCACAGGTCGGGGTGGGCCGAGCCAGACTGCACCCACCCCTGGAGACCGGGTACCACCTCGAGGAGCGTGCCAAGGAACAAGACGGACAAGAGGAGTAAGGAATAACAATTTCTTTATTGAGTTAAAAGCAAAATTTGAAAAGTCCTAATTAAAATCTTCCTTCTGGTCGCCAGTGGCAATTCGATAGCCCCTCCTGGGCCAAGGAGGACGGGACGCTCGTGACAGCCCTGCAGCTCGTTGGAGAGGGATCGAAGGGGGACTCACACCGTCCGGTAAGTCACTGGGTAAGTACTCACGGCGAGGATGGAGCTGGCCCCGGATGCTGCCCCGAGGTAGGTATCCAGAGAGTGCTGGGACGGGAGAGAACCTTGAACAACCGGACGACACTTCGATCGAGGTAAGTACCACAGCTACTCGCTTTCCTTCTCAGCGGCGGCAGCCGCTTGTAACGTGAGCACGGAGGGCCACCAGGCCAGAGGACACTTTAAGTGAGACACTCCCTCTTTGCTGTGCACTGCAACGATACGACAGGGTTCGTCAGTCAACAGTATGCAAACACTTGACAAGGATACTTCTCTCCTTCCGAACAGGACGGGGGCTTCGATGGGGCATGTGGAGACCACCAGACGGGGGGGACACGTCGAGCAAGACACTCCACTTCAACAGTGCGCTGTAACCAGGTAACAAGGTTTAACTATTCAACAATCTACGAACGTTCAGTTGAAATACCTTCTCTCTTCCTACACAGGACAGGAGCTTTCGTTGGAACGAGTGAAGACCACCAGGCAGGAAGGATGCTCCAAGCGAATCACGCCGCTTCAGCTGTACACTGTAACACTTCAACAGGATTCAACCATTCAACAGTAGATGAAACATTCGGCTGCAATACCCTCTCTCGTTCTGTACAGGGCGGAGGCTTCCAGTGGAGACAGGTGGGGACCACCAGACGGAGAGGGCACTTCGAGGGAGACACTCCACTTAACTGTACACTGTAACCAGGTAACAGGATTCAACTTCCCAACAGCATATGGAACGTTTCAATTACAATACCTTCTCTCTCTTTCTGAACAGGACAAGCCTTCAATGGGACATGTAGAGACCACCAGACGAAGAGGACACTTGAGCGGGGACACTCCACTTCGGCTGTGCACTGTAACCAGGTAGCAGGGTTTAACTGTTTCAACAGCGTATCAAACGTTCATTCAAATACCTTTTCCTTTTCCGAACAGGACAGCGACTTTCAATGGGACATGTGGAGACCACCAGACGAAGAGGACACTTGAGCGGGACACTCCACTTCGGCTGTGCACTGTAACCAGGTAGCAGGGTTTAACTGTTCAACAGCATATCAACCGTTCATTCAAATACCTTTTCCGAACAGGACAGCGACTTTCAATGGAACATGTGGAGACCACCAGACGAAGAGAACACTTGAGCGGGACACTCCACTTCAGCTGTGGGCTGCAACAATGTAACAGGAATTAATAGATCGGCAGCATTAACAGAGCGAGGCTGTCTCGAATAGTAAGTTGGGCGCTTGATGTAACAAACCCTGTTCAGAAACAGCGGATGAAAGACTATAGAGGAGAGTGCACAGCAGACTATTAATACTTCTCCACACGATAAACCTCACTCCATCACACAAACCAGGTGAATTGTCACTTCAGGCACTGCATTCCACTCGCACACCGTGCATTCGGGCCAGCACTCGCCCACCGGTCTTTCTCCCACCGGATAAACGCTCGTCTCTCACAAGGGCTCAACTTCTCTCCAGAGACAGCAGAAAACGGGTACAGCAATCATCACATCCAGCAAGGGGAGGACAAAGTTAGAGACAGATCAACAATTCACTCGGTGTACTGGTTCACTCGTGCTACACACTTTCCAAACTCTCAACACCACTTCAGTGTTAGTGCATATAAACAACGGATCTGATACTCATCACTTTGCGTCTTTCCCACCGCTGACAATATTCCTTGGGTTTCTGTTGACAAACACTTCACTCTCCTCTGTCCGTTTCTCAGCTTCAGTCTTCGCTCATTTCACAGCCCAGCCTCAAATCCAAACAACCCGCCGCAAAGAACACAGTATCTCACGACAAGAGAACCACCCTCACGGGAGGAGAACCACCCAGCAGTCTGCTTCCTCTCTCTTTTTAAAGCCCCATCTGAATCTGTGTTCCTCTCCCAACGCTCTCTGTTAATTACTCCACACCTGCGGTCAATTGGGCCATTAGCATCGCTGCCATAGCAACAGATTTGCGGTGTAATGAGACGGGCATCCACAGGAGGTCTCCAAATAGCACTGTATTCACAAGGGTTTTTAATCTCTTTTCTAATTATTTTTGTCACCCCGTGACACAGTCAGTAACAAAATAAAAACAAACAATCGAATTACAAATAGGACAAATATATACAATATAGAACAAAGAAAGGCTACAAATGAAATAAACAGTGTTTTTAGAGTTTTTCGGGTATCTAACAGTACAGAAATTTGAATAAAGTAATCAAATGTGAAAAAAGCATATTCATTACTGTATGAATTATATATAGATGGATATTTTCTAAAGTTGAAAAGGGTAGCCTATTTAGTCAAGAGCAGTGAGTATTTATTTCTCCTTTGTTTGATTAGCATTAAAACACAGAAGCAGGTTTATCAAACTGCTGCCCCTTTAAGACCGAACGCACAGACCGCACTTGAACATGCTACGTTCATTTGAGATATAACCGACTTTGTTTACTATAGGATACTCACCAAGACGGGCGTTATTACATTGTGTGTGAATTCGTCCGTACAAGCGCAAGACGTGAAAGACAATTTAATTCAGTATTCGCGCTGAGACGCTGGTTTGTGGGGCGCGCGCTTCGGATGTTTGCGTTCATGAAACTTCTTAACCTGCACACGTCCTGTAATAACGTAGGGAACCACTCGTTATACTTCAGTCAGGTAACAGTTCATGTTTTACTTTACTTAGGCTACATATACGATTTAGTTTTCATCCAAATAACATGTCCTGAGTGAACGATCAGCAATCAAGAGCATTCAACAGAAGTGCGCTCGCTCTCTCGCTCTCTCTCTCGTCAGTTAACGTTAATAATAAGCTAAAGCTACATGCCTCGTTTAATTTCGTTGCCATTGACATCCGACTGAACAAACTTTCCACTGATGTCTCGTCTGTTTAAACTAAGGCATGTGCTCGACCAGCTCGCGCGTCTATGCCTCAGTTCACCTCGACAAAGCACTCGCGGCGGCCAGTTTCGTTTCGCAAAATGGACGTGGTATCGGTGCGTGGTATCGGCGAATTTTTATGAGTACGAGTACGAGTATTTGAGGACAGTATCGGCCCGATCCCCGATGCCAGTATCGGTATCGGGCCATCCCTAACTTCAACGTCATCGAGCCACCTCTAAATATTGTTCAAATGAGCTCATATTTTGCCTGAAATATTTTTTCATGTATTGGAACAATTTGAGGGGGTCAGACAATTATAAATCAAAACTTGAAAAATAAGGGCCACCTTACTGTCCAGCCCCGAGTTTCCTGATATGCTGGTCCCGTCCAGCCCCGAATTTTCCAATCCTCTGGTCCTGCCCAGCCCAGAGTCTTCTTCGCCGCTGGTCCTGCCCAACCCAGAGCCCTCTTTGTCGCTGGTCCTGCCCAGCCCAGAGCCCGCTGATCCTGCGCCAGAGCCCGCTGATCCTGCGCCCCTGTCCAGCCCCGAGTTTCCTGATATGCTGGTCCCGTCCAGCCCCGAGTTTTCCAATCCTCTGGTCCTGTCCAGCCCAGAGTCCTCTTCGCTGCTGGTCCTGCCCAGCCCAGAGCCCGCTGATCCGGCGCCAGTCCTGCCCAGTCCTGAGTACAGGGAGTCCAGTCCCGAACGCCAAGAGCCAATCTTTGTGACTGTCAAGTTCCCCATAAAAATGTTGGGGGGGGGGGGGGGGGGGGGGGGGGGGGGGGTGCAGTACGTCCTCTAAGGTGGTTCTGTCACGTTTTGATGTGTTGAGTTCTGTTCTGTGATCTTGTTTCCCCCCGTCTTTTTGATTTTGGTTTAATCCTGTTAGTTTTTCCCTGTCTGTTTAATTAGAAATTCCCATCACCTGTGTCTTGTTAATTATCCCGTTAGCCCTAGTATATTTAAACCCTGTGTTTTCCCTCAGTGTTGAGGGAAAAATAAACTCAGGTCGCTTCATAAAACGGAGGTTAATCCACTGGAGTCACATGGATTACTTTGTATCAGTTCTACCCATATTTCGCTCAGCCCTACATTTTAATGATGTCTTTACTACCTTTCTGGACCTTGAAAGTGGTAGTTGCGAAAGCTGTCAATGGAGGGACCAAAAACTCTCAGATTTCATTCAAAAGATCTGTTCCGACTGAGAAACAAAATCAACATGAGTGTGGATAATTAATGACAGAATTTTCATTTTTGTATTAACTAACCCTTACAGAAAATAAGCATATTAAGAAATCCATTCTATGTGTATATGATTTTACTGGATTTGTATTACTCTTGCAAAATATATTACACAACATGAGTCTATGATTATGTCCTTTATTAAGGTCAAAGTGATGTGTCTGAAAGCCCTTCCAGCAACCGACTGTCCTCAAATACACCCTGTAACAGTCCTGATGAAATGTCCCTTTCTGGTGAGTACTGAATGTCTTTAATGGGGCATTTAGCTCTATATTAGATCTACTTCTAGTATTTCAGGAAAGTTTGATGAATTTTGTCACATTTTTCACGTAAGATTCGTAGGGTGGACATTTAATTCATCACACCTGAATTTGCTTGTTAGGTGTTTTTCAATGATATACCCAACCTTAAATAATGTTCACACACTCTTGTACAAGCCATCATTTATTGGAAGACCATAATATATTATAAAACAGGATGGAAATATATGAGGCTCTTCCAGCTCTGGCATCTCCTAGTGTATCATCTGTTTCTTTGATGGATTGAAACATTACCTAACCCACACCCCAAATTTTACAGTGTGTGGAAAAATAGATGGCTTTACAGTGCATGTAGCATAATTTCATACTTTCAACTTTCAACTTTCATTTCATAACAGCCTATGTTCTTTGTGTACTTCTGCATCTCTTTAGGTGCCTACAGCTCAGCAAGTTCAAACTCAGTGTCAACTGCCTGACAACAGCTGGCATTATAGTTTTGAAATTCTTTGGAAGATACCATCTAAGATCATCGGAAAACTGGAAACCGGGATGTGACCAACAAAAAGTGAGAGACTTGAAATTATGACTGATAGTGAGTGAAATATTAACAGTATGTCCAACACCCGGGAAGAAACACATCAGTGAGATTACCAGAGAGATGGCCAAGGCGTATCCTGGAGCATTCAGATGTCATTGAAGGTGAAATTGTAGACCGTGGGTATGATTCAGGCATCAAACAGATGATCAGCAGAATGGATAATGTGAGGAGAGGAAACGCATCACTTTCTTTGAAGAGACAAGTTTGACCCATGCTTTTTTGCTTAAGGGTGAAGACCCAACTCTATGCATGTTTTGTAAAATTCCCTTATCTGTTAAACATATTTTATTGGATTGTCCTGGACTTATTACAAGCAGAATGTTCTTTTATGAAGTTATTTCACTTAAGGACATATTTAATGAGATTATGCCTGAAAAGGTTTTTTATCATATGTTAATTTTAAAAATCTTATATAATATGACTTGCTGTGTTTTTTTAATTATTTTTATTTTTTTATTGTATTTATGATATTTGTATTTTTGTAATTGAATTTTTGCCATGAAAATAGCTTTGAATGCTGACATGGCATTAAATAAAATAATCTGAATCTGAATCTTTGAAGAGACAAGCTGTTAGCAACAGTGAAGGTGAAGATAATCCATGTAGAAAGAAAACACTAGACACCTATGGGTGGAAAACACTACCACCTAATGAAACGCCTGATTCCCAGAAACGTGTACAGGAGGAATTGAAGAAAATGTACAAAGAAAGGTGCTCTGACACCAAAGGTATTGAGAACAGGATGAGGGCCACCTTCACCCAAAGAAAAGACATCATCAGTGGTATTGAGACCTCTGATTTGACACATGAATGGCCATATATATTTGAGACAGTTGGCATGAAGACTAATTTTAAAGAGCTTACAGTAATGGACATTGATAAAACCAAAGTAAGTAAGTGTGTAAGGTTTGTGTCCTACTTCAGGTGTAGTGACGACAGCAAATATGGAGACCATCTTCAGAGAAATATCACAAGAATGTGGATGACATCAACACTGCTGGGTTTCTTCAGCTAGTTCTCAAGTACTTCAGCGAGAGAGAGGACCAGATGTTCTATAAAGTGGATCAGACAACCCTGCCCTCTGAAGTGGACTGTGCTGAACTATCAAGGACACACTGCATAATTGTGTGTGGTATGTTTGAATATTTTTCAAGTACAACTATATTTAATAATTGCTGGAATTCATGTTCTTTGGGCTCAGTTTGTCACAGTGTTATAGATCCCTTATTTTTTCTTATGCATCTGTTACAAGAGGAAGTTCTCCTTTTAATGCAGAATACTTTTTGTTATCTGTGGACCAAGTCATAGTCTTCAGTGATGCTGTCATGTTGATGTTTGCCTCAGACTACTGCTTGAACATGTCATTACCCAGCAGACCAAGGAGCAACCCTGGAGTTCTTGCAGAGGTAAAAAAGCAGCAATGTCAGTCAACAACCTATCACATTCTCTCTCACTCTCACTCTCTCTCACACACACACACACACACACACACACACACACACACAACATCCTCACACACTCTCAACAACCTATCACATTCTCCCTTTCTCTTTCTCTCTCTCTCTCACTCTCTCACTCTCTCTCTCTCACACACACACACACACACACACACACACACACACACACACACACACACACACACACAACATCCTCACACACTCTCTCTCTCTCAATCACTCACACGCATCCTTACATACACTCTCTCACACACTCACACACATCCTCACACTCACTCTCACACATCCTCACACTCACTCTCTCACACATCCTCACATACACTTTCTCTCACACATCCTCACATACACTCTCTCTCACACACATCCTCACATACTCTCTCTCTCTCTCTCTCTCTCTCTCTCTCTCTCTCTCTCTCTCTCTCACACATCCTCACATACACTCTCTCTCACACATCCTCACATACACTCTCTCTCTCACATCCTCACATACACTCTCTCTCTCACATCCTCACATACACTCTCTCTCTCACATCCTCACATACACTCTCTCTCTCACATCCTCACATACACTCTCTCTCTCACATCCTCACATACACTGTGTGTATGTGAGGACATACACTTTCTCTCACACATCCTCACATACACTCTCTCTCACACACATCCTCACATACTCTCTCTCTCTCTCTCTCTCTCTCTCTCTCTCTCTCTCTCTCTCACACATCCTCACATACACTCTCTCTCACACATCCTCACGTACACTCTCTCACACATCCTCACATACACTCTCTCTCTCACATCCTCACATACACTCTCTCTCTCACATCCTCACATACACTCTCTCTCTCACATCCTCACATACACTCTCTCACACATCCTCACATACACTCTCTCTCACACATCCTCACTCTCACACACTCTCTCACACATCCTCACTCTCACACATCCTCACACTCACTCTCTCACACATCCACTCTCTCACACATCCACTCTCTCACACATCCACTCTCTCACACATCCACTCTCTCACACATCCACTCTCTCACACATCCTCACTCTCACACATCCTCACTCTCACACATCCTCACATACACTCTCTCACACGCATTCCTCACATACACTCTCTCACGCATTCCTCACATACACTCTCTCACGCATTCCTCACATACACTCTCTCACACATCCTCACACTCACTCTCTCACACGCATCCTCACATACACTCTCTCACATACTCTCTCTCACACATTCTCACATACACTCTCTCACACATCCTCACATACACTCACTCTCTCACACATCCTCACATACACTCTCTCACAAGCATCCTCACATACACTCACTCTCACACACCCTCACACTCACACATCCTCACACTCACTCTCTCACACATCCTCACATACACACTCTCTCACACATCCTCACATACACACTCTCTCACACATCCTCACATACACTCTCTCTCACACATCCTCACATACACTCTCTCTCACACATCCTCACATACACTCTCTCTCACACATACACTCTCTCTCACACATCCTCACATACACACTCTCTCACACATCCTCACATACACTCTCTCACACATCCTCACATACACTCTCTCACACGCATTCCTCACATACACTCTCTCACACATATAAATGTAGCCTATACAAAATGGCATGTAAAACCATATGAAAGAACAATATCCATGTCTGCACAAAGAAATATGCCTCACTGTAAAATCCACAAACAACAGGATAAAGGACAAATGTCCGCGGTGGTAGACACATAATCAGGGCTGGACTGGGACAAAACAAATCGGCCCTGGCATTTTGGCCATAGGCTAATAATAATAGCACACTAATATACATAATATTGTAAAACAAAGAAGATTGTTTAAAGATGTGATTGGATGTCATTCCTCACATACACTCTCTCACGCATTCCTCACATACACTCTCTCACACATCCTCACACTCACTCTCTCACAGTGTTGGGGTAGTTACTCAAAAAAAGTAATTAGTTACTAGTTACTTCTGTAAATTGTAATGAGATTACTTTACTAGTTACTGCATTTGAAAAGTAACTTCACTACTTATTACTTTACTTTCCCATTTCTTAATTTACCCTGTAGATACGGACAAAAATCATAGCCCTATCATCACTTAGCATATCCGCATAGTGTTTATAAATGTAGCCTATACAAAATGGCATGTAAAACCATATGAAAGAACAATATCCATGTCTGCACAAAGAAATATGCCTCATTGTAAAATCCACGAACAACAGGATAAAGGACAAATGTCCGCGGTGGTAGACACATAATCAGGGCTGGACTGGGACAAAACAAATCGGCCCTGGCATTTTGGCCATAGGCTAATAATAATAGCAAACTAATATGCATAATATTGTAAAACAAAGAAGATTGTTTAAAGATGTGATTGGACCAGCCCAGTGTCAATCAAGAAAAGATCCAATGGGCCAAGGTGTTTCATGGGCTGGTCAGCTATCAGAAAAAAAACAAAAAACTGACACAGACTTTTTTAACTAATGCATTACACCGGCACGCATTTACTTAACCCAGCGCCGCCAATTAAGCAAAACGAATGGGCCGCCGATGTACGAGTTTTATGGTCCGTTAAGACAAAAAAAAAAAAGAGATGTCGATGTCAGCACACTGGGAATCTCCCGGTAGTCCCGATGGCCAGTACTTGCTGCCTGGGCATATAAAGTGCATTTCACGCGAATATTTTTGTCCTTTCGAGCAATAAACTGAAAGTAATGTGAATATCGCCACTGGCCGAAACCCCCTGTCTCCGTCTCCGTCTCCATCTCCATTTCCCGCTCCCCTTCGCACCGGCAGCTACGTCACTCAAATCCATCTCTATGACAACGGTTCAAGCGCGCGCACACACACACACACAGACAGACATGCACGCAGCACAAACAGATCAGAGCTTTACACGCAGGCAAACACGGCTTGGGTAACGCAGGAAAGCGCGTTCCTATAGTCTAGTAAAGTAGTGTAGTTACCGATATTTTTAGTGTAATGCGTTTACTTTATTTCGTTACCCAAAAAAGTAATATCGTTACTGTAATCCGTTACTTTGTAACTCGTTACCCCCAACACTGCTCTCTCACACATCCTCACTCTCACTCTCTCACACATCCTCACTCTCACTCTCTCGCCACACATTCTCACATACACTCTCTCTCACACATTCTCACATACACTCTCTCTCACACATTCTCACATACACTCTCTCTCACACATCCTCACATACACTCTCTCACACATTCTCACATACACTCTCTCTCATGCATCCTCACATACACTCTCTCACACATTCTCACATACACTCTCTCTCACACATTCTCACATACTCTCTCACACATCCTCACATACACTCTCTCACAAGCATCCTCACATACACTCACTCTCACACACCCTCACACTCACACATCCTCACACTCACTCTCTCACACATCCTCACATACTCTCTCTCACACATCCTCACATACACTCTCTCTCACACATCCTCACATACACTCTCACACATTCTCACATACACTCTCTCTCACACATCCTCACATACACTCTCTCTCACACATCCTCACATACACTCTCTCACAAACATCCTCACATACACTCTCTCACGCATCCTCACACTCACTCTCTCACGCATCCTCATATACACTCTCACATACACTCTCTCACACATTCTCACATACACTCTCTCACACATCCTCACATACACTCTCTCACACGCATCCTCACATACACTCTCTCACACATTCTCACATACACTCTCTCTCACACATTCTCACATACACTCTCTCACACATTCTCACATACACTCTCTCACACGCATCCTCACATACACTCTCTCACACATTCTCACATACACTCTCTCTCACACATCCTCACATACACTCTCTCACACATTCTCACATACACTCTCTCTCACGCATCCTCACATACACTCTCTCACACATTCTCACATACTCTCTCACACATTCTCACATACACTCTCTCTCACACATCCTCACATACATACTCTCTCACACATCCTCACATACACTCTCTCACACACATCCTCACATACACTCTCTCACGCATCCTCACACTCACTCTCTCACGCATCCTCACACTCACTCTCACACGCATCCTCACACTCACTCTCTCACACACCCTCACACTCACTCTCACTCACACTCACTCTCTCACACATCCTCACACTCACTCTCTCACACATCATCACACTCACTCTCTCTCACATACTCTCTCTCACACATCCTCACATACACTCTCTCTCTCTCTCTCTCTCTCTCTCTCTCTCACACATCCTCACATACACTCTCTCACACATCCTCACCCTCACACTCTCTCACACATCCTCACACTCTCTCACACATCCTCACACTCACTCTCTCACACATCCTCACACTCACTCTCTCACACATCCTCACATACACTCTCTCACATGCATTCCTCACATACACTCTCTCACACATCCTCACACTCACTCTCTCACGCATCCTCACATACACTCTCACACATTCTCACATACACTCTCTCACATGCATTCCTCACATACACTCTCTCACACATCCTCACACTCACTCTCTCACGCATCCTCACATACACTCTCACACATTCTCACATACACTCTCTCTCACACATCCTCACATACACTCTCTCACACGCATCCTCTCACACTCTCACACACATCCTCACATACACTCACTCTCACACACCCTCACACTCACACATCCTCACACTCACTCTCTCACACATCCTCACATACTCTCTCTCACACATCCTCACATACACTCTCTCTCACACATCCTCACATACACTCTCACACATTCTCACATACACTCTCTCTCACACATCCTCACATACACTCTCTCACACACATCCTCACATACACTCTCTCACACGCATCCTCACATACACTCTCTCACACATTCTCACATACACTCTCTCACACACATCCTCACATACACTCTCTCACACGCATCCTCACATACACTCTCTCACACATTCTCACATACACTCTCTCTCACACATTCTCACATACACTCTCTCTCACACATTCTCACATACACTCTCTCTCACGCATCCTCACATACACTCTCTCACACATTCTCACATACACTCTCTCACACATTCTCACATACACTCTCACACATCCTCACATACTCTCTCACACATCCTCACATACACTCTCTCACAAGCATCCTCACATACACTCACTCTCACACACCCTCACACTCACACATCCTCACACTCACTCTCTCACACATCCTCACATACTCTCTCACACATCCTCACATACACTCTCACACATTCTCACATACACTCTCTCTCACACATCCTCACATACACTCTCTCTCACACATCCTCACATACACTCTCTCACACACATCCTCACATACACTCTCTCACGCATCCTCACACTCACTCTCTCACGCATCCTCACACTCACTCTCACACGCATCCTCACACTCACTCTCTCACACACCCTCACACTCACTCTCTCACACATCCTCACACTCACTCTCTCACACATCATCACACTCACTCTCTCTCACATACTCTCTCTCACACATCCTCACATACACTCTCTCTCTCTCTCTCTCTCTCTCTCTCTCTCTCTCTCTCTCTCTCTCTCTCTCTCTCACACATCCTCACATACACTCTCTCACACGCATCCTCTCACACTCTCACACACATCCTCACATACACTTACTCTCTCACACATCCTCACATTCACTCTCTCACACATCCTCACATACTCACACATCCTCACATTCACTCTCTCACACATCCTCACATACACTCTCTCACACATCCTCACATACACTCTCTCACACATCCTCACATACACTCTCTCACACATCCTCACATACTCTCTCACACATCCTCACATACACTCTCTCACACATCCTCACCCTCACACTCACTCTCACACATCCTCACACTCACTCTCTCACACATCCTCACATACACTCTCACACACATCCTCATATACACTCACTCTCTCACACATCCTCACATACACTCTCACACGCATCCTCACATACACTCTCACACGCATCCTCACATACACTCTCACACATCCTCACACTCACTCTCTCACGCATCCTCACACTCACTCTCTCACACATCCTCACATACACTCACACGCATCCTCACATACACTCTCACACATTCTCACATACACTCTCTCACACACATCCTCACATACACTCTCTCACACACATCCTCACATACATTCTCACATACACTCTCTCTCACACATCCTCACATACACTCTCTCACACGCATCCTCTCACACTCTCACACACATCCTCACATACACTTACTCTCTCACACATCCTCACATTCACTCTCTCACACATCCTCACATACACTCTCTCACACATCCTCACATACACTCTCTCACACATCCTCACATACACTCTCTCACACATCCTCACCCTCACACTCACTCTCACACATCCTCACACTCACTCTCTCACACATCCTCACATACACTCTCACACACATCCTCATATACACTCACTCTCTCACACATCCTCACATACACTCTCACACGCATCCTCACATACTCTCACACGCATCCTCACATACACTCTCACACATCCTCACACTCACTCTCTCACGCATCCTCACACTCACTCTCTCACGCATCCTCACATACACTCACACGCATCCTCACATACACTCACACGCATCCTCACATACACTCTCACACATTCTCACATACACTCTCTCACACACATCCTCACATACACTCTCTCACACACATCCTCACATACACTCTCTCACACACATCCTCACATACTTACTCTCTCACACATCCTCACATTCACGCTCTCACACTTCCTCACATACACTCTCGCACGCATCCTCACATACACTTACTCTCTCACGCATCCTCACATACACTCTCTCTCACACATCCTCACACTCACTCTCTCACGCATCCTCACACTCACTCTCTCACGCATCCTCATATACACTCTCACACGCATCCTCACATACACTCTCTCACACATCCTCACATACACTCTCTCACACACATCCTCACATACACTCTCACACGCATCCTCACACTCACTCTCACTCACACTCACTCTCTCACACATCCTCACACTCACTCTCTCACACATCATCACACTCACTCTCTCTCACATACTCTCTCTCACACATCCTCACATACACTCACACTCTCTCTCTCTCTCTCTCTCTCTCTCTCTCTCTCTCTCTCTCTCTCTCTCACACATCCTCACATACACTCTCTCACACATCCTCACATACACTCTCTCACACATCCTCACCCTCACACTCTCTCACAAATCCTCACCCTCACACTCTCTCACAAATCCTCACACTCTCTCACACATCCTCACACTCTCTCTCACACATCCTCACACTCACTCTCTCACACATCCTCACATACACTCTCTCACATGCATTCCTCACATACACTCTCACACATTCTCACTCACACATTCTCACATACACTCTCTCACACTCTCACACACCCTCATACTCACACACCCTCACACTCACTCTCTCACACACCCTCACACTCACTCTCTCACACATCCTCACACTCACACACACATCCTCACATACACTCTCTCTCACACGCCTCCTCACATACACTCTCTCACACACATCCTCACATACATACACTCTCTCACACACATCCTCACATAGACTCACTCTCACACGCATCCTCACATGCACTCTCTCTCACACACATCCTCACATGCACTCTCTCACACATCCTCACATACACTCTCACACATCCTCACCCTCACACTCTCTCACACACATCCTCACATGCACTCTCTCACACACATCCTCACATACACTCTCTCTCACACATCCTCACATACACTCTCACACATCCTCACCCTCACACTCTCTCTCACACATCCTCACATACACTCTCACACATTCTCACATACACACTCTCTCACACATTCTCACATACACTCTCACACATCCTCACATACACTCTCTCACACGCATCCTCACACGCACTCTCTCTCACACTCTCACACACCCTCACACTCACTCTCTCACACATCATCACACTCACTCTCTCACACATCCTCACACTCACTCTCTCACACATCCTCACATACACTCTCTCTCACACATCCTCACATACACTCTCTCACACATCCTCACCCTTACACTCTCTCTTACACATCCTCACACTCACTCTCTCACACATCCTCACATACACGCTCACACGCATTCCTCAAATACACTCTCTCACACATCCTCACACTCACTCTCTCACACATCCTCACATACACTCTCTCTCTCACACATCCTCACATACACTCTCTCTCTCTCTCTCTCTCTCTCTCTCTCTCTCTCTCTCTCTCTCTCTCTCTCTCACATCCTCACATACACTCTCTCTCACACATCCTCACACTCTCTCACACATCCTCACATACACTCTCTCTCACACATTCTCACATACACACTCTCTCACACATTCTCACATACACTCTCTCTCACACATTCTCACATACACTCTCTCTCTCACACATCCTCACACACATCCTCACATCCTCACACACATCCTCACATACACTCACTCTCTCACACATCCTCACATACACTCTCACACGCATCCTCACATACACTCTCTCACACATCCTCACACTCACACACCCTCACACTCACACTCACTCTCTCACACACATCCTCACACTCACTCTCACACATCTTCACATACACTCTCTCACACACATCATCACACTCACACACCCTCACACTCACTCTCTCTCACACACCCTCACTCTCTCTCACACACCCTCACTCACTCTCACACACCCTCACACTCTCTCTCACACATCCTCACACTCTCTCACACATCCTCACATACACTCTCACACACATCCTCACACTCACACACCCTCACACTCACACGCATCCTCACATGCACTCTCTCACACACACCCTCACACTCACACATCCTCACACTCACTCTCACGCATCCTCACATACAGTCTCTCACACATCCTCACATACACTCTCTCTCACACATTCTCACATACACTCTCTCACACATCCTCACACTCACTCTCTCACACATCCTCACATACACTCTCTCTCTCACACATCCTCACATACACTCTCTCTCTCTCTCTCTCTCTCTCTCTCTCTCTCACACTCTCTCTCACACATCCTCACACTCTCTCACACATCCTCACATACACTCTCTCTCACACATTCTCACATACACTCTTCTCTCACACATTCTCACATACACACTCTCTCACACATTCTCACATACACTCTCTCTCTCACACATCCTCACACACATCCTCACATACACTCACTCTCTCACACATCCTCACATACACTCTCACACGCATCCTCACATACACTCTCACACACACCCTCACACTCACACACCCTCACACTCACACATCCTCACACTCACTCTCACGCATCCTCACATAGTCTCTCACACATACACTCTCTCTCACACATTCTCACATACACTCTCTCACACATCCTCACATACACTCTCTCACACATTCTCACATACACTCTCTCTCACACATTCTCACATACACTCTCTCACACATCATCACATACACTCTCTCACACATCCTCACATACACTCTCTCTCACACATCCTCACACTCACACACCCTCACACTCACTCTCTCACACACATCCTCACACTCACTCTCACACACCCTCACACTCACTCTCACACATCTTCACATACACTCTCACACACATCCTCACACTCACTCTCTCACACACCCTCACACTCTCTCACACATCCTCACACTCTCTCACACATCCTCACATACACTCTCTCACACATCCTCACATACACTCTCTCACACGCATCCTCACATACACTCTCTCACACGCATCCTCACATACACTCACTCTCACACACGTCCTAACACTCACACACCCTCACACTCACTCTCACACACCCTCACACTCACTCACACATCTTCACACACACCCTCTCACACATCCTCACATACACTCTCTCACACGCATCCTCACACTCACTCTCTCACACATCCTCACATACACTCTCTCACACGCATCCTCACATACACTCTCTCACACGCATCCTCACATACACTCTCTCACACGCATCCTCACATACACTCTCTCACACGCATCCTCACATACACTCTCACACACGTCCTAACACTCACACACCCTCACACTCACTCTCTCAAACCCTCACACTCACTCTCTCACACATCCTCACATACACTCACTCTCTCAAAAACTTTCTTGCACTCACTCTCTCACATGCATCCTCACACTCGCTCTCTCAAACACACCCTCACATACACTCACAACATACACATACACAAACACTCACAACATACACTCTCACGTGCACATGTGGCCAATGTTCACAACAAGCATCCCCTGTGCAAATTTCCACTCTTCTGCTACTTTTATTGCTAATATATTAAGAGCATATTATACATACTGAGGTTTCTTTTTTCTTTTATTTTGTATTCGACAGATGCCTTTTCAAAATAAATCCAGAGAAGGGATCAAAAGTAGAAAAGAGCACATCAAGAAAGCAACTGGCAGTCAGTCCAAAGGTTCTTTCACTGATCACCAAAATTGCGGACTATGAATGGATGGAGTAAAAACTTTTGGAAGAGTGTCAAATCTCCCTCCATTACCTTGCAGAAATTCTTGGCAGTGTCACAGATTTTGAAACCACTTGTTTGAACACTTCTTTTCATGGTTTAATTATTTGTTTTTGTTTTTTAATTCTGTTGATGACTAATTTATCTGTTGACAATTTTTTTATATTGGTGTATTGTTGTAGTTATGAACTAGAACGAGTTACACTAATTGTTATATTGGTATATTGTTGAATTTATTAACTGATTTTTATATCGGTATATTGTTGCAGTTGTGAAATAAGTTTTGCACTTGAGGCTGATTACTTGAATTGTAGCAGTGTTCAATCCTATTGGTAATTTCATGGTTTTTACATACATTTTCACAATATTTTAAGATCCTTAATTAAATATTAAAAAGCTAAAAAAAAATACAGAATTTTATGTAAAATTTCAGCAAAAAAAAAGTATTTTGAATAAAGGAAATTTACTGTAATTTTACGTGCTGGTTGGTGTTACTTTTTTTTTTTGGCACCCCAGCTTTACAGGGATTTTTTTACAGTGCAGGACAACACACCGAATACGTGGCACCATTACATAAAGTTCACATGATCCCCCTAAAGCAAAATACATTCACTAACCTCATAAAACCAGTTTAAAGGACATCAGTTAAATAATGAAGTTTAAAATGCAATGTTTGGAATGTAGCTTGTTGCAGGCAAATATGACAAGATAAGTAAACAGAAAATTCTGATCTAAGCCAACCTTGTAATTTTTGAAACTACGTCCTCTAAGTATTATTATTTTTATTTTATTTGAGTTTTGAAAATGATTCAATGAGAGTCAAGGTGAGTATGTAGCATTTCAAGCATAACTGTAAAAAGAAATGTAAGGTTAATTATTCCCCTAAGCGAAATGTTTTCTTTAAATTATACTTTAAACAAACCCAGTTTAAAGCTACACTGTGTAACTTTTTAAGTTGATTCTTAGCAAAAAACACTTTGTTCTATCAAAAGTATATGTGCTCATTCATGTGTAATTACTTCCACCAACTAATAAAGTATTCTCGTAAGCGTAAAATCTGCCATTTAGAATACATACGAGCGAGTCGCTCGAATGGCGGCAGCCATGTTGCGCATCCATCTTGAAAATACATTCGCCAAAGAGGGGCATACCTGGAAATTCAAGCTTCGTCTTTTGCGCTTTACTCTCAGTGGCACCGTGACGAATGCGAGGGGGAGATTACTCACGACTGCCGGCAGATTTGAAAGATTGAAAGGCGCAATTGGAAGCCATGTTAATCTTGGAATAATACGGCCACTGTAGGAGTTAAAACGACCTCGGAATTGAAAGGAACAGAAACTAATATTCACTGGGTAGTCATATACAATTTCACCGCTAGATGGGGGGAAATATCACACAGTGTAGCTTTAAAGCATCTTGAGGCCAACAATTAGAGAATCCAGCTTAAAATGTGTGATGAAATTATAAAATGCTGAATTATGCTGATAAGAATCATAAAATATGTCTAAAACCTGTTCACGAGTTCACACTTACATACAATTAGAGGGAGTAAAGTTTAATGTGTATTTGGCGTGCTGTCCGGGGGGAGGGAGGGCTCCGAGCTCAGAGTTCGGCCCGAACCCAGAGTACTCCCCCGTATGTAAGTGGTTAGCACTAGATGTGTGCGGGGTGATGGAGGGATGCTGCTAAACTGTCAATGAATTGAGGCGAGACTGCTGAATATATATACACCTCTTATCGTTGATTGCTGAGTGCTCTCCACTCGTGTTAATTATCTGAATGTGCTCCTCCTGAACTTTTTTATTAAAACATAATATATTTCAGGCTAGCTTTTGAACCTTTCAAACAATTATTTAACATGCAAGTTTTTGTTATTAAACATTAAAAGCAATTCATATTCAGGTTTGGGGTAAACCATGTTGAGTTATTCATCCATCCATCCATCCATCCATCCCACTTCTCATACGTATTGGGTCACATGGAGGCAGAGAAATACTCTGAACAGGTACTACATGTACTACAGAATTGAAAAAAATTAAATAAAAATAGCTGTTGGTCCAACAAAGAATTCAATTAAGGATCTTGTTACTTATGCCAAAGAAACACATTCATAATTTTCTTAAAAAATTAAATAAAATAAAAAACAATCAAGAAAGTGCAATGGAGTTTCAAAACTCCATTCAAACACAATTGATTCCAGATTGTATTTCCCATCAATACTCTAAAAAAGGTTAACTATTTGTTTAATTTGTTTAGTGAAAATAAAATATTCAGTCCTTTGTATGAAAATTTGAATGTGGTCACGTAAGGTCAAGTGAGAAAGTTTTCTGTTGTCTCTACACAGTATTAACTTTACAATTTGCATGAACTATTTGTAAAAACATTGGTTTATTAATTTCATTTGGCATTTTTTGTTTGTTTGTTTTATATGAAAGTATGAACCTACCATCATAAACATTTAAGATCAGCAAGCAGTGAAACCTCTTTGCAAAAACACATACATCTTTGACAAATTCCTCATAGACATCATAATTTATGATGACCTTAGGAAGATCAAAGCAAAAGGTCAAAAACACACCAAACAGACAAACCCCACCCAAAATATTTAGGTATAAATAGACACAACAACACACAAAATGTTTGTTCCACAAAAACGCAGTTCCTCGTATTTGTTCTTCAGAAATCTTCTTTGGACATTTTGGTAAGATTCATTGCCACATTACCAAAAAACAGTGCATTTTTAGTAGTAGTAATTGTTGTTTTTGCTGCTGTTATTTGTTTGTTTGTTTATTTGCCATTTTATATATATTATATATGATATATGATATATTTTGTCTTTTACAGACAACGCTGTGACAGACCAACAAAAGGATGGGGATATCTGTCCCATTATATATTATAGCACTGCTGTCTTTTCTTGCCAGTAAGTCAGGAAGTTTTTGACTAAATATGACACTAATTGTAACTCACTGATAAATTATGAAATTAATTAAACCATTTAATGACTCAGATTTGGCTGTTAAGTAATTAAATTAAATAAATATCTTCTATATACTTTTTGATACGAAAGCTTAAGATTAGCCCTGAAACTAACTGTTCTGTTCTCACTCCACCAGGCAAAATAACTGGAGCAAAAGGTAATGACAATTATGATAAATATGTGATTGTTTTTGTTCAGAATGTGCTGAAGTAAGATGAATCATGCTTTCTTTCAAATATAATAGGCATTCAAACACTCTAATAACAATACATGATTGTAAAAATAGCAGAACTGTTGTAGAGTATATGTTGTGCAATATTCAGGCCCGGTTTCAAAGACAGGGCTTATATTAAGCCAGGATAAGATCTTAGTTCAAGGGATTTGAGTAGCCTTTAGATACTGCCTTAGAGAAAAAAAGAAAAGAAAAACATTACTGGTGTTCATCTTGAGACAAAACAATGGCACTGACATATTTTAAGATACATCAATGCAAGTTGCTTTCAGTTAAAACAGCTCAAACATGTATTTTAGTCTGGGACTAGCTTAAACCTTGTCTGTGAAACCGGGGGATAGTTTTCTAAGTAGTCAAAGAAAGTACATATGTTCAGGGGCTAACTATATTTTGCTAACATTAGGAGCTGAGACCCTGGTCCATTTTAAATGTTAGCAAAATACTAGGATTTAATTAACTTGTCCCAGATAAACTACATTTCAAGCCCCACATTATGCTGGTATACGCTTCTTACTGAGGTCGAGGTTGATTGATCAACCTTGGTTAAATGATGTTACTCTGAATCTTGTTGAGCATAAGTGGCTTAAAGATCAATTGCAAGTATCTTATGATATTTTTAGATAATCTTTGTTAATCTACCAAAATGCAAAATGCTTGCCTGTGCATTTGGAAGGGTGTGTGCATTCTTTGAGTCAGTGATGTAAGGTTTCATGCGATTGTAATGAATGATTTTTGCTTTTGTATGAGGTCTGCCTTTACTGAATGTAAATACATATTTCCATATATTTATGATCAATATATGATATGGTGTATAATATGAAAAATATATGAAATAATATTTTGCTTTAATATAATGCTATATATTACAATATATTGAATAATACATAAAGAATTGCTGCTGCAAAATGTAATTAGTTGAGTGTAGTTAGAAAACGTGGAAAATGATTGCCTTAAATTTTCTCAAGGATGTTTTACTCAAAGTCATACGTTTCTAATATAAAAACATACAAACGAGTGTCAGGACAATGATAGACATTAAGTGTGCAATAATTTGTAGCCTATTTATTAAATAAGGTGACGCATTGCTGCCACATACATATTATTTTTCCACTCAATTATGTCGTAATAATGAGATGTTATGTCGTTAAAACAACATATTTTCTCATAATAACGTACTCGGTTACTAATGTAACCTCGGCTCTCTCTAGAAGAGGGAACGAGTACTGCGTAAGTATCTTACGCTAGGGGAAAATCCCTTTTCCGCGAGATATTGAAGCCAAAAAATTATCCTTAATTTTGTATTATTGTAAAACGCGTTGCGGCAGCATACATACATAGGCAAGACGGCTCGTGTGCCTATTGGCTGTTCTGCGGCAACTGCAGCAGCCTATCGAGCGAGGCCTAGCGTGACGTCAGACCCAATGAGGGTGCTTCGCGCCCACTGTGTCACGTCCCGCCGAAACGGGCGTGGCTTAGGCCTATAAATCCAGCTCGCAGGCAGCTGATATCTGTTTTTTCATCGCCGAAGCTAACCAGAGCTGCATGCATGCACGGCAAGATACGCAGTACTCGTTCCCTCTTGTAGAGAGAACCGAGGTTACGTTAGTAACCTTATAAATGTATACGGGGAGGCCCAGCCTGCCGCCATACATATATCTTGCAAGGCAATCCCACTTGACCAGGCCCACGATGAAGCCATGCTTCTCGTGGAGTGCGCTCTGACGCCCAACGGGCACTGCATACCATTGGAAGTGTTGGGGCGTCAACTATCCATCTGGATAGGCTCTGTTTCGACGCAGCTAGTCCCTTGGAACGTCCGCTGAACGAAACGAAGAGCTGCTCCGTCTGATGAGCGAGACACATAAGCTCTTAATGCCCTGACTGGACAAAGGAAGCTCGCGTCTCCTTCCTCGTCAGAGACCGGTAGGGCTGACAGGGAAATGACCTGCGCCCTAAACGGTGTGTTGAGGGATTTTGGAACATAACCGTGCTTAGGTTTGAGTATAACTCTTGAGTCATTAGGCCCAAACTCCATGCACGTCGCGCTTACTGAGAGCGCGTGTAAGTCCCCTATGCGCTTCACTGAAGCGAGAGCCAGAAGAAACACTGTCTTGAAAGACAGGTGTTTAAGATCAATCGTCTGTAAAGGCTCGAATGGGTCACCTTTCAAGGCTTCCAGCACCGTAGAAAGGTCCCATACAGGGACTGAGGGAGGTCTGGGAGGATTCAGTCTCTTAGCTCCTCTAAGGAAACGGATGACTAAATCGTTCCTTCCTATTGACTGACCAAGCGTTGTTTTTGAGAACGCTGCTATGGCCGCCACTAAACCTTGAGCGTGGAAGGGGTCCTGCCCTTGTCCAACAGCTCTTGTAGGAAGGAGAGAACCTCCGTCACCCCACAGTCTGGGGGCGACACGCCACGAGCTGTGCACCAGCTGGAGAACACTGACCATTTCGAGGAATAGAGACGTCGCGTAGACGGAGCTCTAGCCTGCGTGATCGTGTTTAACACTCCGCTTGAGAGGTCAGCGGGTACCCGTTGATGGCCCAAACATGGTCCGGGCGCGGATGCCAAATCGAGCCCTTGGCCTGAGAGAGGAGGTCCCTCCTCACTGGCACTGGCCATGGGGCAGTGCTCGCTAGCTGCATCAGAACTGGGAACCAGGGTTGGTTTTTCCAGCACTGCGCTACGAGTAGCACTGAGCATCCTTCTTCCCTGATCCGTTCTATCACCTGAGGCAGGAGAGAGACGGGAGGAAAGGCATAGAGCGGGCGGCGGGGCCATACATGAGCCAGCGCGTCCCTGCTCTTGGAGAAAAATTCCAGACAGTGAGCGTTTTCTTGAGACGCGAACAGGTCTACTTCAGCTGGACTGTCTGTGGGTGTAGAGACCACTCGCCTGTCGGAACATTGTTCCTGGACAGTCTGTCCGGTCCTACGTTTAGGAGCCCTGGCACATGCGCTTCTCTCAGCAAGAGCAGGTTGCGCTGAGCCCACACCAGGAGGCGTTCTGTCAGCCTGTGCAGGTTTCGGGACCTGAGGCCACCCTGGCGATTTATGTAGGACACCACTGACATGTTGTCCGAGCGGACCAGGACGTGGTGTCCTCGTATTTGGGGACAAAAACGCGTCAGCGCGTTGTCTACTGCCAGCATTTCAAGGCAGTTTATGTGTAGAAGCTTCTCCCGTTCTGACCATTGGCCGAAGAATATCATAGACAGCGAGTCCAGTTCTGTGCCCAGAAAAGATATTATCTGTCTGGGGGACAGAGAACTCTTCGCCCAATTGACTCTGAGACCCAGATTCTCGAGGTGATCGAGTAAAATGGTCCTGTGCTCTATGAGCACCGAGTGAGATTGAGCTAGAATCAGCCAATCGTCCAAGTAGTTCAATACTCGCATGCCCTGTAGTCTGAGGGGTGCGAGCGCTGCGTCCATGCACATCGTAAATGTACGGGGTGCTAGGGACAAGCCGAACGGTAGGACTGTGTACTGATATGCCTGGCCCTCGAAGGCGAATCTCAAATATCGACTGTGACGTGACGCTATCTGTATTTGAAAATACGCGTCTTTCAGATCTATTGACACAAACCAATCTCCTCTGCGAATCTGCGCGAGGATTTTTCTGGTCGTGAGCATTCTGAACTGTCGCTTTGCAAGCACTCTGTTCAGTTGCCTTAGATCTAGTATGGGTCTGAGACCCCCGTCTTTTTTCGGTACCAGGAAGTATCTGCTGTATAGCCCTCCTTCGCTCTGAGCTTGAGATAACGGCTCTATGGCCCCTTTGCTCAATAGTTTCAAAATTTCGGCTCGAAGTAGGTGTGCTACTTCTGTTTTTACCGTGGTCTCGACGCGCGTTGCATAGCGGCGAGGGCGTCGGCGAAACTGTAGCGAATAGCCTCTTTCTATAATGTCTAGCACCCACTTCGAAACCCCGGGCAGCCTCGCCCATGCATCTGCATGAATGGCTAGGGGTTGAATGTGAAGCGCGCTCTGGTCGCTCGGCGAAAGAGGGGCTTCGGTGTGCTGCAACATAAGCGTTGCGCTTATGACATTTGAGGCAGGGGGCGCGCTGATAACAGCGGGCAGATTGCCCGCGCTCGACTCCTCTGCGGTGGTTAACCAAGAAGGGGGAGGGCTGGGCGAGTCCCGTAGGACTTGTCATGTCTATGTGTGGATGTGGGCGCGGGATAGCGGGCACATTTACCACACCGAGAGCATTGTCCGCCTGAGCAGAGCGAATGCACGTTGGTTTTGTTTTTACAGAAACCTCGAGACATGCAGAACGTAGTGATTGTGGGCACTGGGCAGTGGGCACATCTGCTACGTTTAACCCTCTGGGGTCTGAGGGGTTTTTGGGGTCCTTGAGATGTTCTGACATGCCCTGACATTTGTGCTTTTTTCAGTTGCTTATAAACATATTAATGGCAAAGGTATAATTACACTCTATTTAGCACAAACAGGGCTACCATAATATGTGAGCAACATGCATGTACATCTTTGTATTTTTGAGAGAATAATGTTTATGCATGGTTATTGAAAAAACTAAAAACTAAAGTTTCTGAAATAAGGCCACAAAACACATACTAAATATGTGTCAATAAGACTTTTGACTAATGGATGTCGTTGCCTAGAGTTTTTTCTTCAAAATGATGTGAAAATCATCCTACCTAACATACCTCACATAACACAATACATTGATTTAAATCTTGTAAAACACTTTTTGTTTGTAAAGGCAATATGCGCAAGGGGCGTCAACGATTCAACACCATCATGCATATTTAGTGATTCACACCTGAGGAGACAATGGGGCCCGCATACTTAATGAGCCATTCATTCAGGTGTGTCACCTATAGCCACAAGAAAGAATGCAAGAGCAATATATGTATATATATATATATATATATATATATATATATATATATATATATATATATATATATATATTCTACCAGTTGGAAGCATGTCAATTTTTTTTTCATTCAGGTGTGTCACCTATAGCCACAAGAAAGAATTCAAGAGCAACAGTTGGAAGCATCTCAATTTTTATTTTTAGTTTTTCACAAATTGTGCTTGCAAATTGGCCTATAATATCCAAGGAAAACATGTCTAGTAATTGTGCAGTTAATTCTCATACTGTATTTTCAGTTTTGGAATTTTTATCCTCTCCCCAAATTTGTCACTAATAAAACACAATAAAAATTATTTAAAATTATTATATTTACCTTTTAATAGTTTGTTTACATCTACCTTGTAAATATATTTTTTTATTAAAAAGGTTACAATTACAACAACAATTCAAGTGTAATCTTTCTTTGTAAAAACTAAAGTATACATTTTATCATACATATTTCAAAGTTAAGGATTTGATTGTGTTACGATTCGGTTGAAACATGGAGGAAGCAGGATCCAAATGCAGCACAGTTTATTAAACAAACTCCAGACTTACGAACTCAAATACAGGAACAGGACTCATGAACAGAACAACCACCATCCACTTAACAACATCACAACAGACAGGGGAACACAAGGCAAGATCACATGACTAGAACAGGGGATCACCTGACAGACAGGAACCAGGAACAATAAACAAAACCCAAACCGTGACATAGCCCCCCCTCTATGGGCGGCTCCTGACGCCCATCAAAACAAAAACATAAGTTCTGGAGGGTGGTGGAGCGGAGGCGGTCTTGGGGGAGGGATGGAGGGCCAGGCCCATGCAGAGGAATAGATCCAGGACATGGCAATGGCGGGCCTGGGCCATGAAGCGTGGGTGGACCAGACAGTTCAGGGGGCCAGGGCAGACCAGGGTGTGCAGGAGACCAGGGCGGATCAGGATGTGCAGGCGGCCAGGGCGGATCAGGATTTGCAGAGGACCAGGGCGGAGAAGACCCCTCGGGCGGCCACGGCGGAGAAGACCCTTCGGGTGGCCACGGCCAGGGCGGATCAGGATGTGCAGAGGACCAGGGCGGAGAAGACCCTTCGGGTGGCCACGGCCAGGGCGGATCAGGATGTGCAGAGGACCAGGGCGGAGAAGACCCCTCGGGCGGCCTACTGCCCCCCCCCCCAAAATTTTCTTGGTGGCAGCTACGGGGTCATAGGCTGGAACAAACATCGGCTCAGGAGCAGACACCGGCTCAGGAGCAGACACCGGCTCGGCGGCGGCCATCTTGTCGGGTGAAACCGGCTCGGCGGCGGCCATCTTGTCGGGGGACACAGGCTCTGGATCGGCAGACGTGACGTGCACAGGCTCTGGATCGGCAGACGTGACGTGCACAGGCTCTGGATCGGCAGACGTGACGTGCACAGGCTCTGGCGGGGCAGACGTGACGTGAACGGTCTCTTGTGCGGCAGGCGTGACGTGAACGGTCTCTTGTGCGGCAGGCACGATGTGAACAGTTTCTTGTGCGGCAGGCACGACGTGATGCGTAGACTCGGCAGGGCTGATGTGGAGCGCAGGCTCGGCAGGGCTGACGTGGAGCGCAGGCTCGGCAGGGCTGACGTGGAGCGCAGGCTCGGCAGGGCTGACGTGGAGCGCAGGCTCGGCAGGGCTGACGTGGAGCGCAGGCTCGGCAGGACGAGACCCTGGAACGATGGCCTTCGTGGCAGCACGTGCTGACATCAGCGGGGAATCGGCCACGCTGGAAACCAGTCCTTGACGGCCATAGACCAATCCGGTGGCTGGCGTAACGTGAAGATTCTCAGGCTGGGCACACGAGACGTGAAGCTGTGGAGACTCTGGACTGGACAGGACCAGTGGTGAGGGCTCTGGGGGTACTGTGAGCTCAAGGGGTGTTTCATTAGCCAAGCCCACAGTAAATGCCAAACCGCTCAAGGAGAGAGCCATGTCGACATATCCCTCCAGGGTCCAGCCGGTATAGTCCTCCGGCATAAATTGAGCAATGTCATCATCCAACCCGCTCCAAAACAGCTCCATGAGCTGGATGTCATCTAATGATCCCAGATGACAGCAAGTCAAAAAGTCCCTCGCGTATCTCTCAATGGGCTGGCCATCCTGAAACAATGAAGAAAGGAATTTCCTCAGGGCCTGGTTGCTAACCACTGCTGGATCCATTTTGTGGTGAGTTCTTCTGTTACGATTCGGTTGAAACATGGAGGAAGCAGGATCCAAATGCAGCACAGTTTATTAAACAAACTCCAGACTTACGAACTCAAATACAGGAACAGGACTCATGAACAGAACAACCACCATCCACTTAACAACATCACAACAGACAGGGGAACACAAGGCAAGATCACATGACTAGAACAGGGGATCACCTGACAGACAGGTACCAGGAACAATAAACAAAACCCAAACCGTGACAGATTGATTATTTGATTACTTTATTTTTGACAAAACATACTATATTTAACATATGAGCAAAAATTGGCAAACAAAAGCTTATTTGAGGTGGCAGATATTTTACAGTAAAAATGTATAATCTATCCAAAACTAATCAACGAAATGTTGTCTTTCATATGTCTGTAACATAGGTCTTTCGTTTTTATTATAAGAAATATAAATGTTAATTTGCAGTTTAATACGTTGCTTATACAAATACATTTTATTTCAACATATTTCAGTCGATTTTTACTCAATACAGTTTGCTAAAAACGAAACATTCATTCACACACAGAAACGCCTGACTGTAACGTTGTTTTTATGAAATATTAGGGCATATAAATGCTAATTTGATTTTTACTCATCTCAGTATAGCAATACAGTTTGCTAAAACATCATAATTCATTCACACTCAGAAATGCGTCTTTTTGTGAGCTGTGGTAAACAGCGCGCATCTCTGCCGTTCATTCATTCACAAACAGAATGAAAAAAAAAACTTACTACAGTATTCCATCCATTGCTCCTCGAAATACCAGCACTTCTGAGGTACATTTTCCATTATTATTATTCCTCACAGCGCTGCGAGACGGTGTAAACAAGTACAATGATCTGATTAAACTTGTGTTTTCTCGAGCTGATATGTATGGTGACCGGGGGCGTTCTTCGTACGTCGCTAACTCAGTTAGCTGGATTTGATTGTTGGCGATTTGGCATGATCTTGGATTGTTTGGTTCTTCAACACTCATCCTGGACTTGCTGTCATAGCAACAGGTGCGCAATCTTAAACCTGCTCGCGAGCAGGCTTATTTCACGTTAACAGGATTAGACTGCGGCTTCATAAGCGGAGCTGATGCGGGAAGTCCATGGGGAAGTCCAGCGCAGCGCAATAGTGCACTTTCTGAGATATATATTTTTTTCTCGTGACTCGTGAGATTGTCGTTTACATTATTAATTTGTTGGAAACGCACATTTATTTTCGACTTGTCGGAGTCGGGCTTTAACTACAGCACAAACTGTTTGCATTGCCCTAAGATTATTTGCGTCTCTTTCCTTTACACTATTGGAGATGTGGAGAACTTGATGGAAAGTGCTGTCTGTCGTGTCATTCGGAGTTTACCTGGCGCTTTTAGGTTTAAAAAAAAAGTTTTAGTTTTTTTTTTGCTATTTCCAAGCCACTAATTAAGACCCAATGTTGTAAAGCAGTTTTTTTAAAGCAGTTTTTTTTTTTTAAGGCTATCATAATTTTTTATGAAGATCATGCAATCATGACCATGCCGATTACAGTATGTCACTCAGGCTTCACTAACGTGATTGGTACCATAGACTATAGCTAGACCATAGACTGCCATCAAGGCCTCAATGAAGGGGATTATGTGAACAGAAAGGGGGTTCACAATGTAAATGTGCAGCCCAGTTACTATTGTGATTCTTAATATTCCAGATTAGTAATATTATATCAAATAAAAAAAGGCAGTTGACTAAAATCTCCCATATCACAAATGTGAAAGCAAAATGGCCAGGATCTGTGCATGACTTAAGCATTTTCAGAGATTCATATGTATGCACATTATTTGAAAGTGGTAAGAAAAGTTCCACAATTAAATATCAAGCTCACTGTATTACATACACTTATGCTGATCCTAACAGAACTGCATTTTTTCATAGGTGATTATGACATGTTCCTGCCTGCAGACAGGTGTTTTATGACCCCATTCCCTGACCCAAACCAGTTACAATGCAGCTCTAGCCAGGACAAGGGCACACAATGAAATGAACTTTGGCTAACTAAAGGGAAGATTTCAGCAATATTTGCATATGATTTAGCAGTTTATTGTCATAAATATCACAAATCTAAAAGGTGTGCATCATACATGAGACCTGGGTGAACAATGTACAGTTGGTTTTATGACTGTAAGTCATTGTCTTCAAATGCTATTGAAGTTAGAAACGTTTATGCCAATGTCGCATGTAATTTTGAGACGGTCCCTAAATATGCGTGCGACAAAAAAGTATAAGAATGCGCTTCATGTGTCTTTCACTTACAACGTACCCATGTCTTAATGCCAAAGACCGCACTATATCTTTATATGACATTCCTAATTTAAAGTAAAATGTTATTTCTTCTGTTATCTCCATCTCTGCTGTTGCCCAGTCTATGATATGGTACGGTTACAGTATTGGCCGCTGTGGCTCCCTCAACTCGTGGCCACGACAAATAGATGTCGTTCTCTCAAAATATGAAGTCTCGAGGCCACGACTTTGCATCGCGTGGCCACGACATAATGATTTCGTTACCTCAACAAAATGATCTCGTGGCCACGACTTAATATGACGTTCCCACGAGATATTATGATGTTCCCACGACTTAATATCACGTTCCCACGAGTTAATATGTTGTGGCCACGACAAAAATAAGTGAACCGAACATGTCCCCTCCCGGTCACCGTAGATATGTGGGCGTTCACAGGTTTGCGTGGATTGCCTCAGTAATTTGCGTTTGAATAGCGCGCGCTCTCCGTGGGCGGGGCAGATTAAAACGTAATGAGCTGAGATGAGAACGACTGACATCTCGCTCTTTTCTTACAGATTACATGAACTGAGAATATTTGTTTTTTATATAAATTACTTCATTTAAAAGAAGAGAATTCAAGCTTCATGCCTGTGTGTCTGTATGCCTGTTTGACTGAGTATTCGCTGAGTTATTGTTCATTTTCGGACGCGTTTCAGAATGGACTACACTGACAGAGAGAAGGCAGAACTCGCTTCGTGTTTATTTTTCTTTATTTGGCAAAAAGCAAAACACTTTGTATTTATTGTGAGTATACACAAAAATAATACACATTTAATAGAATCGATTAATGTATGAAACGTCTTTGTAATATCAAAGTCAACAGAGCAAAATGAATCTCTTTTGAACTGATAAAAAAAAAAGCGAGCTGGTATCGCCGGCGATACCGCCCGACCCCAGGGGGTTAATGCGCAATAGAACTGGGTCGATTTTATGTGCGCGAGCCCTGTGTGACGGGCTGTGCTTGTGTGTAGGAATGGGCACTGGGCAGTGGGCATTTTGTCTACACTCATAACACCATCGGCCGTGGCCGGGACACCAGAAAATACACTCTTTGTGGGATTTATCTGGGTAGCCGTGAAAACGGCATTTGTGTGCAGGCAAGTGGGCAGTGGAACCGGCTTGTTGACTGCAAAATACACTAGAACAGTGACATTTCTTGGAACTGAACGAGCGATGAGTTTTGGTGGAAGTCCGGCCGCGGCGGGACTTGGACACCGTCGTCTCCCTAGGCGTGCTAGGACGACTTCGGGGCCTCGGGCTTTACCGCAATCCTGGGCCGCGGCCCACGCGGGGCGGGGCGGCGGCCAGATGAGCGAGAGCGCGGTCTCGCGCTTCGGGCCTGTCGGCGGCGGCGGAGGCTGAGGCTGTGAGCTCTGAGCACACGGTTTCACACGGCCTGCTGCAGAACTGGAGCGCTTCGGCAGGAAGTGCTTCATAGCCTGTGACGCTTTCTGTACCTCGGCGAATCTTTCCGCGAAATCTTTGACGGAAGTTCCGAAGAGGCCAGCAGGAGAAAGCGGGGCGTCGAGGAATGCGGCGCGCTCAGACTCAGACATCTCAGAGAGAGTTAGCCACAGGTGTCTCTCAGTCACAGTGAGAGAGGCCATGCTCCGTCCTATGGCCTGTGCAGCAGACTTAGTAGCGCGGAGAGCGAGGTCCGTAGCACTTCTCAAGTCTGGCACGCAAATTGCATCTGGTCCTTTCTCGTCCAGCTTTCGGAGGAGATCGGCCTGGAAAATTTGCAGTGTGGCCATAGTATGCAGCGCTGACGCAGCGCTGACGCAGCCTGCCCAGCGGCGGAGAAAGCGCGACCGAGCAGGGTTGACGTCATGCGGCAAGCTTTTGAAGGCAGCGCCAGCTTAGCGCGCCGTCCAGCGGAGGGCGGGCATAGGTGGGCTGCTATCGCTTCTTCAACCGGCGGCAGCGAATGGTAACCTCTGTTTTTAGCATCGTCAACAGCGGAGAATGCTAGCGAAACAGAAGAGTGCATTCTAGCTGAGAAGGGGGCGTTCCAAGACTTAGCGACTTCTTCATGTAACTCCGGAAGAAAGGGCGCTGGTCTGGACGCAGGCGAAGCGCGCTCCCAGGAAGAAAATATCCATCCAGCCGGTTGTGAGCAGGCTGTTCAGGCGTAGACCACTCGAGGCCGAGGCTCGCCGCGGCCTGTGCGAGTACGCGGATCAGCTCTGACTCGATGCTAGCACTTTTGCCTGACGATGCGCGGACAGAGGGCGCGAGATCCACAGAGCTCGCCCAATCCTCACTGCCCGATGCCAGGAGAGAGCAGGAATCATCCTCCCCAAACGCGGCTTTCTCATCAGCGTCATCGACGGAAGCGGCGGCAGACGGCGGCCGCTGTCCGTCAGGAAGAGACACTGACGAAGCCGGTGAAGCTGGCGGGCGAACTGGCGAGCTTTGACGGGTGGGGGAAGGTTCCGGGACCCGCTGAGCACGGCGCTTTTTACGGCGCGGCACTACAGCGGGCGGAGGTGCAGTCTCAGCGAAATATGCCAGGCGAGTCCTCAGAGTCGCCATAGGCAGTAGCTCGCAATGATGGCAGCCGCCGTCAGCGAGCGCGAGAGCTGCATGATCGTTCAAAAAGCTGAAGCAATAGACATTCAATGGACATTCATCTTAAAAGATCAAATTCTGTACACACCTTATTAATAAATGTGTAGCCTACAGATTAGCAGATGAGCCCAGAATACAAACATTGCGTTTAATTGCACATTAGGCTAAGCGTTTTCCTTCCTTAGAAAACCCTTATTATAAATAAGAAGCTTAATGTGGCTTAATAGGCTACTTCAGTGATAAAGATCAAATGCTGTACACACCTTATTAATAAACCATACTATCCTACAGAAAAGCAGATGAGCCCAGAATATGAACGCAACGCATTTAATTACACGTTAAGCGTTTTCCTCCCATAGAAACACTTAAAGGTGGTTCTTAACGTGACTTTCTATGGGAGGATGGCATTGCAGTGCACAATAAATAATTTCAATGGTATTCAATGCAAAAACAAAAAAGAAAAATATAAGTAGCCAATAAAATAAACAAATTATTGTGGCATTAATTAGCCCACAAACAATATTTATTTTAAAGCGTAAACAAATTTATTTAAAGAAAAACACCAGCGTCGGGCGTTTATCTGTATTGGCTAAGTGTTTCAGCCACCCTTGCTGGAAAATGCAACAAAATTTGATTTGTTAAACATGAAGAGGACTCTAACGTTAACCTAGATAAATGTTCGCTAATATTAAGCGCATATTCAAGTGTTTGTGCGGAGTGTGGAGCGCGCACTGCATGATATGGAGGCGCTGGTGCCATCACTCGCATTTTCCTATCAACAGTGTAAACAACTTAAAATACTCCATCATTTCTGATCATACAGAAAATAATAATACATCAGTTGCAACTACTTTTATGTGTGTAAACTCACAACAACAAGAAAATGTTGTGCTTTTGTAAAATAAAATAAAACGAACAGGACGCTGTGGTTTTCATGGTCTCTGTGAATTGGAGTGTGTCTCAAAAATGAAATGAAAAACAGGTATGATAAAGACATGATAGGCTATCAATTTTATGTGGATAAAGGCATATTTTGTACATGACTACACATGTCCTTATAAGGCCAAGAAAAGATGTCGTTTTAACGACGTAAGATCTCGTTATTACGAGAAAAGATGTCGTTAAAACTACATAAGATCTCGTTATTACGATAAAATATGCCGTTTTAACGACATAACATCTAGTTATTACGACATAAGATCTCGTTATAACGAGAAAATATGTTGTTTTAACGACATTAAGATCTCGTTATTACGAGAAAATATGTTGTTTTAACGACATTAAGATCTTGTTATTACTACATAATTGAGTGGAAAAATAATATGTATTTGGCAGCAATGCGTTGCCGTAATTAAACAGAAACTTAAAGAAGTTAATTGAAAAGACTGCAATAGATTTCTGCATTTTAGATAAAACAACATGCAGCACATCTTCAGTGGTTCTTGGTCTTCTGCTGTACTGAAGCACAGGCTCTACTCTTCTGCACAATGGTGACACACAAAACTCAGACAACAGAAACCCTTTAAATCCCAACAGAACATTAAACACTAACAGATCTCTCAAGATCTCAGCAGAGGAGGGTTAAACAACAAAAACAGCATTACCAGCTTCACTTATTACTAACAGTTTGACTTTGTTTCTGTCGTACAGCGACAGAAGATCTTATTGAGAATCAACAGGTTTAGATGTTGATGATTAACTGTGTGTTATATGACACAGTCGTTATAGCAAAAAAAAAAAAAAAAAAAAAAAAAAGCCAATAGAAATAATATGGCTAATCTGTTGTGTATTTATTGATGATGTTATAATTATCAATAATTATACTGAATCACAGATCACATCCCAAGATTTCTCAATGACCACAAATGTTATAGGTCATTAAATGCATTTAAATATTGCTTTATAAACACTGTGAAACTATAACAAGAGATCAAACACTGCGGTAATCAGATTTTTTTAAACACATTGTGCATTTTTTTTATTTATTTTTTTTTAACTACTGCTATATTCAGTCACAAACAGATACACAAACACTCAGCCAGCTGATTTCACTAATTAGTTATTTCTCCTGGCTGAAAAACTGTGCTAATTAGCAAATCCAGGTGATTGGAATAAAATACTGAGGAGGACTTTTACTTTCTGAACCTGGACTTTACACCTCTGGTTATAAAGTCAAGAGCCCAACTAAAGCAAATACTGATCTCCATCATGGTGACTGTAAAATTATATTATTTTCAACAAATTATCAACATCTAAACCTCTTCTCAATAAGAACTTCTGTAGACGTATGACATAAATAAAGTCAAACTGTTACTAATAAGTGAAGCTGGTGATGCTGTTTCTCTTTCGAGAGGTCTCTCGTATTGCGTAAGGCTAGCTTATGCTATGTGAAAACTCCTTTTCTCAAGAATATTGAAGCCAAATCTTTAAAACGCAGTGCAGCTGCACAGCATACACAGATGAACATCGAGTACGGTCATTGGCTGTGCTGCGGCAACTGCACGAACCTATGGCGAGGCGGCTCAGATGCGCGAACCAATCAGGACACTTCGCGCCCTAGCACGTAAGAGCCCGCCAGAATGGGCATGGCCAAAGGCTATAAAGCACCCGTTCCCCACCAAGGAACTCAGATTTGATCTCATTCAGCGAAATCACCACTTCACTGATCTCCGGATAGAAGCCTTATCGCCGCCATCAAAGAGCCTTCAGCGGAATAAGCAGCTGCTTCACAGATCTGAGGACGCTGGCTTCCTGTCGTTGCCTTCAGCCCGCTGTTCTGCTGTGCCATCCGACGCGCCATATCCTTTTAACACAAGTGTGTTCGGCGCTGCGTCACACTTTTCTAAAAGAGAAATTTCCAGGCGTTGTTTAAAATGCCTCGCACTAAATGTGCCTCGTGCAGAGGCCCTCTCATCGGTGGAGACCGTCACATCCTTTGCGCTTCCTGTCTGGGCCTTGACCACACGGAATCTGCACTCGCCAAGGGTGGCTGCCCTGAGTGCGACATGATGGATCTCTCCACCCCGCGGGCTCGACTGGCCGTTTTCGCGACGACGACCCTGCTCTCTCTCTCTCCCTTTGCTCGAGCCGCGCAAAAAGAAGCGCCGTTCACCCCATTCACCCGTTCAAACCCCCTCGCCGGTCCTGTTCACACGCGTCATGCAGAGTCCTCTTGAGCTCTCTGCATGTTCAGACGGACACTATGGGCCCTATCTTGCACCCAGTGCAATTGACTTTGTACACCAACGCATGTATCATTCCTATTTTGCACCCGATGCTCAGCGGACTTTTCCCTCCACAGACGCACGTCGGTAAATTAGGGAATGTACTTGCGCTCCCGGGGGCGGTTCAGCGAAAAGAGGAGGCGTGTTCAGGCGTTATTCCGTGTTCCCTGGTGCTATTTTGCAGTTCCAGAAAACAATTCCGCCACAGACCAGGAAAAACCTAGTCTAAAGTCAGTGTCGCGTTTTCAGTGGCGCGTTCAGATGCTATTTTAAGGGCGCATGCTTGGCCATAATGTAGCATGTGCACAACACGCATACACTTTGCTTTTCTCATCTACACACAGACGCAGCAGTTGACATTTTTGCAAACCATATATAATTACTAGGAAAAATATTCCACATGAGGGAAATCATTGTGGTGTCCATGAAGATGTGAAAAAATAGGCATAAATCTGGCTTACACATTTACCAAAATTATTATACGCCTGTTTAACCGAAGCTAATTTGGGTGGGTTTCTCCCATCCCCATACAATGTCACTTCTCTGTCTTTTACGGCCCTGACGAGAACATCGGTCTCGGCTGTGAACCGCTCCTGGCGTGCGCCTGGCAAATCAGCCATTATAATAGCAATCCACCATGGAACAAGCGTGCCTGCTCTTAAAGGGAATGTGAGATGATGCTCTGATGTTCTTTCACATTACGCCCAAACCACACCTGTGAGTAATGTAACTACTTCAGACCAACGCATTTTAGATTTGTGTCGAGATCCGTCCACAAAGTTACTTGCGTTTCGCGTTTGATATTTGCATTTCAGATTGTTAAAATAGGGCCCTATGAGGGAGTTTCACAACGCTCGCTAAACTGCGTCACTCACATCAGCGAAAGGAAGAAAGAGAGTGTTTGAGTCCCGCCGAGGCCGGACCAACCTCCATTTCTCACACATTTCCCAGTCCCCTCTTAACCCTTTAGGCGCCAGAGGTTTTTTTCTAAAACGTTCGATTTTGACATCTTAATTTCAAAAGGCTATATCTTAAAAGTGATAAAAGATAGAGACTTCTGTAAATTAGAGAAATATTAAGGATGACCCAAAGTTTATGTAGGGATTACATTTTCCCATCTAATTTGCATATTATGACGTCATATGGTGGCGGCCATCTTGGATTATAGAATTTTCATGAAAAGTCACATGTTTAAATGATAAAATGCAGCACTTCTTTCCCCCCAAATTGTCCCTCACCTTCTGTATGCTATATTGCACAATACTGAATGCTCAGGTAAATAGTAAGTAGTAAACAAACTGTGCAAATCATTACTAATAAATGGTAGAAACAAACCGAATGCATGTAGCGGTTGGCCTTTTGCTGTAGAGATTTTCCATTTACTACACACAGTAAGCACTCTGATTCCATGTATGGGGCACATATATATTATTCATATGACACACAAACACAAGTAGACAAGACCTGTTTAGTTCAGAAGCTCACTCGCCACGGCAAGGCACAGATCATGAGTGAGATGACGAGACAAGAAGAGAGACAGACGAGACAAGACGAGAGACAATGTTAGTTTTTTTTTTTTTATCTCCTGCGCTGGTCCCACAGTTGTTAACTCACAGATCCTGGCTCCTCAGCCATCTCGAATGCCTGGGTCTTAGGATCAAAGATCCAAGAGCACATTGTCTCCCAGCCAGAGTATATCTTTCCTGGGTACAGTGATAGACTCTATACGAATGAAAGCGCGCCTTTCACCAGAGCGTGTGCTCACCATTCAACGCCTAGCGACATTTTTGCGGCACTTTCAGAGCGGACGCTCACGCTCCTCTCAAAAGATTTCAGAAGATGTTGGGTCTCATGGCCTCAGCATCATCAGTACTCCAGCTAGGACTACTGCACATGCGTCCTCTTCAGCGCTGGCTGAAACCCCGTGTACCAGCTCACACGTGGTGATCTGGCCACTTACTATTCAGAGCGAGTCACGGCTGCATCAAAGCCCTGACTTGCTAGAAAGTGACCAACTGGTATCAGTCTGGCGTGAGTATGAGTGTGGTTTCAAAGAGAAAAGCTATTTCAACAGATGCCTCCAACCTATGTTGGGGGGCCCTTTATGAAGGCAGGCCCGTCTCAAAAGGGAACTAATGTGTCTGAAATGAATAGCCAGGATGAATAATCATGAATCTGCATAAATTGTTGCATAACTGAAAATACAAATAGAACATTTTACAAAGGACTGTTAATTTGGATGTTTCTTTGAAAATTCATAATAATAGTGTTTACCCTGTCTTTAACACCAGCTAATTTGCTGCCTTTTGGGGATGGAGACACACGAAACCCCATATCAGATGATGGAAGCTCTCAAGCCATTTCCTTGCAGCAGCCTTTGAAATACTTCCAAAGCACATACAGTCAGATCTTTGTAAGCATTTGTGTGTGTGTGTGTGTGTGTGTGTGTGTGTGTGTGTGTGTGTGTGTGTGTGTGTGTGTGTGTGTGTGTGTGTGTGTTGGTGCTTTATTTCAGATTGATTAAATTATAAGAATATTCAAAGATTTATACTAATATTTTGTGGATCTTTTTAATTGTCTGTTTTAGCAGTGCACTGCATCATTCATATTTAGTTTAGACAAACATTTTGATATTGAAACTTGCTTTGGTTCTTAATTTTAGGTGAACAACAATGGACAGATAACATTTACTGAGCCACTGTATGCCTACAGCCCCTTTTTGAAGTCTGAAAGTGACATGATTGCTCCCCTTTGGACTGACCTTGACAATAGACGTGGAGGAACTATCTCCTATAGACAGGATACAAGCAGTGCTGTACTGGCACAAGTCACTGCAACTGTTAAGCAATACTTTCCTAACATAACATTTGCTGCTACATCTGCTTTTATTGCTACCTGGGACAGGGTGCCATACTATAGTGGTAGAGGGGTAAGACCAACAGTAATAAATTATTATCAATAAATTATCTATGGTTTTTCTTTGGATGATTTTGAATGCTTTTCATTTATTTTGTGAAGGTGGTGACTTTCCAAGTGGTTTTAGCCTACAATGTGCATCGCTCTTTCATCCTATTCACTTATGGTGATATTGCTACAACAGAACAAAGTTGGACGGTATGTGAAGTACAGGTCTTCATTTTACAAATTACTGAACTGCATGATCATCGAGTTTGAAATCATGCATTCAATACTTCATATACTACAAAAATAAAGCTTTGTTTTGAAAAGGTTGGGAAGTCTAAAAATTCAGTTTACTTCTACAGGCTGGTTATCGTACAATGGACTCTGTCAATTCATTCACAATTCCATTATCCAAGGCCAGAGAACTCTCAACCAACAGCAATATCAATGTGCCTGGGCATTGGTCTTTTCGTGTTGATGGCTCACCAAACTGTAAGACAATGTTTCAAAAGTAAAATTTTTGAGCTTATGTCTTGATACCAGTACTAAAAAAATTGTCACTTGTACATTTTTAGTGCCAACTAGATTCCTAGCTTTGGAGAATGAAAAAATATTGAACCCCTTTGTTGGAAATGGAAGCTCTGAAGCCATTTTCTTGCAGCAGCCTTTCAAATACTTTGGACGCACATACAGTCAAATCTTTGTGAGCACAAGTTATTTTGATACCTCTAATTTATTCAAAACTTCTGTTTGAAATACCTTTGAAAAGTGTGGTCATAAATTTAGGTGAACAACAATGGCCATCTAACGTTTACCGAGTCGCTGTCTGCCTACAACCCCTCTCTGGATTCTGGAAGAGACATCATTGCTCCTCTTTGGACTCACCTTGACAATAGAAGTGGAGGAACTATCTCCTATAAAGAGGATACAAGCAGTGCTGTACTGACACAAGTCACTGAAACTGTTAAGCGATACTTCCCTAACATACCTTTTGCTGCTACTTCAGCTTTTGTCGCTACATGGGACAGTGTGCCATACTCCAATGGTGGAGGGGTAAGACCTACGGCAATCTTTGATTTTCAATGAATGGTCCGTCTGGTTTGTTTGGAAGATTCTGAATGCTGTCTGTTGATGTTTTGAAGGTGGCCTCTTTCCAAGTGGTTTTAGCCTACAATGTTCATCGCTCTTTCATCCTGATCTATTACGGAGATGTTGCAGAAACAGGACTACCTTGGCAGGTGAGTGAAGTAGCCGACTGCTTCTTGTGCACTGTACAAACGAAAAAAAATAAAAAAAATAAACAAATACAGATATACAATTCAGAAGGAATTGTTCATAAAAAAAAAAGGAAAGGATGTTCTCTCTCTCTCTTTTAATAGAATGAGAACTTAAAACATTTTGTTTACACCTACAGGCTGGCTATTACACTGTGGACTCTATCAGTTCTATGACAATTCCAGCATCCAGAGTCCAAGAACTCTCGTCAAGCAGTAATGTCAATGTGACTGCTTGCTGGTCTTTCCATGTTGATGGTTCACCAAACTGTAAGCCAACGAGTTGTGTTATTGGTTATGACAAGGTATTCAGGGGTGAATTCACTAACCTTTTACTGTAGCATGCCGTGTTTGAACTCAAAACCTGAAACTGATTTACAGTTGAGCTTTCCCAGGCACTGTGTAGGTGAGTGCACTTTCAGCCTTTTCAAAAGCCAATTCAGGTGCTGGATCGCAGTGGGGGAGTCGTACTTTACAATCCCAGAAAATCTGACAGATTGTAGTAGTCTGCTGTACTCTCCACAACCTTGCACATTTAGAAACGGCCTGCGACCTGGGGAACTGCCTTTGGCAAATTCTGATGGGCAGTAGTTTTGTGGCCGTAATACCCTAACTCCAGTACCGTATTTACATCATTCGTGTTGTGAATCGGGTTCTAAAATCATATGGGACACATAAAAAGAGACAACAGTATAAACCAGCACAATTCATTCTTAGTGAATTCCCCTTTAAAACTTTTAACCAGTGCAGTGTTTGTGTGAGAGCTTATGTTTCTTGGAAGAACTAAAAGGATTCCTTCTCACTTACATTTTTTCCTAGTGCCATCTAAATTCCTACCATTCGGGAATGGAGACATAGTGACCCCCCGATTGGATAACGGAAGCTCTGAAGCCATTATATTGCAGCAGCCTTTCAAATATTTTGGACGCACACACAATCAGACCTTTGTAAGCATTGTTTAGTTGTTATTTTGCTCATTTAGAGACATCTTTCATCTACTTGCATCTAAAATCACAAGTCTCTTTAAATGAGTGTAACTACTTGCTTTACTTTGTTCAGACTTTGATATCTCAATGTACAGGTTTTTGTAATTGTGGAATTCAGAGGACTTTTGATTTGTTGAATCAACTAGTAGAAATTGTGGCAAAGTCTACTTCTTAATTCTGTCAGTATATTTCCTCTTACAACACACAAACATATTTTGTGCTAAACTTTAGGTGAACAACAATGGCCTTCTAACATTTACTGAGCAGCTGTCCGACAACATCCCACTTCTGAATTGTGGAAGAGACTTCATTGCTCCTCTTTGGACTCACCTTGACAATAGACATGGAGGAACTATCTCCTATAGGGAGGACACAAGCAGCGCTGTACTGGCACAAGTCACTGCAGCTGTTAAGCAATACTTCCCCAACATAACGTTTAGTGCTTCATCGGCCTTTGTTGCTACCTGGGACAATGTGCCATACTCTGATGGTGGAGGGGTAAGATCTGTTCATTGTTTATCAATTAATTAGTGTTGTCCTGTGAAGGGTGAAGGTTTTAATGCCGTCTGTTGGTATTTTGAAGGTGGTTACATTCCAAGTGATTTTAGTCTCCAGTGTTCATCGCTCTTTCATCCTGATCAACTATGGTGACATTGCAGAAACCAAACAAATCTGGCTGGTGAGTGGAGACAGGTCCTTGTTGTTGTTTTTTGCAAATGATAGAAATGACAAGGAATTGCCCTGGCTTTACTTCATACCAAGAGCATGTTGAGGACATAAAAACAATTCATTTACTTCTACAGGCTGGTTACAACACGGTGGACTCTGTCAATTCTTTCACAATTCCAGTTGCCAGTGCCTCAGAGCTCTCATCCAGTAGCAATATCAACGTGAATGGTCGCAGCTCTTTCCATGTTGATGGCTCACCAAATTGTAAGCCAATGCAACCAGAAAATCAAGCTTAACCTGTACTATTTATTAGCTTATTTTTCTTTAGCAGGACTAAAGAATTCATTCTCACTCATTCTTTTCTTAGTGCCAACTAATTTCCTACCTTCTGGGGATGGAGAAATAGCGATCCCCACTGCCGAAGATGGAAGCTCTGATGTTATTTTCTTGCGGCAGCCTTTCAAATATTTTGGACGCACATACAATCAGATCTTTGTAAGCACCACGTTCCACCCCCACACAAACATTAAGTTCCAAGTTATTTATGTACCCCTAATTTCCTAAAACGTCTCTTTAAAATCCTTTTGAAAAATGTGGGCCTAAAATTTAGGTGAACAACAATGGCCATCTAACGTTTACCGCGCCGCTGTCTGCCTACAACTCCTCTCTGGATTTCGGAAGAGACATCATTGCTCCTCTTTGGACTCACCTTGACAATAGACGTGGAGGAACTATCTCCTATAGACAGGATGCAAGCAGTGCTGCACTGACACAAGTCACTGCAACTGTTAAGCGATACTTCCCTAACATACCTTTTGCTGCTACTTCAGCTTTTGTCGCTACATGGGACAGTGTGCCATACTCCAATGGTGGAGGGGTAAGACCTACGGCAATCTTTGATTTTCAATGAATGGTCCGTCTGGTTTGTTTGGAAGATTCTGAATGCTGTCTGTTGATGTTTTGAAGGTGGCCTCTTTCCAAGTGGTTTTAGCCTACAATGTTCATCGCTCTTTCATCCTGATCTATTACGGAGATGTTGCAGAAACAGGACTACCTTGGCAGGTGAGTGAAGTAGCCGACTGCTTCTTGTGCACTGTACAAATGAAAAGATAAATAAATAAATAAATAAATAAACAAATACAGATATACAATTCAAAAGGAATTGTTCATAAAAAAAAGAAAAAAAAAAAGGAAAAGATGTTCTCTCTCTCTCTTTTAATAGAATGAGAACTTAAAACATTTTGTTTACTCCTGCAGGCTGGCTATTACACTGTGGACTCTATCAGTTCTATGACAATTCCAGCATCCAGAGTCCAAGAACTCTCGTCAAGCAGTAATGTCAATGTGACTGCTTGCTGGTCTTTCCATGTTGATGGTTCACCAAACTGTAAGCCAACGAGTTGTGTTATTGGTTATGACAAGGTATTCAGGGGTGAATTCACTAACCTTTTACTGTAGCATGCCGTGTTTGAACTCAAAACCTGAAACTGATTTACAGTTGAGCTTTCCCAGGCACCGTGTAGGTGAGTGCACTTTCAGCCTTTTCAAAAGCCAATTCAGGTGCTGGATCGCAGTGGGGGAGTCGTACTTTACAATCCCAGAAAATCTGACAGATTGTAGTAGTCTGCTGTACTCTCCACAACCTTGCACATTTAGAAACGGCCTGCGACCTGGGGAACTGCCCTTGGCAAATTCTGATGGGCAGTAGTTTTGTGGCCGTAATACCCTAACTCCAGTACCGTATTTACATCATTCGTGTTGTGAATCGGGTTCTAAAATCATATGGGACACATAAAAAGAGACAACAGTATAAACCAGCACAATTCATTCTTAGTGAATTCCCCTTTAAAACTTTTAACCAGTGCAGTGTTTGTGTGAGAGCTTATGTTTCTTGGAAGAACTAAAAGGATTCCTTCTCACTTACATTTTTTCCTAGTGCCATCTAAATTCCTACCATTTGGGAATGGAGACATAGTGACCCCCCGATTGGATAACGGAAGCTCTGAAGCCATTATATTGCAGCAGCCTTTCAAATATTTTGGACGCACACACAATCAGACCTTTGTAAGCATTGTTTAGTTGTTATTTTGCTCATTTAGAGACATCTTTCATCTACTTGCATCTAAAATCACAAGTCTCTTTAAATGAGTGTAACTACTTGCTTTACTTTGTTCAGACTTTGATATCTCAATGTACAGGTTTTTGTAATTGTGGAATTCAGAGGACTTTTGATTTGTTAAATCAACTAGTAGAAATTGTGGCAAAGTCTACTTCTTAATTCTGTCAGTATATTTCCTCTTACAACACACAAACATATTTTGTGCTAAACTTTAGGTGAACAACAATGGCCTTCTAACATTTACTGAGCAGCTGTCCGACAACATCCCACTTCTGAATTGTGGAAGAGACTTCATTGCTCCTCTTTGGACTCACCTTGACAATAGACATGGAGGAACTATCTCCTATAGGGAGGACACAAGCAGCGCTGTACTGGCACAAGTCACTGCAGCTGTTAAGCAATACTTCCCCAACATAACGTTTAGTGCTTCATCGGCCTTTGTTGCTACCTGGGACAATGTGCCATACTCTGATGGTGGAGGGGTAAGATCTGTTCATTGTTTATCAATTAATTAGTGTTGTCCTGTGAAGGGTGAAGGTTTTAATGCCGTCTGTTGGTATTTTGAAGGTGGTTACATTCCAAGTGATTTTAGTCTCCAGTGTTCATCGCTCTTTCATCCTGATCAACTATGGTGACATTGCAGAAACCAAACAAATCTGGCTGGTGAGTGGAGACAGGTCCTTGTTGTTGTTTTTTGCAAATGATAGAAATGACAAGGAATTGCCCTGGCTTTACTTCATACCAAGAGCATGTTGAGGACATAAAAACAATTCATTTACTTCTACAGGCTGGTTACAACACGGTGGACTCTGTCAATTCTTTCACAATTCCAGTTGCCAGTGCCTCAGAGCTCTCATCCAGTAGCAATATCAACGTGAATGGTCGCAGCTCTTTCCATGTTGATGGCTCACCAAATTGTAAGCCAATGCAACCAGAAAATCAAGCTTAACCTGTACTATTTATTAGCTTATTTTTCTTTAGCAGGACTAAAGAATTCATTCTCACTCATTCTTTTCTTAGTGCCAACTAATTTCCTACCTTCTGGGGATGGAGAAATAGCGATCCCCACTGCCGAAGATGGAAGCTCTGATGTTATTTTCTTGCGGCAGCCTTTCAAATATTTTGGACGCACATACAATCAGATCTTTGTAAGCACCACGTTCCACCCCCACACAAACATTAAGTTCCAAGTTATTTATGTACCCCTAATTTCCTAAAACGTCTCTTTAAAATCCTTTTGAAAAATGTGGGCCTAAAATGTAGGTGAACAACAATGGCCATCTAACGTTTACCGCGCCGCTGTCTGCCTACAACTCCTCTCTGGATTTCGGAAGAGACATCATTGCTCCTCTTTGGACTCACCTTGACAATAGACGTGGAGGAACTATCTCCTATAGACAGGATGCAAGCAGTGCTGCACTGACACAAGTCACTGCAACTGTTAAGCGATACTTCCCTAACATACCTTTTGCTGCTACTTCAGCTTTTGTCGCTACATGGGACAGTGTGCCATACTCCAATGGTGGAGGGGTAAGACCTACGGCAATCTTTGATTTTCAATGAATGGTCCGTCTGGTTTGTTTGGAAGATTCTGAATGCTGTCTGTTGATGTTTTGAAGGTGGCCTCTTTCCAAGTGGTTTTAGCCTACAATGTTCATCGCTCTTTCATCCTGATCTATTACGGAGATGTTGCAGAAACAGGACTACCTTGGCAGGTGAGTGAAGTAGCCGACTGCTTCTTGTGCACTGTACAAATGAAAAAATAAATAAATAAATAAACAAATACAGATATACAATTCAAAAGGAATTGTTCATAAAAAAAAAAATAAAAAAAAAGGAAAAGATGTTCTCTCTCTCTCTTTTAATAGAATGAGAACTTAAAACATTTTGTTTACTCCTGCAGGCTGGCTATTACACTGTGGACTCTATCAGTTCTATGACAATTCCAGCATCCAGAGTCCAAGAACTCTCGTCAAGCAGTAATGTCAATGTGACTGCTTGCTGGTCTTTCCATGTTGATGGTTCACCAAACTGTAAGCCAACGAGTTGTGTTATTGGTTATGACAAGGTATTCAGGGGTGAATTCACTAACCTTTTACTGTAGCATGCCGTGTTTGAACTCAAAACCTGAAACTGATTTACAGTTGAGCTTTCCCAGGCACCGTGTAGGTGAGTGCACTTTCAGCCTTTTCAAAAGCCAATTCAGGTGCTGGATCGCAGTGGGGGAGTCGTACTTTACAATCCCAGAAAATCTGACAGATTGTAGTAGTCTGCTGTACTCTCCACAACCTTGCACATTTAGAAACGGCCTGCGACCTGGGGAACTGCCCTTGGCAAATTCTGATGGGCAGTAGTTTTGTGGCCGTAATACCCTAACTCCAGTACCGTATTTACATCATTCGTGTTGTGAATCGGGGTTCTAAAATCATATGGGACACATAAAAAGAGACAACAGTATAAACCAGCACAATTCATTCTTAGTGAATTCCCCTTTAAAACTTTTAACCAGTGCAGTGTTTGTGTGAGAGCTTATGTTTCTTGGAAGAACTAAAAGGATTCCTTCTCACTTACATTTTTTCCTAGTGCCATCTAAATTCCTACCATTCGGGAATGGAGACATAGTGACCCCCCGATTGGATAACGGAAGCTCTGAAGCCATTATATTGCAGCAGCCTTTCAAATATTTTGGACGCACACACAATCAGACCTTTGTAAGCATTGTTTAGTTGTTATTTTGCTCATTTAGAGACATCTTTCATCTACTTGCATCTAAAATCACAAGTCTCTTTAAATGAGTGTAACTACTTGCTTTACTTTGTTCAGACTTTGATATCTCAATGTACAGGTTTTTGTAATTGTGGAATTCAGAGGACTTTTGATTTGTTGAATCAACTAGTAGAAATTGTGGCAAAGTCTACTTCTTAATTCTGTCAGTATATTTCCTCTTACAACACACAAACATATTTTGTGCTAAACTTTAGGTGAACAACAATGGCCTTCTAACATTTACTGAGCAGCTGTCCGACAACATCCCACTTCTGAATTGTGGAAGAGACTTCATTGCTCCTCTTTGGACTCACCTTGACAATAGACATGGAGGAACTATCTCCTATAGGGAGGACACAAGCAGCGCTGTACTGGCACAAGTCACTGCAGCTGTTAAGCAATACTTCCCCAACATAACGTTTAGTGCTTCATCGGCCTTTGTTGCTACCTGGGACAATGTGCCATACTCTGATGGTGGAGGGGTAAGATCTGTTCATTGTTTATCAATTAATTAGTGTTGTCCTGTGAAGGGTGAAGGTTTTAATGCCGTCTGTTGGTATTTTGAAGGTGGTTACATTCCAAGTGATTTTAGTCTCCAGTGTTCATCGCTCTTTCATCCTGATCAACTATGGTGACATTGCAGAAACCAAACAAATCTGGCTGGTGAGTGGAGACAGGTCCTTGTTGTTGTTTTTTGCAAATGATAGAAATGACAAGGAATTGCCCTGGCTTTACTTCATACCAAGAGCATGTTGAGGACATAAAAACAATTCATTTACTTCTACAGGCTGGTTACAACACGGTGGACTCTGTCAATTCTTTCACAATTCCAGTTGCCAGTGCCTCAGAGCTCTCATCCAGTAGCAATATCAACGTGAATGGTCGCAGCTCTTTCCATGTTGATGGCTCACCAAATTGTAAGCCAATGCAACCAGAAAATCAAGCTTAACCTGTACTATTTATTAGCTTATTTTTCTTTAGCAGGACTAAAGAATTCATTCTCACTCATTCTTTTCTTAGTGCCAACTAATTTCCTACCTTCTGGGGATGGAGAAATAGCGATCCCCACTGCCGAAGATGGAAGCTCTGATGTTATTTTCTTGCGGCAGCCTTTCAAATATTTTGGACGCACATACAATCAGATCTTTGTAAGCACCACGTTCCACCCCCACACAAACATTAAGTTCCAAGTTATTTATGTACCCCTAATTTCCTAAAACGTCTCTTTAAAATCCTTTTGAAAAATGTGGGCCTAAAATTTAGGTGAACAACAATGGCCATCTAACGTTTACCGCGCCGCTGTCTGCCTACAACTCCTCTCTGGATTTCGGAAGAGACATCATTGCTCCTCTTTGGACTCACCTTGACAATAGACGTGGAGGAACTATCTCCTATAGACAGGATGCAAGCAGTGCTGCACTGACACAAGTCACTGCAACTGTTAAGCGATACTTCCCTAACATACCTTTTGCTGCTACTTCAGCTTTTGTCGCTACATGGGACAGTGTGCCATACTCCAATGGTGGAGGGGTAAGACCTACGGCAATCTTTGATTTTCAATGAATGGTCCGTCTGGTTTGTTTGGAAGATTCTGAATGCTGTCTGTTGATGTTTTGAAGGTGGCCTCTTTCCAAGTGGTTTTAGCCTACAATGTTCATCGCTCTTTCATCCTGATCTATTACGGAGATGTTGCAGAAACAGGACTACCTTGGCAGGTGAGTGAAGTAGCCGACTGCTTCTTGTGCACTGTACAAATGAAAAAATAAATAAATAAATAAACAAATACAGATATACAATTCAAAAGGAATTGTTCATAAAAAAAAAAATAAAAAAAAAGGAAAAGATGTTCTCTCTCTCTCTTTTAATAGAATGAGAACTTAAAACATTTTGTTTACTCCTGCAGGCTGGCTATTACACTGTGGACTCTATCAGTTCTATGACAATTCCAGCATCCAGAGTCCAAGAACTCTCGTCAAGCAGTAATGTCAATGTGACTGCTTGCTGGTCTTTCCATGTTGATGGTTCACCAAACTGTAAGCCAACGAGTTGTGTTATTGGTTATGACAAGGTATTCAGGGGTGAATTCACTAACCTTTTACTGTAGCATGCCGTGTTTGAACTCAAAACCTGAAACTGATTTACAGTTGAGCTTTCCCAGGCACCGTGTAGGTGAGTGCACTTTCAGCCTTTTCAAAAGCCAATTCAGGTGCTGGATCGCAGTGGGGGAGTCGTACTTTACAATCCCAGAAAATCTGACAGATTGTAGTAGTCTGCTGTACTCTCCACAACCTTGCACATTTAGAAACGGCCTGCGACCTGGGGAACTGCCCTTGGCAAATTCTGATGGGCAGTAGTTTTGTGGCCGTAATACCCTAACTCCAGTACCGTATTTACATCATTCGTGTTGTGAATCGGGGTTCTAAAATCATATGGGACACATAAAAAGAGACAACAGTATAAACCAGCACAATTCATTCTTAGTGAATTCCCCTTTAAAACTTTTAACCAGTGCAGTGTTTGTGTGAGAGCTTATGTTTCTTGGAAGAACTAAAAGGATTCCTTCTCACTTACATTTTTTCCTAGTGCCATCTAAATTCCTACCATTCGGGAATGGAGACATAGTGACCCCCCGATTGGATAACGGAAGCTCTGAAGCCATTATATTGCAGCAGCCTTTCAAATATTTTGGACGCACACACAATCAGACCTTTGTAAGCATTGTTTAGTTGTTATTTTGCTCATTTAGAGACATCTTTCATCTACTTGCATCTAAAATCACAAGTCTCTTTAAATGAGTGTAACTACTTGCTTTACTTTGTTCAGACTTTGATATCTCAATGTACAGGTTTTTGTAATTGTGGAATTCAGAGGACTTTTGATTTGTTGAATCAACTAGTAGAAATTGTGGCAAAGTCTACTTCTTAATTCTGTCAGTATATTTCCTCTTACAACACACAAACATATTTTGTGCTAAACTTTAGGTGAACAACAATGGCCTTCTAACATTTACTGAGCAGCTGTCCGACAACATCCCACTTCTGAATTGTGGAAGAGACTTCATTGCTCCTCTTTGGACTCACCTTGACAATAGACATGGAGGAACTATCTCCTATAGGGAGGACACAAGCAGCGCTGTACTGGCACAAGTCACTGCAGCTGTTAAGCAATACTTCCCCAACATAACGTTTAGTGCTTCATCGGCCTTTGTTGCTACCTGGGACAATGTGCCATACTCTGATGGTGGAGGGGTAAGATCTGTTCATTGTTTATCAATTAATTAGTGTTGTCCCGTGAAGGGTGAAGGTTTTAATGCCGTCTGTTGGTATTTTGAAGGTGGTTACATTCCAAGTGATTTTAGTCTCCAGTGTTCATCGCTCTTTCATCCTGATCAACTATGGTGACATTGCAGAAACCAAACAAATCTGGCTGGTGAGTGGAGACAGGTCCTTGTTGTTGTTTTTTGCAAATGATAGAAATGACAAGGAATTGCCCTGGCTTTACTTCATACCAAGAGCATGTTGAGGACATAAAAACAATTCATTTACTTCTACAGGCTGGTTACAACACGGTGGACTCTGTCAATTCTTTCACAATTCCAGTTGCCAGTGCCTCAGAGCTCTCATCCAGTAGCAATATCAACGTGAATGGTCGCAGCTCTTTCCATGTTGATGGCTCACCAAATTGTAAGCCAATGCAACCAGAAAATCAAGCTTAACCTGTACTATTTATTAGCTTATTTTTCTTTAGCAGGACTAAAGAATTCATTCTCACTCATTCTTTTCTTAGTGCCAACTAATTTCCTACCTTCTGGGGATGGAGAAATAGCGATCCCCACTGCCGAAGATGGAAGCTCTGATGTTATTTTCTTGCGGCAGCCTTTCAAATATTTTGGACGCACATACAATCAGATCTTTGTAAGCACCACGTTCCACCCCCACACAAACATTAAGTTCCAAGTTATTTATGTACCCCTAATTTCCTAAAACGTCTCTTTAAAATCCTTTTGAAAAATGTGGGCCTAAAATGTAGGTGAACAACAATGGCCATCTAACGTTTACCGCGCCGCTGTCTGCCTACAACTCCTCTCTGGATTTCGGAAGAGACATCATTGCTCCTCTTTGGACTCACCTTGACAATAGACGTGGAGGAACTATCTCCTATAGACAGGATGCAAGCAGTGCTGCACTGACACAAGTCACTGCAACTGTTAAGCGATACTTCCCTAACATACCTTTTGCTGCTACTTCAGCTTTTGTCGCTACATGGGACAGTGTGCCATACTCCAATGGTGGAGGGGTAAGACCTACGGCAATCTTTGATTTTCAATGAATGGTCCGTCTGGTTTGTTTGGAAGATTCTGAATGCTGTCTGTTGATGTTTTGAAGGTGGCCTCTTTCCAAGTGGTTTTAGCCTACAATGTTCATCGCTCTTTCATCCTGATCTATTACGGAGATGTTGCAGAAACAGGACTACCTTGGCAGGTGAGTGAAGTAGCCGACTGCTTCTTGTGCACTGTACAAATGAAAAAATAAATAAATAAATAAACAAATACAGATATAAAATTCAAAAGGAATTGTTCATAAAAAAAAAAATAAAAAAAAAGGAAAAGATGTTCTCTCTCTCTCTTTTAATAGAATGAGAACTTAAAACATTTTGTTTACTCCTGCAGGCTGGCTATTACACTGTGGACTCTATCAGTTCTATGACAATTCCAGCATCCAGAGTCCAAGAACTCTCGTCAAGCAGTAATGTCAATGTGACTGCTTGCTGGTCTTTCCATGTTGATGGTTCACCAAACTGTAAGCCAACGAGTTGTGTTATTGGTTATGACAAGGTATTCAGGGGTGAATTCACTAACCTTTTACTGTAGCATGCCGTGTTTGAACTCAAAACCTGAAACTGATTTACAGTTGAGCTTTCCCAGGCACCGTGTAGGTGAGTGCACTTTCAGCCTTTTCAAAAGCCAATTCAGGTGCTGGATCGCAGTGGGGGAGTCGTACTTTACAATCCCAGAAAATCTGACAGATTGTAGTAGTCTGCTGTACTCTCCACAACCTTGCACATTTAGAAACGGCCTGCGACCTGGGGAACTGCCCTTGGCAAATTCTGATGGGCAGTAGTTTTGTGGCCGTAATACCCTAACTCCAGTACCGTATTTACATCATTCGTGTTGTGAATCGGGGTTCTAAAATCATATGGGACACATAAAAAGAGACAACAGTATAAACCAGCACAATTCATTCTTAGTGAATTCCCCTTTAAAACTTTTAACCAGTGCAGTGTTTGTGTGAGAGCTTATGTTTCTTGGAAGAACTAAAAGGATTCCTTCTCACTTACATTTTTTCCTAGTGCCATCTAAATTCCTACCATTCGGGAATGGAGACATAGTGACCCCCCGATTGGATAACGGAAGCTCTGAAGCCATTATATTGCAGCAGCCTTTCAAATATTTTGGACGCACACACAATCAGACCTTTGTAAGCATTGTTTAGTTGTTATTTTGCTCATTTAGAGACATCTTTCATCTACTTGCATCTAAAATCACAAGTCTCTTTAAATGAGTGTAACTACTTGCTTTACTTTGTTCAGACTTTGATATCTCAATGTACAGGTTTTTGTAATTGTGGAATTCAGAGGACTTTTGATTTGTTGAATCAACTAGTAGAAATTGTGGCAAAGTCTACTTCTTAATTCTGTCAGTATATTTCCTCTTACAACACACAAACATATTTTGTGCTAAACTTTAGGTGAACAACAATGGCCTTCTAACATTTACTGAGCAGCTGTCCGACAACATCCCACTTCTGAATTGTGGAAGAGACTTCATTGCTCCTCTTTGGACTCACCTTGACAATAGACATGGAGGAACTATCTCCTATAGGGAGGACACAAGCAGCGCTGTACTGGCACAAGTCACTGCAGCTGTTAAGCAATACTTCCCCAACATAACGTTTAGTGCTTCATCGGCCTTTGTTGCTACCTGGGACAATGTGCCATACTCTGATGGTGGAGGGGTAAGATCTGTTCATTGTTTATCAATTAATTAGTGTTGTCCTGTGAAGGGTGAAGGTTTTAATGCCGTCTGTTGGTATTTTGAAGGTGGTTACATTCCAAGTGATTTTAGTCTCCAGTGTTCATCGCTCTTTCATCCTGATCAACTATGGTGACATTGCAGAAACCAAACAAATCTGGCTGGTGAGTGGAGACAGGTCCTTGTTGTTGTTTTTTGCAAATGATAGAAATGACAAGGAATTGCCCTGGCTTTACTTCATACCAAGAGCATGTTGAGGACATAAAAACAATTCATTTACTTCTACAGGCTGGTTACAACACGGTGGACTCTGTCAATTCTTTCACAATTCCAGTTGCCAGTGCCTCAGAGCTCTCATCCAGTAGCAATATCAACGTGAATGGTCGCAGCTCTTTCCATGTTGATGGCTCACCAAATTGTAAGCCAATGCAACCAGAAAATCAAGCTTAACCTGTACTATTTATTAGCTTATTTTTCTTTAGCAGGACTAAAGAATTCATTCTCACTCATTCTTTTCTTAGTGCCAACTAATTTCCTACCTTCTGGGGATGGAGAAATAGCGATCCCCACTGCCGAAGATGGAAGCTCTGATGTTATTTTCTTGCGGCAGCCTTTCAAATATTTTGGACGCACATACAATCAGATCTTTGTAAGCACCACGTTCCACCCCCACACAAACATTAAGTTCCAAGTTATTTATGTACCCCTAATTTCCTAAAACGTCTCTTTAAAATCCTTTTGAAAAATGTGGGCCTAAAATTTAGGTGAACAACAATGGCCATCTAACGTTTACCGCGCCGCTGTCTGCCTACAACTCCTCTCTGGATTTCGGAAGAGACATCATTGCTCCTCTTTGGACTCACCTTGACAATAGACGTGGAGGAACTATCTCCTATAGACAGGATGCAAGCAGTGCTGCACTGACACAAGTCACTGCAACTGTTAAGCGATACTTCCCTAACATACCTTTTGCTGCTACTTCAGCTTTTGTCGCTACATGGGACAGTGTGCCATACTCCAATGGTGGAGGGGTAAGACCTACGGCAATCTTTGATTTTCAATGAATGGTCCGTCTGGTTTGTTTGGAAGATTCTGAATGCTGTCTGTTGATGTTTTGAAGGTGGCCTCTTTCCAAGTGGTTTTAGCCTACAATGTTCATCGCTCTTTCATCCTGATCTATTACGGAGATGTTGCAGAAACAGGACTACCTTGGCAGGTGAGTGAAGTAGCCGACTGCTTCTTGTGCACTGTACAAATGAAAAGATAAATAAATAAATAAATAAATAAACAAATACAGATATACAATTCAAAAGGAATTGTTCATAAAAAAAAGAAAAAAAAAAGGAAAAGATGTTCTCTCTCTCTCTTTTAATAGAATGAGAACTTAAAACATTTTGTTTACTCCTGCAGGCTGGCTATTACACTGTGGACTCTATCAGTTCTATGACAATTCCAGCATCCAGAGTCCAAGAACTCTCGTCAAGCAGTAATGTCAATGTGACTGCTTGCTGGTCTTTCCATGTTGATGGTTCACCAAACTGTAAGCCAACGAGTTGTGTTATTGGTTATGACAAGGTATTCAGGGGTGAATTCACTAACCTTTTACTGTAGCATGCCGTGTTTGAACTCAAAACCTGAAACTGATTTACAGTTGAGCTTTCCCAGGCACCGTGTAGGTGAGTGCACTTTCAGCCTTTTCAAAAGCCAATTCAGGTGCTGGATCGCAGTGGGGGAATCGTACTTTACAATCCCAGAAAATCTGACAGATTGTAGTAGTCTGCTGTACTCTCCACAACCTTGCACATTTAGGAACGGCCTGCGACCTGGTGAACTGCCCTTGGCAAATTCTGATGGGCAGTAGTTTTGTGGCCGTAATACCCTAACTCCAGTACCGTATTTACATCATTCGTGTTGTGAATCGGGGTTCTAAAATCATATGGGACACATAAAAAGAGACAACAGTATAAACCAGCACAATTCATTCTTAGTGAATTCCCCTTTAAAACTTTTAACTAGTGCAGTGTTTGTGTGAGAGCTTATGTTTCTTGGAAGAACTAAAAGGATTCCTTCTCACTTACATTTTTTCCTAGTGCCATCTAAATTCCTACCATTCGGGAATGGAGACATAGTGACCCCCCGATTGGATAACGGAAGCTCTGAAGCCATTATATTGCAGCAGCCTTTCAAATATTTTGGACGCACACACAATCAGACCTTTGTAAGCATTGTTTAGTTGTTATTTTGCTCATTTAGAGACATCTTTCATCTACTTGCATCTAAAATCACAAGTCTCTTTAAATGAGTGTAACTACTTGCTTTACTTTGTTCAGACTTTGATATCTCAATGTACAGGTTTTTGTAATTGTGGAATTCAGAGGACTTTTGATTTGTTGAATCAACTAGTAGAAATTGTGGCAAAGTCTACTTCTTAATTCTGTCAGTATATTTCCTCTTACAACACACAAACATATTTTGTGCTAAACTTTAGGTGAACAACAATGGCCTTCTAACATTTACTGAGCAGCTGTCCGACAACATCCCACTTCTGAATTGTGGAAGAGACTTCATTGCTCCTCTTTGGACTCACCTTGACAATAGACATGGAGGAACTATCTCCTATAGGGAGGACACAAGCAGCGCTGTACTGGCACAAGTCACTGCAGCTGTTAAGCAATACTTCCCCAACATAACGTTTAGTGCTTCATCGGCCTTTGTTGCTACCTGGGACAATGTGCCATACTCTGATGGTGGAGGGGTAAGATCTGTTCATTGTTTATCAATTAATTAGTGTTGTCCTGTGAAGGGTGAAGGTTTTAATGCCGTCTGTTGGTATTTTGAAGGTGGTTACATTCCAAGTGATTTTAGTCTCCAGTGTTCATCGCTCTTTCATCCTGATCAACTATGGTGACATTGCAGAAACCAAACAAATCTGGCTGGTGAGTGGAGACAGGTCCTTGTTGTTGTTTTTTGCAAATGATAGAAATGACAAGGAATTGCCCTGGCTTTACTTCATACCAAGAGCATGTTGAGGACATAAAAACAATTCATTTACTTCTACAGGCTGGTTACAACACGGTGGACTCTGTCAATTCTTTCACAATTCCAGTTGCCAGTGCCTCAGAGCTCTCATCCAGTAGCAATATCAACGTGAATGGTCGCAGCTCTTTCCATGTTGATGGCTCACCAAATTGTAAGCCAATGCAACCAGAAAATCAAGCTTAACCTGTACTATTTATTAGCTTATTTTTCTTTAGCAGGACTAAAGAATTCATTCTCACTCATTCTTTTCTTAGTGCCAACTAATTTCCTACCTTCTGGGGATGGAGAAATAGCGATCCCCACTGCCGAAGATGGAAGCTCTGATGTTATTTTCTTGCGGCAGCCTTTCAAATATTTTGGACGCACATACAATCAGATCTTTGTAAGCACCACGTTCCACCCCCACACAAACATTAAGTTCCAAGTTATTTATGTACCCCTAATTTCCTAAAACGTCTCTTTAAAATCCTTTTGAAAAATGTGGGCCTAAAATTTAGGTGAACAACAATGGCCATCTAACGTTTACCGCGCCGCTGTCTGCCTACAACTCCTCTCTGGATTTCGGAAGAGACATCATTGCTCCTCTTTGGACTCACCTTGACAATAGACGTGGAGGAACTATCTCCTATAGACAGGATGCAAGCAGTGCTGCACTGACACAAGTCACTGCAACTGTTAAGCGATACTTCCCTAACATACCTTTTGCTGCTACTTCAGCTTTTGTCGCTACATGGGACAGTGTGCCATACTCCAATGGTGGAGGGGTAAGACCTACGGCAATCTTTGATTTTCAATGAATGGTCCGTCTGGTTTGTTTGGAAGATTCTGAATGCTGTCTGTTGATGTTTTGAAGGTGGCCTCTTTCCAAGTGGTTTTAGCCTACAATGTTCATCGCTCTTTCATCCTGATCTATTACGGAGATGTTGCAGAAACAGGACTACCTTGGCAGGTGAGTGAAGTAGCCGACTGCTTCTTGTGCACTGTACAAATGAAAAAATAAATAAATAAATAAACAAATACAGATATACAATTCAAAAGGAATTGTTCATAAAAAAAAAATAAAAAAAAAGGAAAAGATGTTCTCTCTCTCTCTTTTAATAGAATGAGAACTTAAAACATTTTGTTTACTCCTGCAGGCTGGCTATTACACTGTGGACTCTATCAGTTCTATGACAATTCCAGCATCCAGAGTCCAAGAACTCTCGTCAAGCAGTAATGTCAATGTGACTGCTTGCTGGTCTTTCCATGTTGATGGTTCACCAAACTGTAAGCCAACGAGTTGTGTTATTGGTTATGACAAGGTATTCAGGGGTGAATTCACTAACCTTTTACTGTAGCATGCCGTGTTTGAACTCAAAACCTGAAACTGATTTACAGTTGAGCTTTCCCAGGCACCGTGTAGGTGAGTGCACTTTCAGCCTTTTCAAAAGCCAATTCAGGTGCTGGATCGCAGTGGGGGAGTCGTACTTTACAATCCCAGAAAATCTGACAGATTGTAGTAGTCTGCTGTACTCTCCACAACCTTGCACATTTAGAAACGGCCTGCGACCTGGGGAACTGCCCTTGGCAAATTCTGATGGGCAGTAGTTTTGTGGCCGTAATACCCTAACTCCAGTACCGTATTTACATCATTCGTGTTGTGAATCGGGGTTCTAAAATCATATGGGACACATAAAAAGAGACAACAGTATAAACCAGCACAATTCATTCTTAGTGAATTCCCCTTTAAAACTTTTAACCAGTGCAGTGTTTGTGTGAGAGCTTATGTTTCTTGGAAGAACTAAAAGGATTCCTTCTCACTTACATTTTTTCCTAGTGCCATCTAAATTCCTACCATTCGGGAATGGAGACATAGTGACCCCCCGATTGGATAACGGAAGCTCTGAAGCCATTATATTGCAGCAGCCTTTCAAATATTTTGGACGCACACACAATCAGACCTTTGTAAGCATTGTTTAGTTGTTATTTTGCTCATTTAGAGACATCTTTCATCTACTTGCATCTAAAATCACAAGTCTCTTTAAATGAGTGTAACTACTTGCTTTACTTTGTTCAGACTTTGATATCTCAATGTACAGGTTTTTGTAATTGTGGAATTCAGAGGACTTTTGATTTGTTGAATCAACTAGTAGAAATTGTGGCAAAGTCTACTTCTTAATTCTGTCAGTATATTTCCTCTTACAACACACAAACATATTTTGTGCTAAACTTTAGGTGAACAACAATGGCCTTCTAACATTTACTGAGCAGCTGTCCGACAACATCCCACTTCTGAATTGTGGAAGAGACTTCATTGCTCCTCTTTGGACTCACCTTGACAATAGACATGGAGGAACTATCTCCTATAGGGAGGACACAAGCAGCGCTGTACTGGCACAAGTCACTGCAGCTGTTAAGCAATACTTCCCCAACATAACGTTTAGTGCTTCATCGGCCTTTGTTGCTACCTGGGACAATGTGCCATACTCTGATGGTGGAGGGGTAAGATCTGTTCATTGTTTATCAATTAATTAGTGTTGTCCTGTGAAGGGTGAAGGTTTTAATGCCGTCTGTTGGTATTTTGAAGGTGGTTACATTCCAAGTGATTTTAGTCTCCAGTGTTCATCGCTCTTTCATCCTGATCAACTATGGTGACATTGCAGAAACCAAACAAATCTGGCTGGTGAGTGGAGACAGGTCCTTGTTGTTGTTTTTTGCAAATGATAGAAATGACAAGGAATTGCCCTGGCTTTACTTCATACCAAGAGCATGTTGAGGACATAAAAACAATTCATTTACTTCTACAGGCTGGTTACAACACGGTGGACTCTGTCAATTCTTTCACAATTCCAGTTGCCAGTGCCTCAGAGCTCTCATCCAGTAGCAATATCAACGTGAATGGTCGCAGCTCTTTCCATGTTGATGGCTCACCAAATTGTAAGCCAATGCAACCAGAAAATCAAGCTTAACCTGTACTATTTATTAGCTTATTTTTCTTTAGCAGGACTAAAGAATTCATTCTCACTCATTCTTTTCTTAGTGCCAACTAATTTCCTACCTTCTGGGGATGGAGAAATAGCGATCCCCACTGCCGAAGATGGAAGCTCTGATGTTATTTTCTTGCGGCAGCCTTTCAAATATTTTGGACGCACATACAATCAGATCTTTGTAAGCACCACGTTCCACCCCCACACAAACATTAAGTTCCAAGTTATTTATGTACCCCTAATTTCCTAAAACGTCTCTTTAAAATCCTTTTGAAAAATGTGGGCCTAAAATTTAGGTGAACAACAATGGCCATCTAACGTTTACCGCGCCGCTGTCTGCCTACAACTCCTCTCTGGATTTCGGAAGAGACATCATTGCTCCTCTTTGGACTCACCTTGACAATAGACGTGGAGGAACTATCTCCTATAGACAGGATGCAAGCAGTGCTGCACTGACACAAGTCACTGCAACTGTTAAGCGATACTTCCCTAACATACCTTTTGCTGCTACTTCAGCTTTTGTCGCTACATGGGACAGTGTGCCATACTCCAATGGTGGAGGGGTAAGACCTACGGCAATCTTTGATTTTCAATGAATGGTCCGTCTGGTTTGTTTGGAAGATTCTGAATGCTGTCTGTTGATGTTTTGAAGGTGGCCTCTTTCCAAGTGGTTTTAGCCTACAATGTTCATCGCTCTTTCATCCTGATCTATTACGGAGATGTTGCAGAAACAGGACTACCTTGGCAGGTGAGTGAAGTAGCCGACTGCTTCTTGTGCACTGTACAAATGAAAAAATAAATAAATAAATAAACAAATACAGATATACAATTCAAAAGGAATTGTTCATAAAAAAAAAAATAAAAAAAAAGGAAAAGATGTTCTCTCTCTCTCTTTTAATAGAATGAGAACTTAAAACATTTTGTTTACTCCTGCAGGCTGGCTATTACACTGTGGACTCTATCAGTTCTATGACAATTCCAGCATCCAGAGTCCAAGAACTCTCGTCAAGCAGTAATGTCAATGTGACTGCTTGCTGGTCTTTCCATGTTGATGGTTCACCAAACTGTAAGCCAACGAGTTGTGTTATTGGTTATGACAAGGTATTCAGGGGTGAATTCACTAACCTTTTACTGTAGCATGCCGTGTTTGAACTCAAAACCTGAAACTGATTTACAGTTGAGCTTTCCCAGGCACCGTGTAGGTGAGTGCACTTTCAGCCTTTTCAAAAGCCAATTCAGGTGCTGGATCGCAGTGGGGGAGTCGTACTTTACAATCCCAGAAAATCTGACAGATTGTAGTAGTCTGCTGTACTCTCCACAACCTTGCACATTTAGAAACGGCCTGCGACCTGGGGAACTGCCCTTGGCAAATTCTGATGGGCAGTAGTTTTGTGGCCGTAATACCCTAACTCCAGTACCGTATTTACATCATTCGTGTTGTGAATCGGGGTTCTAAAATCATATGGGACACATAAAAAGAGACAACAGTATAAACCAGCACAATTCATTCTTAGTGAATTCCCCTTTAAAACTTTTAACCAGTGCAGTGTTTGTGTGAGAGCTTATGTTTCTTGGAAGAACTAAAAGGATTCCTTCTCACTTACATTTTTTCCTAGTGCCATCTAAATTCCTACCATTCGGGAATGGAGACATAGTGACCCCCCGATTGGATAACGGAAGCTCTGAAGCCATTATATTGCAGCAGCCTTTCAAATATTTTGGACGCACACACAATCAGACCTTTGTAAGCATTGTTTAGTTGTTATTTTGCTCATTTAGAGACATCTTTCATCTACTTGCATCTAAAATCACAAGTCTCTTTAAATGAGTGTAACTACTTGCTTTACTTTGTTCAGACTTTGATATCTCAATGTACAGGTTTTTGTAATTGTGGAATTCAGAGGACTTTTGATTTGTTGAATCAACTAGTAGAAATTGTGGCAAAGTCTACTTCTTAATTCTGTCAGTATATTTCCTCTTACAACACACAAACATATTTTGTGCTAAACTTTAGGTGAACAACAATGGCCTTCTAACATTTACTGAGCAGCTGTCCGACAACATCCCACTTCTGAATTGTGGAAGAGACTTCATTGCTCCTCTTTGGACTCACCTTGACAATAGACATGGAGGAACTATCTCCTATAGGGAGGACACAAGCAGCGCTGTACTGGCACAAGTCACTGCAGCTGTTAAGCAATACTTCCCCAACATAACGTTTAGTGCTTCATCGGCCTTTGTTGCTACCTGGGACAATGTGCCATACTCTGATGGTGGAGGGGTAAGATCTGTTCATTGTTTATCAATTAATTAGTGTTGTCCTGTGAAGGGTGAAGGTTTTAATGCCGTCTGTTGGTATTTTGAAGGTGGTTACATTCCAAGTGATTTTAGTCTCCAGTGTTCATCGCTCTTTCATCCTGATCAACTATGGTGACATTGCAGAAACCAAACAAATCTGGCTGGTGAGTGGAGACAGGTCCTTGTTGTTGTTTTTTGCAAATGATAGAAATGACAAGGAATTGCCCTGGCTTTACTTCATACCAAGAGCATGTTGAGGACATAAAAACAATTCATTTACTTCTACAGGCTGGTTACAACACGGTGGACTCTGTCAATTCTTTCACAATTCCAGTTGCCAGTGCCTCAGAGCTCTCATCCAGTAGCAATATCAACGTGAATGGTCGCAGCTCTTTCCATGTTGATGGCTCACCAAATTGTAAGCCAATGCAACCAGAAAATCAAGCTTAACCTGTACTATTTATTAGCTTATTTTTCTTTAGCAGGACTAAAGAATTCATTCTCACTCATTCTTTTCTTAGTGCCAACTAATTTCCTACCTTCTGGGGATGGAGAAATAGCGATCCCCACTGCCGAAGATGGAAGCTCTGATGTTATTTTCTTGCGGCAGCCTTTCAAATATTTTGGACGCACATACAATCAGATCTTTGTAAGCACCACGTTCCACCCCCACACAAACATTAAGTTCCAAGTTATTTATGTACCCCTAATTTCCTAAAACGTCTCTTTAAAATCCTTTTGAAAAATGTGGGCCTAAAATTTAGGTGAACAACAATGGCCATCTAACGTTTACCGCGCCGCTGTCTGCCTACAACTCCTCTCTGGATTTCGGAAGAGACATCATTGCTCCTCTTTGGACTCACCTTGACAATAGACGTGGAGGAACTATCTCCTATAGACAGGATGCAAGCAGTGCTGCACTGACACAAGTCACTGCAACTGTTAAGCGATACTTCCCTAACATACCTTTTGCTGCTACTTCAGCTTTTGTCGCTACATGGGACAGTGTGCCATACTCCAATGGTGGAGGGGTAAGACCTACGGCAATCTTTGATTTTCAATGAATGGTCCGTCTGGTTTGTTTGGAAGATTCTGAATGCTGTCTGTTGATGTTTTGAAGGTGGCCTCTTTCCAAGTGGTTTTAGCCTACAATGTTCATCGCTCTTTCATCCTGATCTATTACGGAGATGTTGCAGAAACAGGACTACCTTGGCAGGTGAGTGAAGTAGCCGACTGCTTCTTGTGCACTGTACAAATGAAAAGATAAATAAATAAATAAATAAATAAACAAATACAGATATACAATTCAAAAGGAATTGTTCATAAAAAAAAGAAAAAAAAAAGGAAAAGATGTTCTCTCTCTCTCTTTTAATAGAATGAGAACTTAAAACATTTTGTTTACTCCTGCAGGCTGGCTATTACACTGTGGACTCTATCAGTTCTATGACAATTCCAGCATCCAGAGTCCAAGAACTCTCGTCAAGCAGTAATGTCAATGTGACTGCTTGCTGGTCTTTCCATGTTGATGGTTCACCAAACTGTAAGCCAACGAGTTGTGTTATTGGTTATGACAAGGTATTCAGGGGTGAATTCACTAACCTTTTACTGTAGCATGCCGTGTTTGAACTCAAAACCTGAAACTGATTTACAGTTGAGCTTTCCCAGGCACCGTGTAGGTGAGTGCACTTTCAGCCTTTTCAAAAGCCAATTCAGGTGCTGGATCGCAGTGGGGGAATCGTACTTTACAATCCCAGAAAATCTGACAGATTGTAGTAGTCTGCTGTACTCTCCACAACCTTGCACATTTAGGAACGGCCTGCGACCTGGTGAACTGCCCTTGGCAAATTCTGATGGGCAGTAGTTTTGTGGCCGTAATACCCTAACTCCAGTACCGTATTTACATCATTCGTGTTGTGAATCGGGGTTCTAAAATCATATGGGACACATAAAAAGAGACAACAGTATAAACCAGCACAATTCATTCTTAGTGAATTCCCCTTTAAAACTTTTAACTAGTGCAGTGTTTGTGTGAGAGCTTATGTTTCTTGGAAGAACTAAAAGGATTCCTTCTCACTTACATTTTTTCCTAGTGCCATCTAAATTCCTACCATTCGGGAATGGAGACATAGTGACCCCCCGATTGGATAACGGAAGCTCTGAAGCCATTATATTGCAGCAGCCTTTCAAATATTTTGGACGCACACACAATCAGACCTTTGTAAGCATTGTTTAGTTGTTATTTTGCTCATTTAGAGACATCTTTCATCTACTTGCATCTAAAATCACAAGTCTCTTTAAATGAGTGTAACTACTTGCTTTACTTTGTTCAGACTTTGATATCTCAATGTACAGGTTTTTGTAATTGTGGAATTCAGAGGACTTTTGATTTGTTGAATCAACTAGTAGAAATTGTGGCAAAGTCTACTTCTTAATTCTGTCAGTATATTTCCTCTTACAACACACAAACATATTTTGTGCTAAACTTTAGGTGAACAACAATGGCCTTCTAACATTTACTGAGCAGCTGTCCGACAACATCCCACTTCTGAATTGTGGAAGAGACTTCATTGCTCCTCTTTGGACTCACCTTGACAATAGACATGGAGGAACTATCTCCTATAGGGAGGACACAAGCAGCGCTGTACTGGCACAAGTCACTGCAGCTGTTAAGCAATACTTCCCCAACATAACGTTTAGTGCTTCATCGGCCTTTGTTGCTACCTGGGACAATGTGCCATACTCTGATGGTGGAGGGGTAAGATCTGTTCATTGTTTATCAATTAATTAGTGTTGTCCTGTGAAGGGTGAAGGTTTTAATGCCGTCTGTTGGTATTTTGAAGGTGGTTACATTCCAAGTGATTTTAGTCTCCAGTGTTCATCGCTCTTTCATCCTGATCAACTATGGTGACATTGCAGAAACCAAACAAATCTGGCTGGTGAGTGGAGACAGGTCCTTGTTGTTGTTTTTTGCAAATGATAGAAATGACAAGGAATTGCCCTGGCTTTACTTCATACCAAGAGCATGTTGAGGACATAAAAACAATTCATTTACTTCTACAGGCTGGTTACAACACGGTGGACTCTGTCAATTCTTTCACAATTCCAGTTGCCAGTGCCTCAGAGCTCTCATCCAGTAGCAATATCAACGTGAATGGTCGCAGCTCTTTCCATGTTGATGGCTCACCAAATTGTAAGCCAATGCAACCAGAAAATCAAGCTTAACCTGTACTATTTATTAGCTTATTTTTCTTTAGCAGGACTAAAGAATTCATTCTCACTCATTCTTTTCTTAGTGCCAACTAATTTCCTACCTTCTGGGGATGGAGAAATAGCGATCCCCACTGCCGAAGATGGAAGCTCTGATGTTATTTTCTTGCGGCAGCCTTTCAAATATTTTGGACGCACATACAATCAGATCTTTGTAAGCACCACGTTCCACCCCCACACAAACATTAAGTTCCAAGTTATTTATGTACCCCTAATTTCCTAAAACGTCTCTTTAAAATCCTTTTGAAAAATGTGGGCCTAAAATGTAGGTGAACAACAATGGCCATCTAACGTTTACCGCGCCGCTGTCTGCCTACAACTCCTCTCTGGATTTCGGAAGAGACATCATTGCTCCTCTTTGGACTCACCTTGACAATAGACGTGGAGGAACTATCTCCTATAGACAGGATGCAAGCAGTGCTGCACTGACACAAGTCACTGCAACTGTTAAGCGATACTTCCCTAACATACCTTTTGCTGCTACTTCAGCTTTTGTCGCTACATGGGACAGTGTGCCATACTCCAATGGTGGAGGGGTAAGACCTACGGCAATCTTTGATTTTCAATGAATGGTCCGTCTGGTTTGTTTGGAAGATTCTGAATGCTGTCTGTTGATGTTTTGAAGGTGGCCTCTTTCCAAGTGGTTTTAGCCTACAATGTTCATCGCTCTTTCATCCTGATCTATTACGGAGATGTTGCAGAAACAGGACTACCTTGGCAGGTGAGTGAAGTAGCCGACTGCTTCTTGTGCACTGTACAAATGAAAAGATAAATAAATAAATAAATAAATAAACAAATACAGATATACAATTCAAAAGGAATTGTTCATAAAAAAAAGAAAAAAAAAAGGAAAAGATGTTCTCTCTCTCTCTTTTAATAGAATGAGAACTTAAAACATTTTGTTTACTCCTGCAGGCTGGCTATTACACTGTGGACTCTATCAGTTCTATGACAATTCCAGCATCCAGAGTCCAAGAACTCTCGTCAAGCAGTAATGTCAATGTGACTGCTTGCTGGTCTTTCCATGTTGATGGTTCACCAAACTGTAAGCCAACGAGTTGTGTTATTGGTTATGACAAGGTATTCAGGGGTGAATTCACTAACCTTTTACTGTAGCATGCCGTGTTTGAACTCAAAACCTGAAACTGATTTACAGTTGAGCTTTCCCAGGCACCGTGTAGGTGAGTGCACTTTCAGCCTTTTCAAAAGCCAATTCAGGTGCTGGATCGCAGTGGGGGAGTCGTACTTTACAATCCCAGAAAATCTGACAGATTGTAGTAGTCTGCTGTACTCTCCACAACCTTGCACATTTAGAAACGGCCTGCGACCTGGGGAACTGCCCTTGGCAAATTCTGATGGGCAGTAGTTTTGTGGCCGTAATACCCTAACTCCAGTACCGTATTTACATCATTCGTGTTGTGAATCGGGTTCTAAAATCATATGGGACACATAAAAAGAGACAACAGTATAAACCAGCACAATTCATTCTTAGTGAATTTCCCTTTAAAACTTTTAACCAGTGCAGTGTTTGTGTGAGAGCTTATGTTTCTTGGAAGAACTAAAAGGATTCCTTCTCACTTACATTTTTTCCTAGTGCCATCTAAATTCCTACCATTTGGGAATGGAGACATAGTGACCCCCCGATTGGATAACGGAAGCTCTGAAGCCATTATATTGCAGCAGCCTTTCAAATATTTTGGACGCACACACAATCAGACCTTTGTAAGCATTGTTTAGTTGTTATTTTGCTCATTTAGAGACATCTTTCATCTACTTGCATCTAAAATCACAAGTCTCTTTAAATGAGTGTAACTACTTGCTTTACTTTGTTCAGACTTTGATATCTCAATGTACAGGTTTTTGTAATTGTGGAATTCAGAGGACTTTTGATTTGTTAAATCAACTAGTAGAAATTGTGGCAAAGTCTACTTCTTAATTCTGTCAGTATATTTCCTCTTACAACACACAAACATATTTTGTGCTAAACTTTAGGTGAACAACAATGGCCTTCTAACATTTACTGAGCAGCTGTCCGACAACATCCCACTTCTGAATTGTGGAAGAGACTTCATTGCTCCTCTTTGGACTCACCTTGACAATAGACATGGAGGAACTATCTCCTATAGGGAGGACACAAGCAGCGCTGTACTGGCACAAGTCACTGCAGCTGTTAAGCAATACTTCCCCAACATAACGTTTAGTGCTTCATCGGCCTTTGTTGCTACCTGGGACAATGTGCCATACTCTGATGGTGGAGGGGTAAGATCTGTTCATTGTTTATCAATTAATTAGTGTTGTCCTGTGAAGGGTGAAGGTTTTAATGCCGTCTGTTGGTATTTTGAAGGTGGTTACATTCCAAGTGATTTTAGTCTCCAGTGTTCATCGCTCTTTCATCCTGATCAACTATGGTGACATTGCAGAAACCAAACAAATCTGGCTGGTGAGTGGAGACAGGTCCTTGTTGTTGTTTTTTGCAAATGATAGAAATGACAAGGAATTGCCCTGGCTTTACTTCATACCAAGAGCATGTTGAGGACATAAAAACAATTCATTTACTTCTACAGGCTGGTTACAACACGGTGGACTCTGTCAATTCTTTCACAATTCCAGTTGCCAGTGCCTCAGAGCTCTCATCCAGTAGCAATATCAACGTGAATGGTCGCAGCTCTTTCCATGTTGATGGCTCACCAAATTGTAAGCCAATGCAACCAGAAAATCAAGCTTAACCTGTACTATTTATTAGCTTATTTTTCTTTAGCAGGACTAAAGAATTCATTCTCACTCATTCTTTTCTTAGTGCCAACTAATTTCCTACCTTCTGGGGATGGAGAAATAGCGATCCCCACTGCCGAAGATGGAAGCTCTGATGTTATTTTCTTGCGGCAGCCTTTCAAATATTTTGGACGCACATACAATCAGATCTTTGTAAGCACCACGTTCCACCCCCACACAAACATTAAGTTCCAAGTTATTTATGTACCCCTAATTTCCTAAAACGTCTCTTTAAAATCCTTTTGAAAAATGTGGGCCTAAAATGTAGGTGAACAACAATGGCCATCTAACGTTTACCGCGCCGCTGTCTGCCTACAACTCCTCTCTGGATTTCGGAAGAGACATCATTGCTCCTCTTTGGACTCACCTTGACAATAGACGTGGAGGAACTATCTCCTATAGACAGGATGCAAGCAGTGCTGCACTGACACAAGTCACTGCAACTGTTAAGCGATACTTCCCTAACATACCTTTTGCTGCTACTTCAGCTTTTGTCGCTACATGGGACAGTGTGCCATACTCCAATGGTGGAGGGGTAAGACCTACGGCAATCTTTGATTTTCAATGAATGGTCCGTCTGGTTTGTTTGGAAGATTCTGAATGCTGTCTGTTGATGTTTTGAAGGTGGCCTCTTTCCAAGTGGTTTTAGCCTACAATGTTCATCGCTCTTTCATCCTGATCTATTACGGAGATGTTGCAGAAACAGGACTACCTTGGCAGGTGAGTGAAGTAGCCGACTGCTTCTTGTGCACTGTACAAATGAAAAAATAAATAAATAAATAAACAAATACAGATATACAATTCAAAAGGAATTGTTCATAAAAAAAAAAATAAAAAAAAAGGAAAAGATGTTCTCTCTCTCTCTTTTAATAGAATGAGAACTTAAAACATTTTGTTTACTCCTGCAGGCTGGCTATTACACTGTGGACTCTATCAGTTCTATGACAATTCCAGCATCCAGAGTCCAAGAACTCTCGTCAAGCAGTAATGTCAATGTGACTGCTTGCTGGTCTTTCCATGTTGATGGTTCACCAAACTGTAAGCCAACGAGTTGTGTTATTGGTTATGACAAGGTATTCAGGGGTGAATTCACTAACCTTTTACTGTAGCATGCCGTGTTTGAACTCAAAACCTGAAACTGATTTACAGTTGAGCTTTCCCAGGCACCGTGTAGGTGAGTGCACTTTCAGCCTTTTCAAAAGCCAATTCAGGTGCTGGATCGCAGTGGGGGAGTCGTACTTTACAATCCCAGAAAATCTGACAGATTGTAGTAGTCTGCTGTACTCTCCACAACCTTGCACATTTAGAAACGGCCTGCGACCTGGGGAACTGCCCTTGGCAAATTCTGATGGGCAGTAGTTTTGTGGCCGTAATACCCTAACTCCAGTACCGTATTTACATCATTCGTGTTGTGAATCGGGGTTCTAAAATCATATGGGACACATAAAAAGAGACAACAGTATAAACCAGCACAATTCATTCTTAGTGAATTCCCCTTTAAAACTTTTAACCAGTGCAGTGTTTGTGTGAGAGCTTATGTTTCTTGGAAGAACTAAAAGGATTCCTTCTCACTTACATTTTTTCCTAGTGCCATCTAAATTCCTACCATTCGGGAATGGAGACATAGTGACCCCCCGATTGGATAACGGAAGCTCTGAAGCCATTATATTGCAGCAGCCTTTCAAATATTTTGGACGCACACACAATCAGACCTTTGTAAGCATTGTTTAGTTGTTATTTTGCTCATTTAGAGACATCTTTCATCTACTTGCATCTAAAATCACAAGTCTCTTTAAATGAGTGTAACTACTTGCTTTACTTTGTTCAGACTTTGATATCTCAATGTACAGGTTTTTGTAATTGTGGAATTCAGAGGACTTTTGATTTGTTGAATCAACTAGTAGAAATTGTGGCAAAGTCTACTTCTTAATTCTGTCAGTATATTTCCTCTTACAACACACAAACATATTTTGTGCTAAACTTTAGGTGAACAACAATGGCCTTCTAACATTTACTGAGCAGCTGTCCGACAACATCCCACTTCTGAATTGTGGAAGAGACTTCATTGCTCCTCTTTGGACTCACCTTGACAATAGACATGGAGGAACTATCTCCTATAGGGAGGACACAAGCAGCGCTGTACTGGCACAAGTCACTGCAGCTGTTAAGCAATACTTCCCCAACATAACGTTTAGTGCTTCATCGGCCTTTGTTGCTACCTGGGACAATGTGCCATACTCTGATGGTGGAGGGGTAAGATCTGTTCATTGTTTATCAATTAATTAGTGTTGTCCTGTGAAGGGTGAAGGTTTTAATGCCGTCTGTTGGTATTTTGAAGGTGGTTACATTCCAAGTGATTTTAGTCTCCAGTGTTCATCGCTCTTTCATCCTGATCAACTATGGTGACATTGCAGAAACCAAACAAATCTGGCTGGTGAGTGGAGACAGGTCCTTGTTGTTGTTTTTTGCAAATGATAGAAATGACAAGGAATTGCCCTGGCTTTACTTCATACCAAGAGCATGTTGAGGACATAAAAACAATTCATTTACTTCTACAGGCTGGTTACAACACGGTGGACTCTGTCAATTCTTTCACAATTCCAGTTGCCAGTGCCTCAGAGCTCTCATCCAGTAGCAATATCAACGTGAATGGTCGCAGCTCTTTCCATGTTGATGGCTCACCAAATTGTAAGCCAATGCAACCAGAAAATCAAGCTTAACCTGTACTATTTATTAGCTTATTTTTCTTTAGCAGGACTAAAGAATTCATTCTCACTCATTCTTTTCTTAGTGCCAACTAATTTCCTACCTTCTGGGGATGGAGAAATAGCGATCCCCACTGCCGAAGATGGAAGCTCTGATGTTATTTTCTTGCGGCAGCCTTTCAAATATTTTGGACGCACATACAATCAGATCTTTGTAAGCACCACGTTCCACCCCCACACAAACATTAAGTTCCAAGTTATTTATGTACCCCTAATTTCCTAAAACGTCTCTTTAAAATCCTTTTGAAAAATGTGGGCCTAAAATGTAGGTGAACAACAATGGCCATCTAACGTTTACCGCGCCGCTGTCTGCCTACAACTCCTCTCTGGATTTCGGAAGAGACATCATTGCTCCTCTTTGGACTCACCTTGACAATAGACGTGGAGGAACTATCTCCTATAGACAGGATGCAAGCAGTGCTGCACTGACACAAGTCACTGCAACTGTTAAGCGATACTTCCCTAACATACCTTTTGCTGCTACTTCAGCTTTTGTCGCTACATGGGACAGTGTGCCATACTCCAATGGTGGAGGGGTAAGACCTACGGCAATCTTTGATTTTCAATGAATGGTCCGTCTGGTTTGTTTGGAAGATTCTGAATGCTGTCTGTTGATGTTTTGAAGGTGGCCTCTTTCCAAGTGGTTTTAGCCTACAATGTTCATCGCTCTTTCATCCTGATCTATTACGGAGATGTTGCAGAAACAGGACTACCTTGGCAGGTGAGTGAAGTAGCCGACTGCTTCTTGTGCACTGTACAAATGAAAAAATAAATAAATAAATAAACAAATACAGATATACAATTCAAAAGGAATTGTTCATAAAAAAAAAAATAAAAAAAAAGGAAAAGATGTTCTCTCTCTCTCTTTTAATAGAATGAGAACTTAAAACATTTTGTTTACTCCTGCAGGCTGGCTATTACACTGTGGACTCTATCAGTTCTATGACAATTCCAGCATCCAGAGTCCAAGAACTCTCGTCAAGCAGTAATGTCAATGTGACTGCTTGCTGGTCTTTCCATGTTGATGGTTCACCAAACTGTAAGCCAACGAGTTGTGTTATTGGTTATGACAAGGTATTCAGGGGTGAATTCACTAACCTTTTACTGTAGCATGCCGTGTTTGAACTCAAAACCTGAAACTGATTTACAGTTGAGCTTTCCCAGGCACCGTGTAGGTGAGTGCACTTTCAGCCTTTTCAAAAGCCAATTCAGGTGCTGGATCGCAGTGGGGGAGTCGTACTTTACAATCCCAGAAAATCTGACAGATTGTAGTAGTCTGCTGTACTCTCCACAACCTTGCACATTTAGAAACGGCCTGCGACCTGGGGAACTGCCCTTGGCAAATTCTGATGGGCAGTAGTTTTGTGGCCGTAATACCCTAACTCCAGTACCGTATTTACATCATTCGTGTTGTGAATCGGGGTTCTAAAATCATATGGGACACATAAAAAGAGACAACAGTATAAACCAGCACAATTCATTCTTAGTGAATTCCCCTTTAAAACTTTTAACCAGTGCAGTGTTTGTGTGAGAGCTTATGTTTCTTGGAAGAACTAAAAGGATTCCTTCTCACTTACATTTTTTCCTAGTGCCATCTAAATTCCTACCATTCGGGAATGGAGACATAGTGACCCCCCGATTGGATAACGGAAGCTCTGAAGCCATTATATTGCAGCAGCCTTTCAAATATTTTGGACGCACACACAATCAGACCTTTGTAAGCATTGTTTAGTTGTTATTTTGCTCATTTAGAGACATCTTTCATCTACTTGCATCTAAAATCACAAGTCTCTTTAAATGAGTGTAACTACTTGCTTTACTTTGTTCAGACTTTGATATCTCAATGTACAGGTTTTTGTAATTGTGGAATTCAGAGGACTTTTGATTTGTTGAATCAACTAGTAGAAATTGTGGCAAAGTCTACTTCTTAATTCTGTCAGTATATTTCCTCTTACAACACACAAACATATTTTGTGCTAAACTTTAGGTGAACAACAATGGCCTTCTAACATTTACTGAGCAGCTGTCCGACAACATCCCACTTCTGAATTGTGGAAGAGACTTCATTGCTCCTCTTTGGACTCACCTTGACAATAGACATGGAGGAACTATCTCCTATAGGGAGGACACAAGCAGCGCTGTACTGGCACAAGTCACTGCAGCTGTTAAGCAATACTTCCCCAACATAACGTTTAGTGCTTCATCGGCCTTTGTTGCTACCTGGGACAATGTGCCATACTCTGATGGTGGAGGGGTAAGATCTGTTCATTGTTTATCAATTAATTAGTGTTGTCCTGTGAAGGGTGAAGGTTTTAATGCCGTCTGTTGGTATTTTGAAGGTGGTTACATTCCAAGTGATTTTAGTCTCCAGTGTTCATCGCTCTTTCATCCTGATCAACTATGGTGACATTGCAGAAACCAAACAAATCTGGCTGGTGAGTGGAGACAGGTCCTTGTTGTTGTTTTTTGCAAATGATAGAAATGACAAGGAATTGCCCTGGCTTTACTTCATACCAAGAGCATGTTGAGGACATAAAAACAATTCATTTACTTCTACAGGCTGGTTACAACACGGTGGACTCTGTCAATTCTTTCACAATTCCAGTTGCCAGTGCCTCAGAGCTCTCATCCAGTAGCAATATCAACGTGAATGGTCGCAGCTCTTTCCATGTTGATGGCTCACCAAATTGTAAGCCAATGCAACCAGAAAATCAAGCTTAACCTGTACTATTTATTAGCTTATTTTTCTTTAGCAGGACTAAAGAATTCATTCTCACTCATTCTTTTCTTAGTGCCAACTAATTTCCTACCTTCTGGGGATGGAGAAATAGCGATCCCCACTGCCGAAGATGGAAGCTCTGATGTTATTTTCTTGCGGCAGCCTTTCAAATATTTTGGACGCACATACAATCAGATCTTTGTAAGCACCACGTTCCACCCCCACACAAACATTAAGTTCCAAGTTATTTATGTACCCCTAATTTCCTAAAACGTCTCTTTAAAATCCTTTTGAAAAATGTGGGCCTAAAATGTAGGTGAACAACAATGGCCATCTAACGTTTACCGCGCCGCTGTCTGCCTACAACTCCTCTCTGGATTTCGGAAGAGACATCATTGCTCCTCTTTGGACTCACCTTGACAATAGACGTGGAGGAACTATCTCCTATAGACAGGATGCAAGCAGTGCTGCACTGACACAAGTCACTGCAACTGTTAAGCGATACTTCCCTAACATACCTTTTGCTGCTACTTCAGCTTTTGTCGCTACATGGGACAGTGTGCCATACTCCAATGGTGGAGGGGTAAGACCTACGGCAATCTTTGATTTTCAATGAATGGTCCGTCTGGTTTGTTTGGAAGATTCTGAATGCTGTCTGTTGATGTTTTGAAGGTGGCCTCTTTCCAAGTGGTTTTAGCCTACAATGTTCATCGCTCTTTCATCCTGATCTATTACGGAGATGTTGCAGAAACAGGACTACCTTGGCAGGTGAGTGAAGTAGCCGACTGCTTCTTGTGCACTGTACAAATGAAAAAATAAATAAATAAATAAACAAATACAGATATACAATTCAAAAGGAATTGTTCATAAAAAAAAAAATAAAAAAAAAGGAAAAGATGTTCTCTCTCTCTCTTTTAATAGAATGAGAACTTAAAACATTTTGTTTACTCCTGCAGGCTGGCTATTACACTGTGGACTCTATCAGTTCTATGACAATTCCAGCATCCAGAGTCCAAGAACTCTCGTCAAGCAGTAATGTCAATGTGACTGCTTGCTGGTCTTTCCATGTTGATGGTTCACCAAACTGTAAGCCAACGAGTTGTGTTATTGGTTATGACAAGGTATTCAGGGGTGAATTCACTAACCTTTTACTGTAGCATGCCGTGTTTGAACTCAAAACCTGAAACTGATTTACAGTTGAGCTTTCCCAGGCACCGTGTAGGTGAGTGCACTTTCAGCCTTTTCAAAAGCCAATTCAGGTGCTGGATCGCAGTGGGGGAATCGTACTTTACAATCCCAGAAAATCTGACAGATTGTAGTAGTCTGCTGTACTCTCCACAACCTTGCACATTTAGAAACGGCCTGCGACCTGGGGAACTGCCCTTGGCAAATTCTGATGGGCAGTAGTTTTGTGGCCGTAATACCCTAACTCCAGTACCGTATTTACATCATTCGTGTTGTGAATCGGGGTTCTAAAATCATATGGGACACATAAAAAGAGACAACAGTATAAACCAGCACAATTCATTCTTAGTGAATTCCCCTTTAAAACTTTTAACCAGTGCAGTGTTTGTGTGAGAGCTTATGTTTCTTGGAAGAACTAAAAGGATTCCTTCTCACTTACATTTTTTCCTAGTGCCATCTAAATTCCTACCATTCGGGAATGGAGACATAGTGACCCCCCGATTGGATAACGGAAGCTCTGAAGCCATTATATTGCAGCAGCCTTTCAAATATTTTGGACGCACACACAATCAGACCTTTGTAAGCATTGTTTAGTTGTTATTTTGCTCATTTAGAGACATCTTTCATCTACTTGCATCTAAAATCACAAGTCTCTTTAAATGAGTGTAACTACTTGCTTTACTTTGTTCAGACTTTGATATCTCAATGTACAGGTTTTTGTAATTGTGGAATTCAGAGGACTTTTGATTTGTTGAATCAACTAGTAGAAATTGTGGCAAAGTCTACTTCTTAATTCTGTCAGTATATTTCCTCTTACAACACACAAACATATTTTGTGCTAAACTTTAGGTGAACAACAATGGCCTTCTAACATTTACTGAGCAGCTGTCCGACAACATCCCACTTCTGAATTGTGGAAGAGACTTCATTGCTCCTCTTTGGACTCACCTTGACAATAGACATGGAGGAACTATCTCCTATAGGGAGGACACAAGCAGCGCTGTACTGGCACAAGTCACTGCAGCTGTTAAGCAATACTTCCCCAACATAACGTTTAGTGCTTCATCGGCCTTTGTTGCTACCTGGGACAATGTGCCATACTCTGATGGTGGAGGGGTAAGATCTGTTCATTGTTTATCAATTAATTAGTGTTGTCCTGTGAAGGGTGAAGGTTTTAATGCCGTCTGTTGGTATTTTGAAGGTGGTTACATTCCAAGTGATTTTAGTCTCCAGTGTTCATCGCTCTTTCATCCTGATCAACTATGGTGACATTGCAGAAACCAAACAAATCTGGCTGGTGAGTGGAGACAGGTCCTTGTTGTTGTTTTTTGCAAATGATAGAAATGACAAGGAATTGCCCTGGCTTTACTTCATACCAAGAGCATGTTGAGGACATAAAAACAATTCATTTACTTCTACAGGCTGGTTACAACACGGTGGACTCTGTCAATTCTTTCACAATTCCAGTTGCCAGTGCCTCAGAGCTCTCATCCAGTAGCAATATCAACGTGAATGGTCGCAGCTCTTTCCATGTTGATGGCTCACCAAATTGTAAGCCAATGCAACCAGAAAATCAAGCTTAACCTGTACTATTTATTAGCTTATTTTTCTTTAGCAGGACTAAAGAATTCATTCTCACTCATTCTTTTCTTAGTGCCAACTAATTTCCTACCTTCTGGGGATGGAGAAATAGCGATCCCCACTGCCGAAGATGGAAGCTCTGATGTTATTTTCTTGCGGCAGCCTTTCAAATATTTTGGACGCACATACAATCAGATCTTTGTAAGCACCACGTTCCACCCCCACACAAACATTAAGTTCCAAGTTATTTATGTACCCCTAATTTCCTAAAACGTCTCTTTAAAATCCTTTTGAAAAATGTGGGCCTAAAATGTAGGTGAACAACAATGGCCATCTAACGTTTACCGCGCCGCTGTCTGCCTACAACTCCTCTCTGGATTTCGGAAGAGACATCATTGCTCCTCTTTGGACTCACCTTGACAATAGACGTGGAGGAACTATCTCCTATAGACAGGATGCAAGCAGTGCTGCACTGACACAAGTCACTGCAACTGTTAAGCGATACTTCCCTAACATACCTTTTGCTGCTACTTCAGCTTTTGTCGCTACATGGGACAGTGTGCCATACTCCAATGGTGGAGGGGTAAGACCTACGGCAATCTTTGATTTTCAATGAATGGTCCGTCTGGTTTGTTTGGAAGATTCTGAATGCTGTCTGTTGATGTTTTGAAGGTGGCCTCTTTCCAAGTGGTTTTAGCCTACAATGTTCATCGCTCTTTCATCCTGATCTATTACGGAGATGTTGCAGAAACAGGACTACCTTGGCAGGTGAGTGAAGTAGCCGACTGCTTCTTGTGCACTGTACAAATGAAAAAATAAATAAATAAATAAACAAATACAGATATACAATTCAAAAGGAATTGTTCATAAAAAAAAAATAAAAAAAAAGGAAAAGATGTTCTCTCTCTCTCTTTTAATAGAATGAGAACTTAAAACATTTTGTTTACTCCTGCAGGCTGGCTATTACACTGTGGACTCTATCAGTTCTATGACAATTCCAGCATCCAGAGTCCAAGAACTCTCGTCAAGCAGTAATGTCAATGTGACTGCTTGCTGGTCTTTCCATGTTGATGGTTCACCAAACTGTAAGCCAACGAGTTGTGTTATTGGTTATGACAAGGTATTCAGGGGTGAATTCACTAACCTTTTACTGTAGCATGCCGTGTTTGAACTCAAAACCTGAAACTGATTTACAGTTGAGCTTTCCCAGGCACCGTGTAGGTGAGTGCACTTTCAGCCTTTTCAAAAGCCAATTCAGGTGCTGGATCGCAGTGGGGGAGTCGTACTTTACAATCCCAGAAAATCTGACAGATTGTAGTAGTCTGCTGTACTCTCCACAACCTTGCACATTTAGAAACGGCCTGCGACCTGGGGAACTGCCCTTGGCAAATTCTGATGGGCAGTAGTTTTGTGGCCGTAATACCCTAACTCCAGTACCGTATTTACATCATTCGTGTTGTGAATCGGGGTTCTAAAATCATATGGGACACATAAAAAGAGACAACAGTATAAACCAGCACAATTCATTCTTAGTGAATTCCCCTTTAAAACTTTTAACCAGTGCAGTGTTTGTGTGAGAGCTTATGTTTCTTGGAAGAACTAAAAGGATTCCTTCTCACTTACATTTTTTCCTAGTGCCATCTAAATTCCTACCATTCGGGAATGGAGACATAGTGACCCCCCGATTGGATAACGGAAGCTCTGAAGCCATTATATTGCAGCAGCCTTTCAAATATTTTGGACGCACACACAATCAGACCTTTGTAAGCATTGTTTAGTTGTTATTTTGCTCATTTAGAGACATCTTTCATCTACTTGCATCTAAAATCACAAGTCTCTTTAAATGAGTGTAACTACTTGCTTTACTTTGTTCAGACTTTGATATCTCAATGTACAGGTTTTTGTAATTGTGGAATTCAGAGGACTTTTGATTTGTTGAATCAACTAGTAGAAATTGTGGCAAAGTCTACTTCTTAATTCTGTCAGTATATTTCCTCTTACAACACACAAACATATTTTGTGCTAAACTTTAGGTGAACAACAATGGCCTTCTAACATTTACTGAGCAGCTGTCCGACAACATCCCACTTCTGAATTGTGGAAGAGACTTCATTGCTCCTCTTTGGACTCACCTTGACAATAGACATGGAGGAACTATCTCCTATAGGGAGGACACAAGCAGCGCTGTACTGGCACAAGTCACTGCAGCTGTTAAGCAATACTTCCCCAACATAACGTTTAGTGCTTCATCGGCCTTTGTTGCTACCTGGGACAATGTGCCATACTCTGATGGTGGAGGGGTAAGATCTGTTCATTGTTTATCAATTAATTAGTGTTGTCCTGTGAATGGTGAAGGTTTTAATGCCGTCTGTTGGTATTTTGAAGGTGGTTACATTCCAAGTGATTTTAGTCTCCAGTGTTCATCGCTCTTTCATCCTGATCAACTATGGTGACATTGCAGAAACCAAACAAATCTGGCTGGTGAGTGGAGACAGGTCCTTGTTGTTGTTTTTTGCAAATGATAGAAATGACAAGGAATTGCCCTGGCTTTACTTCATACCAAGAGCATGTTGAGGACATAAAAACAATTCATTTACTTCTACAGGCTGGTTACAACACGGTGGACTCTGTCAATTCTTTCACAATTCCAGTTGCCAGTGCCTCAGAGCTCTCATCCAGTAGCAATATCAACGTGAATGGTCGCAGCTCTTTCCATGTTGATGGCTCACCAAATTGTAAGCCAATGCAACCAGAAAATCAAGCTTAACCTGTACTATTTATTAGCTTATTTTTCTTTAGCAGGACTAAAGAATTCATTCTCACTCATTCTTTTCTTAGTGCCAACTAATTTCCTACCTTCTGGGGATGGAGAAATAGCGATCCCCACTGCCGAAGATGGAAGCTCTGATGTTATTTTCTTGCGGCAGCCTTTCAAATATTTTGGACGCACATACAATCAGATCTTTGTAAGCACCACGTTCCACCCCCACACAAACATTAAGTTCCAAGTTATTTATGTACCCCTAATTTCCTAAAACGTCTCTTTAAAATCCTTTTGAAAAATGTGGGCCTAAAATGTAGGTGAACAACAATGGCCATCTAACGTTTACCGCGCCGCTGTCTGCCTACAACTCCTCTCTGGATTTCGGAAGAGACATCATTGCTCCTCTTTGGACTCACCTTGACAATAGACGTGGAGGAACTATCTCCTATAGACAGGATGCAAGCAGTGCTGCACTGACACAAGTCACTGCAACTGTTAAGCGATACTTCCCTAACATACCTTTTGCTGCTACTTCAGCTTTTGTCGCTACATGGGACAGTGTGCCATACTCCAATGGTGGAGGGGTAAGACCTACGGCAATCTTTGATTTTCAATGAATGGTCCGTCTGGTTTGTTTGGAAGATTCTGAATGCTGTCTGTTGATGTTTTGAAGGTGGCCTCTTTCCAAGTGGTTTTAGCCTACAATGTTCATCGCTCTTTCATCCTGATCTATTACGGAGATGTTGCAGAAACAGGACTACCTTGGCAGGTGAGTGAAGTAGCCGACTGCTTCTTGTGCACTGTACAAATGAAAAAAATAAATAAATAAATAAACAAATACAGATATACAATTCAAAAGGAATTGTTCATAAAAAAAATAAATAAAAATAAGTAAAAGATGTTCTCTCTCTCTCTTTTAATAGAATGAGAACTTAAAACATTTTGTTTACTCCTGCAGGCTGGCTATTACACTGTGGACTCTATCAGTTCTATGACAATTCCAGCATCCAGAGTCCAAGAACTCTCGTCAAGCAGTAATGTCAATGTGACTGCTTGCTGGTCTTTCCATGTTGATGGTTCACCAAACTGTAAGCCAACGAGTTGTGTCATTGGTTATGACAAGGTATTCAGGGGTGAATTCACTAACCTTTTACTGTAGCATGCCGTGTTTGAACTCAAAACCTGAAACTGATTTACAGTTGAGCTTTCCCAGGCACCGTGTAGGTGAGTGCACTTTCAGCCTTTTCAAAAGCCAATTCAGGTGCTGGATCGCAGTGGGGGAGTCGTACTTTACAATCCCAGAAAATCTGACAGATTGTAGTAGTCTGCTGTACTCTCCACAACCTTGCACATTTAGAAACGGCCTGCGACCTGGGGAACTGCCCTTGGCAAATTCTGATGGGCAGTAGTTTTGTGGCCGTAATACCCTAACTCCAGTACCGTATTTACATCATTCGTGTTGTGAATCGGGGTTCTAAAATCATATGGGACACATAAAAAGAGACAACAGTATAAACCAGCACAATTCATTCTTAGTGAATTCCCCTTTAAAACTTTTAACCAGTGCAGTGTTTGTGTGAGAGCTTATGTTTCTTGGAAGAACTAAAAGGATTCCTTCTCACTTACATTTTTTCCTAGTGCCATCTAAATTCCTACCATTCGGGAATGGAGACATAGTGACCCCCCGATTGGATAACGGAAGCTCTGAAGCCATTATATTGCAGCAGCCTTTCAAATATTTTGGACGCACACACAATCAGACCTTTGTAAGCATTGTTTAGTTGTTATTTTGCTCATTTAGAGACATCTTTCATCTACTTGCATCTAAAATCACAAGTCTCTTTAAATGAGTGTAACTACTTGCTTTACTTTGTTCAGACTTTGATATCTCAATGTACAGGTCTTTGTAATTGTGGAATTCAGAGGACTTTTGATTTGTTGAATCAACTAGTAGAAATTGTGGCAAAGTCTACTTCTTAATTCTGTCAGTATATTTCCTCTTACAACACACAAAAATATTTTGTGCTAAACTTTAGGTGAACAACAATGGCCTTCTAACATTTACTGAGCAGCTGTCCGACAACATCCCACTTCTGAATTGTGGAAGAGACTTCATTGCTCCTCTTTGGACTCACCTTGACAATAGACGTGGAGGAACTATCTCCTATAGGGAGGACACAAGCAGCGCTGTACTGGCACAAGTCACTGCAGCTGTTAAGCAATACTTCCCCAACATAACGTTTAGTGCTTCATCGGCCTTTGTTGCTACCTGGGACAATGTGCCATACTCTGATGGTGGAGGGGTAAGATCTGTTCATTGTTTATCAATTAATTAGTGTTGTCCTGTGAAGGGTGAAGGTTTTAATGCCGTCTGTTGGTATTTTGAAGGTGGTTACATTCCAAGTGATTTTAGTCTCCAGTGTTCATCGCTCTTTCATCCTGATCAACTATGGTGACATTGCAGAAACCAAACAAATCTGGCTGGTGAGTGGAGACAGGTCCTTGTTGTTGTTTTTTGCAAATGATAGAAATGACAAGGAATTGCCCTGGCTTTACTTCATACCAAGAGCATGTTGAGGACATAAAAACAATTCATTTACTTCTACAGGCTGGTTACAACACGGTGGACTCTGTCAATTCTTTCACAATTCCAGTTGCCAGTGCCTCAGAGCTCTCATCCAGTAGCAATATCAACGTGAATGGTCGCAGCTCTTTCCATGTTGATGGCTCACCAAATTGTAAGCCAATGCAACCAGAAAATCAAGCTTAACCTGTACTATTTATTAGCTTATTTTTCTTTAGCAGCACTAAAGAATTCATTCTCACTCATTCTTTTCTTAGTGCCAACTAATTTCCTACCTTCTGGGGATGGAGAAATAGCGATCCCCACTGCCGAAGATGGAAGTTCTGATGTTATTTTCTTGCGGCAGCCTTTCAAATATTTTGGACGCACATACAATCAGATCTTTGTAAGCACCACGTTCCACCCCCACACAAACATTAAGTTCCAAGTTATTTATGTACCCCTAATTTCCTAAAACGTCTCTTTAAAATCCTTTTGAAAAATGTGGGCCTAAAATGTAGGTGAACAACAATGGCCATCTAACGTTTACCGCGCCGCTGTCTGCCTACAACTCCTCTCTGGATTTCGGAAGAGACATCATTGCTCCTCTTTGGACTCACCTTGACAATAGACGTGGAGGAACTATCTCCTATAGACAGGATGCAAGCAGTGCTGCACTGACACAAGTCACTGCAACTGTTAAGCGATACTTCCCTAACATACCTTTTGCTGCTACTTCAGCTTTTGTCGCTACATGGGACAGTGTGCCATACTCCAATGGTGGAGGGGTAAGACCTACGGCAATCTTTGATTTTCAATGAATGGTCCGTCTGGTTTGTTTGGAAGATTCTGAATGCTGTCTGTTGATGTTTTGAAGGTGGCCTCTTTCCAAGTGGTTTTAGCCTACAATGTTCATCGCTCTTTCATCCTGATCTATTACGGAGATGTTGCAGAAACAGGACTACCTTGGCAGGTGAGTGAAGTAGCCGACTGCTTCTTGTGCACTGTACAAATGAAAAAAATAAATAAATAAATAAACAAATACAGATATACAATTCAAAAGGAATTGTTCATAAAAAAAATAAATAAAAATAAGTAAAAGATGTTCTCTCTCTCTCTTTTAATAGAATGAGAACTTAAAACATTTTGTTTACTCCTGCAGGCTGGCTATTACACTGTGGACTCTATCAGTTCTATGACAATTCCAGCATCCAGAGTCCAAGAACTCTCGTCAAGCAGTAATGTCAATGTGACTGCTTGCTGGTCTTTCCATGTTGATGGTTCACCAAACTGTAAGCCAACGAGTTGTGTTATTGGTTATGACAAGGTATTCAGGGGTGAATTCACTAACCTTTTACTGTAGCATGCCGTGTTTGAACTCAAAACCTGAAACTGATTTACAGTTGAGCTTTCCCAGGCACCGTGTAGGTGAGTGCACTTTCAGCCTTTTCAAAAGCCAATTCAGGTGCTGGATCGCAGTGGGGGAGTCGTACTTTACAATCCCAGAAAATCTGACAGATTGTAGTAGTCTGCTGTACTCTCCACAACCTTGCACATTTAGAAACGGCCTGCGACCTGGGGAACTGCCCTTGGCAAATTCTGATGGGCAGTAGTTTTGTGGCCGTAATACCCTAACTCCAGTACCGTATTTACATCATTCGTGTTGTGAATCGGGGTTCTAAAATCATATGGGACACATAAAAAGAGACAACAGTATAAACCAGCACAATTCATTCTTAGTGAATTCCCCTTTAAAACTTTTAACCAGTGCAGTGTTTGTGTGAGAGCTTATGTTTCTTGGAAGAACTAAAAGGATTCCTTCTCACTTACATTTTTTCCTAGTGCCATCTAAATTCCTACCATTCGGGAATGGAGACATAGTGACCCCCCGATTGGATAACGGAAGCTCTGAAGCCATTATATTGCAGCAGCCTTTCAAATATTTTGGACGCACACACAATCAGACCTTAGTAAGCATTGTTTAGTTGTTATTTTGCTCATTTAGAGACATCTTTCATCTACTTGCATCTAAAATCACAAGTCTCTTTAAATGAGTGTAACTACTTGCTTTACTTTGTTCAGACTTTGATATCTCAATGTACAGGTCTTTGTAATTGTGGAATTCAGAGGACTTTTGATTTGTTGAATCAACTAGTAGAAATTGTGGCAAAGTCTACTTCTTAATTCTGTCAGTATATTTCCTCTTACAACACACAAACATATTTTGTGCTAAACTTTAGGTGAACAACAATGGCCTTCTAACATTTACTGAGCAGCTGTCCGACAACATCCCACTTCTGAATTGTGGAAGAGACTTCATTGCTCCTCTTTGGACTCACCTTGACAATAGACGTGGAGGAACTATCTCCTATAGGGAGGACACAAGCAGCGCTGTACTGGCACAAGTCACTGCAGCTGTTAAGCAATACTTCCCCAACATAACGTTTAGTGCTTCATCGGCCTTTGTTGCTACCTGGGACAATGTGCCATACTCTGATGGTGGAGGGGTAAGATCTGTTCATTGTTTATCAATTAATTAGTGTTGTCCTGTGAAGGGTGAAGGTTTTAATGCCGTCTGTTGGTATTTTGAAGGTGGTTACATTCCAAGTGATTTTAGTCTCCAGTGTTCATCGCTCTTTCATCCTGATCAACTATGGTGACATTGCAGAAACCAAACAAATCTGGCTGGTGAGTGGAGACAGGTCCTTGTTGTTGTTTTTTGCAAATGATAGAAATGACAAGGAATTGCCCTGGCTTTACTTCATACCAAGAGCATGTTGAGGACATAAAAACAATTCATTTACTTCTACAGGCTGGTTACAACACGGTGGACTCTGTCAATTCTTTCACAATTCCAGTTGCCAGTGCCTCAGAGCTCTCATCCAGTAGCAATATCAACGTGAATGGTCGCAGCTCTTTCCATGTTGATGGCTCACCAAATTGTAAGCCAATGCAACCAGAAAATCAAGCTTAACCTGTACTATTTATTAGCTTATTTTTCTTTAGCAGCACTAAAGAATTCATTCTCACTCATTCTTTTCTTAGTGCCAACTAATTTCCTACCTTCTGGGGATGGAGAAATAGCGATCCCCACTGCCGAAGATGGAAGTTCTGATGTTATTTTCTTGCGGCAGCCTTTCAAATATTTTGGACGCACATACAATCAGATCTTTGTAAGCACCACGTTCCACCCCCACACAAACATTAAGTTCCAAGTTATTTATGTACCCCTAATTTCCTAAAACGTCTCTTTAAAATCCTTTTGAAAAATGTGGGCCTAAAATGTAGGTGAACAACAATGGCCATCTAACGTTTACCGCGCCGCTGTCTGCCTACAACTCCTCTCTGGATTTCGGAAGAGACATCATTGCTCCTCTTTGGACTCACCTTGACAATAGACGTGGAGGAACTATCTCCTATAGACAGGATGCAAGCAGTGCTGCACTGACACAAGTCACTGCAACTGTTAAGCGATACTTCCCTAACATACCTTTTGCTGCTACTTCAGCTTTTGTCGCTACATGGGACAGTGTGCCATACTCCAATGGTGGAGGGGTAAGACCTACGGCAATCTTTGATTTTCAATGAATGGTCCGTCTGGTTTGTTTGGAAGATTCTGAATGCTGTCTGTTGATGTTTTGAAGGTGGCCTCTTTCCAAGTGGTTTTAGCCTACAATGTTCATCGCTCTTTCATCCTGATCTATTACGGAGATGTTGCAGAAACAGGACTACCTTGGCAGGTGAGTGAAGTAGCCGACTGCTTCTTGTGCACTGTACAAATGAAAAAAATAAATAAATAAATAAACAAATACAGATATACAATTCAAAAGGAATTGTTCATAAAAAAAATAAATAAAAATAAGTAAAAGATGTTCTCTCTCTCTCTTTTAATAGAATGAGAACTTAAAACATTTTGTTTACTCCTGCAGGCTGGCTATTACACTGTGGACTCTATCAGTTCTATGACAATTCCAGCATCCAGAGTCCAAGAACTCTCGTCAAGCAGTAATGTCAATGTGACTGCTTGCTGGTCTTTCCATGTTGATGGTTCACCAAACTGTAAGCCAACGAGTTGTGTCATTGGTTATGACAAGGTATTCAGGGGTGAATTCACTAACCTTTTACTGTAGCATGCCGTGTTTGAACTCAAAACCTGAAACTGATTTACAGTTGAGCTTTCCCAGGCACCGTGTAGGTGAGTGCACTTTCAGCCTTTTCAAAAGCCAATTCAGGTGCTGGATCGCAGTGGGGGAGTCGTACTTTACAATCCCAGAAAATCTGACAGATTGTAGTAGTCTGCTGTACTCTCCACAACCTTGCACATTTAGAAACGGCCTGCGACCTGGGGAACTGCCCTTGGCAAATTCTGATGGGCAGTAGTTTTGTGGCCGTAATACCCTAACTCCAGTACCGTATTTACATCATTCGTGTTGTGAATCGGGGTTCTAAAATCATATGGGACACATAAAAAGAGACAACAGTATAAACCAGCACAATTCATTCTTAGTGAATTCCCCTTTAAAACTTTTAACCAGTGCAGTGTTTGTGTGAGAGCTTATGTTTCTTGGAAGAACTAAAAGGATTCCTTCTCACTTACATTTTTTCCTAGTGCCATCTAAATTCCTACCATTCGGGAATGGAGACATAGTGACCCCCCGATTGGATAACGGAAGCTCTGAAGCCATTATATTGCAGCAGCCTTTCAAATATTTTGGACGCACACACAATCAGACCTTTGTAAGCATTGTTTAGTTGTTATTTTGCTCATTTAGAGACATCTTTCATCTACTTGCATCTAAAATCACAAGTCTCTTTAAATGAGTGTAACTACTTGCTTTACTTTGTTCAGACTTTGATATCTCAATGTACAGGTCTTTGTAATTGTGGAATTCAGAGGACTTTTGATTTGTTGAATCAACTAGTAGAAATTGTGGCAAAGTCTACTTCTTAATTCTGTCAGTATATTTCCTCTTACAACACACAAACATATTTTGTGCTAAACTTTAGGTGAACAACAATGGCCTTCTAACATTTACTGAGCAGCTGTCCGACAACATCCCACTTCTGAATTGTGGAAGAGACTTCATTGCTCCTCTTTGGACTCACCTTGACAATAGACGTGGAGGAACTATCTCCTATAGGGAGGACACAAGCAGCGCTGTACTGGCACAAGTCACTGCAGCTGTTAAGCAATACTTCCCCAACATAACGTTTAGTGCTTCATCGGCCTTTGTTGCTACCTGGGACAATGTGCCATACTCTGATGGTGGAGGGGTAAGATCTGTTCATTGTTTATCAATTAATTAGTGTTGTCCTGTGAAGGGTGAAGGTTTTAATGCCGTCTGTTGGTATTTTGAAGGTGGTTACATTCCAAGTGATTTTAGTCTCCAGTGTTCATCGCTCTTTCATCCTGATCAACTATGGTGACATTGCAGAAACCAAACAAATCTGGCTGGTGAGTGGAGACAGGTCCTTGTTGTTGTTTTTTGCAAATGATAGAAATGACAAGGAATTGCCCTGGCTTTACTTCATACCAAGAGCATGTTGAGGACATAAAAACAATTCATTTACTTCTACAGGCTGGTTACAACACGGTGGACTCTGTCAATTCTTTCACAATTCCAGTTGCCAGTGCCTCAGAGCTCTCATCCAGTAGCAATATCAACGTGAATGGTCGCAGCTCTTTCCATGTTGATGGCTCACCAAATTGTAAGCCAATGCAACCAGAAAATCAAGCTTAACCTGTACTATTTATTAGCTTATTTTTCTTTAGCAGCACTAAAGAATTCATTCTCACTCATTCTTTTCTTAGTGCCAACTAATTTCCTACCTTCTGGGGATGGAGAAATAGCGATCCCCACTGCCGAAGATGGAAGTTCTGATGTTATTTTCTTGCGGCAGCCTTTCAAATATTTTGGACGCACATACAATCAGATCTTTGTAAGCACCACGTTCCACCCCCACACAAACATTAAGTTCCAAGTTATTTATGTACCCCTAATTTCCTAAAACGTCTCTTTAAAATCCTTTTGGAAAATGTGGGCCTAAAATGTAGGTGAACAACAATGGCCATCTAACGTTTACCGCGCCGCTGTCTGCCTACAACTCCTCTCTGGATTTCGGAAGAGACATCATTGCTCCTCTTTGGACTCACCTTGACAATAGACGTGGAGGAACTATCTCCTATAGACAGGATGCAAGCAGTGCTGCACTGACACAAGTCACTGCAACTGTTAAGCGATACTTCCCTAACATACCTTTTGCTGCTACTTCAGCTTTTGTCGCTACATGGGACAGTGTGCCATACTCCAATGGTGGAGGGGTAAGACCTACGGCAATCTTTGATTTTCAATGAATGGTCCGTCTGGTTTGTTTGGAAGATTCTGAATGCTGTCTGTTGATGTTTTGAAGGTGGCCTCTTTCCAAGTGGTTTTAGCCTACAATGTTCATCGCTCTTTCATCCTGATCTATTACGGAGATGTTGCAGAAACAGGACTACCTTGGCAGGTGAGTGAAGTAGCCGACTGCTTCTTGTGCACTGTACAAATGAAAAAAATAAATAAATAAATAAACAAATACAGATATACAATTCAAAAGGAATTGTTCATAAAAAAAATAAATAAAAATAAGTAAAAGATGTTCTCTCTCTCTCTTTTAATAGAATGAGAACTTAAAACATTTTGTTTACTCCTGCAGGCTGGCTATTACACTGTGGACTCTATCAGTTCTATGACAATTCCAGCATCCAGAGTCCAAGAACTCTCGTCAAGCAGTAATGTCAATGTGACTGCTTGCTGGTCTTTCCATGTTGATGGTTCACCAAACTGTAAGCCAACGAGTTGTGTTATTGGTTATGACAAGGTATTCAGGGGTGAATTCACTAACCTTTTACTGTAGCATGCCGTGTTTGAACTCAAAACCTGAAACTGATTTACAGTTGAGCTTTCCCAGGCACCGTGTAGGTGAGTGCACTTTCAGCCTTTTCAAAAGCCAATTCAGGTGCTGGATCGCAGTGGGGGAGTCGTACTTTACAATCCCAGAAAATCTGACAGATTGTAGTAGTCTGCTGTACTCTCCACAACCTTGCACATTTAGAAACGGCCTGCGACCTGGGGAACTGCCCTTGGCAAATTCTGATGGGCAGTAGTTTTGTGGCCGTAATACCCTAACTCCAGTACCGTATTTACATCATTCGTGTTGTGAATCGGGGTTCTAAAATCATATGGGACACATAAAAAGAGACAACAGTATAAACCAGCACAATTCATTCTTAGTGAATTCCCCTTTAAAACTTTTAACCAGTGCAGTGTTTGTGTGAGAGCTTATGTTTCTTGGAAGAACTAAAAGGATTCCTTCTCACTTACATTTTTTCCTAGTGCCATCTAAATTCCTACCATTCGGGAATGGAGACATAGTGACCCCCCGATTGGATAACGGAAGCTCTGAAGCCATTATATTGCAGCAGCCTTTCAAATATTTTGGACGCACACACAATCAGACCTTTGTAAGCATTGTTTAGTTGTTATTTTGCTCATTTAGAGACATCTTTCATCTACTTGCATCTAAAATCACAAGTCTCTTTAAATGAGTGTAACTACTTGCTTTACTTTGTTCAGACTTTGATATCTCAATGTACAGGTCTTTGTAATTGTGGAATTCAGAGGACTTTTGATTTGTTGAATCAACTAGTAGAAATTGTGGCAAAGTCTACTTCTTAATTCTGTCAGTATATTTCCTCTTACAACACACAAACATATTTTGTGCTAAACTTTAGGTGAACAACAATGGCCTTCTAACATTTACTGAGCAGCTGTCCGACAACATCCCACTTCTGAATTGTGGAAGAGACTTCATTGCTCCTCTTTGGACTCACCTTGACAATAGACGTGGAGGAACTATCTCCTATAGGGAGGACACAAGCAGCGCTGTACTGGCACAAGTCACTGCAGCTGTTAAGCAATACTTCCCCAACATAACGTTTAGTGCTTCATCGGCCTTTGTTGCTACCTGGGACAATGTGCCATACTCTGATGGTGGAGGGGTAAGATCTGTTCATTGTTTATCAATTAATTAGTGTTGTCCTGTGAAGGGTGAAGGTTTTAATGCCGTCTGTTGGTATTTTGAAGGTGGTTACATTCCAAGTGATTTTAGTCTCCAGTGTTCATCGCTCTTTCATCCTGATCAACTATGGTGACATTGCAGAAACCAAACAAATCTGGCTGGTGAGTGGAGACAGGTCCTTGTTGTTGTTTTTTGCAAATGATAGAAATGACAAGGAATTGCCCTGGCTTTACTTCATACCAAGAGCATGTTGAGGACATAAAAACAATTCATTTACTTCTACAGGCTGGTTACAACACGGTGGACTCTGTCAATTCTTTCACAATTCCAGTTGCCAGTGCCTCAGAGCTCTCATCCAGTAGCAATATCAACGTGAATGGTCGCAGCTCTTTCCATGTTGATGGCTCACCAAATTGTAAGCCAATGCAACCAGAAAATCAAGCTTAACCTGTACTATTTATTAGCTTATTTTTCTTTAGCAGCACTAAAGAATTCATTCTCACTCATTCTTTTCTTAGTGCCAACTAATTTCCTACCTTCTGGGGATGGAGAAATAGCGATCCCCACTGCCGAAGATGGAAGTTCTGATGTTATTTTCTTGCGGCAGCCTTTCAAATATTTTGGACGCACATACAATCAGATCTTTGTAAGCACCACGTTCCACCCCCACACAAACATTAAGTTCCAAGTTATTTATGTACCCCTAATTTCCTAAAACGTCTCTTTAAAATCCTTTTGGAAAATGTGGGCCTAAAATGTAGGTGAACAACAATGGCCATCTAACGTTTACCGCGCCGCTGTCTGCCTACAACTCCTCTCTGGATTTCGGAAGAGACATCATTGCTCCTCTTTGGACTCACCTTGACAATAGACGTGGAGGAACTATCTCCTATAGACAGGATGCAAGCAGTGCTGCACTGACACAAGTCACTGCAACTGTTAAGCGATACTTCCCTAACATACCTTTTGCTGCTACTTCAGCTTTTGTCGCTACATGGGACAGTGTGCCATACTCCAATGGTGGAGGGGTAAGACCTACGGCAATCTTTGATTTTCAATGAATGGTCCGTCTGGTTTGTTTGGAAGATTCTGAATGCTGTCTGTTGATGTTTTGAAGGTGGCCTCTTTCCAAGTGGTTTTAGCCTACAATGTTCATCGCTCTTTCATCCTGATCTATTACGGAGATGTTGCAGAAACAGGACTACCTTGGCAGGTGAGTGAAGTAGCCGACTGCTTCTTGTGCACTGTACAAATGAAAAAAATAAATAAATAAATAAACAAATACAGATATACAATTCAAAAGGAATTGTTCATAAAAAAAATAAATAAAAATAAGTAAAAGATGTTCTCTCTCTCTCTTTTAATAGAATGAGAACTTAAAACATTTTGTTTACTCCTGCAGGCTGGCTATTACACTGTGGACTCTATCAGTTCTATGACAATTCCAGCATCCAGAGTCCAAGAACTCTCGTCAAGCAGTAATGTCAATGTGACTGCTTGCTGGTCTTTCCATGTTGATGGTTCACCAAACTGTAAGCCAACGAGTTGTGTCATTGGTTATGACAAGGTATTCAGGGGTGAATTCACTAACCTTTTACTGTAGCATGCCGTGTTTGAACTCAAAACCTGAAACTGATTTACAGTTGAGCTTTCCCAGGCACCGTGTAGGTGAGTGCACTTTCAGCCTTTTCAAAAGCCAATTCAGGTGCTGGATCGCAGTGGGGGAGTCGTACTTTACAATCCCAGAAAATCTGACAGATTGTAGTAGTCTGCTGTACTCTCCACAACCTTGCACATTTAGAAACGGCCTGCGACCTGGGGAACTGCCCTTGGCAAATTCTGATGGGCAGTAGTTTTGTGGCCGTAATACCCTAACTCCAGTACCGTATTTACATCATTCGTGTTGTGAATCGGGGTTCTAAAATCATATGGGACACATAAAAAGAGACAACAGTATAAACCAGCACAATTCATTCTTAGTGAATTCCCCTTTAAAACTTTTAACCAGTGCAGTGTTTGTGTGAGAGCTTATGTTTCTTGGAAGAACTAAAAGGATTCCTTCTCACTTACATTTTTTCCTAGTGCCATCTAAATTCCTACCATTCGGGAATGGAGACATAGTGACCCCCCGATTGGATAACGGAAGCTCTGAAGCCATTATATTGCAGCAGCCTTTCAAATATTTTGGACGCACACACAATCAGACCTTTGTAAGCATTGTTTAGTTGTTATTTTGCTCATTTAGAGACATCTTTCATCTACTTGCATCTAAAATCACAAGTCTCTTTAAATGAGTGTAACTACTTGCTTTACTTTGTTCAGACTTTGATATCTCAATGTACAGGTCTTTGTAATTGTGGAATTCAGAGGACTTTTGATTTGTTGAATCAACTAGTAGAAATTGTGGCAAAGTCTACTTCTTAATTCTGTCAGTATATTTCCTCTTACAACACACAAACATATTTTGTGCTAAACTTTAGGTGAACAACAATGGCCTTCTAACATTTACTGAGCAGCTGTCCGACAACATCCCACTTCTGAATTGTGGAAGAGACTTCATTGCTCCTCTTTGGACTCACCTTGACAATAGACGTGGAGGAACTATCTCCTATAGGGAGGACACAAGCAGCGCTGTACTGGCACAAGTCACTGCAGCTGTTAAGCAATACTTCCCCAACATAACGTTTAGTGCTTCATCGGCCTTTGTTGCTACCTGGGACAATGTGCCATACTCTGATGGTGGAGGGGTAAGATCTGTTCATTGTTTATCAATTAATTAGTGTTGTCCTGTGAAGGGTGAAGGTTTTAATGCCGTCTGTTGGTATTTTGAAGGTGGTTACATTCCAAGTGATTTTAGTCTCCAGTGTTCATCGCTCTTTCATCCTGATCAACTATGGTGACATTGCAGAAACCAAACAAATCTGGCTGGTGAGTGGAGACAGGTCCTTGTTGTTGTTTTTTGCAAATGATAGAAATGACAAGGAATTGCCCTGGCTTTACTTCATACCAAGAGCATGTTGAGGACATAAAAACAATTCATTTACTTCTACAGGCTGGTTACAACACGGTGGACTCTGTCAATTCTTTCACAATTCCAGTTGCCAGTGCCTCAGAGCTCTCATCCAGTAGCAATATCAACGTGAATGGTCGCAGCTCTTTCCATGTTGATGGCTCACCAAATTGTAAGCCAATGCAACCAGAAAATCAAGCTTAACCTGTACTATTTATTAGCTTATTTTTCTTTAGCAGCACTAAAGAATTCATTCTCACTCATTCTTTTCTTAGTGCCAACTAATTTCCTACCTTCTGGGGATGGAGAAATAGCGATCCCCACTGCCGAAGATGGAAGTTCTGATGTTATTTTCTTGCGGCAGCCTTTCAAATATTTTGGACGCACATACAATCAGATCTTTGTAAGCACCACGTTCCACCCCCACACAAACATTAAGTTCCAAGTTATTTATGTACCCCTAATTTCCTAAAACGTCTCTTTAAAATCCTTTTGAAAAATGTGGGCCTAAAATGTAGGTGAACAACAATGGCCATCTAACGTTTACCGCGCCGCTGTCTGCCTACAACTCCTCTCTGGATTTCGGAAGAGACATCATTGCTCCTCTTTGGACTCACCTTGACAATAGACGTGGAGGAACTATCTCCTATAGACAGGATGCAAGCAGTGCTGCACTGACACAAGTCACTGCAACTGTTAAGCGATACTTCCCTAACATACCTTTTGCTGCTACTTCAGCTTTTGTCGCTACATGGGACAGTGTGCCATACTCCAATGGTGGAGGGGTAAGACCTACGGCAATCTTTGATTTTCAATGAATGGTCCGTCTGGTTTGTTTGGAAGATTCTGAATGCTGTCTGTTGATGTTTTGAAGGTGGCCTCTTTCCAAGTGGTTTTAGCCTACAATGTTCATCGCTCTTTCATCCTGATCTATTACGGAGATGTTGCAGAAACAGGACTACCTTGGCAGGTGAGTGAAGTAGCCGACTGCTTCTTGTGCACTGTACAAATGAAAAAAATAAATAAATAAATAAACAAATACAGATATACAATTCAAAAGGAATTGTTCATAAAAAAAATAAATAAAAATAAGTAAAAGATGTTCTCTCTCTCTCTTTTAATAGAATGAGAACTTAAAACATTTTGTTTACTCCTGCAGGCTGGCTATTACACTGTGGACTCTATCAGTTCTATGACAATTCCAGCATCCAGAGTCCAAGAACTCTCGTCAAGCAGTAATGTCAATGTGACTGCTTGCTGGTCTTTCCATGTTGATGGTTCACCAAACTGTAAGCCAACGAGTTGTGTCATTGGTTATGACAAGGTATTCAGGGGTGAATTCACTAACCTTTTACTGTAGCATGCCGTGTTTGAACTCAAAACCTGAAACTGATTTACAGTTGAGCTTTCCCAGGCACCGTGTAGGTGAGTGCACTTTCAGCCTTTTCAAAAGCCAATTCAGGTGCTGGATCGCAGTGGGGGAGTCGTACTTTACAATCCCAGAAAATCTGACAGATTGTAGTAGTCTGCTGTACTCTCCACAACCTTGCACATTTAGAAACGGCCTGCGACCTGGGGAACTGCCCTTGGCAAATTCTGATGGGCAGTAGTTTTGTGGCCGTAATACCCTAACTCCAGTACCGTATTTACATCATTCGTGTTGTGAATCGGGGTTCTAAAATCATATGGGACACATAAAAAGAGACAACAGTATAAACCAGCACAATTCATTCTTAGTGAATTCCCCTTTAAAACTTTTAACCAGTGCAGTGTTTGTGTGAGAGCTTATGTTTCTTGGAAGAACTAAAAGGATTCCTTCTCACTTACATTTTTTCCTAGTGCCATCTAAATTCCTACCATTCGGGAATGGAGACATAGTGACCCCCCGATTGGATAACGGAAGCTCTGAAGCCATTATATTGCAGCAGCCTTTCAAATATTTTGGACGCACACACAATCAGACCTTTGTAAGCATTGTTTAGTTGTTATTTTGCTCATTTAGAGACATCTTTCATCTACTTGCATCTAAAATCACAAGTCTCTTTAAATGAGTGTAACTACTTGCTTTACTTTGTTCAGACTTTGATATCTCAATGTACAGGTTTTTGTAATTGTGGAATTCAGAGGACTTTTGATTTGTTGAATCAACTAGTAGAAATTGTGGCAAAGTCTACTTCTTAATTCTGTCAGTATATTTCCTCTTACAACACACAAAAATATTTTGTGCTAAACTTTAGGTGAACAACAATGGCCTTCTAACATTTACTGAGCAGCTGTCCGACAACATCCCACTTCTGAATTGTGGAAGAGACTTCATTGCTCCTCTTTGGACTCACCTTGACAATAGACGTGGAGGAACTATCTCCTATAGGGAGGACACAAGCAGCGCTGTACTGGCACAAGTCACTGCAGCTGTTAAGCAATACTTCCCCAACATAACGTTTAGTGCTTCATCGGCCTTTGTTGCTACCTGGGACAATGTGCCATACTCTGATGGTGGAGGGGTAAGATCTGTTCATTGTTTATCAATTAATTAGTGTTGTCCTGTGAAGGGTGAAGGTTTTAATGCCGTCTGTTGGTATTTTGAAGGTGGTTACATTCCAAGTGATTTTAGTCTCCAGTGTTCATCGCTCTTTCATCCTGATCAACTATGGTGACATTGCAGAAACCAAACAAATCTGGCTGGTGAGTGGAGACAGGTCCTTGTTGTTGTTTTTTGCAAATGATAGAAATGACAAGGAATTGCCCTGGCTTTACTTCATACCAAGAGCATGTTGAGGACATAAAAACAATTCATTTACTTCTACAGGCTGGTTACAACACGGTGGACTCTGTCAATTCTTTCACAATTCCAGTTGCCAGTGCCTCAGAGCTCTCATCCAGTAGCAATATCAACGTGAATGGTCGCAGCTCTTTCCATGTTGATGGCTCACCAAATTGTAAGCCAATGCAACCAGAAAATCAAGCTTAACCTGTACTATTTATTAGCTTATTTTTCTTTAGCAGCACTAAAGAATTCATTCTCACTCATTCTTTTCTTAGTGCCAACTAATTTCCTACCTTCTGGGGATGGAGAAATAGCGATCCCCACTGCCGAAGATGGAAGTTCTGATGTTATTTTCTTGCGGCAGCCTTTCAAATATTTTGGACGCACATACAATCAGATCTTTGTAAGCACCACGTTCCACCCCCACACAAACATTAAGTTCCAAGTTATTTATGTACCCCTAATTTCCTAAAACGTCTCTTTAAAATCCTTTTGGAAAATGTGGGCCTAAAATGTAGGTGAACAACAATGGCCATCTAACGTTTACCGCGCCGCTGTCTGCCTACAACTCCTCTCTGGATTTCGGAAGAGACATCATTGCTCCTCTTTGGACTCACCTTGACAATAGACGTGGAGGAACTATCTCCTATAGACAGGATGCAAGCAGTGCTGCACTGACACAAGTCACTGCAACTGTTAAGCGATACTTCCCTAACATACCTTTTGCTGCTACTTCAGCTTTTGTCGCTACATGGGACAGTGTGCCATACTCCAATGGTGGAGGGGTAAGACCTACGGCAATCTTTGATTTTCAATGAATGGTCCGTCTGGTTTGTTTGGAAGATTCTGAATGCTGTCTGTTGATGTTTTGAAGGTGGCCTCTTTCCAAGTGGTTTTAGCCTACAATGTTCATCGCTCTTTCATCCTGATCTATTACGGAGATGTTGCAGAAACAGGACTACCTTGGCAGGTGAGTGAAGTAGCCGACTGCTTCTTGTGCACTGTACAAATGAAAAAAATAAATAAATAAATAAACAAATACAGATATACAATTCAAAAGGAATTGTTCATAAAAAAAATAAATAAAAATAAGTAAAAGATGTTCTCTCTCTCTCTTTTAATAGAATGAGAACTTAAAACATTTTGTTTACTCCTGCAGGCTGGCTATTACACTGTGGACTCTATCAGTTCTATGACAATTCCAGCATCCAGAGTCCAAGAACTCTCGTCAAGCAGTAATGTCAATGTGACTGCTTGCTGGTCTTTCCATGTTGATGGTTCACCAAACTGTAAGCCAACGAGTTGTGTCATTGGTTATGACAAGGTATTCAGGGGTGAATTCACTAACCTTTTACTGTAGCATGCCGTGTTTGAACTCAAAACCTGAAACTGATTTACAGTTGAGCTTTCCCAGGCACCGTGTAGGTGAGTGCACTTTCAGCCTTTTCAAAAGCCAATTCAGGTGCTGGATCGCAGTGGGGGAGTCGTACTTTACAATCCCAGAAAATCTGACAGATTGTAGTAGTCTGCTGTACTCTCCACAACCTTGCACATTTAGAAACGGCCTGCGACCTGGGGAACTGCCCTTGGCAAATTCTGATGGGCAGTAGTTTTGTGGCCGTAATACCCTAACTCCAGTACCGTATTTACATCATTCGTGTTGTGAATCGGGGTTCTAAAATCATATGGGACACATAAAAAGAGACAACAGTATAAACCAGCACAATTCATTCTTAGTGAATTCCCCTTTAAAACTTTTAACCAGTGCAGTGTTTGTGTGAGAGCTTATGTTTCTTGGAAGAACTAAAAGGATTCCTTCTCACTTACATTTTTTCCTAGTGCCATCTAAATTCCTACCATTCGGGAATGGAGACATAGTGACCCCCCGATTGGATAACGGAAGCTCTGAAGCCATTATATTGCAGCAGCCTTTCAAATATTTTGGACGCACACACAATCAGACCTTTGTAAGCATTGTTTAGTTGTTATTTTGCTCATTTAGAGACATCTTTCATCTACTTGCATCTAAAATCACAAGTCTCTTTAAATGAGTGTAACTACTTGCTTTACTTTGTTCAGACTTTGATATCTCAATGTACAGGTTTTTGTAATTGTGGAATTCAGAGGACTTTTGATTTGTTGAATCAACTAGTAGAAATTGTGGCAAAGTCTACTTCTTAATTCTGTCAGTATATTTCCTCTTACAACACACAAAAATATTTTGTGCTAAACTTTAGGTGAACAACAATGGCCTTCTAACATTTACTGAGCAGCTGTCCGACAACATCCCACTTCTGAATTGTGGAAGAGACTTCATTGCTCCTCTTTGGACTCACCTTGACAATAGACGTGGAGGAACTATCTCCTATAGGGAGGACACAAGCAGCGCTGTACTGGCACAAGTCACTGCAGCTGTTAAGCAATACTTCCCCAACATAACGTTTAGTGCTTCATCGGCCTTTGTTGCTACCTGGGACAATGTGCCATACTCTGATGGTGGAGGGGTAAGATCTGTTCATTGTTTATCAATTAATTAGTGTTGTCCTGTGAAGGGTGAAGGTTTTAATGCCGTCTGTTGGTATTTTGAAGGTGGTTACATTCCAAGTGATTTTAGTCTCCAGTGTTCATCGCTCTTTCATCCTGATCAACTATGGTGACATTGCAGAAACCAAACAAATCTGGCTGGTGAGTGGAGACAGGTCCTTGTTGTTGTTTTTTGCAAATGATAGAAATGACAAGGAATTGCCCTGGCTTTACTTCATACCAAGAGCATGTTGAGGACATAAAAACAATTCATTTACTTCTACAGGCTGGTTACAACACGGTGGACTCTGTCAATTCTTTCACAATTCCAGTTGCCAGTGCCTCAGAGCTCTCATCCAGTAGCAATATCAACGTGAATGGTCGCAGCTCTTTCCATGTTGATGGCTCACCAAATTGTAAGCCAATGCAACCAGAAAATCAAGCTTAACCTGTACTATTTATTAGCTTATTTTTCTTTAGCAGCACTAAAGAATTCATTCTCACTCATTCTTTTCTTAGTGCCAACTAATTTCCTACCTTCTGGGGATGGAGAAATAGCGATCCCCACTGCCGAAGATGGAAGTTCTGATGTTATTTTCTTGCGGCAGCCTTTCAAATATTTTGGACGCACATACAATCAGATCTTTGTAAGCACCACGTTCCACCCCCACACAAACATTAAGTTCCAAGTTATTTATGTACCCCTAATTTCCTAAAACGTCTCTTTAAAATCCTTTTGGAAAATGTGGGCCTAAAATGTAGGTGAACAACAATGGCCATCTAACGTTTACCGCGCCGCTGTCTGCCTACAACTCCTCTCTGGATTTCGGAAGAGACATCATTGCTCCTCTTTGGACTCACCTTGACAATAGACGTGGAGGAACTATCTCCTATAGACAGGATGCAAGCAGTGCTGCACTGACACAAGTCACTGCAACTGTTAAGCGATACTTCCCTAACATACCTTTTGCTGCTACTTCAGCTTTTGTCGCTACATGGGACAGTGTGCCATACTCCAATGGTGGAGGGGTAAGACCTACGGCAATCTTTGATTTTCAATGAATGGTCCGTCTGGTTTGTTTGGAAGATTCTGAATGCTGTCTGTTGATGTTTTGAAGGTGGCCTCTTTCCAAGTGGTTTTAGCCTACAATGTTCATCGCTCTTTCATCCTGATCTATTACGGAGATGTTGCAGAAACAGGACTACCTTGGCAGGTGAGTGAAGTAGCCGACTGCTTCTTGTGCACTGTACAAATGAAAAAAATAAATAAATAAATAAACAAATACAGATATACAATTCAAAAGGAATTGTTCATAAAAAAAATAAATAAAAATAAGTAAAAGATGTTCTCTCTCTCTCTTTTAATAGAATGAGAACTTAAAACATTTTGTTTACTCCTGCAGGCTGGCTATTACACTGTGGACTCTATCAGTTCTATGACAATTCCAGCATCCAGAGTCCAAGAACTCTCGTCAAGCAGTAATGTCAATGTGACTGCTTGCTGGTCTTTCCATGTTGATGGTTCACCAAACTGTAAGCCAACGAGTTGTGTCATTGGTTATGACAAGGTATTCAGGGGTGAATTCACTAACCTTTTACTGTAGCATGCCGTGTTTGAACTCAAAACCTGAAACTGATTTACAGTTGAGCTTTCCCAGGCACCGTGTAGGTGAGTGCACTTTCAGCCTTTTCAAAAGCCAATTCAGGTGCTGGATCGCAGTGGGGGAGTCGTACTTTACAATCCCAGAAAATCTGACAGATTGTAGTAGTCTGCTGTACTCTCCACAACCTTGCACATTTAGAAACGGCCTGCGACCTGGGGAACTGCCCTTGGCAAATTCTGATGGGCAGTAGTTTTGTGGCCGTAATACCCTAACTCCAGTACCGTATTTACATCATTCGTGTTGTGAATCGGGGTTCTAAAATCATATGGGACACATAAAAAGAGACAACAGTATAAACCAGCACAATTCATTCTTAGTGAATTCCCCTTTAAAACTTTTAACCAGTGCAGTGTTTGTGTGAGAGCTTATGTTTATTGGAAGAACTAAAAGGATTCCTTCTCACTTACATTTTTTCCTAGTGCCATCTAAATTCCTACCATTCGGGAATGGAGACATAGTGACCCCCCGATTGGATAACGGAAGCTCTGAAGCCATTATATTGCAGCAGCCTTTCAAATATTTTGGACGCACACACAATCAGACCTTTGTAAGCATTGTTTAGTTGTTATTTTGCTCATTTAGAGACATCTTTCATCTACTTGCATCTAAAATCACAAGTCTCTTTAAATGAGTGTAACTACTTGCTTTACTTTGTTCAGACTTTGATATCTCAATGTACAGGTCTTTGTAATTGTGGAATTCAGAGGACTTTTGATTTGTTGAATCAACTAGTAGAAATTGTGGCAAAGTCTACTTCTTAATTCTGTCAGTATATTTCCTCTTACAACACACAAACATATTTTGTGCTAAACTTTAGGTGAACAACAATGGCCTTCTAACATTTACTGAGCAGCTGTCCGACAACATCCCACTTCTGAATTGTGGAAGAGACTTCATTGCTCCTCTTTGGACTCACCTTGACAATAGACGTGGAGGAACTATCTCCTATAGGGAGGACACAAGCAGCGCTGTACTGGCACAAGTCACTGCAGCTGTTAAGCAATACTTCCCCAACATAACGTTTAGTGCTTCATCGGCCTTTGTTGCTACCTGGGACAATGTGCCATACTCTGATGGTGGAGGGGTAAGATCTGTTCATTGTTTATCAATTAATTAGTGTTGTCCTGTGAAGGGTGAAGGTTTTAATGCCGTCTGTTGGTATTTTGAAGGTGGTTACATTCCAAGTGATTTTAGTCTCCAGTGTTCATCGCTCTTTCATCCTGATCAACTATGGTGACATTGCAGAAACCAAACAAATCTGGCTGGTGAGTGGAGACAGGTCCTTGTTGTTGTTTTTTGCAAATGATAGAAATGACAAGGAATTGCCCTGGCTTTACTTCATACCAAGAGCATGTTGAGGACATAAAAACAATTCATTTACTTCTACAGGCTGGTTACAACACGGTGGACTCTGTCAATTCTTTCACAATTCCAGTTGCCAGTGCCTCAGAGCTCTCATCCAGTAGCAATATCAACGTGAATGGTCGCAGCTCTTTCCATGTTGATGGCTCACCAAATTGTAAGCCAATGCAACCAGAAAATCAAGCTTAACCTGTACTATTTATTAGCTTATTTTTCTTTAGCAGCACTAAAGAATTCATTCTCACTCATTCTTTTCTTAGTGCCAACTAATTTCCTACCTTCTGGGGATGGAGAAATAGCGATCCCCACTGCCGAAGATGGAAGTTCTGATGTTATTTTCTTGCGGCAGCCTTTCAAATATTTTGGACGCACATACAATCAGATCTTTGTAAGCACCACGTTCCACCCCCACACAAACATTAAGTTCCAAGTTATTTATGTACCCCTAATTTCCTAAAACGTCTCTTTAAAATCCTTTTGAAAAATGTGGGCCTAAAATTTAGGTGAACAACAATGGCCATCTAACGTTTACCGCGCCGCTGTCTGCCTACAACTCCTCTCTGGATTTCGGAAGAGACATCATTGCTCCTCTTTGGACTCACCTTGACAATAGACGTGGAGGAACTATCTCCTATAGACAGGATGCAAGCAGTGCTGCACTGACACAAGTCACTGCAACTGTTAAGCGATACTTCCCTAACATACCTTTTGCTGCTACTTCAGCTTTTGTCGCTACATGGGACAGTGTGCCATACTCCAATGGTGGAGGGGTAAGACCTACGGCAATCTTTGATTTTCAATGAATGGTCCGTCTGGTTTGTTTGGAAGATTCTGAATGCTGTCTGTTGATGTTTTGAAGGTGGCCTCTTTCCAAGTGGTTTTAGCCTACAATGTTCATCGCTCTTTCATCCTGATCTATTACGGAGATGTTGCAGAAACAGGACTACCTTGGCAGGTGAGTGAAGTAGCCGACTGCTTCTTGTGCACTGTACAAATGAAAAAATAAATAAATAAATAAACAAATACAGATATACAATTCAAAAGGAATTGTTCATAAAAAAAAAATTAAAAAAAGGAAAAGATGGTCCTCTCTCTCTCTTTTAACAGAATGAGAACTTAAAACATTTTGTTTACTCCTGCAGGCTGGCTATTACACTGTGGACTCTATCAGTTCTATGACAATTCCAGCATCCAGAGTCCAAGAACTCTCGTCAAGCAGTAATGTCAATGTGACTGCTTGCTGGTCTTTCCATGTTGATGGTTCACCAAACTGTAAGCCAACGAGTTGTGTTATTGGTTATGACAAGGTATTCAGGGGTGAATTCACTAACCTTTTACTGTAGCATGCCGTGTTTGAACTCAAAACCTGAAACTGATTTACAGTTGAGCTTTCCCAGGCACCGTGTAGGTGAGTGCACTTTCAGCCTTTTCAAAAGCCAATTCAGGTGCTGGATCGCAGTGGGGGAGTCGTACTTTACAATCCCAGAAAATCTGACAGATTGTAGTAGTCTGCTGTACTCTCCACAACCTTGCACATTTAGAAACGGCCTGCGACCTGGGGAACTGCCCTTGGCAAATTCTGATGGGCAGTAGTTTTGTGGCCGTAATACCCTAACTCCAGTACCGTATTTACATCATTCGTGTTGTGAATCGGGGTTCTAAAATCATATGGGACACATAAAAAGAGACAACAGTATAAACCAGCACAATTCATTCTTAGTGAATTCCCCTTTAAAACTTTTAACCAGTGCAGTGTTTGTGTGAGAGCTTATGTTTCTTGGAAGAACTAAAAGGATTCCTTCTCACTTACATTTTTTCCTAGTGCCATCTAAATTCCTACCATTCGGGAATGGAGACATAGTGACCCCCCGATTGGATAACGGAAGCTCTGAAGCCATTATATTGCAGCAGCCTTTCAAATATTTTGGACGCACACACAATCAGACCTTTGTAAGCATTGTTTAGTTGTTATTTTGCTCATTTAGAGACATCTTTCATCTACTTGCATCTAAAATCACAAGTCTCTTTAAATGAGTGTAACTACTTGCTTTACTTTGTTCAGACTTTGATATCTCAATGTACAGGTCTTTGTAATTGTGGAATTCAGAGGACTTTTGATTTGTTGAATCAACTAGTAGAAATTGTGGCAAAGTCTACTTCTTAATTCTGTCAGTATATTTCCTCTTACAACACACAAACATATTTTGTGCTAAACTTTAGGTGAACAACAATGGCCTTCTAACATTTACTGAGCAGCTGTCCGACAACATCCCACTTCTGAATTGTGGAAGAGACTTCATTGCTCCTCTTTGGACTCACCTTGACAATAGACGTGGAGGAACTATCTCCTATAGGGAGGACACAAGCAGCGCTGTACTGGCACAAGTCACTGCAGCTGTTAAGCAATACTTCCCCAACATAACGTTTAGTGCTTCATCGGCCTTTGTTGCTACCTGGGACAATGTGCCATACTCTGATGGTGGAGGGGTAAGATCTGTTCATTGTTTATCAATTAATTAGTGTTGTCCTGTGAAGGGTGAAGGTTTTAATGCCGTCTGTTGGTATTTTGAAGGTGGTTACATTCCAAGTGATTTTAGTCTCCAGTGTTCATCGCTCTTTCATCCTGATCAACTATGGTGACATTGCAGAAACCAAACAAATCTGGCTGGTGAGTGGAGACAGGTCCTTGTTGTTGTTTTTTGCAAATGATAGAAATGACAAGGAATTGCCCTGGCTTTACTTCATACCAAGAGCATGTTGAGGACATAAAAACAATTCATTTACTTCTACAGGCTGGTTACAACACGGTGGACTCTGTCAATTCTTTCACAATTCCAGTTGCCAGTGCCTCAGAGCTCTCATCCAGTAGCAATATCAACGTGAATGGTCGCAGCTCTTTCCATGTTGATGGCTCACCAAATTGTAAGCCAATGCAACCAGAAAATCAAGCTTAACCTGTACTATTTATTAGCTTATTTTTCTTTAGCAGGACTAAAGAATTCATTCTCACTCATTCTTTTCTTAGTGCCAACTAATTTCCTACCTTCTGGGGATGGAGAAATAGCGATCCCCACTGCCAAAGATGGAAGCTCTGATGTTATTTTCTTGCGGCAGCCTTTCAAATATTTTGGACGCACATACAATCAGATCTTTGTAAGCACCACGTTCCACCCCCACACAAACATTAAGTTCCAAGTTATTTATGTACCCCTAATTTCCTAAAACGTCTCTTTAAAATCCTTTTGAAAAATGTGGGCCTAAAATTTAGGTGAACAACAATGGCCATCTAACGTTTACCGCGCCGCTGTCTGCCTACAACTCCTCTCTGGATTTCGGAAGAGACATCATTGCTCCTCTTTGGACTCACCTTGACAATAGACGTGGAGGAACTATCTCCTATAGACAGGATGCAAGCAGTGCTGCACTGACACAAGTCACTGCAACTGTTAAGCGATACTTCCCTAACATACCTTTTGCTGCTACTTCAGCTTTTGTCGCTACATGGGACAGTGTGCCATACTCCAATGGTGGAGGGGTAAGACCTACGGCAATCTTTGATTTTCAATGAATGGTCCGTCTGGTTTGTTTGGAAGATTCTGAATGCTGTCTGTTGATGTTTTGAAGGTGGCCTCTTTCCAAGTGGTTTTAGCCTACAATGTTCATCGCTCTTTCATCCTGATCTATTACGGAGATGTTGCAGAAACAGGACTACCTTGGCAGGTGAGTGAAGTAGCCGACTGCTTCTTGTGCACTGTACAAATGAAAAAATAAATAAATAAATAAACAAATACAGATATACAATTCAAAAGGAATTGTTCATAAAAAAAAAATTAAAAAAAGGAAAAGATGGTCCTCTCTCTCTCTTTTAACAGAATGAGAACTTAAAACATTTTGTTTACTCCTGCAGGCTGGCTATTACACTGTGGACTCTATCAGTTCTATGACAATTCCAGCATCCAGAGTCCAAGAACTCTCGTCAAGCAGTAATGTCAATGTGACTGCTTGCTGGTCTTTCCATGTTGATGGTTCACCAAACTGTAAGCCAACGAGTTGTGTTATTGGTTATGACAAGGTATTCAGGGGTGAATTCACTAACCTTTTACTGTAGCATGCCGTGTTTGAACTCAAAACCTGAAACTGATTTACAGTTGAGCTTTCCCAGGCACCGTGTAGGTGAGTGCACTTTCAGCCTTTTCAAAAGCCAATTCAGGTGCTGGATCGCAGTGGGGGAGTCGTACTTTACAATCCCAGAAAATCTGACAGATTGTAGTAGTCTGCTGTACTCTCCACAACCTTGCACATTTAGAAACGGCCTGCGACCTGGGGAACTGCCCTTGGCAAATTCTGATGGGCAGTAGTTTTGTGGCCGTAATACCCTAACTCCAGTACCGTATTTACATCATTCGTGTTGTGAATCGGGGTTCTAAAATCATATGGGACACATAAAAAGAGACAACAGTATAAACCAGCACAATTCATTCTTAGTGAATTCCCCTTTAAAACTTTTAACCAGTGCAGTGTTTGTGTGAGAGCTTATGTTTCTTGGAAGAACTAAAAGGATTCCTTCTCACTTACATTTTTTCCTAGTGCCATCTAAATTCCTACCATTCGGGAATGGAGACATAGTGACCCCCCGATTGGATAACGGAAGCTCTGAAGCCATTATATTGCAGCAGCCTTTCAAATATTTTGGACGCACACACAATCAGACCTTTGTAAGCATTGTTTAGTTGTTATTTTGCTCATTTAGAGACATCTTTCATCTACTTGCATCTAAAATCACAAGTCTCTTTAAATGAGTGTAACTACTTGCTTTACTTTGTTCAGACTTTGATATCTCAATGTACAGGTCTTTGTAATTGTGGAATTCAGAGGACTTTTGATTTGTTGAATCAACTAGTAGAAATTGTGGCAAAGTCTACTTCTTAATTCTGTCAGTATATTTCCTCTTACAACACACAAACATATTTTGTGCTAAACTTTAGGTGAACAACAATGGCCTTCTAACATTTACTGAGCAGCTGTCCGACAACATCCCACTTCTGAATTGTGGAAGAGACTTCATTGCTCCTCTTTGGACTCACCTTGACAATAGACGTGGAGGAACTATCTCCTATAGGGAGGACACAAGCAGCGCTGTACTGGCACAAGTCACTGCAGCTGTTAAGCAATACTTCCCCAACATAACGTTTAGTGCTTCATCGGCCTTTGTTGCTACCTGGGACAATGTGCCATACTCTGATGGTGGAGGGGTAAGATCTGTTCATTGTTTATCAATTAATTAGTGTTGTCCTGTGAAGGGTGAAGGTTTTAATGCCGTCTGTTGGTATTTTGAAGGTGGTTACATTCCAAGTGATTTTAGTCTCCAGTGTTCATCGCTCTTTCATCCTGATCAACTATGGTGACATTGCAGAAACCAAACAAATCTGGCTGGTGAGTGGAGACAGGTCCTTGTTGTTGTTTTTTGCAAATGATAGAAATGACAAGGAATTGCCCTGGCTTTACTTCATACCAAGAGCATGTTGAGGACATAAAAACAATTCATTTACTTCTACAGGCTGGTTACAACACGGTGGACTCTGTCAATTCTTTCACAATTCCAGTTGCCAGTGCCTCAGAGCTCTCATCCAGTAGCAATATCAACGTGAATGGTCGCAGCTCTTTCCATGTTGATGGCTCACCAAATTGTAAGCCAATGCAACCAGAAAATCAAGCTTAACCTGTACTATTTATTAGCTTATTTTTCTTTAGCAGGACTAAAGAATTCATTCTCACTCATTCTTTTCTTAGTGCCAACTAATTTCCTACCTTCTGGGGATGGAGAAATAGCGATCCCCACTGCCAAAGATGGAAGCTCTGATGTTATTTTCTTGCGGCAGCCTTTCAAATATTTTGGACGCACATACAATCAGATCTTTGTAAGCACCACGTTCCACCCCCACACAAACATTAAGTTCCAAGTTATTTATGTACCCCTAATTTCCTAAAACGTCTCTTTAAAATCCTTTTGAAAAATGTGGGCCTAAAATTTAGGTGAACAACAATGGCCATCTAACGTTTACCGCGCCGCTGTCTGCCTACAACTCCTCTCTGGATTTCGGAAGAGACATCATTGCTCCTCTTTGGACTCACCTTGACAATAGACGTGGAGGAACTATCTCCTATAGACAGGATGCAAGCAGTGCTGCACTGACACAAGTCACTGCAACTGTTAAGCGATACTTCCCTAACATACCTTTTGCTGCTACTTCAGCTTTTGTCGCTACATGGGACAGTGTGCCATACTCCAATGGTGGAGGGGTAAGACCTACGGCAATCTTTGATTTTCAATGAATGGTCCGTCTGGTTTGTTTGGAAGATTCTGAATGCTGTCTGTTGATGTTTTGAAGGTGGCCTCTTTCCAAGTGGTTTTAGCCTACAATGTTCATCGCTCTTTCATCCTGATCTATTACGGAGATGTTGCAGAAACAGGACTACCTTGGCAGGTGAGTGAAGTAGCCGACTGCTTCTTGTGCACTGTACAAATGAAAAAATAAATAAATAAATAAACAAATACAGATATACAATTCAAAAGGAATTGTTCATAAAAAAAAAATTAAAAAAAGGAAAAGATGGTCCTCTCTCTCTCTTTTAACAGAATGAGAACTTAAAACATTTTGTTTACTCCTGCAGGCTGGCTATTACACTGTGGACTCTATCAGTTCTATGACAATTCCAGCATCCAGAGTCCAAGAACTCTCGTCAAGCAGTAATGTCAATGTGACTGCTTGCTGGTCTTTCCATGTTGATGGTTCACCAAACTGTAAGCCAACGAGTTGTGTTATTGGTTATGACAAGGTATTCAGGGGTGAATTCACTAACCTTTTACTGTAGCATGCCGTGTTTGAACTCAAAACCTGAAACTGATTTACAGTTGAGCTTTCCCAGGCACCGTGTAGGTGAGTGCACTTTCAGCCTTTTCAAAAGCCAATTCAGGTGCTGGATCGCAGTGGGGGAGTCGTACTTTACAATCCCAGAAAATCTGACAGATTGTAGTAGTCTGCTGTACTCTCCACAACCTTGCACATTTAGAAACGGCCTGCGACCTGGGGAACTGCCCTTGGCAAATTCTGATGGGCAGTAGTTTTGTGGCCGTAATACCCTAACTCCAGTACCGTATTTACATCATTCGTGTTGTGAATCGGGGTTCTAAAATCATATGGGACACATAAAAAGAGACAACAGTATAAACCAGCACAATTCATTCTTAGTGAATTCCCCTTTAAAACTTTTAACCAGTGCAGTGTTTGTGTGAGAGCTTATGTTTCTTGGAAGAACTAAAAGGATTCCTTCTCACTTACATTTTTTCCTAGTGCCATCTAAATTCCTACCATTCGGGAATGGAGACATAGTGACCCCCCGATTGGATAACGGAAGCTCTGAAGCCATTATATTGCAGCAGCCTTTCAAATATTTTGGACGCACACACAATCAGACCTTTGTAAGCATTGTTTAGTTGTTATTTTGCTCATTTAGAGACATCTTTCATCTACTTGCATCTAAAATCACAAGTCTCTTTAAATGAGTGTAACTACTTGCTTTACTTTGTTCAGACTTTGATATCTCAATGTACAGGTCTTTGTAATTGTGGAATTCAGAGGACTTTTGATTTGTTGAATCAACTAGTAGAAATTGTGGCAAAGTCTACTTCTTAATTCTGTCAGTATATTTCCTCTTACAACACACAAACATATTTTGTGCTAAACTTTAGGTGAACAACAATGGCCTTCTAACATTTACTGAGCAGCTGTCCGACAACATCCCACTTCTGAATTGTGGAAGAGACTTCATTGCTCCTCTTTGGACTCACCTTGACAATAGACGTGGAGGAACTATCTCCTATAGGGAGGACACAAGCAGCGCTGTACTGGCACAAGTCACTGCAGCTGTTAAGCAATACTTCCCCAACATAACGTTTAGTGCTTCATCGGCCTTTGTTGCTACCTGGGACAATGTGCCATACTCTGATGGTGGAGGGGTAAGATCTGTTCATTGTTTATCAATTAATTAGTGTTGTCCTGTGAAGGGTGAAGGTTTTAATGCCGTCTGTTGGTATTTTGAAGGTGGTTACATTCCAAGTGATTTTAGTCTCCAGTGTTCATCGCTCTTTCATCCTGATCAACTATGGTGACATTGCAGAAACCAAACAAATCTGGCTGGTGAGTGGAGACAGGTCCTTGTTGTTGTTTTTTGCAAATGATAGAAATGACAAGGAATTGCCCTGGCTTTACTTCATACCAAGAGCATGTTGAGGACATAAAAACAATTCATTTACTTCTACAGGCTGGTTACAACACGGTGGACTCTGTCAATTCTTTCACAATTCCAGTTGCCAGTGCCTCAGAGCTCTCATCCAGTAGCAATATCAACGTGAATGGTCGCAGCTCTTTCCATGTTGATGGCTCACCAAATTGTAAGCCAATGCAACCAGAAAATCAAGCTTAACCTGTACTATTTATTAGCTTATTTTTCTTTAGCAGGACTAAAGAATTCATTCTCACTCATTCTTTTCTTAGTGCCAACTAATTTCCTACCTTCTGGGGATGGAGAAATAGCGATCCCCACTGCCAAAGATGGAAGCTCTGATGTTATTTTCTTGCGGCAGCCTTTCAAATATTTTGGACGCACATACAATCAGATCTTTGTAAGCACCACGTTCCACCCCCACACAAACATTAAGTTCCAAGTTATTTATGTACCCCTAATTTCCTAAAACGTCTCTTTAAAATCCTTTTGAAAAATGTGGGCCTAAAATTTAGGTGAACAACAATGGCCATCTAACGTTTACCGCGCCGCTGTCTGCCTACAACTCCTCTCTGGATTTCGGAAGAGACATCATTGCTCCTCTTTGGACTCACCTTGACAATAGACGTGGAGGAACTATCTCCTATAGACAGGATGCAAGCAGTGCTGCACTGACACAAGTCACTGCAACTGTTAAGCGATACTTCCCTAACATACCTTTTGCTGCTACTTCAGCTTTTGTCGCTACATGGGACAGTGTGCCATACTCCAATGGTGGAGGGGTAAGACCTACGGCAATCTTTGATTTTCAATGAATGGTCCGTCTGGTTTGTTTGGAAGATTCTGAATGCTGTCTGTTGATGTTTTGAAGGTGGCCTCTTTCCAAGTGGTTTTAGCCTACAATGTTCATCGCTCTTTCATCCTGATCTATTACGGAGATGTTGCAGAAACAGGACTACCTTGGCAGGTGAGTGAAGTAGCCGACTGCTTCTTGTGCACTGTACAAATGAAAAAATAAATAAATAAATAAACAAATACAGATATACAATTCAAAAGGAATTGTTCATAAAAAAAAAATTAAAAAAAGGAAAAGATGGTCCTCTCTCTCTCTTTTAACAGAATGAGAACTTAAAACATTTTGTTTACTCCTGCAGGCTGGCTATTACACTGTGGACTCTATCAGTTCTATGACAATTCCAGCATCCAGAGTCCAAGAACTCTCGTCAAGCAGTAATGTCAATGTGACTGCTTGCTGGTCTTTCCATGTTGATGGTTCACCAAACTGTAAGCCAACGAGTTGTGTTATTGGTTATGACAAGGTATTCAGGGGTGAATTCACTAACCTTTTACTGTAGCATGCCGTGTTTGAACTCAAAACCTGAAACTGATTTACAGTTGAGCTTTCCCAGGCACCGTGTAGGTGAGTGCACTTTCAGCCTTTTCAAAAGCCAATTCAGGTGCTGGATCGCAGTGGGGGAGTCGTACTTTACAATCCCAGAAAATCTGACAGATTGTAGTAGTCTGCTGTACTCTCCACAACCTTGCACATTTAGAAACGGCCTGCGACCTGGGGAACTGCCCTTGGCAAATTCTGATGGGCAGTAGTTTTGTGGCCGTAATACCCTAACTCCAGTACCGTATTTACATCATTCGTGTTGTGAATCGGGGTTCTAAAATCATATGGGACACATAAAAAGAGACAACAGTATAAACCAGCACAATTCATTCTTAGTGAATTCCCCTTTAAAACTTTTAACCAGTGCAGTGTTTGTGTGAGAGCTTATGTTTCTTGGAAGAACTAAAAGGATTCCTTCTCACTTACATTTTTTCCTAGTGCCATCTAAATTCCTACCATTCGGGAATGGAGACATAGTGACCCCCCGATTGGATAACGGAAGCTCTGAAGCCATTATATTGCAGCAGCCTTTCAAATATTTTGGACGCACACACAATCAGACCTTTGTAAGCATTGTTTAGTTGTTATTTTGCTCATTTAGAGACATCTTTCATCTACTTGCATCTAAAATCACAAGTCTCTTTAAATGAGTGTAACTACTTGCTTTACTTTGTTCAGACTTTGATATCTCAATGTACAGGTCTTTGTAATTGTGGAATTCAGAGGACTTTTGATTTGTTGAATCAACTAGTAGAAATTGTGGCAAAGTCTACTTCTTAATTCTGTCAGTATATTTCCTCTTACAACACACAAACATATTTTGTGCTAAACTTTAGGTGAACAACAATGGCCTTCTAACATTTACTGAGCAGCTGTCCGACAACATCCCACTTCTGAATTGTGGAAGAGACTTCATTGCTCCTCTTTGGACTCACCTTGACAATAGACGTGGAGGAACTATCTCCTATAGGGAGGACACAAGCAGCGCTGTACTGGCACAAGTCACTGCAGCTGTTAAGCAATACTTCCCCAACATAACGTTTAGTGCTTCATCGGCCTTTGTTGCTACCTGGGACAATGTGCCATACTCTGATGGTGGAGGGGTAAGATCTGTTCATTGTTTATCAATTAATTAGTGTTGTCCTGTGAAGGGTGAAGGTTTTAATGCCGTCTGTTGGTATTTTGAAGGTGGTTACATTCCAAGTGATTTTAGTCTCCAGTGTTCATCGCTCTTTCATCCTGATCAACTATGGTGACATTGCAGAAACCAAACAAATCTGGCTGGTGAGTGGAGACAGGTCCTTGTTGTTGTTTTTTGCAAATGATAGAAATGACAAGGAATTGCCCTGGCTTTACTTCATACCAAGAGCATGTTGAGGACATAAAAACAATTCATTTACTTCTACAGGCTGGTTACAACACGGTGGACTCTGTCAATTCTTTCACAATTCCAGTTGCCAGTGCCTCAGAGCTCTCATCCAGTAGCAATATCAACGTGAATGGTCGCAGCTCTTTCCATGTTGATGGCTCACCAAATTGTAAGCCAATGCAACCAGAAAATCAAGCTTAACCTGTACTATTTATTAGCTTATTTTTCTTTAGCAGGACTAAAGAATTCATTCTCACTCATTCTTTTCTTAGTGCCAACTAATTTCCTACCTTCTGGGGATGGAGAAATAGCGATCCCCACTGCCGAAGATGGAAGCTCTGATGTTATTTTCTTGCGGCAGCCTTTCAAATATTTTGGACGCACATACAATCAGATCTTTGTAAGCACCACGTTCCACCCCCACACAAACATTAAGTTCCAAGTTATTTATGTACCCCTAATTTCCTAAAACGTCTCTTTAAAATCCTTTTGAAAAATGTGGGCCTAAAATTTAGGTGAACAACAATGGCCATCTAACGTTTACCGCGCCGCTGTCTGCCTACAACTCCTCTCTGGATTTCGGAAGAGACATCATTGCTCCTCTTTGGACTCACCTTGACAATAGACGTGGAGGAACTATCTCCTATAGACAGGATGCAAGCAGTGCTGCACTGACACAAGTCACTGCAACTGTTAAGCGATACTTCCCTAACATACCTTTTGCTGCTACTTCAGCTTTTGTCGCTACATGGGACAGTGTGCCATACTCCAATGGTGGAGGGGTAAGACCTACGGCAATCTTTGATTTTCAATGAATGGTCCGTCTGGTTTGTTTGGAAGATTCTGAATGCTGTCTGTTGATGTTTTGAAGGTGGCCTCTTTCCAAGTGGTTTTAGCCTACAATGTTCATCGCTCTTTCATCCTGATCTATTACGGAGATGTTGCAGAAACAGGACTACCTTGGCAGGTGAGTGAAGTAGCCGACTGCTTCTTGTGCACTGTACAAATGAAAAAATAAATAAATAAATAAACAAATACAGATATACAATTCAAAAGGAATTGTTCATAAAAAAAAAATTAAAAAAAGGAAAAGATGGTCCTCTCTCTCTCTTTTAACAGAATGAGAACTTAAAACATTTTGTTTACTCCTGCAGGCTGGCTATTACACTGTGGACTCTATCAGTTCTATGACAATTCCAGCATCCAGAGTCCAAGAACTCTCGTCAAGCAGTAATGTCAATGTGACTGCTTGCTGGTCTTTCCATGTTGATGGTTCACCAAACTGTAAGCCAACGAGTTGTGTTATTGGTTATGACAAGGTATTCAGGGGTGAATTCACTAACCTTTTACTGTAGCATGCCGTGTTTGAACTCAAAACCTGAAACTGATTTACAGTTGAGCTTTCCCAGGCACCGTGTAGGTGAGTGCACTTTCAGCCTTTTCAAAAGCCAATTCAGGTGCTGGATCGCAGTGGGGGAGTCGTACTTTACAATCCCAGAAAATCTGACAGATTGTAGTAGTCTGCTGTACTCTCCACAACCTTGCACATTTAGAAACGGCCTGCGACCTGGGGAACTGCCCTTGGCAAATTCTGATGGGCAGTAGTTTTGTGGCCGTAATACCCTAACTCCAGTACCGTATTTACATCATTCGTGTTGTGAATCGGGGTTCTAAAATCATATGGGACACATAAAAAGAGACAACAGTATAAACCAGCACAATTCATTCTTAGTGAATTCCCCTTTAAAACTTTTAACCAGTGCAGTGTTTGTGTGAGAGCTTATGTTTCTTGGAAGAACTAAAAGGATTCCTTCTCACTTACATTTTTTCCTAGTGCCATCTAAATTCCTACCATTCGGGAATGGAGACATAGTGACCCCCCGATTGGATAACGGAAGCTCTGAAGCCATTATATTGCAGCAGCCTTTCAAATATTTTGGACGCACACACAATCAGACCTTTGTAAGCATTGTTTAGTTGTTATTTTGCTCATTTAGAGACATCTTTCATCTACTTGCATCTAAAATCACAAGTCTCTTTAAATGAGTGTAACTACTTGCTTTACTTTGTTCAGACTTTGATATCTCAATGTACAGGTCTTTGTAATTGTGGAATTCAGAGGACTTTTGATTTGTTGAATCAACTAGTAGAAATTGTGGCAAAGTCTACTTCTTAATTCTGTCAGTATATTTCCTCTTACAACACACAAACATATTTTGTGCTAAACTTTAGGTGAACAACAATGGCCTTCTAACATTTACTGAGCAGCTGTCCGACAACATCCCACTTCTGAATTGTGGAAGAGACTTCATTGCTCCTCTTTGGACTCACCTTGACAATAGACGTGGAGGAACTATCTCCTATAGGGAGGACACAAGCAGCGCTGTACTGGCACAAGTCACTGCAGCTGTTAAGCAATACTTCCCCAACATAACGTTTAGTGCTTCATCGGCCTTTGTTGCTACCTGGGACAATGTGCCATACTCTGATGGTGGAGGGGTAAGATCTGTTCATTGTTTATCAATTAATTAGTGTTGTCCTGTGAAGGGTGAAGGTTTTAATGCCGTCTGTTGGTATTTTGAAGGTGGTTACATTCCAAGTGATTTTAGTCTCCAGTGTTCATCGCTCTTTCATCCTGATCAACTATGGTGACATTGCAGAAACCAAACAAATCTGGCTGGTGAGTGGAGACAGGTCCTTGTTGTTGTTTTTTGCAAATGATAGAAATGACAAGGAATTGCCCTGGCTTTACTTCATACCAAGAGCATGTTGAGGACATAAAAACAATTCATTTACTTCTACAGGCTGGTTACAACACGGTGGACTCTGTCAATTCTTTCACAATTCCAGTTGCCAGTGCCTCAGAGCTCTCATCCAGTAGCAATATCAACGTGAATGGTCGCAGCTCTTTCCATGTTGATGGCTCACCAAATTGTAAGCCAATGCAACCAGAAAATCAAGCTTAACCTGTACTATTTATTAGCTTATTTTTCTTTAGCAGGACTAAAGAATTCATTCTCACTCATTCTTTTCTTAGTGCCAACTAATTTCCTACCTTCTGGGGATGGAGAAATAGCGATCCCCACTGCCGAAGATGGAAGCTCTGATGTTATTTTCTTGCGGCAGCCTTTCAAATATTTTGGACGCACATACAATCAGATCTTTGTAAGCACCACGTTCCACCCCCACACAAACATTAAGTTCCAAGTTATTTATGTACCCCTAATTTCCTAAAACGTCTCTTTAAAATCCTTTTGAAAAATGTGGGCCTAAAATGTAGGTGAACAACAATGGCCATCTAACGTTTACCGCGCCGCTGTCTGCCTACAACTCCTCTCTGGATTTCGGAAGAGACATCATTGCTCCTCTTTGGACTCACCTTGACAATAGACGTGGAGGAACTATCTCCTATAGACAGGATGCAAGCAGTGCTGCACTGACACAAGTCACTGCAACTGTTAAGCGATACTTCCCTAACATACCTTTTGCTGCTACTTCAGCTTTTGTCGCTACATGGGACAGTGTGCCATACTCCAATGGTGGAGGGGTAAGACCTACGGCAATCTTTGATTTTCAATGAATGGTCCGTCTGGTTTGTTTGGAAGATTCTGAATGCTGTCTGTTGATGTTTTGAAGGTGGCCTCTTTCCAAGTGGTTTTAGCCTACAATGTTCATCGCTCTTTCATCCTGATCTATTACGGAGATGTTGCAGAAACAGGACTACCTTGGCAGGTGAGTGAAGTAGCCGACTGCTTCTTGTGCACTGTACAAATGAAAAAATAAATAAATAAATAAATAAACAAATACAGATATACAATTCAAAAGGAATTGTTCATAAAAAAAAAATTAAAAAAAGGAAAAGATGGTCCTCTCTCTCTCTTTTAACAGAATGAGAACTTAAAACATTTTGTTTACTCCTGCAGGCTGGCTATTACACTGTGGACTCTATCAGTTCTATGACAATTCCAGCATCCAGAGTCCAAGAACTCTCGTCAAGCAGTAATGTCAATGTGACTGCTTGCTGGTCTTTCCATGTTGATGGTTCACCAAACTGTAAGCCAACGAGTTGTGTTATTGGTTATGACAAGGTATTCAGGGGTGAATTCACTAACCTTTTACTGTAGCATGCCGTGTTTGAACTCAAAACCTGAAACTGATTTACAGTTGAGCTTTCCCAGGCACCGTGTAGGTGAGTGCACTTTCAGCCTTTTCAAAAGCCAATTCAGGTGCTGGATCGCAGTGGGGGAGTCGTACTTTACAATCCCAGAAAATCTGACAGATTGTAGTAGTCTGCTGTACTCTCCACAACCTTGCACATTTAGAAACGGCCTGCGACCTGGGGAACTGCCCTTGGCAAATTCTGATGGGCAGTAGTTTTGTGGCCGTAATACCCTAACTCCAGTACCGTATTTACATCATTCGTGTTGTGAATCGGGGTTCTAAAATCATATGGGACACATAAAAAGAGACAACAGTATAAACCAGCACAATTCATTCTTAGTGAATTCCCCTTTAAAACTTTTAACCAGTGCAGTGTTTGTGTGAGAGCTTATGTTTCTTGGAAGAACTAAAAGGATTCCTTCTCACTTACATTTTTTCCTAGTGCCATCTAAATTCCTACCATTCGGGAATGGAGACATAGTGACCCCCCGATTGGATAACGGAAGCTCTGAAGCCATTATATTGCAGCAGCCTTTCAAATATTTTGGACGCACACACAATCAGACCTTTGTAAGCATTGTTTAGTTGTTATTTTGCTCATTTAGAGACATCTTTCATCTACTTGCATCTAAAATCACAAGTCTCTTTAAATGAGTGTAACTACTTGCTTTACTTTGTTCAGACTTTGATATCTCAATGTACAGGTCTTTGTAATTGTGGAATTCAGAGGACTTTTGATTTGTTGAATCAACTAGTAGAAATTGTGGCAAAGTCTACTTCTTAATTCTGTCAGTATATTTCCTCTTACAACACACAAACATATTTTGTGCTAAACTTTAGGTGAACAACAATGGCCTTCTAACATTTACTGAGCAGCTGTCCGACAACATCCCACTTCTGAATTGTGGAAGAGACTTCATTGCTCCTCTTTGGACTCACCTTGACAATAGACGTGGAGGAACTATCTCCTATAGGGAGGACACAAGCAGCGCTGTACTGGCACAAGTCACTGCAGCTGTTAAGCAATACTTCCCCAACATAACGTTTAGTGCTTCATCGGCCTTTGTTGCTACCTGGGACAATGTGCCATACTCTGATGGTGGAGGGGTAAGATCTGTTCATTGTTTATCAATTAATTAGTGTTGTCCTGTGAAGGGTGAAGGTTTTAATGCCGTCTGTTGGTATTTTGAAGGTGGTTACATTCCAAGTGATTTTAGTCTCCAGTGTTCATCGCTCTTTCATCCTGATCAACTATGGTGACATTGCAGAAACCAAACAAATCTGGCTGGTGAGTGGAGACAGGTCCTTGTTGTTGTTTTTTGCAAATGATAGAAATGACAAGGAATTGCCCTGGCTTTACTTCATACCAAGAGCATGTTGAGGACATAAAAACAATTCATTTACTTCTACAGGCTGGTTACAACACGGTGGACTCTGTCAATTCTTTCACAATTCCAGTTGCCAGTGCCTCAGAGCTCTCATCCAGTAGCAATATCAACGTGAATGGTCGCAGCTCTTTCCATGTTGATGGCTCACCAAATTGTAAGCCAATGCAACCAGAAAATCAAGCTTAACCTGTACTATTTATTAGCTTATTTTTCTTTAGCAGGACTAAAGAATTCATTCTCACTCATTCTTTTCTTAGTGCCAACTAATTTCCTACCTTCTGGGGATGGAGAAATAGCGATCCCCACTGCCGAAGATGGAAGCTCTGATGTTATTTTCTTGCGGCAGCCTTTCAAATATTTTGGACGCACATACAATCAGATCTTTGTAAGCACCACGTTCCACCCCCACACAAACATTAAGTTCCAAGTTATTTATGTACCCCTAATTTCCTAAAACGTCTCTTTAAAATCCTTTTGAAAAATGTGGGCCTAAAATGTAGGTGAACAACAATGGCCATCTAACGTTTACCGCGCCGCTGTCTGCCTACAACTCCTCTCTGGATTTCGGAAGAGACATCATTGCTCCTCTTTGGACTCACCTTGACAATAGACGTGGAGGAACTATCTCCTATAGACAGGATGCAAGCAGTGCTGCACTGACACAAGTCACTGCAACTGTTAAGCGATACTTCCCTAACATACCTTTTGCTGCTACTTCAGCTTTTGTCGCTACATGGGACAGTGTGCCATACTCCAATGGTGGAGGGGTAAGACCTACGGCAATCTTTGATTTTCAATGAATGGTCCGTCTGGTTTGTTTGGAAGATTCTGAATGCTGTCTGTTGATGTTTTGAAGGTGGCCTCTTTCCAAGTGGTTTTAGCCTACAATGTTCATCGCTCTTTCATCCTGATCTATTACGGAGATGTTGCAGAAACAGGACTACCTTGGCAGGTGAGTGAAGTAGCCGACTGCTTCTTGTGCACTGTACAAATGAAAAAATAAATAAATAAATAAATAAACAAATACAGATATACAATTCAAAAGGAATTGTTCATAAAAAAAAAATTAAAAAAAGGAAAAGATGGTCCTCTCTCTCTCTTTTAACAGAATGAGAACTTAAAACATTTTGTTTACTCCTGCAGGCTGGCTATTACACTGTGGACTCTATCAGTTCTATGACAATTCCAGCATCCAGAGTCCAAGAACTCTCGTCAAGCAGTAATGTCAATGTGACTGCTTGCTGGTCTTTCCATGTTGATGGTTCACCAAACTGTAAGCCAACGAGTTGTGTTATTGGTTATGACAAGGTATTCAGGGGTGAATTCACTAACCTTTTACTGTAGCATGCCGTGTTTGAACTCAAAACCTGAAACTGATTTACAGTTGAGCTTTCCCAGGCACCGTGTAGGTGAGTGCACTTTCAGCCTTTTCAAAAGCCAATTCAGGTGCTGGATCGCAGTGGGGGAGTCGTACTTTACAATCCCAGAAAATCTGACAGATTGTAGTAGTCTGCTGTACTCTCCACAACCTTGCACATTTAGAAACGGCCTGCGACCTGGGGAACTGCCCTTGGCAAATTCTGATGGGCAGTAGTTTTGTGGCCGTAATACCCTAACTCCAGTACCGTATTTACATCATTCGTGTTGTGAATCGGGGTTCTAAAATCATATGGGACACATAAAAAGAGACAACAGTATAAACCAGCACAATTCATTCTTAGTGAATTCCCCTTTAAAACTTTTAACCAGTGCAGTGTTTGTGTGAGAGCTTATGTTTCTTGGAAGAACTAAAAGGATTCCTTCTCACTTACATTTTTTCCTAGTGCCATCTAAATTCCTACCATTCGGGAATGGAGACATAGTGACCCCCCGATTGGATAACGGAAGCTCTGAAGCCATTATATTGCAGCAGCCTTTCAAATATTTTGGACGCACACACAATCAGACCTTTGTAAGCATTGTTTAGTTGTTATTTTGCTCATTTAGAGACATCTTTCATCTACTTGCATCTAAAATCACAAGTCTCTTTAAATGAGTGTAACTACTTGCTTTACTTTGTTCAGACTTTGATATCTCAATGTACAGGTTTTTGTAATTGTGGAATTCAGAGGACTTTTGATTTGTTGAATCAACTAGTAGAAATTGTGGCAAATTCTACTTCTTAATTCTGTCAGTATATTTCCTCTTACAACACACAAACATATTTTGTGCTAAACTTTAGGTGAACAACAATGGCCTTCTAACATTTACTGAGCAGCTGTCCGACAACATCCCACTTCTGAATTGTGGAAGAGACTTCATTGCTCCTCTTTGGACTCACCTTGACAATAGACGTGGAGGAACTATTTCCTATAGAGAGGACACAAGCAGCGCTGTACTGGCACAAGTCACTGCAGCTGTTAACCAGTATTTTCCTAACCTTCCCATTCCTTTTAATACTACATCAGCCTTTGTGGCTACCTGGGACAGTGTGCCGTACTCCTCTGGTGAAGGGGTAAGACCTAATTTGTCAGTACTAGGGGTGGGCGATATGACCTAAATCTAACCTACGATATAAGTAATTTTATTTCACGATAAGTCATGTTTGCTTTAAATAAGGTTTTTATAATATAATTTTTTTTTATACCATAGACATTTCATAATTATTGTCACCAATGTCAGTATCACAAAAAACTAATACTAGCCTAAGAACAACAAAACAAAAAAAACTCAAGCTTACTGAAGAATAGACATTTACATTTAAATAGTTAGTGATCGAATAAACTAATTACAAGCAATAGCAAAGAACTAAAATAGACCTACCTGAAAAACGTCAAGCACTAAATAAGAAATGCTACACAAATTGTGATTTAGTCCAGAGCAGTAAGTGATTTTCTCTCTTGTTGCTTGATTAATATGATTGAAGACAGCAGGAATATTAGGCTGCTCTCACTTTAAGAGCTGCCCGGATCCAATTCACTCTGTTGTCTTTACTTTTTCAATTTTCTATGTTCACTTAAGGCATAAATTACTGTATTTACTAGGATACTTGCAAAGACAGGCATTTTGACATACAAGTGTTTGTATGTAATCATACAAGGCAAATAAAGTGCCAAAATAACCCTGTTCAGTACACGCGCTTACTGAGCAGCGGGCTTCAATTGAGCGCATCTCTTAGACAGTGCTCAGACCGTGTACATATAGCAAAACGAGTTCTGTTTTGCTGCCTATTGCGCCTCAATGGTTTAAAATCACTTGTTTTTAAACCACAATGCTTAAAAAATAAATGCAAACGTTAAGCTTTCGTGACGTGCACACAGCACGCACAGCAACGTCACGTGAGGTATATCGCCCACCCCTACTCTATCAATATAGATTATCCAGTTCTGTGTATTTTACTTTGAAAGATTCTGAATGCTGTTCATCTGTGTTTTGAAGGTAGTTACTTTTCAGTTGGTTTTGCTCTCAAATGCTGACCACTCCTTCATCCTCTTCAACTATGGCAACATTGCAGAAACAAGACAACAATGGCTAGTAAGTCTCAAAGTGTTGTTGCAATTTAAAAGAGAATAAGTTTACAAACTGTCAATTTATCTTTTTTATGCAGGCTCATTATGGCACAGTGGACTTTGCGCACTCATTTACTTCCTTACTGACATCCTCTGAATTGTCATCCAACAGCAATGTCAATGTTAATGGTCGATGGGTTTTTCAGGTTTACAATGGTAATGTAATTTCTTTTCAATCATTTTTACTTAGCATTCTCTACCCTGCACAGTACTTCTTTTGTTTTCATTTTTCTTGTTATGTTGATACCTGTTCAAGTACTAGTGTGTCTTAAATGATTCTGATTGAGAACAAATAGAAATGAATTCGTTTTTTACTGGCTAAAGAAATGAGATGGAGAAACTGGGCCACAATCTGAGGTAATGTTTGAGACCTGAGGCCTTCAAAACAGAAATAAAAGAGCATATTTTGAAGAGTAACAGGACTATCTTAGCATACCAATGAGTAAAGTTAAAAACAACAATTGAAAACGATGATAGATCCACATTAACCAAGAGATATTTATTTGCAGAGCAGCACAGTGGCTCAGTGGATAGCACTGATGTCTCACATCAAGACAGTCCCCGGTTTGAGTCCTGACTGAACCAACTATGCAAACTATGTGGAGTTTTCCTGTTCTGCATTGTCTGCATTGTCTGCATTGTCTTTGGCAATAGGGTTAGTTCACCCAAAAATGAAAATCCTGTCAGTAATTACTCACCCTCATGTTGTTCCAACCTCGTAAGACTTTTGTTCATCTTCTGAACACAAATTAAGATATTTTTGATGATTTTTGACTCCTCCATAGGCTGCTAGGTAATTGCATCTGCCGGCCCAGAAAAGTTAGTAAAGACATCTTTAAAATAGTCCAAATGACTACAGTGACTCAACCTTAAGTTTATCAAGCGACAAGAATACATTTTGTGTGAAAAACAAAACAACAATAACAACTTTATTCAACTATTTATTTACTTCCGTGTGGGCCTCTGATGTGAGTTCACGAGAGCGCCACGACGCATGCGCGAGAACTGAGAAACCGTTCCAAAGATGAACAAAAGTCTTACGGGGTTGGAACAACATGAGGGTGAGTAAATACTGACAGAATTTTCATTTTGGGGTGAACTAACCCTTTAAAAAACTTCTGTCAGGATTTACTAAAGACATGAAGTGAAAAATTAGTGATGAAACCGTGTGGAGAGTTATTTTTGCAACCACCCTTATGACGTGCATTTATAGGAGTTTAAAAAAAATGTCAGCACACCAAGGCTCCAAAAATGCAAATAATAATAATAATAATAATGGACTAATAAAGGTAACGTTTCGACAAAGAGCCCGAGGGCCCTATCTTGCACCCAGCGCAATTGACTTTGTACACCAACAACATGTATCATTCCTATTTTGCACCCGACGCACAGCGGACTTTTCCCTCCACAGACGCACGTCAGTAAATTAGGGAATGAACTTGCGCTCCCGGGGGCGGTTCAGTGAAAAGAGGAGGCAGTGAAGAAGAGTGTTCCGGCGCAAACGTTCCCTGGTGCTATTTTGCAGTTTCAGAAAACAATTCCGCCACAGACCAGGAGAAACCTAGTCTAAAGTCAGTGGCGCGTTGCGCTTGTTATTCATATGCTATTTTAAGGGCGCATGCTTGGCCATAATGTAGCGTGTGCACAACGCGCATACACTTTGCTTCTCTCATCTACAAACAGACGCAGCAGTTTCCATTTTTGCAAACCATACATAATTACAAGGAAAAATATTCCACACAAGGGAAATCATGGTGGTGTCCATGAAGATGTGAAAAAATAGGCATAAATCTAGCTTACACATTTACCAAAGTTATTATACACCTGTTTAACCAAAGCTAATTTGGGTGGGTTTCTCCATCCCCATACAATGTCACTTCTCCGTCTTTTATGGCCTTGACGAGGACGTCAGTCTCCTCGGCTGTGAAGCGCTCCTGGTGTGCGCCTGGCAAATCCGCCGTTATAATAGCAATCCGCCATGAAACAAGCGTGCCTGCTCTTAAAGGGAATGTGAGATGATGCTCTGATTGGTTTATTTCACGTTACGCCCAAACCACACCTATGAGTAATGTAGCTACTTCAGACCAACCCATTTTAGATTTGCGTCGGGCGCAAGAGTCATTTATCCCGCCGGTATAATAGAAACAGCGCTCGAGATCCGCCCACAAAGTTACTTGCATTTCGCAATTGATACTTGCGTTTCAGGTCGTTAAAACAGGGCCCTATGTGCTCAAAACATTACCCATAATTTGTGTGTGTCCATTTTTTTTTTTTTTTTTTTATTTTTTTTTTTTGAGCCTTGGTGCAACTTTTTCCCCCGGATTTCTGTTATTTCTTGTGTCGAGCACCAATCTTGAGAATTTTTTTTTTGTTGTTGCTGGTGATGTGCGTGCTTTGGTCCTGTTTTTTCATTTATAGGAGTTTCCCTTTTAAACACAAAATGTATGTGACACAAGTATTTAAAATGCCCATGTCTTAACCCTTTTTGCGCTTGACATGGCTGCAATAGTTACGATTAGGAGGAGGCAATACAGAGAACAGAGCGTGCATGGTAGAAGGGAGAGAATCTTTTCCACTCTTGTTAATTTATTCGGAATGCCAGAGGAAGACGTTATTTGAAGGGTATTCTAGCTTCTTGCATTCTTTTTATCAAAGTAAGTTTCATAAAAAAGTAACATTTTGAATAAACAGCGGAGAAAATCGCATTATTGTCAAAGACAACAATGTGCATAAGCAACGCTTTTATTGCTTGGTATTCTTTTGTTGATTGATGATTGTTTCATATGTTTACAGAGATAGTTTCAAAAGATTTTGTTTGCAGTTTCAGTTGTTCAGCTTTTTTCAGTAGTCAAAATATTGAGTTCATCATGTCTTTTTATTTTATTAATGTGTACTAAATGCATTTTTTAAATGCTATGGTGCAATATATGCCGACTGACACCAAAATGCAATATTGTGAAAGGTATCCTGGGTATAATAATTTATAATAAAAGGCAATAAGCACATACATTAACATTTTTATTGAGAAGGGGATAGGAGGGGGAGTTGATCCATGCATTTTTCTGTCTTGTTTTACCTTAGCTACTATGATATTCAGATTTTTCATCTCTTTTCATTTAGTTTGTGATACCTTAAACTGCACTGGAAATGAGGTTTGTCGTTTTAGAGATGGCTATGGCTGTGGTTGCTTGGAAGGACAAAGACCTAATCCTGAAATCTTTGGTAAGTTGCTGAAGCAGATTTACTGCACTGCAAATAAATTGGATCAACACAAATGGCAACACGGGATAATACAAGAGATAATTCACTGAATCCTCTTTCTGTTCAGATGCCACAGAGTTCTGTGCCAGCAGCACTGGCACCATGTCTCTTTCCCGCTGCCAACTCTTTGAATCTGATTTTCCTCCTGAGATCCTGCACCTAAATGATCCCAACTGCACAGGGACTGTTAAAGATGGCAGGGTTCTGTTTCATTTTGACAATAAAGACCACATCTGTGGTACCACTCTATCGGTAATGCTTGGTTGATTATCCATTCCTCACCAGTGGTACTGATGATGTATTTTAATCTATACATCTGTGACGATTAGTAAACTGACTTGAGATTGATATTTGTTAATGTCCTCACAGAGCAATGGCACTCACTTCATCTACCAAAACTCCATTCATTCTAACTTGCCGATGGGTGTTATTACAAGACTGAGATGGATGAATATTACATTTTCTTGTGTGTACCCTCTGATCCAGACTCTCTCTATGCCCAAGGACATTCAAGCTGAACAGAGGTAGGAACGAAATATATAAGATTTGTAATTTGTGTGAGATTGGAAATGTCCCATATATTTGAATCATTTGGTTGCCTTCATCATTCTCTGTTTAATTAGATCATAGTAACTCTGCAGTAGGGTTGGGAATTCTTTCTTTCTTTCTTTCTTTCTTTCTTTCTTTCTTTCTTTCTTTCTTTCTTTCTTTCTTTCTTTCAAAGGACAGCTTTATTTCAAGTGTCAAAGCAAAAAAAAAAAAAAAAAAAAAAAAAAAAAACAATACAGGATTGTATAGTTTTTTCTCTTTGTTTGCACTCTTACACTGTGTCTACACGGGGGAAACTGTTGTCGTGTCATGCTGGAACAGTTTAAGGCTGTCTACAGTGGAGGTCAGTGTGAACGTTCCAAATCCATTAGTCCTGTTTTTGAAAGTATCACAAGTATCAGAAATATAATGAGGCATCAGTATACTGTTGGACATCAGTTTACAGGAGAGGAAAAAATCTGAAACTGCTCTCTTGCCCCAAAGGGGTGTGACGATATTTTTCAATATTAAAAATGAGACAAAATTTCTCGTCAAAGTGAAAAGCTGTCATGCAATATCAGTATGATGGAGTTGAGTTTGTGGCAAAACCTTTTACAGTGCTTGCATTATGTTGTTCTGTCTCCTACTCAGAAAGTAGAACTAAAATGGCATTCATTTCAAGATAGGGCTAACAAGATTCCTTGATTAAATTGTGCTCGATTTACAAAACAAAATCCTCGATTGCAATTTACCCATGTCGTTTAAACAGGAAAATAACAGAAGTGGCTAGGGGTGTAACGATCGTTGTAAGGGGTGTAAAATCGTGGTACGATATATCTTGATGCAAAAATGTTACGATGTGTATCGTAGAATTATGGTGATTTTTGCCGATTATGGCGACCTGTGTAACACATCAAGTGTAGCGTTAGTTCTGGCAGGTCATGTTAGTCAAGCTCGCATCAGCTGACTCTCAGCTGATCCACATCTACCTATAGGAATATGAAGCCTATCACCGTATACATATAAGCTCCATCAGTATTATCAGCAGCTATCGCGTTTCTCAGGAGCTAATTACCCTCCTCCATCCCCAGCTCCTCCTCTCGCCCAGTCAGGATTTGGCATTCTGATTCCCCTTGAATCAGAATAAATTCTCAAATTATGTTGTACTTTAAAATCTTGAATTACATATATTTGCAAACATTCATGTTGGTTCTGTTCAGTTTACCCCAAGGGGGGTTACTGCTGCTCTCCCTGCTCTCGCCCAGAACGGAACCATACCGCAAATCCTAACTGTGTGCTAATCGTATTTGACAGTAGTGGTCCAGACAGAAGTGCATTCACTGCCTTCACAATCACAGAAATCGCTTGAACTGAGCAGTAGTGTAATGGTCACCAGCTGGAGTGCCCTTGAGAGCCACCAGAAGGCACTCCACACCAGACTATCATGTTTCACTCACAAACTACATTTCCCATAATTCACTGCCCGGACTCATCATCACTGATTGCATTTACCTGTGTCTCATCACCCTGTTAGTTTCAGCCTATTTATTCCATGTTCACTCATTCACTCTCTGCAAAGTTTTGTTTTAGTGTCACACTGCAATTCCGAGCATTCTCTCTGGTTTCATGTCTCTTGGTTTTTGGTTCCCTTTCAGTCGCTCACGTTCGACGTAACATCGACGTGACGACGTAATTGGGATCACTTCAGGGAGCCCTATCCACTTCGAGTGTCTACAGAACGAGCCAATGAACGTTGGCGTGCGTGAATCGCGTCACGCGCCCCCGCCCCGCTGCGCGGGTATAAACAGGAAGCGGGCGCACGCACACATTGTCTTTCACTTCGGAGCCGAGCTTTTGCTTTCACTTCCGAAACTCTACAGGAAAAGACTGCCTTTGAGAACGAGAAGAGGACTCTCCTTGTGTTGGTGTGATGGCGCGATCAGCGGTGGCCGCGAGCATTGCAGCTCACAACTGCTGTTTTCACAGCACTATTGTTCTGTGTCTGTGTGTGTGTGTGTCGGTTCGGTGGGCGTTTCCCTGTGTGTTCATTCACACCGCGGCTACCCCTGGGTGCCTCAGCACTGAGAGAGTTATTTTTCAATTTTTTGGTTTTCACTAAAAGAGCAACACAAGCGTGACCCTGCGTCTTTTTCAAGATGTCATTCCGCTTGTGCGTTTCTGGATGCCGTCGTTCCCTGGCGCCAGCAGATGGCCACAGTAGTTGCCTCTCGTGTTTGGGCATTCAACACGCTGAGGCAGCTTTTGTGGATAGTTCATGTTCCCATTGCGGGAATATGACTATCTCAGCGCTTAGATCGAGACTCGCTTACCTCAAGGGAGGTGCTTTCCCCTCGCCTATGCCCCGATCTAGTGTTTATTCTGCCCCGCAGAATAGACCTACTTCGGTGCATGACCAGGGTGATCTGAGGGTTACCGTGAGGGCTTCCCCGTCGAGTCAACCTCCGCGGGCCCCTCACGCCTCACAAGCGCTGTTGCCATTGGGGCCCCTTAGTGAACGTCTTGGTCCTTCTCCGGAACGGCCAACCGTCTCCTTTGGGGCGCCAGCTGATGACCAGATGTCAATCGCAGCATCGGAGGGGGAGCTTCAGTCCTCTGGAGATGACGACTCGGCTGCGTTGCCCCCTTCGGGGCATGTAGCGTTGTCCGAGACCGATCCAGAATGGGCGGCTATGCTTTCCCGGGCCGCCGAGAAGGTTGGGCTTGCGTGGAACCCTCCACCACGTCCCGAACCTTCTCGGTTGGACGATTGGTTTCTCGGGGCGGGCCGTGCTGGTTCTCCGGTACCTTTCTTTCCGGAGGTGCATGAGGAGCTTTCTAGGATGTGGAAGGCACCATATAGTGCCCGAAGCCGTTCTAGTGGCTCCTCCCGCCTCGCCACCCTCGACGGCGGGGCAGCTAAGGGGTATGTGGATATCCCCCCAGTGGAGCGGGCGGTCGCGATGCAACTGTGTCCGGCGTCCGCTTCTTCTTGGCGGGGTAATCCACGCCTCCCGTCCAAGGCCTGTAAGTTTGCGTCCGGTCTAACGGCGAAGGCTTACAAGGCCTGTGGACAGGCTGCTTCCGCCCTCCATGCCATGGCGCTCTTGCAGGTCCACCAGGCCCAGGCGCTCATGGACATGAACGAGGGTGGTTCTGACCCAGAGCTCCTCCGGGAGCTCCGTGTGGCAACCGACCTCGCCCTCCGGGCGACGAAGAAAACCGCACGTTCAGTCGGTCAGGCGATTTCCACCTTGGTGGTCCAGGAGCGCCACCTCTGGCTCAACCTGGTGGATATGAGGGACACCGATAAATATCGGTTCCTGGATGCCCCTCTTTCCCAGGTTGGGTTGTTCAGCGACGCGGTCGAGAGCTTTGCCCAACAGTTCTCGGCCGTACAGAAGCAGACGGAGGCCATCCGGCACATCCTGCCCCGGCGGACCGCTGCTGCTCCCACCCGTCCGCCGGCCGCAGACCCTCCGTCTACTCGTCGCCGAAGTCGGCCTTCTGCGGCGTCCTCCGCTCCCGCTAAGCCCCAGCAGCAGCAGCAACCATCCAGGCCTCAGCGTGGAGCAAGCCGTAGGAAGCCGACCCCGCCCGTCCAGGCCACTGCCTTCCCCCGGTGGAGGGCCGGGTGGAGAATCTTTTGTTTCCTTTTCTTTTTGTTCCGCCACTGACCCACTCTTTCATCGCCAGCAGGCAGCAGTGGCTGTGTCCTGGACACTCTGACGCCTCCGCACACTCACTCTGCCCTTTGACGGAAGCAGGTATGTGCTGCACCACACACTCAGACCCCACTTCGGGCCGCTGTGCTGTCCGAGTCGGGTCCCTGCATTCCGCCGCGCTGCCCCACCCCGGGTACGTCTGTGGTGCCATTGGTCCCGCTTGCTCGGTCTCTGGGAGCCTGGTTAACATTCTCCCATGTGCGAGCGTGGTGTTCGCATCCTCAACTACCTCGACGACTGGCTTATTCTGGCCCAGTCGAGAGAGCAGTTGTGCGAACACAGGGACATGGTGCTCAGTCACCTCAGCCACTTAGGGCTTCGGGTCAACTGGGAAAAGAGCAAACTCACCCCCGGGCAGAGGATCTCTTTTCTCAGTATGGAGTTGGACTCGATCGACATGACAGCGCGCCTCACCGAGGCCCGTGTCCAGTCAGTGTTGAACTGCGTGAGCACGCTCAAATGCAGAACAGCGGCACCACTGAAACTTTTTCAGAGGCTCCTGGGGCATATGGCATCTGCAGCCGCGGTTACGCAGCTCGGATTGCTTCATATGAGGCCGCTCCAACACTGGCTCCACGATCGAGTCCCGAGATGGGCGTGGCAGAGTGGTTCGTGCCGGGTCCAAGTGACTCCGCACTGTCGCCAAACTCTCAGCTTGTGGTCGGACCCTTCGTTCCGGGCATGCAGCTTCAGGTCTGTGGACGGGGCCTCAACTGCATTGGCACATCAACTGCCTCGAGTTGTTAGCAGTACGTCTTGCACTGAGCCGCTTCAAAACGCTGCTACTAGGCAAGCACGTATTGGTCCGTACGGACAACACGGCGACCGTTGCGTACATCAACCGCCAAGGTGGTCTACGCTCCCGCCGCATGTCACAACTCGCCCGCCATCTCCTCCTCTGGAGTCAGAAGCATCTGAGGTCGCTTCGTGCCGTTTACATTCCGGGCCTGCTCAACCGTGCAGCCGACGAGCTCTCACGGCAGCAGGTGCTACCGGGAGAATGGCGACTCCATCCCCAGGTGGTCCAGCTGATTTTCAGGCGCTTCGGGACCGCACAGGTAGATCTGTTTGCCGCCCCGGACACGTCTCACTGCCAGTTGTTTTATTCCCTGACCGAGGGGACCCTCGGCACGGATGCTCTGGCACACAGCTGGCCCCATGGCCTTCGCAAGTATGCATTTCCCCCAGTGAGCCTTCTTGCACAGACCTTGTGCAAAGTCAGGGAGGACGAGGAGCAGGTCTTGTTAGTTGCGCCGTATTGGCCCAACCGGACCTGGTTCCCGGAACTAGTGCTCCTCCGCTAGAGCCCACTCTACGAGGCGCCTCTATGCGTTGAAGTGGAACCTGTTCGTTGACTGGTGCTCCTCTCACGAGGAGAACCCCCGATCTTGCTCGATCAGAGCCGTGCTTTCCTTCCTGCAAGAAGGGCTGGAGCGAAGGCTGTCTCCCTCCACCCTTAAAGTGGATGTTGCCGCTATTGCCGCACATCACGATGCGGTTGATGGTAAGTCTTTGGGAAGGCACGACCTGATCGTCAGGTTCCTGAGGGGAGCGAGGAGACTGAATCCTCCTCGCCCACTCTCTATACCCTCTTGGGATTTGTCTCTGGTCCTTTCGGCACTTCAGAGACCACCCTTTGAGCCTTTGCAATCAGCTGAGTTAAAAATCTTGTCCTGTAAGACAGTTCTCCTGGTTGCATTGGCCTCTATCAAGAGGGTAGGGGACCTGCATGCATTTTCGGTCGACGAATCGTGCCTAGAATTCGGCCCGGATAACTCTCACGTCATCCTGAGACCCCGGCCCGGATACGTGCCCAAGGTTCCTACCACTCCCTTCCGGGACCAGGTAGTGAACCTGCAAGCGCTGCCTTCGGAGGAGGCAGACCCAGCCCTGGCTTTTCTCTGTCCCGCTCGCGCTCTGCGTCTGTACGTGGACAGAACGCAAAGCCTCAGGACCTCAGATCAGCTCTTCGTCTGTTACGGAGGCCAGCAGAAGGGGAAGGCTGTCTCCAAGCAGAGGATGGCCCACTGTATAGTGGATGCCATCGCCTTGGCTTACGAAGCCCAAGGCGTGCCCTGCCCGCCCGGGTTGAAAGCCCACTCCACTAGGGGTGTCGCTTCTTCCTGGGCGCTGGCACACGGCGCCTAGCTGACAGACATCTGTAGAGCTGCGGGCTGGGCGACACCTAACACGTTCGCTAGGTTTTATAGCCTACGTGTTGAGCCGGTTTCTTCCTGTGTGCTCGCTTCAACTAGCCGGTAACACCGAAGTTCCCACTCTAGTGTCGGCTTGCTGCGCCACTCCCTTTCTAGGAATGGATACGTGCGCTTTTTGCTCCAGTCGAGTTCCCCAATTGGCGAACCCTGTAAGTTCCTCCGCACCCCTTCGGCAGAGGACGTTGCGGAGCGTCTGACGCCAGGCCTAGTGCTCGTATACTAGTGTAACTTGTGCTAGGCTGGGTTCCATGTGTGTGATCCCTGCGGCGATCCCATATGTGTATTCTTCCACGACCAGCTCCCTGCGGTGAGCCCGTGTCTTCCCTTGGCAGAGTCTGCTCTGCCGTCACTGTCCGGTGTAGCCTCCCCCATCTGGTGGAGCCACCCCAGGTGACATTCCATATGTCGCACTGCCCTTCGGCCAGTCCATATGTGTATTCTCCACATGTTACCTCCCTTCGGGCAGGATGTGGCTCCGCAGCTTCCTTTCCCCTGGAAAGGTACGCTTTCCCAGTGTTATCCAAGAGTTTCACTGTGGGGTATAATGGAACAGCAGTTGAACTCCCTCTACGCAGGTCTCCCGCCCCAGCAGTTGGGGGTCTGAGAGTCTTGCGTAGGGCGCTGGATGTGGCAGCAGCCGTGGCGTTTTCCATGGGATCCCAATTACGTCGTCACGTCGACGTTACGTCGAACGTGAGCGACTGAAAGGGAACGTCTCGGTTACTGATGTAACCCTCGTTCCCTGAAGGAGGGAACGGGAGACGTAACGTCCCGTCGCCACCGTTGCTGACCATCACTGCATGGCCGTCACAAATCTCGGCTCCTCAGCGAAAAACAATGTGTGCGTGCGCCCGCTTCCTGTTTATACCCGCGTGGCGGGGCGGGGGCGCGTGACGCGATTCACACACGCCAACGTTCATTGGCTCGTTCTGTAGACACTCGAAGTGGATAGGGCTCCCTGAAGTGATCCCAATTACGTCGTCACGTCGACGTTACGTCTCCCGTTCCCTCCTTCAGGGAACAAGGGTTACATCAGTAAACGAGACGATTTCTTGCCCTGTTCCCTGGATTACTCTTTTGCCTCTGACCCCTGCCTGTTTTGTTTGTTTGTTTGGACTGCCTTCCTGTGCTTGACCCTCTGCTTGTGTTTGATTATGATTCTGGATTACACCTTAAAATAAAGCTGCATTTGGATCTCACGTCCGTGTCTTGGAGCAGTTTCGTGACAAGTAGCTGGGCAAAATGAGTTCAACTGAAATAGAAATAGAGGATGCCCCGTCCACTTATAAGTCCGACGTCTGGCAGCATTTTGTTTTTCCAGTCACTCAACAGGAGGACGGTATAATTTACAATACTGTAAACAAACATTGTTATACACAACGCCAAACACTACAAATATGATGTGTCATTTAAAACGGCACAGAGTTTGGAATGGAATCAATTAAGGAAATCATTTGCCCTTCGTAGCCTCTCCTTATGTATGGAAGGCATTTTCTGCCAAACTTAAATAAATAAATTAAATGATTAAAATGAAAATTAAAACCAGATTAACGATTTCATTACAGAAAACAGTACGCAAAATATGTGACAAAATTGAGAATGAAATTAAATGATTTCATTTTCACAGCATTATCCCTGTCAAATTGAAAAATAAAATGCAATTGGTGATTTCACATTTCATTTTCACTACAGTCTCGAGGCAAGACTGCCAATATTAAAATGAAAAGCCAAACGTGAAAAAGAAACTACAAATACAGTTTTTACAATGCTCTTTAGTAACGCTCACGCAATAATAGTGACACAATTCAAATACAAATGTACATTTTCGTTTTCATTTTAATTCCTCTTTTATTTCACAGTTTTCATTTTCGTTTTCATTTTCAAAGACAACCTGCATGCAAATTCTATGTTAATGAGTGGGTGTGGCTTATTCTAGTAACGGCGCTAGAGACACACCTTCTGTAAAGCGAAGTCGTCGACGTCCCGTGTGCACGAGTTGAATGTGTGAAACGAAATTATTTAAATGTGATTATATTGTAATCGAGACGACGAGATATGGCGAAATCTGTTAGTGAGCTTTTGCGGGAAGCTGCCGCAGCATTAGAACATGGAAACAACCAGCCTGACCATGTTAGTTATGATGTTAGACTCAGACTAGACCATAATCGACCATGAGGTTCATTCATGTATTAGGCTGTTTTGGAAATTCAACTATTTGGGTGTACAAAGTTCTTATAGTAACACAATTTCTACAACAATTATAGCCAGACATTAATACCCGCTAGCTTTAACCGAGCTGAAGGGCGTTGTTAGGCACGACACGGATATGAAACATTGGCCGAGGTTCTCGGTTAAAGCCAGTGGGTATTAATGTCTGGCTATAATTGTTGTAGAAATTGTGTTACTAAGACTTCTGTACACCCAAATAGTTGAATTTCCAAAACAGCCTAATACATGAATGAACCTAATCGTCGATTATGGTCTAGTCTGAGTCTAACATCATAACTAACATGGTCAGGCTGGTTGTTTCCATGTTCTAATGCTGCGGCAGCTTCCCGCAAAAGCTCACTTACAGATTTCGCCATATCTCGTCGTCTCGATTACAATATAATCACATTTAAATAATTTCGTTTCACACATTCAACTCATGCACACGGGACGTCGATGACTTCGCTTTACAGAAGGTGTGTCTCAGCGCCGTTACTAGAATAAGCCACACCCATTCATTAACATAGAATTTGCATGCAGGTTGTCTTTGAAAATGAAAACGAAAATGAAAACTGTGAAATAAAAGAGGAATTAAAATGAAAACGAAAATGTAAATTTTTATTTGAATTGTGTCACTATTATTGCGTGAGCGTTACTAAAGAGCATTGTAAAAACTGTATTTGTAGTTTCTTTTTCACGTTTGGCTTTTCATTTTAATATTGGCAGTCTTGCCTCGAGACTGTAGTGAAAATGAAATGTGAAATCAACAATTGCATTTTATTTTTCAATTTGACAGGGATAATGCTGTGAAAATGAAATTATTTAATTTCATTCTCAATTTTGTCAATTTTTTTGCATACAGTTTTCTGTAATGAAATCGTTAATCTGGTTTTAATTTTCATTTTAATCATTTAATTTATTTATTTAAATTTGGCAGAAAATACCTTCCATACTTATGTGCCCCATTAAGTAAAAAAAAAACATATGTTTACTCCTTCAATATTAGATAAAGCTTTTGATATTTGGGTTAAGAGTGGGATCTGTACATTACAAGATCTTTATATAGATAACACTTTTGCATCTTTTGACAAACTGGTAGATTTAAGATTCCCAGGTCACATTTCTTTAGATATCTGCAAGCAAGAAATTTTCTGGTTTCACATACTGATTGTTTTCCTTCATATCCTCCTACATCTCTATTAGACTCTATTTTTAAGGTAGGAAAATACCCCCCAAAAATATAGGCAAAATGTATAATCTACTAAATCAGCATAGCTTGGCAAATTTAGATCACTTGAATGGGAGAAGGATTTGAATTTACAAACTTCAGAGACAACTTGGCAGAAAATAATTAAACGGATTAATTCATCATCTATATGTCAACGTCATGTGGTTGTGCAATTCAAGGTGGTACACCTGCTCCATTGGTCGAAGGTTAGGTTTTCTAAATTCGGACCAGAGCTAGATCCTATTTGTGATAGATGTAGGCAGGCTCCTGCGAGCCATTTACATATGTTCTGGGCATGCCCAAGTTTGTATAACTTTTGGAAATCCGATTTTTGATGTATTTTCAGAAATAATAGGGCTACCAATTGATCCATCTTCTTTTATTGCCATATTCGGTGTTACGGCACAGAACATGCACCTGAGTAGTTATAATAAAATGTTTTGCACACTATTCCCCCCACTTTTTTCATTGGATTAAGGAGATCATGCAATAAAAAATAAAAAAATAAAAAATATATATTCTCTTCAAGAGTCTACCCAGAGATTCTATGCAACCTGGCAGCCTTTCTTGTCATTTGTTGAAAAATTCAAGTAGGGAATACAGACCCAAAATGTGTATAATTGTTGTAAAAGGGATGGGTTGTGTCGGGGCTTTGACTGTATATTCTGTTTTTGTTTTGTTTTGTTTTTGTTTTTTCGGTAACACTTTATTTTGATAGTCCGTTTGTTGAGACTATACTAGTTATTAGTAGCCATTCAGTAGCTTGTCAACAGTGCATCAGTTGACATTCAACAACACTGTTTCAACAGACAAGTAACATACATTCAACTGACTGCCTATAGACTATAAGGTACAATTCAAGTGTTAATCTACAGATTTTACGAAAAAGTGCCTGTTGACTGTCAATGTTATTCTGCAACAGGTTATTAACCAATTGGCGACTAACTTTCAATTGTCAACTAACTTTCTGTAGATTGAGTACCAACAACTCAAGATCAATCTGTCAGTTAAATGTCAACAGTCATGTCAGCATATGAAGTATATGATACTGTATATCCTACTCAAGGGGTCTCATATGCATCAAATTAATAATTATTTTAGCTGATTTAAAAATGTTTTAACCATTTGTAGATAATCTGTTGATAGTCAACTAAAGATTACATGTAGTTGCTTATTTGTTGCTTGTCAACAAAGAAATTGTTTATGATCAGTAGACTATTAATAGACATTCTCAACTAAGCGTTAGTACATATATTTTAGGACTATCTAATTAAAGTGAAAAAGAGTTTATATCAGTAGAAAGTCTATAACCTATCAACAGAATAATATATTGTTTATGATCAGTTGACTATTAATAGACATTATCCACTAAGTGTTAGTAGATATCTTTTAGGACTATCTAATTAAAGTGAAAGACAGCTGATATCAGTAGAAAGTCTATAACCTATCAACAGATTGCATACCTGACCTGACTGATGTAGAACAAACACTATGGCCAGCACATCAGAGAGAAAAAAATCACTTTTATTAAATAAAAAATAATACAACCCATTATTTACTAGGATATCACAATCACATCTGAACCATCTGATTATGAGAAAAAATATATATTGAGCATTCCAAATTAGAAAACTCTCAATAGTCTACATCATTTCAAATGCCCGAGGCCAAGATCAAAAGTTATAAACAACAAATAACAATAATTATTAATTAATACATTTAGCCTTTCATGACAGTAAGTTTACAGAAAATCGCATTCATTAAATGCAGTGTAACGTTATAACAGTTACTCATTTAAGAAATAATCTCTGTTCCTGCTGCAAACTCGCTTCGGAGGATTAACAGACAAGACTATAGTTTAAACCAGGGGTGGGCAAACTACGGCCCGTTAGGCTGTTTAATCCGGCCCGTCGAGTATTTAAAAAATTGTCTTAAGATCGCATTCATTTTGCCTTTTTCTTGCAATACTTTGCGTTATATATATATATATATATTGCGTTGCATATATTTGACAATCGGAATATCAGACATTTCATGCCATAGCTAACAAATGTAAAAAATGAAAAATGACATAAAAGCAGATCATCATTCATTCAGCGCTGTTGTGGCTGCGGTGTGTCACGTAACAAGCAATGACGCATCACCATGGAAACCAAACAGACAGCGACTTAAGCCAGGGGGGCAGGGTTTCATATTATTTTGAAGTTTCCCCGGGCGCCGCCATTGGCTAGCTGACCATCACCTGCTGTTAGCATCCCATTGACTCCCATTCATTTTGGCGTCACTTTGACAGCGAATAACTTTACATCTGAGGCGTTTAAAGACTCCATTTGTCCATTATTTATTTCTAAAGAAACACGAAAATGTATAAAAGGGTCCATTACCTTGTATCTTACGTTATGACCCCGTAGAAGCAGTTTTTGTAAAAATAGGCTAACGATTGCGTCATAACCACGCGACTCTCTGTCGCACAGTAGAGAGATTACCGTATGGACAGGAGGAGAAGCTCGCGCGCAATCGGGGGGACGTGGAGGCAAAATGACAAAGTAATTAATCAGAATACTTGTCAAAAGTTTCTCCTGCTTCTAGCTCATGGACAGCTCCTACTCACGCTCTCCGTCTCTGCAAGTTTCGGAAGGGAATGATTCAGATTTCTCTCGGCACAGCTACTAGTAGATAGACGGGTTGCTCACGTCACATCTACGTCGTCAAGCTCAGTTTGAGTCTGCGCAGTACGCTCGACCATCAGGAAGTTAGTGCTTCTAATTGACTTCACTTGTCTCCGTTGAATCCAATGGGGTCGCTGTGTCCAGTTTATATACTGTCTATGACTTAAGCGCATAGACTTGTTGCACGTTAATGTTTTTTCCTTTTTTGGAAACTCACAGAGAAAAAAAATGTTTGGTAACCGCTTGCACACCTGTTTAGCTTTTCCTTTGATTTGTCTGCTATTTAGTTTGTTTGCTCCTCTGGATTTGTGGATGTATCCTGACTGATTCCGTTTACCGACCTTTATCGCCCGGCTTTCGGCTACGCTCCCCTGTCTGCCATGTCCAGAACCCGGTTTTGTTCATTAAATGTTCTGATCTGCCTTTGCTTTTTATGTTTTATTTTATTATTCTTAAAATAAATTTGTATATTCGTTTATTTCGTTTTTTTCCACAAATGTATGACTTTTGGAAGTGCAAATTGATTGCCATATGCAGTTTTAATAAATTAACGTAACCTTCTGTCATTTTTACTCTTCTAAGTGTACACTTGCAGGTGTTTTGTTTCTAATTTACTGTTAGGCCCATTAAATAATAATAAGGATAAACAATATTTAAAAAGTATAGGCTATAATTATCTAACATCTGACTAATTAAAAATTAACCTCAAAACATAACATGCTAAATGGGGGATATCTAGCATAAAAAAATTTATTGTCAGAATGTCGTCTCTCAGTTGCTGAATTTCATACAGACGTTGCCACAACGTAAATGTGTTTGCTCAGCCCGATCTCATGAAAGTGCGAATACCACGAATTGTATTTGTAGTGCTTATGATACGCAGTTTTCGTGTGCATATGATACGCACTTTATGGCGTGTAATAGGCACGCACTCCGCACCCCTAATCCTAACCAAGGGGTTTACAGTGCGTAGCATATGCACGCAAAAAAAAATTTTTTGCCGTATAAATGCCACGAGAAATAAAATTCGTGGTATAGATACACACTTTCATGAGATCGTGTTTCATAATCTGTTACTGGGCCGGCCCTCTGTCAAATTTTAAAACCCAGTGTGGCCCTTGAGCCAAAAAGTTTGCCCACCCCTGGTTTAAACCCTTAACAATACCTTCTTTAATCGTTTAACCATTTTGTAACATTTAGTTTATTTAACGTTACGGTGGGACACAAAAGGCGTTTTCTCCTATAGAACCATAATACACCAAAACACAATATAAATTAACAAAATACATAATTTTTATTAGCTAACGTAACGTTAGATGTAATCCAAATCTTTATAATCCATACGCAAGCAAGAAACAAATCCAAATTCAGCCCTTCATCCACATCCAGCGATCTCCATCTCCATTCTCAGCAGCGACCGTAAATGTCAAATCCCGCGCTCTTGATGAATTTAAATTCAAAAATTGCGCCCTCAATAAGCGTTACGACCTATTTTTTACAGTCTATGGTTACGACATGTTTTACGGCAGTGATATCAAACGCTCATTGGCTCTCGCCTGCTTCGTCACAGATTGCAGCATGCCGTGTTTCAGTTGAAACAACATTGAAATGCAGAAGCGCGCGCGCCGTCTTCACGCAGAGGGAAGCTGGGTTAACATTTTCATGGATTAATAACTTAAATTCTGCTCTGTCCCTTATACAAAACTATTATGCCAGAGAGGACTGCAACACATCGTCATTTGAGCGACTTTTGGTACCGATTTACATTTTCGCAATAAATTATTATGATTACACATCTGTTGTTTTTCTTCATAATTTTAGCCTGCATAGTTTTAAGAAATGGTTATGGGTAGGTTTAGGGGCAGGAGTAGGATTAATGTTAGTGACTCAAAATATATTTTAATGCTATTAATAAAACTGGCATTTCCCTACACATCTCTGTCCATAAAGTGTTTTATTCTGTATAAAATGAGTAATTTATATTTAGGTTTGGGAGTAGGGTTAAGGGAACTTACATTTATCTATAAAACAGTATAAGGGAAATGATACAGATATCTTTATGATTCGTAAACGTTTTGTAGCTGTGAATTCGTAATAATTCTACGTTGCAGACATGTCTGTATCATACGTTTCAGCATCTATCCAAACGTACAAAAAAAAACTTAGGTAAAGTTGGTTTTATATTCGCACATTCGCACTTTTTTGCTTAAAAACTGTCTCAATAACAAGCGCAATAAAGCACATTTTTGCTAAATAAAAGCAGCTACATGATCTTTAGGACAAAGATGGTGAACTACAACACTCCACTATCGATCAAAATGGGCAAATATTGTTTTAATGGCATACAAATTCAGTTGAACATTCAATGTGTGTGGTAAAGAAGATAGGGACCATCTAAAAAGTTTTATTTTTTTTCCATTGTGTGCAAACAGACAACTACATTTTTGCAAAGTACAGATGTACCAGCAAATCTCTCTCACATTATGTGTTCTAATGCTATTGATTGTACTTTAGCAACAATAAAAAGTGCATTATAATGATTGTATTTAGGAAACCTGCCTCACTGTACATAATGTACATAAATATTTTTAGAATAAAATTACATTAATTCACCAAAGGGATTTTTTACTATCCGAAGGTTGTAGCATGTTCCTAGTGACCAGACTGACTTACTACAGGTGAAATTTTGACTAAAACTCCCTTACTGTACGTACAGTTGACAAATATGTTTTTTAAAAAATTACTGTAATTCACCCTAAGTATTTTTTCGTGTTCCAAAGGCTGTAGTGTTTTCCTTCAGACCAGACTGACTTACTACAGGTGAGATTTTGACAAAAAGTCCCTTACTGTACGTACAGTTGACAAATATGTTTTTTTTTTAATTTCTGTAATTCACCCTAAGTATTTTTTCGTGTTCCAAAGGCTGTAGTGTTTTCCTACAGACCAGACTGACTTACTACAGGTGAAATTTTGACAAAAAGTCCCTTACTGTACATACAGTTGACAAATATGTTTTTTTAAAAATGACTGTAATTCACCCTTAGCATTTGTTCGTGTTCCAAAGGGTGTAGTGCTTTCCTAGTGACCACACTGACTTACTACAGGTGAAATTTTGACAATACCTCCCTTACTGTACAATTATCAAACATGTTTATGTACTGAGCATATTATTACATATGTTTATGAAATAAACTGTAAATCACCTATAGTGTTTTTTTTATATATCCCAAAGGTTGTAGTACTTTCCTAGTAAAAGCACTGACTTACTACAGGTGAAATTTTGACAAAAAGTCCCTTACTGTACCTACAGTTGACAAATATGTTTTTTTTTAAAAATTACTGTAATTCACCCTAAGTATTTTTTCGTGTTCCAAAGAGTGTAGTGCTTTCCTAGTGACCACACTGACTTACTACAGGTGAAATTTTGACAATACCTCCCTTACTGTACAATTATCAAACATGTTTATGTACTGAGCATATTATTACATATGTTTATTACATATGTTTATGAAATAAACTGTAAATCACCTATAGTGTTTTTTTTTTTTTTTGTAGTACTTTCCTAGTAAAAGCACTGACTTACTACAGGTGAAATTTTGACAAAAAGTCCCTTACTGTACCTACAGTTGACAAATATGTTTTTTTAAAAATTACTGTAATTCACCCTAAGTATTTTTGGTTAGCATGAACCATGAACCATTCCGGTTGTGGGTTTGAATGCTGTGTGGCACATTCCCAGATCGCAAGAGGTATTGTGGCCTTAAGTGGTGGAAAAGTTGCTTCTGTTCCAGACATGGTGCCTATATGTGAACAAACTCGGTAAATACAACATGCAGCAAATTTATACAAAAATTATTCATTTTGAATTGGTTCTCACTTGAACTATTGGACCTTCTTCATCTTGCCAAAAACACAACTTCCCAGTGGCGCAATGATATGAGTGACAGGTATCTGACCCAGAGATAATGGGTTCGAGCCCCATGTGGCATGATTTAAAAAAATTGTGTGTAATGTTGTGTCATGTCGGTTCCTTTATTATTCAACGTTGTACTAATCTTTCTTCCTCTTGGATTAATGTATGTCTTGTTCATTCTATGTTCATTCTCATCTGAACTTCTGTTCATTTTGAGTTCATTTTGACCTATACTTCTAAACCAGCTCTTTTTTCTTCAATTTCTGCTGTTTTTACTATTCCTGCTCTTGCTGCTGCTTCAGGGGCTTGGCCCCGTATCGCTGCTTGCAGCTATATTTCCACTTATTCCTTAACCTGTAACCAAGAATACTAACACACACAGACACAGTTTCTTCAAGATTGGATTTGGTGAGGAGGAGAGTCTTCTCAAAACATTAAGATAACATGTTCTTTCTCTCAAGGAGAGGATACTTTAAATCTAACTGTAAAGTAAAGACTTTAACTAAGAAATGGTCTCTCAACTATAGGTTTCAATGACTCCTGAGACCATTGCTATCAGGGTAGCCTAAAAAAGCAGATGGATGTAGTGACACCTGTTAAAGAAGTCATCTTCATAATTTCATCTCTGGAAGCCAGGCTAAATGAGCAAGCACTGTTACTGCATTCCTGGCATTACGTTACACCTCAGATATCAAATACAGACATTTAAAGGATACATGAAATGACATTTTCGATAATCACACTGATAATTTCTATAACAAAGTAAAATCTCATAAGCCTAGAGAAGTCATTCAACTCATTTGATATATAGAAGGAAAACTATTGATTAATACCTTGATTATAATCACTCATTAGATATACATTGAAGCAGCAGTGTGTTCCAGAATCCACTTCTTCAGGACTTCATAACAAAAACTTAACTTGAATCATTACAATAAGGGTGTTGCTTATTTATAACGTTGAAAATATGATTAACCTAAAATATCTGCATTTTTTTAATCAATGAAAGAATTGTGTTGTACAAGGAACAGCAGTTCTAATACATACTTTTACCTAATACATTTATCAAAGTTAATTGAGTGATCACTAGGAACATACTATAACCATTGAAACATGAAAAAAGGAGAAATTACAGTATTTTTTTAATAATAATATGTTTGTACTATACTTACAGTAAGGGAGGTATTGTCAAAATGTCACCTGTAGTAAGTCAGTGTGGTCACTAGGAAAGCACTTCACCCTTTGGAACATGAAAAAATACTTTAGGTGAATTACAGTAATTTTTTCTTAAACTTATTTGTTTATTGTACATACAGTAAAGGAGGTATTGTCAAAATTTCACCTGTAGTAAGTCAGTCTGGTCAATAGGAAAGCACTACCTTTGGAACATGAAAAAAAATCCCTTTGGTGAATTACTGTAACTTTTACATAAAACATATTTGCGTACTGTATGTACAGTAGCCTACACAAAAGTACACTAAAGCAGTCTAGGTGAATACGCAGCAAATATCAAACCTGAAACTATTTTTACCCTGGTTGGCAATATATATATATTTTTTACTTGACTATGTTCATGATGCTGTCCACGTATGTGGTACTGAGGTCCTACATGATCAAGTCTGCAACTTGGGTAAAGTTGGTTTTATATTTGCATATTCGCGGAGTTCCGCGTTCAATATCTTGTGAGCTGAATATTGTTACTACACAAATAACATTGTTTTAATATTTAAATCTTCCTCAAAACGAGCTTTCCTTCGGGTTTGCACTTTGCAGATGGTCCCTTCTTAGCAGCCTGCGCATAGAGATAATGTATTTTGTCCAGTGCGAAGGAAAGATCGTTTTGAGGAAAATTATGTTGTAGCTTCTGGTGTTTTATCTGTAGTTATATGTGATAGGTGTTTTCTGTAGCAACAACGTTTAGTTCACGAGTTATTGAACGCGGAAGTCCGCGAATGTGCGAATATCGAATATAAAACCAACCAATATGACTACCTAAGCCAAAAAAAGTATGTTTTCAATCTGTTGATAGGTTATAGACTTTCTACTGATATAAACTGTTTTTCACTTTAATTAGATAGTCCTAAAATGTATCTACTAACACTTAGTGGATAATGTCTATTAATAGTCTACTGATCATAAACAATTTATTTGTTGACAAGCAACAGATCTAATCTTTAGTTGACTATCAACAGATTATCTACAAATGGTTAACAATTTTTTAAAAACATTTTTAAATCAGCTAAAATAATCATTAATTTGATGCACATGAGACCCCTTGAGTAGGATATACAGTATCATATACTTCATATGCTGACATGACTGTTGACTTTTAACTGACAGATTGATCTCGAGTTGTTGGTACTCAATCTACAGAAAGTTAGTTGACAATTGAAAGTTAGTCGACAATTGGTTAATAACCTGTTGCAAAATAACATTGACAGTCAACAGGCACTTTTTTGTAAAATCTGTAGATTAACACTTGAATTGTACCTTATAGTCTATAGGCAGTCAGTTGAACGTATGTTACTTGTCAGTTGAAACAGTGTTGTTGAATGTCAACTGATGCACTGTTGACAAGCTACTGAATGGCTACTAATAACTAGTATAGTCTCAACAAACGGACTATCAAAATAAAATGTTACCTTTTTTTCCTTGTAAATATTGGTGCCCGGGATGTGGACACTGTAGTGTACACCATGAGTTTTTCAAAGCTTAGCTTAAAGGAACCGTATATAAGATTGTGGCCAAAACTGGCATTGCAATCACTTTCAAATTACTGTAGAGCGGTGTATCCCCTCCCCCTCCCCCTGACTCGAGGTTGCCAGTTAGGCTGCAGGATCCAGCAGGAACGTCGGCTGCTACAAGGAGCTTCCAATGGCAAGTGACGAGTCCTACACAGTAAGCTTTTTTTCGGACTTTGTCACGACGTATTTCGGATTCATAACGAGGTCTTTTAGGTTTCATAACGTTAGACATTTTTTATCCGACACGTTTGTAGCTGCAGCTGTGGTAACTAGAGCAGAGCTGGCAACCCGGATGCCGAAACACTACTGACTTCGTGATTAGTAGATAGGTGGAGGGTGGAGCATCAGGCCAAAACACAACAGGACAACATCAACATCAGTTGAGGGCTGCAACTTCACTTTTAAATGACAATATCCTGGCCGGACTACTGTTGTCAGTGATATAAGTATTTGAAATTAACATGATTTCTTAATGTCTAGTGACATATCAGGGCCATTTTATGATTAATTGAAATACATTTCTTACATACGGTTCCTTTAAAGGTGTGCTAAAAATGAATAGTGCTCATAAATAGCTGTTGAGTATTCTCACTTGAATCAGAGTTGAGGCTTGGACCTGAAACTGTAATATTGGAAGGTTGATATGTCACGTCCACTAGCACCACTGGGAGAGAATGAGTTGTAATACGGGCTCTGTTATTTTCCTTTTTTGCTAGTAAAGTCGTCTCTGAATGAGGATTCTTGTTGTAACAATGGATAATTCCTCAGATGGTTGCCTGTTTGAACACTTCATTTTGTTAATAATGTTTCTCATTAGTTGTAACTTCAAACTGTCAGAACTAACACATCTCCCTCAACTAGGGATGCTCCGATTGATCGGCCATAGATCTGTATCTGCCGATCATCACAATAACCGATTTGATAACGTCAACTCTAGCGCCTAAGTCATGTCATCAGCAGTGTGGAATTATAACAAGGTCTCAAGAAAACTAAACAGAACTCATTTCAGTATGTGTGCACACTTTTAGAAACGGTTTCTGAGCACACACACATAAACGCGGGCACATAAAGCCGCTGCTCACACTGTGTGTGAGTACGGAACTGAGTTATTTTTGGCACCTTATTGGGCTTGAACGGTCCAGTGTTAATTTCGTTAAACAATTTTTTTACAGACGAAAACGAGACAATAACTAAATAAAAAACAGTTTTAAATGAAAACTAGACGAAAATGTTTGGTGGGGACTATTTGGGAAGAGATCCTGTCAGAGCTGATTTTAATAGTGTTTGTGGTGGATGCGCAGATTTTAATTGTAACATGCTTATCTACCCCGCGGGACAAACTAGCTTGTCGGCAGGCGCTTGCTGCATGTCTCATAAAACATGAACTGGATTATTTTATTATTTTATAATGTTTCCTGGGGTGCCCTTATAATGTTAGTATGATTTTTACATTAAAAATGATCATAGTTTAGAAATAAAAGGCATTTAGCCTCTGATTTGAACACTCTGTTTGAAGGGGCGTGTCTGCTGTGAGACTTCAGTGTAAACGCCCACTGCTGTGATTGGCTTACACATTTGCATATGAAATAGCTAGTATTACATGTGGAACTCTCTCGAAAACTTTAACTACGTTTTTACTATTACAGCTATCAAGATTAATGAATCGTGAAAAGTACTGATCATATATTTAGATCTATACCATCACATGAAAGGTTGCAGTGATTAGCATTGAGCCAGGGACGTCGTTAGGCCTATTTTAGGGGGGCTGAAGCTACCCCAAAATGTTCCTAAGCCCCCCTAAATGATAATAAGAACAACAATAACAATTCGATTTATCAATAACCGTATCCTCATTCATATTTAGACGCAACAAATGATATATTTTCAGCTACAAAAAATAGCCGAAAAGTCGGAAGTTGGACAGAAGTACAAAGAGTAACAGAGCTGCCAACTCTCACGCATTCACCGTGAGACACACGCAATTGACACTTTTCACACGCTCTCACGCCACACATCCATTTTCTCACGCACAGAAAAATCGCGAAGCAAAGAGGACACGGAGACCGACAGACTAGACAGAGCAGGTTACTTATGATATAAAAGAATCTCAACTCTCGGATTCTGTCAATTTTATTACGAAATTCAAACAATAAATAACGTTTTGGTGTTTGTAAATGTGATGTGACAGATCCCTAGCGCACGTGAACCGATCATCTCTAGCTATAATAGTAAAAAAACACGAACACTGTTGAAAGATACAGTAGTAGGCTACATCTTACCGAAATGTATATTCCTCATACATGATATTGATCAATCAGTGTTTTTTTATCAGCGTGAAGAGGTCAATAACATAGCTGGAGAACAATTATGTCACATTTACCTCAGGAAAGCCATTTAATTAACATAATAGGCTATAGCACGTAGTTGGCAAGAAAAAAAGAGCTATAGAGAGTATTTTGCTAAATATGTGTTCTATACATATTTATTATATTTTTACTTATATCATTAAATAAAGTTGTTATTATAAAAAAAAAAAAATGATAGGGCTCTCTGTATGTTTACAGCACAGGTTTTTTTTTTTTTTTTTTTTTTTTTTTGAAAAATTAACACCCATCTTGTGTAGCCTAGGCTACCTAATATTTATCCAAATGAGTGAATTTTAAATCAAATCACAAGAATTTAATTGAAATAATAAAAAAAAAAACGTAGCTTACCAGAAATTGTACCATGCACCATAAAATTTACATATAATTTTACACTTATGCTATACTAAAGCCTGAAATGGGCACTTTTTGTGACAGCAACCCTATCATTTTTTATCAAAGATGTGGCTTAACTTCAGAATTTGAACTAAAATCAGTATTCTTATGATTGCTCTGAACATTTCTGACTAAGTTCAACAAACATTAAATTACTTATTCATAAACTTAAAAAAATAATTAACAAAAATGTAGGTGTGATGGGGTTGAGCCTAGGGTAACAGGGTTGAAGATGGTAACGGGGTTGAAGAGACAAATACAGCTAAACATATACATAGTTGTTTTTTACTCAAATTCACTGTAAGATTTTTTATAAACGCCCCCCCCCCCCCCCCGTCTTCCAATCCTAGTGACGTCCCTGCATTGAGCAGATGACAGTCAGTTGGAGATCTAATCATTGCAACGCAATTTCTGCATTCTCACGAATGCTTTCACCAAATAACAATGCAAACACTATGTAAATGCAGTAAGAGCTTCGTCGTGCAGTGTAACAGCATCATTTCATAACGAGTTTTGGCAAATGTCTAGGATAAACTCACGCTGTGTAATTGACAGCTTGGGCGATTGGAATTTTTATCCTACCAAGAGAAACAACGTGAAGTTGATCATTTAGTCACTGGCTTGATTTACTGATGCATAAACAGTATTGAGAGATAATCTGTCTGATCTTGAATAATTATACTATAATATTTATATTATAAATATCACAAAAAAATCTGTGGTAAAACGTGAGGAAATGCTAGATTTTTTTATTTATTTTTTTATATAGCTGACAAAGTTAAGTCTAATGAAATACACTGACATCTTATTTTTGTCCTTTCAAAAGTAACTGAATGCACTGCTACATATATTAGCCTACAGTAATCATAATTATATTTAAAACATATAAATGTACATGCATATGTATAATTATGTCATTATAAAATATATATTTGTTTATATACACACTATAAATGCAAAAAAAAAAAATTCCGCTTAAAAAAAAAACGTTCCGTACATAGCCTAGATCTACGCGCCCCCTAAACCCCTATAATAAAGATGGACAGTGACATAGAAATTTGCACAAATTAAGCATACGTTCCCTTATCGTTCGGTCACTCTCGACGTCTCGTCGTGACCGACGATTTTGGGATCTCGCTCAGAGGACCGATCTACTTCGAGTGTAATTAAACGAGCCAATTTCATATTGGCATGCAATCATTGCATTCAGCTGCTCTGCCTCGTCAGCGCGGGTATAAATGAGCAGCTGGTGCATGATGCAATCAGTCTTTCGCTTCGGAGTTGAGCTTCGGTCAACAAAGAAGGTCTACAACAAGCTGTAAGAGAACGAGTTACCTGCTCTTCTTGAAAGTGTTGGCGATACGGCGCGGCAGCGACTTCCCTCACCGTTCCAGCGAAGATTTAAAAACAATAGCTGTTCTAACAGCTGGTAACGGTAGCGCACCGCGGGATTCCCCTTACCCGTTGGTGACGCGAGTGGGCGTTTCCCCTGCGTGCTTCAGCACAAAGGAGAGAGCAGTTCTCTAAAAGAGCTTCACGGTGTGTGCGCGCGTTTGTACAAAAATGTCAAACACACCGTGCGTTTCTGGATGCGGTCGTTCCCTGACGACAGGTGATGGTCACGGACGCTGCATTGTATGTTTGGGCATTCGGCATGCAATGTCAGCGTTCGTGGATGAGTCATGTTCTCACTGTGGGAACATGACCATCGCGGAGCTCCGATCGCGGCTCTCACTCCTCAAAGGTATGGGAGCCCCCTCGCCTCTGCCTCGATCTAACCCTCCTCGGGGGGCTACTTCAGGCCGTTGCTTGGGAGATCTCAGGGTGACAGTGAGGTCTGGTTCCGCGGGGCCACCACCCCTGGGACCCCCTCACTCCCCTGTTCCGCAACCAGTTGGGCCGTCGGAGGAACGGGCTGGGCCACCTTTGAGGTCTGCACCAGTCGTATCCTTCGGCGCCCCGCCTGACGATCAGATGTCAATCGCAGCATCGGATGGCGAGCCCTCTCTCTCCGGGGATGATGACTCGGCTGCGCTGCCCCCTTCGGGTGTGGCAGTGTTGCCCGAGTCGGACCCAGAGATGATGGCTATGCTATCTCGGGCCGCCGAGAGTGTCGGGCTCGTGTGGAACCCTCCACCGTGTCCCGAACCCTCTCGGTTGGATGATTGGTTTCTCGGGGCAGCCCGCGCTGGTTCTCAGCATCCTGCCCCGGTGCCATTCTTTCCCGAGGTGCATGAGGAGATCACTAGGTCATGGACGGCACCTTTTACTGCCAGAAGTGGTCCTAGGGTCCCCTCCCCCCTCACTACCCTCGATGGCGGGGCAGCCAAGGGTTATGTGCGTATCCCCCCCGTGGAGCGGGCAGTTGCCATGCAACTTTCCCCTAACTCCACACTAATGGGGGAACCGTGTCTCCCATCCCGGGCCTGTAAGCACTCGTCGGGGTTAACCGACAAGGCTTACAGAGCTTATGGAGAGGCTGCCTCTGCTTTACACGCCATGGCGTTACTGCAGGTCCATCAGGCCAAAGCCCTGAGGGACCTGCACGAGGGTAGTCGCGACCCAGGGGTTCTCCAGGAACTTCGTGCCGCAACGGACCTCGCGCTACGAGCGACGAAGGTCACCGCGCGGTCACTGGGTCGAGCGATGTCCACCCTGGTGGTCCAGGAGCGACACCTCTGGCTGTGCCTGGCAGACATGCGGGACACTGAGAAGGTCAGATTCCTTAACTCCCCTGTCTGCCAGACCGGTCTCTTCGGCGAGGCTGTCGAGAGCTGCGCCCAACAGTTCTCGGCAGCACAGAAGCAGACGGAGGCCATTAAACACATCCTGCCCCGGCGGTCGGCTCCAAGTAAGAGGCCGTCGGAGCCAGCGACCTCGTCTGCTCCTCGCCGAGGGCGCCCTCCCGCGTCCGCCTCCGCTCCTCCGCAGCAACCACCAGCAAAGCAGCGCAGAGGAGCTGGACGTGGCCGCGGCGCCCCGCCCGTCCAGGCCCCCGCCAAACCAGGAGAGAAGCGTAAGGGTAAGAGGCCCTGAGACGGGCGACCCAGAGGTGGAGAGGACTGCTTTTTGGGAGATGGCGACAGGACCACTCCCTCCCCCGGAGGAGGACCGACGGGAGAATTGTTTGTTCCAGTTTTCTTTTGTTCCCCAAAATTTGGTACCCAAATTTTCAATAAAAGAGCAGTTTCTCTCCTCTCTGGGTCCCAAGAGGACTCGGGGAGCGGTTCATGGTACACTACCCAGACACACTCCCCTTCCTCTGTCGTCAGAGGGCAGTATGGGACAGGTTCAGGACACATTCAAGCATCCTCACGTCCCATCTGCCCTACCACGGAACCAGGTAAGCGACTCACAACACGCTCAGACCCCGCCTTCGGCCTCCTCGACAGAAAGAGAGCCCCACGGGCTGGGTCCCTGTGTTCCACTTCGCTGCCCCACCCCGGGTATGCCTGTGGTTCCTTTGGTTCCGCTTGTACAGTCTCTGCGAGCCTGGCTAGCGCTCCCCAGGCCGTCTCGCTGGCTCATTCGAACCATCAGGCTCGGCTATGCGATTCAATTCGCCCGGCGTCCCCCCAGGTTCAGGGGTATTTGGTTCACATCAGTAACCTCAGACAATGCCCCTGTCCTGAGAGCGGAAATTGCGGTCCTACTGGCGAAGGATGCGATAGAGCCGGTTCCTCCAGCCGATATGAAGACAGGGTTCTACAGCCCTTACTTCATTGTACCCAAGAAAGGCGGTGGGTTACGGCCGATCTTGGACCTGCGAGTTTTGAATCGGGCTTTACACAAGCTACCGTTCAAAATGCTGACGCAGAAACGCATTTTCGAATGCATCCGTCCCCAAGATTGGTTTGCAGCGATAGACCTGAAGGACGCGTACTTCCATGTCTCCATCCTCCTGCGACACAGAATATTTCGCATTCGAGGGTCGTGCATACCAGTACAAGGTCCTACCCTTCGGGCTGTCCCTGTCGCCTCGTGTCTTCACCAAGGTCACGGAGGCGGCCCTTGTTCCTCTGAGAGAGCAGGGTGTTCGGTCGAACAGACAGCACGTCTCACAGACGAGCGTGTCCAGTCGGTGCTGGCCTGCCTGAACACTTTCAAGGGCAGAACCGCGGTTCCACTGAAACATTTTCAGAGGCTCCTGGGGCATATGGCGGCCGCAGCGGCAGTAGTACCGCTCAGTCTTCTCCATATGAGACCGCTTCAGCACTGGCTCCATGGCCGAGTTCCGAGGTGGGCGTGGCAACGCGGCACCTACTGGGTCCAAGTTAACGTGAGTGTCGCAAACACTTCAGCCCGTGGTCGGACCTTTTGTTTCTGCGGGCAGGAGTCCCCCTGAAACAAGTGTCCCGACATGCAGTGGTGTTCACAGATGCCTCTGCCACCGGCTGGGGTGCCACGTACAACGGGCAAGCAGTCTCAGGGGTCTGGACGGGACCCCATCTGCATTGGCATGTCAACTAGTGTTGCATCCTCCTGGGCTGTGGCACAGGGCGCCTCGCTGACAGACATCTGTAGAGCTGCGGTTCACTAGGTTTTATAGCCTTCGTGTGGACCCGGTCGCTTCCCGCGTTCTCGCCTCAAATGGTCAGAGACATGAGGGGGCCCCGGGTTAGTGTCGGCTTGCTGCGCCCACAAGTGCGCTAGAATTCTCCAGAGAGTCCTCTTAGTAGACCCTGTGAGTCCTCCGATCATCCCTATGGTGTCCAGACGTTGCGGAGCGTCCGGTGCCAGGCCTACGACTGATGTATCCTCGAGAACCAGCTCTAGACCTGGATGCCCATATGTGTGACCTTCAGCAGGTTCCATATGTGTGTTCCACAGCAAGCTTTTAATGAAGCCCGTGTCTCCCCTGGCAGAGTCCGCCCTGCCGTCCCTGCCAGTGTTGTTATCCTTCGATGGTGAGAGCCACTCAGGGACTCCGTATTGCACAGCCCTCAAAAGGTTAGTCCATACGGTATCTTCCACTAGACCTCTAGTAGGATGTGGATTCCGCAGTGTTCCCTCCTTTGTAAAAGAAGGGGGGCACACTTTCCCAGCATTATCCAATATTTGTCGCTATTAAGGGGTTATTCGGAACAGTAGTGATGGACACTCTCTGGGTAAGCCCTGTCTCATCGCCAAGAAGGGTAAGAGGGTTTAAGAGGCTTGCCCAGGGCGCTGGAAGCGGGCAGCGGGCAGCGCCCGTAGCGCTTTGGTAGGGATCCCAAAATCGTCGGTCACGACGAGACGTCGAGAGTGACCGAACGATAAGGGAACGTCTCGGTTACATATGTAACCCTCATTCCCTGAGAGAGGGAACGGAGACGTCTCGTCCCGTCGCCACGGGCGCTGTACCGTCGCTGGGGCCTGGGTCGCCAACTCGGCTCAACTCCTCAGCGAAAAACTGATTGCATCATGCACCAGCTGCTCATTTATACCCGCGCTGACGAGGCAGAGCAGCTGAATGCAATGATTGCATGCCAATATGAAATTGGCTCGTTTAATTACACTCGAAGTAGATCGGCCCTCTGAGCGAGATCCCAAAATCGTCGGTCACGACGAGACGTCTCCGTTCCCTCTCTCAGGGAACGAGGGTTACATATGTAACCGAGACGTTCCATACAATTGAGGTATTATCAAAATATCTAAATTTTAATAACGAGTGATTATTTAACAAAAGGCAAGTAAAACGGTCAGGGTTACATTTTAGACACACACCTCTGAAGCGATAGAAAAGTCCTCGGGACCGCATCACTCGCAAGACGAAACCTGCATTGGTGTACAAGGCCGAAGTCCACCATTCTCCCGTTGAGTGGTTGCTTCACACACATAGTTTAGATGTGTCCGTGGTTGATGGCCAACCATCCGCCCGCAGTCGTAGTCCAGCCCTGGCAGCATTGCGGGGAAAGATGAACTGGAACTTTTGCAAAACGCGCGTCCCATCATTGCTCTCTCATCTACTACGCGTCTGTCATTGGAAAGTTCCACGTGGTGTCATGAAAAATTAAGAGCAAGTGTCTTCTCATTGGATAAGAAAACTCAGTCATGAATAATTATGAGACAGATGAGTCATCAAAGTACTATAGTGCTTGTGGACACGATGACGATTTTAAACCCGGAAGATGAAAATAGCGGAAATTTCAAATTTAACCATTTCCCCCCTACTATTAAATCTAACAGATGCTAACATTGTCTTCAATGGTGTTCAACACACATACCTCTGTTAAAATCTCAGAAAATTTGGTTTAGGGTTTCATGACCCTTTAATGTATGCAAATTGCCATAAAGAATGCAAATATCATTCATTGAAAAGAAGTCTGTGTTCTATTTTAGGAGAAAAGGTTTTATTTAATTTTAAGATATATATTTGTTTTGTCACAGCAGTTAAATCTGTCTGTACTGAATGTTCAAACTTTAAAATCATTCATATTAACAGGTTAAAAGTTTTCTCTGCGAGTATATAATGGGTTTGGAAATTTCTGAGAAATTCTAAATGAATGCATTACAATTTAACTTAACTTAACTTTTAGATTTACAGTAGATTAGATGTACTGTAGATTTAGTCGACTATCTTATTATGTTCCGTAGACTAAAACAAGACCAAAATTAAAACAATGCAGATGACTAAAATATGACTAAAACAAAATCAAAATTTGCTGTCAAAAATAACACTGGAACAGTCAAATATACACCCACATAGTAACATTGTGATGTCCCAGAATCCCAATCTCCTCTGATATAAAGTCTCTTTTTACTTCCTTTAAGAAAATGTCAATCCTTTGAACATAAATTTTGTTCACTGATGACAAAATTCCACCCCGAATTTACCATGCATGCTGCTGAGGTTTATATTATTTGTGACCAATTAATATTCACAACCGTAGGAAATGCCATGCATGCTGCTGCTGATGCTAATAATCCCAAACATACAATCTGAATTTGCCATGTATGCTGCTGCTAATATTTTTTGCAAACAATGCAATCTGAATAGATATGAATGCTGCTGCACAAGAAATAAGAATTCCTGTAAGCCCTGTTGAATAAGCAAAAATGTTAAAAAAAAAAAAAAAAAAAAACCCGTTAATACACAGTAAAGAACTGGCAGCACGGTTGCCATCAAGTTACCGTTAAATTTACAGTGTTTTACTGTTGTTGAAATTTACAGTTGATTACAGCATAAAGCTGTTTCTACATTTTACAGTAATATTCTGAGAAAAGCATTGGCAGTTAGTGGATGCTTATTCGCTCTTCTTCATAGTGAAATTAGTGTAAACTACAACACAAACTACAACAAAAATATACTACATGGCATTGTGTAATCTATTGAGTAATGGACAGCTAGCAAAAAGGATAACTTTTCCTCCTGTGTTTTTATAGATTATTTTCTAAACCTTGTGATTTAATAAATTTCCCTGTAGCGGTCTTGCTTGTTTTAATACAGTGAATAAATTAAAAAGTGAAATAGTGAATAAAAAATGTAACAGAAGAAAAGCAGCTTTAAGTATTGTTTCAAAACATGTCTCTTGTTGATTAAAATTGTAAAATTGTTTTTGGAAAAAAAGCATAAAGGACATGTAAACTTGTGTCGCGTCAACAGTGTGGTACTCAAGTGCAGACACTGTGTAATGAGTTTACTACCAGCAACGCTTTTTCACTGTACCTTAAAGCAACTACATAACTTTCTTCTGCTGCTTTCACTTTAAAAGGATTATTTCACTTCAGAATAAAAATTTCTTGATAATTTAATCACCACAATGTCAGCCAAGATGTTGAAGAAATTAAGTTTTTTGAGGAAAACATTTTTCTCCATATAGAGACTTCAATGACAACCAACGGGTTGAAGGTCCAAATTGCAGTGTCAGTGCAGCTTCAAAGGCTCTATAGTACACGATCCCAGCTGAGGAATAAGGGTCTTATTTAGCCAAATGATCGGTCAAAAATTTAAATGTATATACTTTTTAACCACAAATGCTCGTCTGGCACCAGCTGTGATGCGCCTCGCATTACGTAATCACGTTGGAAAGGTCAATCACGACATAGGCGAAAGTACCGATCCAGTGTTTACAAAGGGAACGTGCAAAGACTAAGTCAAATGCACTTTACAAAAAAAAAAGAAAAAAAAAGGTTAAAACAACGATCTCAGACGAATTTGAAGTTGGAGGAGAAAATCTACCGCGGTACTTCTGCCTACGTGACCTTCTCAACATGATTACGTAATGCTTGGCGCATCGCAGAGCTACTGCAAGATGAGCGTTTGTGGTTAAATAGTATATAAATGTTTCTTTATTTTTTAGAAAATGACAGATGGTTTGGCTTGATAAGACCCTTATTCCTCAGCTGGGATCGTGTAGAGACTTTGAAGCTGCATTGAAACTGCAATTTGGTACTTCAAACTGTTGGACCCCATTGAAGTCACTATATGGAGAAAAATCCTGGAATGTTTTCCTCAAAAACCTTAATTTCTTTTTGACTGAGGAAAGAAAGCCATAAACATCTTGGATGACATGGGGGAGAGTAAATTATCAGGAAATTTTTATTCTGAAGTGAACTAATACTTTAACAATATTCACACCAATACTGAACTTGAATGTGCTGTTGCTGTTAATAATATACACAATGTTACATTATGAATTTGCTATTTGTGCTGCTGCTGTTAATGACATACTACGATCTGACTTTGCTAAGCATAGCCTACTCCCTTACGGAACGCAAATATATTTCCATATTTTTATGATCAATATATTATATGTTATATTATAATATATATATATATATATATATATATATATTATAAATAATATATTGCGTTAATACAATGTGTTATATATTACAATATATTGAATAATACATAAGGAATTGCCACCTTTCATATATTGAAAAAAATTTATTTACAATATATTTACACTGTAAAATGTAATTAGTTGTGTGTACTTCGAAAACGTGGAAAATGATTGCCTTAAATTTCTCAAGGATGTTTTACTCGTAAGTTTCTAATATTAAAACATACAAAAAAAGAGTGCCATTACAATGACAGACGGTGTGCATTCATTTGTATTTATTAAACAGAAACTTAACAGAAAAAAAAACGAAAAAAAAAAAAAAAATCAACTTAAAGAAGTTAACAGACATCACTGCAATAGTTAAATGCCTTTTAAATAAAACAACATCCATCATGTCATCAATGTTTCTTGGTCTTCTGCTGGACTGAAGCACAGGCTCTACTATTCAGCACAATTGTGTCCCACAAAACTCAGACAACAGAATCCCTTTAAATCCCAAAAGAATGCTAAAAACGTCTCGGTTACGTATGTAACCCTCGTTCCCTTAGTAGGGAACGGAGACGTTACGTCGGATGACGACGAATGGGGTTTCGCTTAGAAAGCCTATCACCTTCGAGTATATAAAACGAGCCAATGGCAATGAAATGCCATGGGTCTGCGGAATTTGCATAGCGTAGGTCCGCCCCCCTCTGGGGGTATATAAAGTACGCTGGCAACATGCAGATATGTCTTCGCTGAGGAGCCGAGACTGAACTCAGGCGTTCCCAGCGGTACAGCGGAAGTGGCAGGGAGACGTAACGTCTCCGTTCCCTACTCAGGGAACGAGGGTTACATACGTAACCGAGACGTTCCCTTTCGTGGTCACTCCGAGTTACGTCGGATGACGACGAATGGGGTCCCCAGTCTAATCACGCCACCTCGGCTGTCTTCCAGTGCCCTGCGTAAGTCTGAGCTCCCTGTTGTGAGACTAGCACGGACGGAGAACTCCTACTTAACACAGGAATACCAAGGTACACTGGGAAGCATATCTCAGAGGAGATATGCAATTATGCCCAGCCCTAGGGGGGGGGGACTTGGAATACACATATGACCCCGAGGGGCTGCATATGGAGTATCACTGGGGTGTCCAGCCGCAGGTGGAATGTTTCAACCCCAGGGGTGGCAAGGTGGCTTGCCGAGGGAAAGACACATGCTCAGAGAGGCTTACAGTGGAATACACATGTGGGGGTCGCCCAGAGGGGGAACCATGCACATGGAGGCACCTAGCCAAGCGCGAAAGCTGCCAGTGGCATAACTCCGGCATTGACGTCGACAGTGCTGGAGGAGACTCAGGGCTTATTAGGCTCACCTGAGGAAAATATCGCACGTATCCCGTCCGTGGAGAGGAATGGCGAGCAAGCGAAGACACCTGAGCAGAATCTAGTACCGGCTAGTTGAAGCGAGTACATGAGAAGAAACTGGCTCCACTCGGAGATTATAGAATCTCGCGAATGTATTGGGTGTCGCCCAGCCTGCAGCTCTACAAATGTCTGTTAGCGAGGCGCCATGCGCTAGAGCCCAAGAGGATGCCACACTCCGAGTGGAGTGGGCCGTCACACCAAGGGGGCATGGTCGACCTTGCTGCTGGTATGCCAAAGCAATGGTGTCCACTATCCAGTGGGACAACCTTTGCTTGGAGAGAGCCTTTCCCTTCAGCTTCCCACCATAACAGACAAAGAGCTGGTCTGAGGTCCTGAAACACTGCGTTCTGTCTACGTAAGCACGGAGGGCGCGTACTGGACAGAGCAGTGCCAAGGCTGGGTCTGCCTCCTCCAAGGGCAGCGCTTGCAGGTTCACTACCTGGTCTCGAAAGGGGGTGGTAGGAACCTTGGGCACATATCCAGGCCGGGGTCTCAGGATCACTTGAAAGTTAGCCGGCCCGAATTCCAGGCACGCTTCGTCAACCGAAAATGCCTGCAGGTCCCCTACCCTCTTGATGGAGGCCAATGCAACCAGGAGCGCTGTCTTAATTGACAGGAACTTAAGCTCCACTGATTGCAGAGGCTCAAAGGGAGCACTCTGCAAGGCAGTTAAAACCACTGAGAGGTCCCAAGAGGGTACGAGGGGAGGACGAGGAGGATTCAGTCTCCTCGCTCCCCTCAGGAACCTGATGATCAGGTTGTGCTTTCCCAGAGACTTACCATCGACTGCGTCGTGATGTGCGGCAATAGCGGCAACATACACTTTCAGGGTGGAGGGAGACAGCCTTCGCTCCAACCCTTCTTGCAGGAAGGAAAGCACGACACTGATCGGGCATTTCGTGGGTTCTTGATGTTTAGAAGAACACCAGTTGACGAAGAGGTTCCACTTCAACGCATAGGCATGTCTCGTGGACGATGCTCTAGCGGAAGTGATGGTAGCCACCACCGCTGGTGGTAGGGTACTAAAACCTACCTCGTCCCGTCCAGGAGCCACACGTGGAGGTTCCAAAGATCGGGACGAGGGTGCCAAAGGGTGCCCCGTCTCTGAGAAAGCAGGTCCTTCCTCAGGGGAATTGGCCAGGGAGGTGCTGTCGCGAGGAGTACTAGTTCTGAGAACCAGGTCCGGTTGTGCAGTACGGGGCAACCAAAATGACCTGCTCCTCGTCCTCCCTGATCTTGCGCAAGGTCTGCGCAAGAAGGCTCACTAGGGGAAACGCATACTTGCGTAGGCCCCGCGGCCAGCTGTGCGCCAGTGCATCGTGCCGAGCATGCCCTCGGTCAGGGAATAATACAGTTCGCAGTGGGACGAGTCGTGGGAGGCAAACAGGTCTACCTGTGCGTCCCCGAACTGATCCCAAATCAGCTGGACCGACTGGGGATGGAGTCTCCATTCTCCAGCGAGAGGCCGAAGCCGAGACAGCTCATCGGCCGCCTGGTTCAGGTCTCCCGGGATATAAATGGCTCGAAGCGACCTCAGATGCTTCTGACTCCATATGAGGAGGTGGCGAGCGAGTTGCGACATACGGCGGGAGCGTAGACCACCTTGATGGTTGATGTACGCTACTGTCGCGGTATTGTCTGAACGGACTAGTACGTGCTGACCCTTGAGCAACGCACGGAAGCGGTGCAGGGCGAGACATACAGCCAGCAACTCGAGGCAATTGACATGCCAAAGGCGCTGCGGTCCTGTCCAGGAGCCCGCGGCAGCATGTCCATTGCACATGGCGTCCCAGCCCGTGGTGGAGGCATCTGTTGATACAACAACATGCCGGGAAACTCGTTCTAAGGGCACTCCGGCCCGTAGAAAACTGAGGTTCGACCACGGGGTGAAGGTCTGACGGCAGGCCGGAGTCACTGGAACTCGGAGCGTGCCGTGATGCCATGCCCACCTCGGGACTCGATCGCGAAGCCAAAGCTGAAGCGGTCTCATATGAAGCAATCTGAGCAGCGTTACTGCGGCTGCGGATGCCATATGCCCCAGGAGCCTCTGAAATAGTTTCAGTGGAACCGCGCTCTTGCCCTCGAACTGGCGAAGACAAGTCAGCAGTGACCGAGTCGATCTCCATACCGAGAAAAGAGATCCTCTGCACGGGGCAGAGTTTGCTCTTCTCCCAGTTGACCCGAAGGCCCAGACGAGCTAGGTGCCGGAGCACTAGGTCCCTGTGTTCGCAAACCTGGTCTCGAGAGTGAGCTAGGATTAGCCAGTCATCGAGATAATTCAGGATGCGAACCCCGTGTTCCCGGAGGGCCTGATGGTTCTGATGTAGCCGAGCCTGATGGTTCTCGCGACCCAGCGGGACAGTCTGGGAAGCTCTAGCCAGGCCTCCAGAAACTGCGCCAGCGGGGTCATACGAACCACAGACGTACCGTCGGTGGGGCAGCGAGGCGGAATGACCGGCCCAGGCGAGGGTGGCATAGCGGCCCTGTGGGGGGGCATGGTCATTAACCGCGTCCTGCCAGAGGAGGCCAGGGGAGGACCAGTGTCCCACGGGGGCGTGCTCTGGCAGGGGTCTGGCGACAGAGGGGGATGAGAGGAGCGTGGCCCGTGGGCGGCGCGTGCTGTCATCCGAGAACTCTGTGACAGAGGGGGACGATAGTGGCGGGACCCGTGGGCGGCGCTCACTATGATCCGAGAACTCTGTGTGCTCAGGATTGGAGGAATCAGTTCTTTCTTTAACCACATTAGGGTACTGCTCGTCGTTGGACTGTGCCGACGGCTGGGTGGAGGCAGCAGCGGGCCGTCGGGGCAGAATGTGCTTGATCACCTCAGTCTGCTTTTGAGCGGTCGAGAACTGTTGGGCGAAGTCCTCGACCGCACCGCCGAAGAGGCCGGCCTGGGATATGGGGGTGTCGAGCAGACGAGTCCGCTCGGCCTCCCGCATATCAGCCAGGTTCAGCCACAGGTGTCTCTCCTGGACCACGGCTGTGGACATCACCTGACCCAGGGAGCGTGCGGTCACCTTCGTCGCTCGGAGAGCAAGGTCGGTGGCGGCACACAGCTCATCAAAGAGCCCTGGATCAGTCCTGCCCTCGTGCATGTCCTTGAGCATCTGGGCCTGGTAGACCTGCAAGATGGCCATGGCATGCAAAGAGGCAGCTGCCTGTCCCGCCGCTCTGTAAGACTTCGCCACCAGGGTAGACGAAAATCTACAGGCTTTGGATGGGTGCTTAGGGTCGCCACGCGATGAAGCGCTTGCCGGACACAGCTGCATCGCGACAGAACGCTCCACCGGGGGAACCCCAGTGTACCCACAAGCATCAGCCTTATCGAGGGGAGGAAAGGTGGAGAAGGCCGACGAACGATCGAGGGAAGACAATGGTGTCTTCCAGGACCGCGTGACCTCCTCATGCACCTCCGGGAAGAAAGGTATTGGGGTTGGACGCCGACGAGGGTCGGCGGCCGCACCCAAAAACCAATCGTCCAGCCGCGAATGCACTGGGTCGGGTGGCGGGGACCACTCGAGCCCAATGGCCGCGGCTGCCCGGGAAAGCATGGCCGTCATCTCGGGATCAGACTCGGGCAATGCTGGCACACCCGAAGGTGGCAGCACAGCCGAATCCTCACTTCCCGAGGACTCCTGCCTCAAGTGTGATGCAGCGATCGACATTGCATCGTCATCTGGAGCGCCAAACGAGATACGCGGAGCCTCCGTAGAGGGACCAGCGGTCTCAGTTTGGACACTCGCGGGTGCCAGCGCTGGAGAGGGGGGTGTGGACCGTGGACGAATCGGCGGTTTGTTCCACACCGTCACCCTCAGGTCACCCTGGCCACCAGCCGAAGTACAGCCTCTCGGGGAGACCGTAGTTCGGGGTGTGGATGAGGGGACTCTCGCTCGAGTGAGCTCATTGAGTCTCGACCGAAGCGCGGAGATGGTCATGTTCCCACAGTGAGAACATGAGTCATCCACAAGCGCTGCTTTAGCGTGAACAATGCCCAAACACACAAAGCAGCGATTGTGCCCATCAGAATTAGACACATTGCGACCGCAACCAGAAGTGCACGGGCGAGGCATCTTTGAAAAGCCGCGTGCAATGCTCTTTTTGTGAGAGGAAAAACTCTGCGGATGTTGAAGCGACCAGGGAGAAACACACTATCTGTCAGATCACTGAACAGATCAGCAAGGTAATGTGCACTCGCTGGGAATCGCCGTCACACCAACACCGGAGAGTTCGCTCGTCTCGAAGATGAAGATGAGAAGAATAACTCAGAATTGGCTTTTGGAGTGAAGAATAGCTCTCGGCTCCGAAGCGAAAACATATCTGCATGTTGCCAGCGTACTTCCTTATATACCCCCAGAGGGGGGCGGACCTACGCTATGCAAATTCCGCAGACCCATGGCATTTCATTGCCATTGGCTCGTTTTATATACTCGAAGGTGATAGGCTTTCTAAGCGAAACCCCATTCGTCGTCATCCGACGTAACTCGGAGTGACCATGAAAGGGAAATGTAAGCTTTGCGTTAAGTTCTGCCAGGAAGACTCAATCAGCGCGTCATGTATTAACTCACTTCTAACCAATCATGTGTTAACACTCTCAGTATAAAAGGATGGTACTTACATGCGTATGAGTTCGCAGATACTGACGGCGCCAATTACCTCCATCCTCCCCAACCACCTCCTAGATGGTCCTTTTCCTCCATCCTCCCCACCACCACCAGGATGGTCCCTTCCTTTACCTCCAGGGGGTCGGCTGCGCCCCTGCCTTCATCTTCAGGCGGGATTTGCAGATTCCGTTACCCTCGCATTGCTTGCTAAGGACGGGGCCTACGCCAAAAACTTTATAAAATTATGGTTGCTGAGCTATTAATAAATTTACACTTGTTATATAATTTTATCTCCCGAGTCTTTCTGGTAGAACTAACAGATCTCTCAAGATCTCAGCAGAGGAGGGTTAAACTACAAAAACAGCATTACCAGCTTCACTTATTACTAACCGTTTGACTTTATTTCTGTCATACAGCGACATAAGTTCTTATTGAGAATCGACAGAGGTTTAGACGTTGATGATTTATTGAAAATAATATAATTTTACAGTCACCGTTATGGCAAAAAAGCCAAGAGAAATTTTGGGGACAATCTGTTGGGTATTTATTGATGATGTTATCATCATTAATTATACCAAGTCACAGATCACATCCCAAGGTTTATCACTGTATTTAAACTATATTATTCATTACACTATTTCACTATTATTGTTATTTAAACTATAAAAAAAAGGACCAAATGTTGTTATGTTAATCAGATTTTTTTTTTTTTTTTTTTTTTTTTGCATTATGCACAAAACATTTTGAACTACTGCTATATTTAGTCACATACAGACATCTGGGAGCTACCATAGTATACAACTCATCCATGGTTCCCAGCATGCATTGCAGCATGAAGCATGTCTCCATAATGTAAATCATCAACATCAAAACCTCTGTTAATTCTCAAGAACTTCTGTAGACGTATGACAGAAATAAAGTCAAACTGTTTGTAATAAGTGAAGCTGGTTAATGCTGTTTTTGTTGTTTACTCCTCCACTGCAGACTTGAGTATAGTAGCTAGTATATCCAGCAAGGCCTTAAGTTGAAAAAGGATTTTTTCGCTGAGCCCCTTGAATAAAATAATTCAAGTTATAAGGTTGAATGCCATCGGCCACTTACTGAGGCCTCCATTCCCTTGGGTTTAGTAGAGAATATAAAATATGTCTTGTAAAAAATACAAGATAATAGGCTTCGACCCTGATACATTTCTCAGGGTCATGCTGATAGTACTCCTCTTGTTAGGGTCATTATTTAGAGTACTTCGCTACTCATAGCTCGTATGTTATCACCCCTCACCGCCCAGGCTAAGGTAGAGACAGACTAGTTACTCCCTCCCATCTGGGATGGTTGAGTATGCTCCCTTAGAGTCAAAGCACTGCCTGGGCTGTGACATTCGAAGCTGTAGGCCTTACAGTAGGCCTCCTCAATAGTCTGGTAGCGTAAGATTGTACTCCCCTTGCTTTAAAGGGTGGATAACACTTCTGCTGAGTACACTACCTGTTGGCAATGTTAAATAAGTATAAACAGGCCCACATAAATGTATGTGAGAGCACCTGGCTTCTGAGGCAAGCTCTGCTAACAGTTTCGCTATCAAGTAGTTTGGCCTTAACAGGACTCCTTGAAGGCGGCTCCCCAACGAGTTGGATGCTTAGCATTGCAAAGGCATTAAGCATCACGTTGCAGGCCCCCATGGAGCCTCCCTGATTCTAGCCCAGAGCCTGGTCAATACTTATCAGGTTTGAGCATAGTGTTCCAGAATCTATCTGAGGATCGCTCTGCATTTTAGAGTGCCCAGCCTCCACAGGGCTGTAAAAGCACTATGTAGATCCAGATTCGAGTAGAGTTACTCCCCTCGTTTGCAAGGGTTAGAAAGCACTATGATGAGTTCTACTCTCCAGGATGCCCGTCTCTATGATCCGGTCTGTGAGCAATTACTGCCACTTTCTGCCTCCACAAGTGAGTTAGAAACTCTGTTTAGGAAACAGACAGTTTGTTGGCAAGACTAGGTCAGTAAATATGACCAGGTCAGCCTCCCTGGTGGCATGGGAGTTGACTTTATGTCCCCCTCAGAAAGTTACTGGACTCCCTTTGGGACCCCTTGGCCATATTCCCTTAAAGGAAAGTTGTTGGTTCCAAGCCTTTGAGCGACCTCTTTTGAGGCTCATAGTTTGGGTAGTGGCCGTAGGGAATACTTTCACTGACAGCCTGTATGTGACCAGAAGGGGAAGTGTTTGGCATTTCTGACATTTTTGTCACAGTCATAATTGGCATGCACTCCCCTCAGCATGGTGGTGTAGGTATATCGTACTCCAAAGTGTCATTGACGCAGTGCGAGTTCCCTTTCGAAAGGGAACGTCTCAGGTTACGACTGTAACCTATGTTCCCTGAGAACTGGAAATGAGACACTGCGTCCTTTTTGCCATGTCTCGGGATGCCTGTTGAACAGTCCCTTCAAACGATAAGTAGATGACATGTTCTCTAGGCGCCCTTATATACTTCCGGGTCGCACTAGTAGTGACGTCATAGGCTGTCACCGGTCAATATGATTGGTGTGATTAGATAAGTGTTTCAGACACCAGTTCACATGGAGGCGTTCCCCAAAGCGTCATTGACACAGTGTCTCGTTCCCTGTTCTCAAGGAACAGAGGTTACAGTCGTAACTTGAGACGTTTTTATGCATGTTTGGGCTGAGTTTTCACTGCATTTACACTGTTCTGACTAGCAGGAGTCACCAGCGTGTGGCGTTTCGAGAACTTGTGAATAATTTTGCGAAGCAATTGGTTCAGTTGATTCGAAGTTTCGAACAGATTAATATCTCCCATCACTACCTGGTAAATCAGCGCATTCAGGTCTACCGATTCAATCAGCCCATGATGTTACATGGAAAATGAAAAATGCTCAGCAGAGTTCAAGTGAGGTTGCTTCAACCACCATAAAAGTTCCTTCCAAACCAACTGACCGCAGCAGCCAACATAACAAGCGTTCACCCAAACCGGAAATCAACTTGCTATGTGTGCATTACTAATTCAATGCACATGTGGAGGCAAATAATCACCTGATGTGGATCCACATTTGGAAAGGAAAATATATAACATTTCAACAGATTCCAAATTCAATATAGTTCATGTTAATGCTGAAAACATGACTAATTGTTTTAATCAACTGACAGCCCTTTACAGTAGTAATAATCTTTGAGTAATAACGTCTCTACGTATGTAACCCTCGTTCCCTGACGAATAGGAATCTCGCTAGAGAGGCCAATCTACTTTGAGTGTAGCTAAAACGAGCCAACTCACATCAGCATGCGACAATTGCATCAGCTGCTCTGCCTCGCAGTGCGGGTATATCATGAGCAGAAGGTGCATCGCATCTTCAGGTTTTCACTGAAGATCCGAGCCGGTCACCCTGCTGCCCCAGCACAGCAGATGTGGCAACGGGACATAAAGTCTCCGTTCCCTGTGTAACCGAGACGTTCCCTTTCAGTCGGTCATTCTAAACGTTACGTCGGATAACAGATGAATAGGAATCCCCTACCAGTAAGACTATTGGATAACACTGGGAAAGTGTGCACTTCCCATTGAAAAAAAAAAAACACATCCTTCTCCGAAGGAGTCATATGGAGATAACATATGGACTAACCATGTGGGGTTGTTTGCATATGGAATTACTGGGGTGACACCAATCTCTTCAGAGATGGGTTCTTCCAAGGGAAAGACAAAGGCTTCTGTTTAGAAGCAACCGTGGAAAAAAGCATAATATGGGATCCCCACAGGGTCACACATATGGCACCCAGCCTAGACTAGCCTAGAGCCAAGAATTTAGTGGGATATAGACCTGGCACCAGACGCTCCACCGACTGCCGAGGGTGACGGAGGACTTTTTCAGGCATGAGGTTTTTCAGTCAGGAGACATGAGCACAACTGTAGGCGCCACAAGCCAACAAGAGACGGGCCTCTCGGTGCTTCTACCCGTGTGAGGTGAGAACACAGGAGGATACCGGCTCTACACACAGGCTATAGAATCTAACGAACGTGTTGGGTTGGTCGCCCAGCCATAAGCTCTACAAATATCTGTTAGCGATGCGCCACATGCCAGCGCCCAGGAGGATGCAACACCTCGTGTTGAGTGAGCTCGCAACCTGAGCGGGCAAGGCACGCCTTGTGCTTTGTAAGTCAAGGCGATGGCATCCACTATCCATTGGGCCATCCTCTGCTTGGAGACAGCCTTTCCATTCTGCTGGCTTCCGTAACAGACAAAGATCTGGTCTCAGGTCCTGAAGTTCTGTCTAGATATCATCGCAGAGCACGGATGGGACAGAGCAAACCCAGGGCTGGGTCTGCCTCCTCTGGGGGCAGCGCTTGTAGGTTCACCACCTGGTCACTGAAGGGAGTGGTAGTAACCTTGGGCACATTGCCAGGCCAGGTCTCAGTACCACGTGGGCATCGCCCGGCCCGAACTCTAGGCACCAGGGAGGGGCTATCGTGAAGAGCACGAGTTCTGGGTACCAGGTCCGGTTGAAATGTCAACCGGACATGTTTCCCAGAAGTGTTGTCACGACACGCCTCACTCTCACTGAAGGCGAAGGAACAAACGAACCGCTCAGCTCCGAAGCGAAAAGCTGAAGATGTGATGCCCCTGCTGCTCATTATACACCCGTGCTGCGAGGCAGAGCAGCTGATGCAATTAATGCATGCCAATGTGCATTGGCTCGTTTTAGTTACACTCGATGTAGATTGGCCTCTCTAACGATATTCCTATTCATCGGTCATCCGACATAACGTTGAAAGTGACCGACTGAAAGGGAATCTTTGTTCTCATGGGTAACTGTCTGTATAAAGACATGTGAGCTGAATGTTGTAATGCCTGGCTCTGAGTCATAATAAGTAGAATGCAGAAGTAGTTGAACTACTTACTTAATGTGCAAACTGTGGTTCAAAATAGGTGATGAAACACATGCAGCACGTGGAGTTAGCTTGCTAGCAGCAGTAGCAGCATATGGATATGTTAACTAATAAATATTACATTGACCACATACACCATATTTGAGATTTATTATATTAAAAATTAAGGAACTGGGACTGACAGTACACCGATAAAGTGTACTTTGTAAGTTATACATGTTTCATTTAGAGTATTGAGTTATGAAGAAAATGTTAAGTGATATGCTACATATGTTTTACTGAAATGTTTAGAGAACTGTAAAAAATATTATGATGTTGTGAGATGACAAAAAAAAAAAAAAAAAAAATCCAAGAAAACAGATATTAATTATGCTTTTGGCTTTGTGTTTGCAAAGCCGGGGGGGCGTTACCCCTCTTTTCTCTCTCTATTTTTGGAATCTTCCTTTTTCATTTCGTCTTCTGGTCCTGAGTTTGCTTATTTCAACGGTGGCAATTCTTGGATTGAGCATTATCCTTGCTCTCTTGCACTGGGGCAGTAGGACTGGTGAGCCAACCCAAAGGAACAAGAGAGAATCAGAGAATACTTCAAGAACACGTCAATGGTTTCATCGACAGAGTGGTAGGACAAATAGTTTCTTTGATTGAGTCATTAATATGGCTGGATCAATTCTGTTTGTGGACCACTGGATTAGGACACTCATTACCTTTGGAACTAAAATGTTGTCAACATTTCATCTTCCGGAACAAACTTTAAAATGCAAGCCTTACATATGTGGATCACTTGGGTTTAAACTGGTGACAAATTGAACTTGAGATCTATACTGTATAAGAACACCCTTTTTATCTAGTTGGGTTGATTTGTAACAAACATTGCTATACCTGTTTTTATTGTTATCGTTGTTGTTTACACTTTTCAAGTGTTCCTAACAGAAAGAAACGGTCAGTGCTAAGGAAAATAAATGTGGTGTTAAAATACAAATTTAACTTGTGGTGAACCAAGCTAATTAATAGTCCATAATGATATTTGATTAAGAATTACTGTAGCTTGAACCTTGACAGAGCAAATTAAATATAAAAGCTCTGCAAGATTTAAAGGAAAATAAAACTAGAGTGCAAACTATAGTGACTGTTAAAAACAAGTTGTATGTGCCTGAATTAGATTACCTACAGGTAATAGGGGTTTAACTAAACTAAGTTTTATTAAGCATTGTGAGCATTAGTGAATATTACTTAATGGTGAAATATTCAATATTATAATACTTTGATCAAGTGACAGTGGGCAGAGACAAATTGCATTGAATATCTTAAGGAATAAGATATTTTTCCAAGTTTATTGTTTATCTTTTTTTCGTTCTTTATTTAAAGGTTTGACTACAATATAATAAAAAACGTTCTTACCTTTTTAAGTCTTACACTTGTCTTGTGTGTGTTTCTCCCCTTTATGTTGCCCTTGCTCCTAAAGTGAGTTTTGTCTTCTAAAATCTTGTCCTTTAAGCAAAGATTGTAGTACCCCATGGCTGTGTAACAGCTACTGCATCCATCAGTCTTTAACCCCCCACACCTATTATAAACATACAGGTTAGGGCCCTATCTTACACCCGGCGCAATGCAGCGGCAAGCAAGTGTTTTTTGCTAGTTTCAGTCCGACACAGTTATCATTTTCACGTCCTGTGCCACGTTGTTTAAATAGCAAATGCATTTGCGCCCATTTGTGCGCCCATGAACTGCTGGTCTGAAAACGAGGTGTGTTCTGGCGCATTGTGGGAGCATTGCTATTTTGAGATAACAGAAATAGACTGCGCCATTGACCAACTGAAATCTGGTCTAAAGTCAATGGCGCAATATTTTTTTTTGTTATTTAATGAGCGCGTTAGTAATGTGCGCCCATAGGCGGGTCCACAACACGCGTACACTCTGCTTATTACACACACAGGGACGCACAGCAGCACACAAACATGCAGAATATTTAAAATAAAAGGATTACAATGTAAAAGATTATTATTGTGTACATAAAGATATGGTGGAATCCGGCTTGTCCCGTAGATGATCTGCTTGAGCACTTTTACCTCGCGCACGAGCAGATCCGTTTGCGCTCTGGAGAAGCGTTCGGTCTTTCCACTAACAAATTCCATCATGTAAATAGCGAATCCGCCATGGCGCAAGCACAACTGGCATTTAAATGGAATGGGAGATGAGACTCTGATTGGTTTAACGCACGTAAATCCCAAAACACACTCATTACTCAGTAAGAGAATAGGGACAACGCTTTTAGACCAAGCGCCTGACGCTCCAACCATTTTTCCTGTCGTTAAACTAGCAAAAGTGGATTCGGACACGACCCTAAGTGAACTTGCGCCTTGCGCTTTAGAACATGTGCTTAGATTGTTAAAAAAGGGCCCTAAGGATGCATGTTGTACAAAGAAACAGGAAACTGAGGGATTATTATGAGACAACTTCATAATAAGTGGTGGTGGTGGCGCAATGGATAAGACACATGCCTTTGGTGTGAGAGACCCGGGTTCGAATCCACTGTGAGACACCAATGTGTCCCTGAGCAAGACACTTAACCCCTAGTTGCTCCAGAGGCGTGCGACCTCTGACATATATAGCAATTGTAAGTCGCTTTGGATAAAAGCGTCAGCTAAATGAATAAATGTAAATGTAAATGTAATAAAAGTCAAGAAAAAAAAGTAATTTTTAAACAAATATTAGAAAAAATTCATGAAGCTCCATTAATGTTGCTGGTGACAGAGGGCAGTAATAAGAATACATGGTATATTCTAAACATTTTCTATTGGTAAGCAAATCAGTTGTGTACCAGAATCATTTTGTGGAATTAAATTCTTAATGCTTCCCAACCTTACTCTGCATTCGTACTATAAGTGGCTGTTGCTATTTTCTATATTTTAGTCATGATTTACATACATTTAGTTCATTCTTTACATACATTTTTACCCCATTGTTTTATGTAACTTTTTACATTTTCCCCCACAGTGTGATAAGCATTGACCTTCCTGGCCAGGGCACATACCATATCTACATGATTCCTTACCATGATGCACAGTTTACCCGCCCATTTGAGGGGGGTGTGGAAGTGCAGATTAACCAGCAGATGTACGTGGCGGTTGAGGTGGAAGGAGTGGACAGAAGTCAGATTGCAACAGTTCTGGACAACTGCTGGGCCACACCAGTTAATGATAGCGAATATCATATTAGCTGGAATCTTATTATTAGAGAGTGAGTAACTGACTTGAAGTTTCCATGGTTAACTGGCTACATTTATTGTCATCTCAAAAAGGGAAAACTGTGAAATGATAAAGTGTGGTTTTATTGAATTAGGCTCCCTGAAATCCCCCCCAAAAAAGGAAACAATGCATCACCTGCATCACAAAAATTACAGATAAATTATAAAAAACATTTCTGCCCAATAAATAATTTTACTTGAAATTTTGGATTGTGTGTTTAAAGGTGCACTGAAAGTGTAATAGGCTTTATATAAGTCCTTATTCACATTTGGTCTGCCTTTTCTAGATGCCCCAACCCTGAGGATGGAACAGTGGAGGTTCTACAGAATGGCATTGACACAACAAGCCGTTTCTCCTTTAGGATGTTCACCTTCACAGGAGCTTATGATCACATATTTTTGCACTGTAAGGTTCACCTCTGCCTGGTGCAGAATGGAAGATGTGCACAGGTAAAATATTCAATGACCAAAGTATTTTTTTAGTGATTCACCCCTTGCATTGCTTTAACAGTAACCTCCAGATAAATTACTGTATGAATATTATAATAAAGAAAACACAATGAAAATGACACTGTAGAATGTGTTCAAGTAATTTTAAATGTCTGTCATTTTCAGTCATGCAACCCTGGACTGAGACGCAGAAGGCGCAGATCTTTGGACTTCCATCACTCTACAGCGATCACCATAGGTCTTTAAGAGAGCTAGATGAACATCCCTACTGGATGAAAGATAAATGATGTCAGAAAGATATAACTTTATCATTATAGAGGAAGTGTTATTCAAAACAGTAAACCATACATTTGTTGAGGGTGGGTGTTTTATGACTGCATAGTAGACTTGAAATGTATTAAATTAAATAATTAGTTTTTCTTTTCTTTTTACAGTGTTCATGAGGTAATACAAAAAAAAAAAAAAAAAAAACATAAAAACTAAGTTTGTTTTCTGCTACTGTAAAGATCCCATTGTAGTCGTTTTCTGTTTGTGTGCATTCATTACAGCAAAGTAGTTTGGAGTTATATTTTATTGCAAATTTCTTGATGAATAAAATATTTCCTTCATGTTTGCTTCTGTCACGGTTCTGTATCTTCATCTTCCTCATTGTGTGTGTCCAACCACACAGTTTTGACAACTTCCCATATACAGTAAAAAAAAAAAAATAATAATAATTAAAAAAAATGTTTACGCTTTACTTGAAGCCTTTATATATAATGCATTAAAGTATTTTATTTTGAATAAACTTAGCAATAAGTCAGTTAGTCCAATTTCATCCCTGCTAGATATTCCATGGTCAACTGTAAGAGGAATTATTGGAAAGTGGAAGCATTTAGGAACAGCAGCAACTCAGCCATGAAGCAAAAGACCACTGAAGTCACAGAGCGGGGTCACCGAGTGCTGAGGCACATGGTGCATAAGAGTCGCCAACACTCTGCTGATTCCATAGCTGAAGACTTCCAACCTTCCACTTGTATTAATATTGGCATTGGAATCAAGGTTCTTTTCCTGGCATGCAACTTCCTTGATCTCAGTGAAATGCAGAGGATTGCTCTAAGTACATGACTGAAACAGCTGATTTGAATAGCTCACTCAGCTCCACCAATTGATCTAAGTTGTATATGTTTGGTCACCTATCAATCAGGACACAGTCATACATTCATGATGTAAACTCCAAAAAGATTTAACTGTTAAATGAAAACTGCCATGTTACAGGTCCATCTGTCCATTCTCCAAACCGATTTATCCTCTGCAGGGTCACAGGGATGCTGGAGCCTATCCCAGCGTCTCGGACCACAGACAAGAGACACCTAGAATGGATGGCCAGTCCATCACAGGGCTTACACACAGACACACTAACTCACACCTACGGGCAATTTAATGTGTTCAATTCACCTGTGCTGCATATCTTTTGGATTGTGGGGGAAAATAGAGCACCCGGAGGATGGGGAGAACATGCAAACTCCACGCAGCAAGGCCTCCCCTATTACAGGTCAATAACTGTAAAACATTCAAAAGACAAATACACACTGAGCAAAGTAATCAACAAATATAATCTTTTTTTTAAAAAGATTATAAAGGGATAAAGGGAGGCAAGGGACCCTACTTAAACACCCAAAGTAGATGGGGAGATACACCGTACTCAGCCCTAGGACTCAAAGGTCAGCTTACCAGAAAAAGGGGAACATAGATATTTTAAACAACAGACGACATGAACACTTGTTGCATTTCCCTCAATCTGTGTATTATAAGAGTGGGGGAAGGGAACCCATGAACCCATGTGCCTGTTAATAACTCTCCATGCTCGCTCCATCCCCTGTCGGATTATTTTGGTACTGCATCATAACAGACTACAGGAGCCAATGACATATTAACCATGAAATAACAATAATAACAGTATTTTCTCGTTAGTTATACCCGTCACATGGTAAGGTTGTTTCTAATACCTTTTTATGTATATGTGCTGTTGCTCGTGCAATAAGTAAATATGTTTCAGAAATTCAGAACATGGAGTTGTTGTCATCCAAAAATGTCTTTCTTTTCTTTCCCCTTCTGTTTCTCACCAGTATTTGGTTGTGGCACAAAGGGAGGATCCCACCCAAGGAAATGTCTGTATGCCATATTGTCTCCTAAGGAGGTTGCGAGTGCAGCAAGAGGCTGTTTTGTCAAGCATGAGGTCCTGCTAAGGAAATGGCTGTCTGGTAGTAAAGTACCCTTGGATCAGGCCTGTATTCAGGTGGTTTTACCAATGTCTCTTTTAGAAACTGTTTTACGCACTGCACATGTGGTTGCACATGTAGCTGGTCATCCTGCAACAACACAGGAAAGCCAAATCAGTACATAAATCCAGCACAGCTTTATCCAGTACCAGCGATTGAACCACCATTCCCAGCATCTGATAATAGACTGTGTGGGTCCATTGCCCCCTTCTAAGTCAGGAAATGCTTATCTTACAGTAATGTGTCAGAATAGGGTTAACCAAAGTGACCAAGGATCAAATAATACATCTCACATGTTTCAGGAAGTCTTGCTTGGTGTGAAGCAAAACCATTCTAGTCAGGGGGCTTTGGAACGCTTCCACCAGTCATTTAAGTCTTTGCTGCGGGCTTACTGTATGAAGTTAAAATATGACTGGGAGGAGGGTTTACCCTGGTTATTGTTGGCGACTCTTTAGGTAGTTCATGACAGTTTAGGTTTTAGTCCAAATGAGTTGCGATGCACCTCAGAGTTTGCTACAATATGTTAATGGTTTCAGATGTTGCTTACTCTTGTTAATGGTTTCAGATGTTGCTTACTCTTGTTAATGGTTTCAGATGTTGCTTACTCTTGTTAATGGTTTCAGATGTTGCTTACTCTTAGCAGGTCAAATGACTAAAGAAAACTAGTTGAACAAACAAAGGAAGATGAAGCATTTGTTTGATCGAAACAGATTCTTGTTCGTTTTGTTCAGGTGATCCGGTGTTGGCTCTGTTGCCTCTTCCTGCTTTTCCTTTCTGTGCAAAGTTTTCAGGTCCATATTCTGTTGTACATCAAGTTTCAGAGCAGAATTACCCCAATTTCAACTCCTGAGTGGAAGAGACACGCAAAGCTGTGCCATGTTAATCTGTTAAAAGCTTTTTAATCTTGTTCCTTTGTGTCGGAGAAGGCTCCAGTAGCAGTTGCTGGGGCTTCTTCTGTGATGGATGTTGCTGAGGATGTTAAAGTCCCTGAGGATTGCATTTTGCGGTCCCGTCTTAACATCCCTAAGAGGCTCACCAATTTGTACGATTTTGTACAACATTTCCCTCTTCACCAGAGAGCTAACTTTAATTTCAGATTTTCCTGTGTTGTTTTCAGATTCCCCTTCATAGAGCACGATTTAGATGTTGGCGAGACAAAACCTATATTCCATCATTTTTACAGTGTTTTTGTTTAAACAACATCATCATGAGTCTGAAATTAGATATATGGTTGAAAATAACATTGCTAAACCTTCCTTTTCAAGCTGGGCATCCGCTTGTTTACTAGTGGGAAAGAAGGATGGAACGTACCGCTTTTGTACTGACTATCAAAAGGTGAATAACGTAACGAAATCAGATTCTTTCCCATTGCCCATAATGGAACATTGTGTAGATTCTGTCGGCTCTGTTACGCAGTAAATTCGATTTATTGAGGGGATATTGGCAAGCGCCTTTAACAGCTCGTGCACAGGAGATTGCCTTATTCATTACTCCTTCTGGACTCTGTTATGAGTTTTGGTCATAGAAGTGCGCCCTCTACCTTTTAATGCTTGATGAACCAAGTAACTTCTGGTTTAAACGGATGTGCTGTATACTTAAATTATGTATTTGTATACAGTGATATGTGGGAGCAGCATCTTTTATGTATTAGAGAACTTTTTGAGTGTTTGGCTGAGGCTAGGCTCACGGTCAACTTGGCAAAGTGTGAGTTTGCCAAAGCGAGTGTGATCTTGGGGAAAGTAGTCGGGCAGGGTAACATGCATGGTCTTGGCAATCAATAATTTCTCTCCACTACTTAGTATTAAATGTGAGCTTATGCTGTTTTTGGGTATGGTGGGCTATTACATGAATTTTTGTCCACAGTTTTCTGCAGTTGTAGCCCCTCTGACTGATTTGTGGAAGAAGAACGTACAATTTTAGTGGTCTTCGCAATGTAAACAGGCTTTTGATATTGTGAAGTTGTTGCTTAGCAACTGGCCGCACCATGCATTGGACAGCCTTTTCAGATCCAGGTTGACACTAGTCAAGAACTTGTTCTGTGTGCTTACAAGTTACTGCCTTAAACTGTAGATTTTGTTACCTTGCTCATAATCAGTGATCATAATTTTATGACATTATTACCGTAGGCCACGGGATAATATTCTGTCCAGAATTGAAAAATTACCCTAATCTCAATTTATCGGTGGACGAATAGTTGATAAAGTGTTAAATATTAATTCTGAATCATTTGCATATTAATTCAGTTCTTATTCACTGTAATTCAATCACCCTTTGAGTTATATTGATCCTAGCTCCCTTACAATTGTCTACATGTTCTGGCAAAGATCAATAAAGTTACATGCAAAGTGACTTATAGTCAGTAGTATGTCTGTTGGGGGAGCATCAAAATTATTATTAAGATTATATCTTGCAATTCTGACTTTATTTTTTGCAGTTTCCTGTTTATAACTTTTAGTGTTTTTCCTCAGATATTAATTAGATATGCGACTAATTTGTCTCAACCATTATACCTCCATCTGACTGGTGCTGGAATATGAATAATATAGTCATTAAGTGGAGAATTTAAGGAATCATCAGGTTACACAAGTTTCAGTAAAAGGAAACTTTAGAGTCTTCCCTGTAAGCGGGTGTATTCTTCACTTCGTCCCTTCTTTGCCCACACTTTGTGACACCCGTCCAGGGGTTCACTGCAGATCCAAACCCTCATCACTCCAGACAAACATATGTTGCTTCCTGACCCACTGTGATGGATGTACACAATTCAAGTGGCTGTTATTATAAGTATGGCTACTGGACAAGGTTTTCAGATTATTATAATTTTTTTTCTGTTTATGTACCTAATTGTTGGAGGGACTCCCAAGAAACACATGCCCTGATGAAATATCTCAAATCCACTGTAAATCACGTATAATCTACTATACGTGGATAATTTTTTTGAACATCCTGAGCATCCTTTTTCATTATTTATTTTTATTTTTTGGAGGTACTTAGATTCTCTAAGCTGCTTTGGGACAATATGCATTGTAAAAAGTGGTATGTTGTACAATCTAATTTTTCTAACCAGGTGCATTTTTTAACACAAATGTATTGCAACAAAAACTATGTTTTTTCTGTAGGTGTGAACCTTTCCAAATGAATTGGTAAAAACAAAAAGAAGCGTGTAAAGTATTTTGAGACAAGGAGAAACTAATATAAACTTCGTTTACAAAAAACGCACACATTTTGTACATTTTTCTCAACAAACATGTTTTCTCCTTCCAAACTAATATTGCAATATTGACTTCAGCACAAAAACTTCAAATCAGGTTTTCAACATTATGTTCATCATCATTAACTTTATGCATATATAAATGAACATTATGTTATGGATGAGGAGGCACTACACCAGCAAGGAGATCAATTTACATCAACTAACTATGAACATACACACGTCCTCTACACTGCAAGAGTAACGTTCACAACATAAACCTTCATCCTTTCATTTGCATAAAGAACAAATCAACATTAAAAATAGCATTTAAATTACACGGTTCTTTCCTGTCGCAACTTAACGGTTTGTCTCTACTCAACACAGTTGTACAGTTACAGTAGAATATAATCTTAATAAATTACATCATCATATACAAATATGACGGCGTGGACCCACACGCATTTATACAGGTATGGTACATAGTGATTTCATTGCAATCAAAATCATATTAATACAATATGGTACCTATATAGCATTACAGTGTTATTTTTTTCAAAGCGTAGTTCTTTTGTTACCCAACATTTACAATTAAACTACAATTTTTATTGTCTATACATAAACACAACTCATACACACTGAATATAATAAAGAGGATACACTCCAATACGATAACCCCGACACATGTACCCTTTCGTACTTCTTTTTTGTGTACATTACGGAATATTTTGACAATGCGAGTTCTCTTTTTTTTTTTTTGACTGAACAGTTTCAATCACAAAGATGCTAGGCGGTCTTTCCTCTGAATGCATTATGTCACATCCTGTCTGTTGTTCATTTTCACTCCCACACTGAAACTTCATGAACGATACACAGATCCACATTTTCTCAGTACTGCAATTTGGAAAATACAGGCACACGAGGAGCACTGCTTGCCTTATCAAAATCGTGCCATTACTCCATAATGATGTCAGCGGTGGAAGGAATAAAATACAGTGGTTGCAAAATGTACCCGAGTCACACTTTTTTGTGAGAAGTGTGCTTGTGCTATCTTTCTGTCAAATAAATCCAATGGATTGCAATGAGTGACTTAAATATCCAAATACTTCTGGGACCAATTTACAGTATATTGCCAGCAAATCATATGTTGCCACTTTGTGTGAACCTTTTAGCTTTTTTATTATTTAAAAAATGTATCAAAGATTTGATAAAAAATTTCAAACTTGATGCAAAAGCAGAGCGCGTTAGTTAACAGACCATGAAACTACAGGGATTCCTCAGAGTGAATCAACTAGTGATGAATGTGATGGTCCAGCTGTGAAATTCACTCACGGATTAAGTCTGTTAAAGTGCCCCTATTGTGCTTTTTCGATTATTACCTTTCATATAGTGTGTCATATAGTTGTTTGTGTATGTAAAAGGTCTGCAATGTTTCAAAGATCAAAGTAAATGGAGCTATTGTCTCCCAAAAGAAAGAGTCAATTCTGAACAGCCTGAAACAAGTCGTCAGTAATTCCAGTCTTAAGCCCTTATTCGGACAGGATTAGTTTTACAACGGTAGATGGAGTAATGCAATTTTACCACGGACGTCTTTAATAATAATGGCCAATTTGCACGAGAAAAGATATCTCAGTAAAACTAGCAGAAGTGGGAAGAGTAACTTGATTTACGCACCGCTGTCACCTTCCTGTCGTCATGTGCGTATTACGCTGCTTCCTGATATCATGTACGCAAACACATATAGCCTATATTTATGTATATAAACAGTTAGGTCCGGTCAAACGATGAATTAATTAAATTCAGATTGGATTATGTTGGTAATAGGCACTTACGTAACACCTCTAACAAGTGCTTTCGACCTTCTTTTTGAACTGAATGGTTCAGAAGAGTTGAGTTCGTGTCGTCGACATGTCAAGAATACACTGTTTTCTGCCAAAGGATGAGTCGTCGGGCTGGGATTGATACGATAAAAACACCAACATTACTGTTCGAATCACTGTGTATAAAGTGTTGAAAAAGATCCATAGCTGAAATTCAGATATGGTAATGACCATTTAATTTCCCACAGCGGTCGAACAATCACAAAAGACTGGGCCATCTGACCAATCAGAGCAGAGGAAGATCTCGGAAAGGAGAGGCATAGAGAGACTAAATCCTTTATCGAACCGTTTAGACCAGTGGTGTCCAATCCTGCTCCTGTTAAACAATTAAACACATACTAGGCATTCTAGAAACTTCCAGCCAGGTGTGTGAGGCTAGTTGCAGGTAAACACTGCAGGATAGTGTCTCTCCAGGACCAAGTTTGGACACCCCTGGTTTAGACACTGTGAAGAAATCGGTGATGTTGCAATGTATATTATGAGAAAATTCTTTTTGTCTTTTGATACTTGTAAACCTATTTTAGGAGACCTCCAAAACAAAATGAGCAAACCTTAAAATGGCATAGTAGGGGCACTTTAAAACTGCTGTGCATAAGTAGCCCAAATCATGTACAGAAAACATTCATGTCCATCTGAGGAACCTTGATTTGGTACTAGAAGTGACCATGAACACATGCCAAATAGAGACAAGACTGCTTCTACAAGACCTTCTTGGAGTTACAAATTACAACACATGACTTTAACAAACATGAGATGACACATCCAATTGGAGAACATGAGTCATGTTCAGAACAGCACACTTACAATTTGTACTCTTTATGCAGTATATAGTATGTATACTGTGTACAGCATGCAAATTGTGTGTAGGCATGGAATACCCAGATTGATGTTGTACATTTAGCAACAGTATACTAATATGCAATGTGCTTGACCTTCCAGTTCTAGCATGACGGGAAAAAAAATAATCTAGTTTGACGTGTCTATTCCGGAGGTCTCAAAATTCACAAATTCAAAACAACTGCATTGTTTGACGATACCTGGACACCACTCGCATGCAACACGAAGACGTCACATGCCAACAATTGCATGCAACTGTTTGAAAAGTTTCTCACTGCATAATGCATACTGTTTCACATACTATTTCTAAAAATAGTATGCAGTATCCATTGTATACTACTACTAAGGTAGAATTCTGTTCTGAACATAAACTGTGTCTGAATTCGCCCCATATACCCTCATTCACTATTCCCCTCATTATTCCACTACTATAGTCCACTTGAGTTAGTGAATTCGGACACTGGAAGGGCTGCCGCTTTTGCATAGTTTGTGCTTGATGTTTAATAATCATCTGAAACTTAGCAAACTGGCAGCTCCAGTAGTAATGAAAATATTTATCTTGAACTCTGTCATGGAAAGTAGCATGTACAAACCTTAATCAAATAATTTAATGATCAATTAAACAAGGAATTTAGACCTGTATGATATTACGCTGTACCCACTTTGGACAGTGTCCACTATGGTTTTGGACACCACCACAAATGGCTGTCCCCTCAAAAGGAAGTTTTGCTTAAGGGAATAGGGGGCGATTTCGGTCACAGCCATAGATATTCTAGTTCCACCACTTCCTGGTTTGAGGTTGACATTGAGTCTGCTGCCCCCTGTGGTCACTGTGGGATTTGCATACAGTACAGATGGCCTGAGGAATCAAGGGCTACATGCTCCATAGCACATGCTGCTATGCGTAAAGACACACACATCAAGACGATACCTAATAGAATAATCAGCGCAACTAGGCATGGACTGATGGTGAGACAGTAAGAGGAAAACCGGATAGCCTGTTGTGAGTCATATTCTGTTTAAACACCGTGACACTGGACGAGTACCCCGTAATTGCACACTGAATCTGTTATATGAACTTTGTATTAAAATACAGCAGAATGGCCTTATGAATAACTGTTCAGTTGGATATTATGCTAATAGGAGTATTCTATACTCATGTCTGTAATATAATTTTAAATGTAATCAGCACAAATAATGTGTATCCTGTACTTGCATAACTGATGGGTCATTTATTTGTTCAAATCTGTTTGTAAGTATGTATATTATTTTTAAATATTTGCAAACAGATATTAGTAGTGAGCAAGCTCTTCCCAGCCTCGCAGATAAGATCAATATATATATATACAGTGTGGATATTTTTACTAAGATTTTTTTTGATTTTAAACAAGACTGCATTGCACATCTTCAGGGAAAGTCGTTCATATTAAGTCTCTGGCATTTTTGCCATGTTATTAGATCGGACAATCAGAGCTGCCTCCAAAGGTGTGTTGTCCTCCAGTCAGGTGATCAGATTTCCTCAACGTAATTGGCCGGGTATAAGCCTGTCCGGCCGCTGTCCAGACGACCTCTGCACCAGCCCTGGTCATCTTCCTCTTCGATCTTTGATAATTCATCACCTGTGGGTGATACATATTATAACTGCCATACCTGCCATATGTACAGTCAAAAATCTAGGGATGCACCGAAATTTTGGCCGCCGAAAATTATTGTCCAAAAATGGAACGAAAATATGAGCCGAAAATATATGCCGCCCCACCCCTCAATGTTCATAGCCCCTCAATGGTGTGTATAGCCGTGCTGGACAACGCTGGTAAAATGACGCTACAATCTGTACACAAATGTAAAATAACAGTCTTCACTGTATAAATGAACATAACTAATATAATTAATTAATTAATACAATTTATCTTTGTTAAAGCTACAAAAGTCATTTTCTCTTTCTCTTTTTGATCACCATTGGTAAATGGCTTCTCTTCCTTTAAGACGAATGCACAGACCTAATATAAATGACACGCATCTGTTTTCTTTCTCAATTGTTTAAAAAACACTGTGTTTACGAGGATACTCGCCGAGACGTGCATTTTGACTTCATTTTGCGTGTACGTGTCCGTTTAAACTCAAAAGAAAGTGAAAGAGAACTGAATTCACCATTCACGTGCTGTCTGCGCGGCTCTGCGCTAAAACGATATATCCATCGTGCAGCCCTAATATTTAATATTTTTAAATATATTTTGTGTGACTTTAAATAAAAGTGTGATTCTTTTATTTGACTGGCATGTATTTTTTAAATTCAGATTCAATAAATTATTGAATTTAATTAAAAAGTCTCATATTAATACAATTCTACAAAAAAAATAATTAAAAAAATTAATTAATTAAAAAATAAAATAATTTAAAGTCCTTTTTTGTTTTGGTTTTCAACCACGTGCTTCCAGAATTTTCAGTTTCAGCCCAGAAGTTTCATGTCGGTGCATCCCTAGAAAAATCATGTGTTATAATTTATATGGACGGCATTCTACATAAAGACTTGTTTCTTTATGAGAAATACATCTTGAGAATACATCTTGAATTAGGTCATTTTTTTCTTACCCAAGTGGCAAACAGTTTTTCTTGTTCTAGGCTAATATTTTAAACAATTTAGTAATGTTCCTTGACACCAGAAAAACAACCTTTTGTAAAAAAAATTATTTGTATAAGACCCTTTTGGATTTTTTGGGTTAAAGGCCTCAAGTCTTCTTAAGTTTCTTAAAACAATTAAGCACTTTTTAAGTTTCCAAGATTTTAAAAGTTTTACTTGAAAATAAAATGTAAATCATGTTTTAATCTTTTGTTGTGCTTTAAAGAAGTGCACTTATTTTGATGTGTTTGACTAACATACTAAAGCGCATGTAAAGTACTGATCATAATTGTAACTGTTGTGTGTTATTCAACATTATATTTAAAGTTACTATATTGCAAATGTACCAAATTGCGCCTTCATCGTTACAAACGTGTAATTATAACTTTATTTAAAAACATGACATACAAGTTTCAATAGAAATGACAATTATTGCTATTTAAATGCAATAGAAGTAACTATGGAATCACACGTAGAGGTCCAATTTAATTTGGTCAAAAAAAGCTATTTAATATTAAACGCTATAAAAATAGCATTTAATATAAATGTAAACTATGATACATTTTCATATAATTACAATTAGCATGCAATTACAGTTTGCACGCTGTTGTTGTTTCGTTCAAACATTATGGACCATGGCAAGCAGACTTTGGGAAAAAAGGAGAACTAAAACGAGGATCAATATCAGCGACTAACTTGGACTTGACAGCGCTTCACGAGTCACGACTTCACAGAGACGCAGCTCTTGTATGTACTTTATTAGACAGGTGAGCAAATGTACATAATCAATGTTTTATAGCTCAACATGATGAAATGTTAGAATATGATCAGTGTGTTATTCTAATGTTGATCTAGCTCACTGCTAGTCTCATACAGACAAACTAACACATAGAATAACATTATAACTTTAAGACACTCAAATGCAGTTTAGTGTGATAGTGTAGAGCAAGTGAAACAGCGCTGCGTTACCTCACAAGCTTCATTCGTCTAATACACGTCTAATACACAGACCTGTGTGAGCACTAATACAGCACTTGCGTTTGGTAGAATGAAATCTCCATTCCTTTATATCCGTGGGACTCGCGTGTGGCGCTGATATCGTGATAAAAACATCAGTGTATTCACTCATCCATAAACATTATTAGATCCATCGGCTTGACGACAAGTTCCATAATTCCGCAGGAAATTTTGCGTCATCAACTTACGCCTTTGTTATTGTAAGAGGTTAGCGATCCCTAGCGGCGAAAAAAATTACATATTGTACCTTTAATGAAAAGTGTTACATCATTTGCCAAAGTTGTTATTTTGAACAAGTACTTTACTCAAAAATAGCTAAATCAAAAGGATTTGCACATGGTGACATGTTTTGCTCCAGTAACACCACTAATGACAGCTAACAGTTTTTTCACTTTTTTCACTTTACCTGCTTTGAAGCTTAGCTCATCCTGCTCTTGGCCTTCATAGTCATACAGCGCCCGCACTCGCACGCCACTTCTGCTGACCGTGTCATCCTCGAAAGAGTTTCCCCCGCCATTCGTCTCATTCCCCGAGTATCCGGCGGGCTGATCGTCATCGGACCATTCTGTGGTGTACGCCTGGTTCTTATCATAGCTGCTCACACTAGACAAAGACAGGGGACGACGTGTGCTGTTAGCATGATATACTTTGGTTTGCTATATTATGCTAGCTCGCTAACAGGCAGATGTAATTAGTTATCTAATGTAATTCATAGACAAATAAAATCTCAGTTGTAGTCAGCAACCCATTCTGAATCAAACGACTACGTGATTTTAAATCTTGTAATCTACTCAAAGACAGTTAATTTCATTTACGATGAAAATGGTTCGATAACAAAGAGAAGACGAAAAATATTATTCATAATGATAATTATTACAAGATTTTAATTGAAACACACTGACAAAAATATGAGAACAAAAAAAGAGATTGTCCTGTGTAAGATGTATTTCAGGTCAGATCCCTCAGAGATCAGAGTTATCAGGCATATTTAAAGGGTTAGTTCACCCAAAAATGAAAATTCTGTCAGTAATTACACGCCCTCATGTTGTTCCAACCCCGTAAGACCTTCGTTCATCTTCGGAACACAAATTAAGATATTTTTGATTAAATCTGAGAGCTGTCTCACTCCTCCATAGGCTTCTAAGGGACTGAAACTTGCTGGCCCAGAAAAGTTATTAAAGACATCGTTAATATAGTCCAAGTGACTCCAGTGGCTCAATCTTAAGTTTATAAAGCGACGAGAATACTTTTTGTGCGCAACAAAAACCACAAAAATAACGACTTTATTCCACTATTCATTTCCTTCTCTCTGAGCCTCGAGTTATTTCACGTACTGTTTTAACGCAGCGCGTCTGTGTTATTTTTAAATTATGTGCCGAAATTAAAAAATATTTTTGCCACAATAAACTCTTTTAATTTATTGCTTAATAATAGTTAGATAAGGAATGTAGAATATGGTCATGCATTAATTTGTGCTTTATAAGTGCTAATAAACAGCCAATATCCTAGTAATATGCATGCTAATAAGCAATTAGTTCATAGTGAGAATTGGACCCTAAACTAATGTGTCACCAACATTATTATTTCATTTTAATTTTCATGATTATAATGCATCCACCCTGTCAAATTATAGACGAACCCTGTACGGCCAGAAACGATTGTCAATCAGAAGTGAGTTCTCTGTTGAACTTCACAGAATCTTTATTTGTACGAGTGAAGTGGACAGCAATCAACCTCTGAAAAGAGAGAAGGATATTCTGCATAAAAGAAAGCATGAATGACGCCTGACCTGCCACGGTCGCCGGCCTGACCCGCGTGCTCTGTGTTTGGAGTCGCGGGAGCCACTCCGTCTGGCTTCTTCTTTTCTCTCTTGGCAACAGCGTTGGTGGCGTCTGGATTATATTCCTGAGAGGAACAGATTCAGAACAGAAAATCTGTTACAAACCACTGCTAAACATTTCCATTTTCCATTATCTTTCAGAAAAAAAAAGTTAAACACGCCAGCAATACAAATGAGAATACCTTTTCTGAAATATGAAATCAAAAGTAATAAGAAAAGCATATTTAACAGATTATCTGCATTTAAAATGTGTATTTAATGGTTTATTAGCAAATTGTAAACAAAACATGTGAGAAAATGAAAAGGTAACAAATTAAATCCTAATTTTTGGTTTTTAACAAGGTTTAAGAAACATGAACACAACATGAAAACTTCTAGAGTGCAACTGGACCTTTGACTTAAAGCCTTATACTGGGATATAAGAGTCTGTGACAACTTTCACATGTGACCACTAACCCCGGTCTCTTGTACCTTATGAGCAAACTAGACAAGGTCACACAACTGTTAAAACCTCTTTGTTCATTCAAAGTTGTGTACCTCAAACTGGGGCCAGTTCATATGCATGCCAGGACCGTGATTATTACTGAACCACTTGAGATCCTCTTGTGTGTTGGCAGCCAGAATGGTGCGTTCAAACTCGCGGTACACTGACGCATAGCTATAGCATGGAAAACACAAAAACACACACTTAACATTAAGCTCTGACAAATGCATTACAAGCTAGACAACAAGTCAACTAGACCAGGGGTTCCCAAACTTTTCCAATCCAGGACCCACCAAGACAAGTGCAATCTCTATTTTAAGAAAACGTGATGAAATGTGTGTGCATGTAGAGTACAGGTCCTTCTCAATAAATTAGCATATTGTGATAAAGTTCATTATTTTCCCTAATGTAATGATAAAAATTAAACTTTCATATATTTTAGATTCATTGCACACCAACTGAAATATTTCAGGTCTTTTATTGTTTTAATACTGATGATTTTGGCATACAGCTCATGAAAACCCAAAATTCCTGTCTCAATAAATTAGCATATTTCATCCGACCAATAAAAGAAAAGTGTTTTTAATACAAATAAAGTCAACCTTCAAATAATTATGTTCAGTTATGCACTCAATACTTGGTCGGGAATCCTTTTTGCAGAAATGACTGCTTCAATGCGGCGTGGCATGGCCGTAATCAGCCTGTGGCACTGCTGAGGTGTTATGGAGGCCCAGGATGCTTCGATAGCGGCCTTAAGCTCATCCAGAGTGTTGGGTCTTGCGTCTCTCAACTTTCTCTTCACAATATCCCACAGATCCTTTATGGGGTTCAGGTCAGAAGAGTTGGCAGGCCAATTGAGCACAGTAATACCATGGTCAGTAAACCATTTACCAGTGGTTTTGGCACTGTGAGCCAGGTCATGCTGAAGAATGAAATCTTCATCTCCATAAAGCTTTTCAGCAGATGGAAGCATGGAGTGCTCCAAAATCTCCTGATAGCTAGCTGCATTGACCCTGCCCTTGATAAAACACAGTGGACCAACACCAGCAGCTGACATGGCACCCCAGACCATCACTGACTGTGGGTACTTGACACTGGACTTCAGGCATTTTGGCATTTCCTTCTCCCCAGTCTTCCTCCAGACTCTGGCACCTTGATTTCCGAATGACATGCAAAATTTGAGCAACCACTGAGCAACAGTCCAGTGCTGCTTCTCTGTAGCCCAGGTCAGGCGCTTCTGCCGCTGTTTCTGGTTCAAAAGTGGCTTGACCTTGGGAATGCGGCACCTGTAGCCCATTTCCTGCACACGCCTGTGCACGGTGGCTCTGGATGTTTCTACTCCAGACTCAGTCCACTGCTTCCGCAGGTCCCCCAAGGTCTGGAATCGGTCCTTCTCCACAATCTTCCTCAGGGTCAGGTCACCTCTTCTCGTTGTGCAGCGTTTTTTGCCACACTTTTTCCTTCCCACAGACTTCCCACTGAGGTGCCTTGATACAGCACTCTGGGAACAGCCTATTCGTTCAGAAATTTCTTTCTGTGTCTTACCCTCTTGCTTGAGGGTGTCAATGATGGCCTTCTGGTCAGCAGTCTTACCCATGATTGCGGTTTTGAGTAATGAACCAGGCTGGGAGTTTTTAAAAGCCTCAGGAATCTTTTGCAGGTGTTTAGAGTTAATTCGTGAATTCAGATGATTAGGTTAATAGCTCGTTTTGAGAACCTTTTCATGATATGCTAATTTATTGAGACAGGAATTTTGGGTTTTCATGAGCTGTATGCCAAAATCATCAGTATTAAAACAATAAAAGACCTGAAATATTTCAGTTGGTGTGCAATGAATCTAAAATATATGAAAGTTTAATTTTTATCATTACATTATGGAAAATAATGAACTTTATCACAATATGCTAATTTATTGAGAAGGACCTGTATATGAAATATGTTCACAAACGTTTGAAACACACTCTCTTCAGTCTGTGATCCTGAATGATGAACTGTGAACTGATCGCTAATGTTCAGCGCAGAAAACGCTCTCATGCTCGTTCTGTGTGTGTGCGTGTAAAATGCTTTTTCACAGACGTATTTTCCGTACGTGTTGGTAGGAAGCCAAATGCACGCGGTGTGGAAAGACAACACAACAGTGCTGAGTTGAACAGAGATGGCCTGAAACAGCGAGACATTTGAATCTCCGGTGTAAAGCGAAGGAGTTTCTGCTGGTTAATAATGCGGGCCGAGCCGCTGAATAATGAAACGAGCCGCTCAGGGGTGTGTTTCCCTGCGCGTGTGTGTGTAATTCACTGAGCTGCAGTCAAGTGGTTTTGCGAGACACACTTTTTCCCACTCCGTGTTTGAAAAGTTTGAACAGTTTCCCACAGTTTGCATTGCTTTAGCTCCAGTGAGCTGTTACCCACTGAGACCGGATCACGAGTCAGGCGGAGTGAAGCGCTAGCAAATTCAATTCTTAGAAGAGTTCGATCACTAATGAGATCTCAACTTTTGTTTTGGTATCTCGACAAAACCTCAAACTGATTTCTTTGTAAATGAGTACAGACTGTGTGGTTCCCACTGACTTTTGGTTCTCGGTGAGGTTCAGGTGTCGTTTGATGTCCAGAAGAACCTCTTTGAGGAAGGTCAGCCGCTTGACCTCGTGCTGCTGGCATTGGTCGAACACCTGCTCCATGCACTCCATGTACTGCGGTGTGCACTTCGACAGCTCGTCCAGAGACTTCTCGTACTTCTCCTTCGCCTGCCGCACACACACACACACATCACGAGCTGCATCATCCAGTGGGAATTACAGTTTAGCAATGCTAGAGCAATACCATTATAGGACTGTAACTTAATAATTCAGTACAGTGAGAGAGAGCGATTGTTATATCTTTACATGTCATAACTCTTCACTTAAGAGTCACTGCTCATTTTAATAGCTCATTGTTGTAAGATATTGAATGAAAGAATCTCCCAGATCAGTTGTGCTCGAGATCCACTTCTTTTCTCAAATCTGAGAATTAAGTATTTTCTCAGTGTAGTCGGTAGCATTGCTATGTACATATTTGTAAGAATTGTATAAATTAGTCAATTCAATTAAACGCAATTGCAATTTATGCATTAGGCCAAACGTTCAATATATATATATATATGAAGAGTTCAGATGCAAAAGCCTCTAAGTGCCATCTTAAATTTTCTTCTAGAATGATCATTTTTACCAAACTCGTATATTTAAGTTCAATAATTTCACTTAAATGGCAATGCAAATTACCTATTAATTGTCATTTAAGTGAAATTACTGAACTTAAATATACAAGCTTTATAAAAATTATCATTCTAGAAGAAAATGTAAGATGGCACTTAGAGGCTTTTGCATCTGAACTCTTCATATATATATAAATGTAAAATGTCCGTGTGGTGGTATACATTATACAAAAGTTAGATTGTGCCGGGAATTCAGGATCATTCACAACAGGGTTGACCAGTGACCAGAAAGTACTTCAGTTTATGTATTTGTCAGGTTGATATAGTCAGATTAAATTATCTTTTTTCTTTTACCAGTTCATTTAGATGTTTCCACATAACGCATGCTAGTTAGGCTATCTGAGAAAGCTAGCATGCGCTGTAAGAAAACACTGTTTCCCACAATTATAATTCCTGTGTACCGGCTCACATTATTATACCCATTAATGAATTATTCTGCCATGCATTAAATGTTCTGTGAAGCTTGTTTTTTATTCGATTCTCAAGTATACTTTGAGCTTAAAAGTGAATAGTACTTGAATTAGTTTCTTTATGTTTGTCATGGCTGTTTTCCGCACCTTCTGCACATCTTGTTTGCATTTCTCCGTCTTCTCGTGCAGTTTCTTCTGCTGGTCTGGAGTGACAGAAGCGTCGGCCTCGCGGGCCGCAGCCAGTTTCTCCTCTTTACATGCCATGTGATACGTCTTCTTAGCCGTCTCCATCTGCAGCCAGACATGACACGGTTAATGACCGCAATACTGCAACTGAACGAATGAAGCTTAGAGACTGGTTGGCTGAACTCACTGAAATGAGTTTTTATAATAGTCAAGGTCAGTTCTGAGGACACCAGAACGCTTCCACAAACAGTTTAGTTCCTGCTATAGTTTCCGTTCTATAGCATATGACTTTCTTTTCTCAATGGATCGTGGAAGGAAAGATGCTGTATATTGTACTGGTTGTTCTTGTACATGCAATGACAGTGATTGAGACTGAGGCTTTAAATGCAAAAAGGATGCAAAAGCACCTTGAAAAGTGCCATAAACATAGTCCTAAACTACACAATAGCTCTGTGAGAAACAGGGCGATTTACTGAAAATCTAGTCTAGCTCTCCTTGTCTTCTTCATTGGAGCTCATTTGTCAAGTTGAGATATTCAAAAAGAAAATTCATTCTTTTCAATGACTCAGTTGATCCAGTTCACGAACTGGTCTGAATGATTCGTTCTCTAATAAAACTGATCCGGTTCTCGAGTTTAAGTGACTGATTCAATAATCCAGTCATAGAAATTAATATCTCACACAATGGGAAGATTATCAGTGAATAACAAACACATGTTTACACAATGCACACAATCACATATGACTTGGTATATTTAGTTTATGGTGCTTTTCCTTTAAAGATTTAGTCCTTATTAATTATAATTGCCTGGGGAAAATGTAATATCTCTCCTTTTGTCTTTCACAGAAGAAAGAAAGTCATACGGAGTAAATGATGAAAGAATTGAAACTGTTCCTTTAAACATGCAAACATATATTAAGCATAACACTTCAGTTGAATTTTAGACTGCATACATTGCTATGCATATTTAATATGCATGCAATGAAAAATACATTTAAAAAAAAACATAAAGTGACATTAACATTGAAAGTTAAAACCTTTTCTTTGTACCTCTTTGAGTTTCTTAGCCCAGGGTTTCTGGGCTTTCTTGAAGCCCTCGTCTGCCTCTTTGGTTTCCTTGAAGCCTCCTATCATCTGTCTGTGGTACGAGTCTTTCTGCCAGTTTTTCACCTTCTCAATGTCCTCGTTCATCAGACCGTTCTTCACCTCTTGATGAAGCTCGCTCACTTTATCAGCCTCTGTCATCATAGCTAACCAGGCTCGCTCCACAGAACCGTACTGAGGCCCTGGACACACACACACACACACACACACACACACACACACACACACACACACACACACACACACACACACACACACACACACACACACACACACAAACACACACACAAACAAAACAGAGGCGACAAAATCAGAGATGTATGAACTTATAAATAAAACTTTTTTATGGCTATGATTTAAATCACAGTTCATTAAATAAAATAACTGCTTAATAACTCCTGAGTGGATGAAGAAAGAAGCTTTAGACTGATATAACTGACCTTTCTCGATCAGTTGCCTCCACCTTTTGGACCATTCGGTGAGCTGCGCGCTGTAGGACTTCTCAATCTTGGTGCGTTCCTGAAGGCAGTTCATAAGATCATTGCAAAGTCGATGGCCGTCGTCGATTCTCTTGACTGCACGCTTATAATTCCCCACCTAGAAAAAAAAAAAATTAATAATTCATTTCACATCATATTACATGCAACTTGATGTACAATTCTGCTCATACGTTTACATAGTCCACGCAGAATCTACAAGATGTTTTTCATTTAAAAAGTAAATAATAATAATAATAATAAAGGGATTCTGAAAATTGCATTTAGTTATTCAATTTAGTACTGCCCTGATTAAGTTATTGTACATAACAGATGTGTACATACCACTACTGTTCAAAAGATCCATTCGTGTTTTTGAAAGAAGTCTCTTACGCTTGCCAAGACTTCATTTATTTGATACAGTAAAAACAGTAATATTGTGAAATATTATTACAATTCAAAATAACTGTTTTCTATTTGAATATTATGTTAAAATACTATTTATTCCAGTGATTAAAGCTGGATTTTCAGCATCATTCCTCATCTTCAGTGTCACATGATCCTTCAGAAATCACTGTAAAAAATGTGCATCTATTTAAAATAGAAATATTTTGTATCATTACAAATGTCTTTACTGTGACTTTTTATCAATTTACTGCGTCCTTGCTGCATACAAGTATTAATTTCTTTAAAAAAAAAGAAAAAAAAGACTGACCCTAAACTTTTGAATGGTAATGTACAAATAAGACAAAATAATAACTGAATTTACACCAATTAATATAATATAATATAATATAATATAATATAACATAATATAATATAATATAATAGTACAAATAAGACAAAATAATAACTGAATTTACACCAATTAATATAATATAATATAATATAATATAACATAACATAATATAATATAATATAATATAATAGCATAATATAATATAATTCATATATATATATATATAATATAATTCAAATAATATAATATAATAACATAACATAATATAATTTAACATAACATAACATAACATAACATAATATAATATAATTCATACATATAATATAATTCAAATAATATAATATAATTTAACATAAAATAACATAATATAATATAATTCATATAATATAATATAATATAATTAATATAATATAATATAATATAATATAATAATTTAGTATTTATTTATTTCCTCAGGAAATGTTTGTGGTTGCGCAGGAGGAGCGTGTAGTTCCCCCTGGTGCCTGCAGGGGGCATAAGGAAGCACAGAGGAATGAGTGCGAGTGGGAGAGGAGATGATATGAGGGGGATGGGACTCATTGTTGTGCATGTGAAGTTATGCAATGACTGCCACAGCTTTGTGTCCATGTGCTGCTAGTGCTCTAATCCTGCGCTTCACTGCACTAACAATGACATCCCGACTGCACACACGTCCAAGAAAGCTCAGGGAGGTTTAAACCAACGAAAGACACAACGTCTCCACATAGCCTGAATTTATAAACAACACAGGTTATTTGAATGCCTTTTAAAATGACTGACGTAGGCAAAATGCTGAACAATCAGCAGGTATAATGCCCATCTCTAGAGGGCAGTATATATTACACAGCTCTCTGAAATGCTTGCTTCTGATTGGTCAGTTATTACCTGATAATGACCATCACTAATAGCATTGATGGTCATCCGACGCTTTCTCCGTGTCTCTCGTATTGCACCACGGATGGACACGCTCTCTCTCGTTTCGTTCGAATGCAGCTGGTGCAATCTTACACCTTAGTTATCGATTGTATTTACTGTCAATTAAAACAAGATGACTTTCATATTAACAGTAGGCCTACGGTAATATTGAAAGTGTTCGTTTGTTGCTAGACAAACGATTGTTTTGTACACTGTTATGGACTATAAAAGAACAAGCAGGTAAGATTTTAAAGTCGACATGAAATAGTCTTTTCTTCCCTATAGTGACGTATATCCGAGAGAAATAGCTTCTGGAACAAGAACGAATGTGGGGCGGGGTTTGATTTTGTCCATGTGGAATTGATTGGATGGTTGTGGTTTGCTATTGGCTGATCTCATGTGAGTGACAGGTTGCCCCGCCCTCGTCATCAGAGAAGAGAAGAGATGATGTCGCTGCAAGAGGGAGAGGAAGTTATTTTGATTAAAGATTGCGAGGCACATGAATTTAAGCAAATAATGATGTTCACAGATAAATCATTACTCATAAATACTGCAATATTCCATAAAAAAAAAATATATATATATAATAAAAAAAATTCAATTTTGATTTCATGGTGACAATAAAATGGTTTCTTCTCAAATTAATATTTCATGTCCCCCTCATTATTTATGCAGTGAAAATCGTGCAGCCTATTTTGTGGTATGACTGTACATTATCCCTTAAATCTTCATCTTGTTTGAACTCGTTAGCTCAAAGCTGCTTGCCAGGAACTGCTTTTCTTCATGGAAGCTTATCATATATTTCAGCTCAAATCAATATTTTACGGTTACACTTTATTTGGTTACACTTTATTTTAAGGTGTCATTGTTACCGTATTATACTGTATTACATTATTCCTGTAATTATACATTTCAGTAATATGAATGAGTGTACTTACTATAGGGTTAGGGTTAGAATTAGGGTTTGGTTTAGGGCTAATTGCATATAATTATGCTAAATTTACTTAGTATACGGTAACAGTTTATTTTAGTGACCTTGTTACATGTTACATGTGTTATTACTGTTTTAATAACTATAAATTATGCATAATTACATGCACTTAACCCTATAGTAAGTACATGTAGTTAATTATTATTACTCAGTATTTAAATGCATAATTACATTGTAACACAGACACCCTAAAATAAAGGGTTACACTTTATTTGGTAACACTTTATTTTACAGTGTCCTTGTTACATATGTTACATCATTACCCATAGTAATAACAGTAAATTATGCATAATTACATGCAACTAACCCTCAACCAAATCCTAATCCTACACTAACCCTATAGTAAGTACACTGTTAACCCTTGCTGTAAAAAAAGGCCAAATTCTGACAATATCATACCATTTTCCATTAAAACAGTAATATACTGTAGAAAACAAAAATAGCCTACAGGAATATACTGTGAATTAACAGCGCTCAAAATCTACGCTCAGAGGCTGTTTTCCCAATCACACCCTATACCCTCATTCACTATTCCCTAGATTAGTTCACTAATATAGTCCACTTGACTGAGTGAATGAAAAGAAGTGAGTGAATTGAGACACTGATGAACACCTGATAAGCAGAATCACTGAAGGACAGAGAAACAAGAACAGAAAAAAGAGAAACACAAGAACTACAACTGACTTCCAGCAACACTGAGTGTGAAACCAGTTTACAAACCAGTTTAACATTATTTCTTTCACACATGTACAAAAGTTCTTGTTGAGAAATAACAGATATTTAGTTGGTGATATTTTATTGAAAATAATAAAGATATTATCACCATGATGGAGATCAGTATTTGCTTTGGTCTCTTGACCCTTGACTTTATAATGTTAGTTTTTCTCTGGCTGCTTTAACTCTGAGTTTATAAAACACATTTGTTATGGCAAGAGAAAGTCAAGAGGAAGTTGATCAGATATTTTAGGCTGTTGAGATGATGCCATAATCATCCTGGACATGGCTTCCACTAACTCTGATCATAACCTGTATATAAGCTTTGAATTTATGGGTATTTAATATTTATCATATATCTGTTAATCTACAACATGAAATCTGTAATCAGTTATTCTGAAGAATATTGAAATCATATAGTGCATTAAAACATTTTGAACTCCTGCTTGATTCAGACACACACAGACATCAACAATCAGCATATGAATCTCAACAATGGTGACAATAAAAAGTTTCATGTCGCAATGCATGCTGGGTTCCAGGATAGTATGAAACTCCCAGCATGCACTGCTGCATGAATAAAAATAAAAAAGATTGCCACCATTGTTGAGATTCACGTGCTAATTTTTGATATCTCTGTGTTTCTACAATAGTGTTGCTCTGTTTCTTTTGTTGTGCATTATGTGTTAAAAATATTCATCATAGTAACTCATTGCTGTAGTTTAGCAGTGGTGCTAATGCAACATTTTTGATACATGATTAAACTCTGAATGAACAGACTAAATGATGATTTTAGCATCATAATCAATATAACTGCAATCATTCACTAACCATGTGTGTGTGCACATGTGTGATCTGCAAATACACAGTTCAAACAGCAAGAGAAAAACTAATGTTAAAAAGTCAAGGGTCAGCATCCCAACTAAAGCAAACACTGATCTTTATAATGGTAACTTCAAAACAAACATTTTCAATTAAACATCTCAATAACATCTTCTGTAGATGTATGACAGAAATAAAGTCATACTGGTTAATAATAAGTGTAATAATGTATAATGGCTGAAAGTCAGTTGTAGTTCTTGTGTTTCTCTATTTTCTGTTCTTGTGTTCCTCTTTCCTTCAGTGAATCTGCTTGTTAACAGCAGGTGTTCATCACTAATGCTCAAGAATCGTTAACATATTCGCTTAATTATCTCACTGCAACACTGCGTCAATGTTACTTTTTACTCTTTGTAGTGTGGATTTCCCTGTGGGGTTGAAAGGGTTAACAGTGTAAGATAAAAAGACACACCCACAAAATGTATTTTAACAGTAATAAACTGTAAGTTATAAAACAGGTACTGGTAACACTGTTGCCAGTAGTTTACTGTAAAATTTATTTTTTTGGGTCACCGTTGTGCTGAAGAGTAGAGCCTGTGCTTCAGTCCAGGAGAAGATCTATAGACATTGATGATAAGCTGCATGTTGCTTTATTTAACAGGCGTGACTGTGTATTTGTGGTCAAGTGGAAATCTTTTTATGTTCAATGGTTTTTTAGTGGTCTCAAATGAAATAAGTTCACATTATTTGCGCATTATACATTTTTGTTAATACATTTAAATGACAGTTGATCAATTTAAGGCAGTCGGTTTCTGCAAGTGAAATTAGTTAACTCGAGTTTTAATTTAGTGCATTTTTACAGTAACATACTGTAGATTACAGTAAAGAACTGTACAATTAACAGTATATTACTGGCAACAGTGTTGCCCGTATTTTACTGTAAAAAAAACCTGGTAAGGTCTAACAGTGTACATGTAGTTGCTTAATATTACTCAGTACTTAAGTACACTGTAACAGTGACACCTTAAAATAAAGTGTAACCTGTGTGTCTAATTATTTATGGTTACACTTTATTTAATGCATCCTTGTTACAGTGTAATTATACATTTAAGTGATATGAATGAACTACAATTACTTACTATAGGGTTAGAGTAGGATTAGGGTTTGGTTGAGGGTTAGTTGCATGTAATTATGCATAATTTACTGTTATTACTATGGTAAGTACATGTAACATATGTAACAAGGACACTGCAAAATAAAGTGTAACCTAGTACACTATACTATTATAACTACATGTAACATATAACAAGGACACTGTAAAATAAAGTGTCGCCTTATTTACTTATGTGGCAAGTCGACGTGAAATAAGTGGGATGATGTACATCTAGATACAAACCTTGTTGGGTTTTTTGTTTTGCTATAACGACTGCCAGGATGTACGTTATCCTTGCGTAGAGTAATTATTCCTCAAGATACAGAGAGTGATATACGAGTTTTTCATTCTTAACAAATTGTATAGTACAGTTCTCCTTCAGGCGGGTTTAACCACGGCGCTTTATCTCACGTTCAGCTACACTGACCTTCACACAAGCTCTGAAGAGTCAAATCAGCCTGTAAATAAAAACTCATAGTGTAGCACACACTGATTCACACACACTCTTCATTCACGGTCAGGCGCACCGACACACAGTCAGGATGCAGGTGCACTAATAACTCAATAGCCTGGCTGGAAGTAGACCTCTACTTAATACTGCTCAAACACAAACAAAAACACACAAAACACCAGGTCTGCGTCGCTATCTGGGCAATGATTGAATGTTGACATAATACTGACATGATGCTAAGATTGTACAGGCTGCCAGACCCTCACAAAGGACGATGTGAAGAGCTTTGGCAACATCACAGGCCCTGACAGAGTCGTGTAAATAGAGCTCGTTGTGAGGATTCTGGCAGATGCTGAGACTGTGAACACAACATCCCCCTGTTCTCCAACTATAGCTGGCTAAATCACAACACAACTATTGATGACAGGCTGAATGACTTAGCAGTGTAGCATTTAAAGGAAGGAAGCGGTGGTCTTTGTACCTCCCAAAAGCTGTCCATGGCCTCATCAGAGACAGTGGATTCATCGTAAGAGCCAGACATCGTGCTGGGTGATGCGAAGCAAGACTGAACACGTCTGCAGAAAAGCGGACTTCCTCAAGCACTAAAAGAGAGAGAGAGAGACACAGAGACACTGTTTGGACACCTAAGTCACACTCACAATATGTATGAATGCCATTTCAATAGATAACTAAATATCAAACCAACTAGCACTTGTTTTGAAAGAAAGCACAAGCACAATTTTCAAACAAAACATTTCACAAAACGTTTGTCGGAAATGATAAACCAAAAGATAAAATACTCAGATTCAAGAGAAGAAGTGTGGTTATCAAACACCAGTGGAATAACCAGAGGACCTCATTTATAAAATGTTACGTAGAAACCGTCCTACATTCGATAATGTGCGAGTGTGTGATTCAGAGAAACGAATAAACACACTAAAAACATGCGTACGCCTCTCTTCCAATGTGAAATCTGTTTCTGCGTTATCCACCTTTCTCCCGACGAGCCTCTACTGCGTTTCAGATTACGGGAGGCACGTCCGGTTTGGGGAAGTTCCACTCAAAAAAGACTGAAACAAATCATTTCAAATCATAAGGTTCGATGAGTTCGCACGAATTTGTGCGTGAAATCTGTGTACGAACGTTTTCATGATTCATCAATAACTTTCGTTCTAAAATGTATTCTAAATTTACGAAACAATTTAAGAACCACAGAAACCACTCATACGCAAATATCACATACTCTTGGAGGCCTTAAAAACATGTTAAGATGGAATTTTAAACAGATATGGATCTTAAATAGAGAGCGTCATGTTTGCTGAGAGCGACGAACGCAAAGGCTGTGTGGAAAGCCCTTATATGGGCATGGTTTGGGCGTGTTTAATGTAAATGACCAAACCTCGGGCACACAGTCAGTCATTTAGAAGACTGAATTCATCAACATCTGAACGATGATAAGAACAGATTCATGTGCACAGGAATGTGTTGTGAATTAGGTGGAAAGTTTTTATGAGAAGTTCAAATATGCATATAAATATGAATAGGGTATGCAATTATTACTGAATAAGACCCAGTGTCATCTCATTGTTCCCAGTTTTAAAAAAAAGTGTATTATTGCGTTCATAGAGCGAACATCTCGCTGATTGTTTAAAGGAGAAGTGAGTACGCCAGCTAGAACATGGGGCCTGTACCATGAAGACGGTTAAGGTGTGTTTCAGTTTAGTTTGCACCAACCCTGGGTTTTAGGCACCATGAAAGTGGTTTGGCTTTTAGCAGTGTTCATCACAACAGTAACGGCTAACCTGTGCTGTGTAATAGATCTCAAACTGAAATTGGACCAATCAGCTGTGAGCAAAGTAACATGTCTGATGCAATAAAGTCACTCCCCATGTTTGTACTCCAGGTTTGTACTCCCCAACTCCCCAGGTTTTTTAAAGACAAAATCGTTGGGTATTTAGCAATGCTTATTTATAATAATAATGATCTCTACCTATCAGACAGCAACAAAGTTGTCGGCCCAGATCCGGGCCACATCTGGTACATGTGGATCTGTTAAATGTCCACCCATACCAGATGTGGGCCGGATCTGGGCCGACAACTTTGTTGCTGTCTGATAGGAATAAAACACGAATTGCCGGAAAATTTCATCGATGGTGGGGAAAGAGTTAACCAGACAAAAGAAGTAATTATGAAATATAATATAAAGATGTACTTAAGTATTACTTTAGTGGGTCAAAATGCACCCTTAAATTAAACAAATTTGATTTAATATAAATTTAAGGTATAGAATGTTTTTATTGAATTGTTAATAACATGTTAACATGTGTCTAAAAACCTTGCATTCAGTTTGCACTTATGTATAAAAGTATATTCTTTTACATATTCGTAATAAGGATCCTTTTTTCAAAAGTGTTCTTTACACAAGGGTTTGGCAGATGCGTATATCCAAAGTGACTTGGCATTTAAGGAAGACATGCATTTTATCAGTTAATGACTTGCAGGAAATCAAAGCCATGACCTTGGTGCAGTGCTCCGCTGTTCGAGCTACACGAACACTCCTGTGAACACTCATAAGTCTGCTGACTACATGCGAAAAAAGGCTAGAAATGCTACGTTACTAATTAACACATTTTATTTACTGCAAATTGCTTATCAAAGGAAAACAAACAATTGCTGCCAAAACTAATTACAGCAAAAATAAAGCAGAAGCTTTGTGACCCACTCTACCACAACACGACTTCACAAACCTAGAACTATGTCTGAGGCTGATACACACAGATTCATAGCACAGTAAACCTGCACCCCTGAGCAATGCAAAAGTGAATGTGGTTTAATGAGTCTTTAACCCAGTTTCTAAAACCCAGATTCCTTAAGCCCACAATGTCTGATGACACATATTGAGCACAGTAGAGGAAGCATAATGACACAGGCAGCCATCTTATAAGAGTCTTCAGATTTCACAGTTTATTAGCTATTTGCTCCTCATGGCTATATAATGGCCAACTAACTAGCATACATCCATGCATACATACATGTACACATGCATACATACATGCATACATACATACATACAGTACATGCATACATGCATGCAAACATACATACATGCATACATACATACATGAATACACACATACATACATACATACATACATGCAAACATACATACATGCATACATACATACATGAATACACACATACATACATACATACATACATACATGCAAACATACATACATACATACATACATTCATACTGTACATTCATTCATTCAAACAAAATCATTATTCACTAGTGATGTTTGCATATTCAATGAAGACACACTGTACTGAAATCACTGAACATACATTAACAGAACAGACCATACACTGTAAGAAAAAACATGTTTCGTTACGTTTACAGACATTTCCTTTAAGCCTAAAACACAACATAAAGCCTATTTCGAAATACAATGAAAACACCTGTGAAAATTCCTTCATCTAAACACTACACTGTGCCCAATTTCTCTAACTGACTGTTTTTAGAGCATATATAGATGGTTTAATGGGATTTTCTACAATAATTTCTGAGAAAGCTGTCTATTCCTTCTGAACAATGGGGTACTGTACACTAAACAAACTGTTTAAGACAATAAGAGTGTTTACACAGAATATATTGACTTTTTTGCTCAACACACTTTTAAATGACCTTTTCTAGCATTATCTCTACAAATTATTTTGCTTTTATGCATGTTAATGCTCTTAGGTCAAGCATGACAATTCTTTCTTAAAACAAAGTGTACTTTCTTATAACTCACTAATTTGAATTAGAAGTGTCCATGAATCATGTCATGAAACCATATCCACTTCACAATTCTACTTCACAACATGTATGATGATGCCAAGACTGACTCATTACATTTCTCATTTATGGTTAACCAGTCACCATTTAAACATCATGTCATAGAAAACATAGAGGCGAAGCTGATATCAGCAATCCCTTTGTGTTCGGTGTCAGGAGGACAACAGTACAAGTGATATTACTAATATTAATATTTCATGATTTGCGAGACTGTCCGTATTCAGCTCTCTTTTCATTTAGATTATGAAGACCAAAATGAGAGAATATTGTTTCTCTGCTAGAGACGTCTTGGGGAGCAATTCAATAAGAATAAAGAAATATAGCTGCAAGCAGCGATACGGGGCCAAGCCCCTGAAGCAGCAGCAAGAGCAGTGAAGAGCAGGAAAAGTAAAAATAGAATAATAAATAAATAAAAATAAATAAAAAAACAGCTGGTTCAGAAGTACAGATGAAAATGAACTCTACCCGGCCCTCTCCTTATTTTCGTAAGAATTGGACAAAATTGGAAGGAGTAGCGAAAAAAATAAATACTGTACTTTTCAAAATGGCCACTACTGTAATGGGCGGAGTCTTAATGTAAGATATTGATTGTGATCATCATGATGAGAGGAATCAGGTGTACTAAGTGTCATTTTTCTAGATCAAAGGGTTCAAAAGTCAAACCATTTCAATGTTGAATATTTGAACTGGTGGTGGTGCTATAGAGTTGGTCCTAGAGACTCCAAAATTGGTACAATTACTATTCATTACCATCACTACAAGTGTGCCAAATTTCATCATTTTCCTATGTTCAGTTGATAGAGCTGCCATTGACTCCCATTCGAGAAATAAGAAAACTTACAGATACAATAAGAGCTATCTTGGCCCCTAATAACTACACCAAGGACGATAAAATATTAATTATATTTGTTTGTGAATAGTGCACAAATAAGTCCACACAACAGCAATAACATTAACAACACATATCATTGCAATCACTTTAAGAATGATTCTTTTACCGCAGCAGATGTCAATAAAAACATTGACAGCCAATCAAAATCTGTGCAGAAAGCGTGGCACAATCCCCCATCTTGCAGGTCAGCTCTGGGTTGTGTGGGATGCAGCAGGCTAGCAGGATCTGGAGGACTTGCAGGAGTTGGACACGATCACTTGTGCACTATATGATCCAGACAGCAACACAGTGTCGGCCCAGATCCGGCCCACATCTGGTCCGGGTGGAATCCACGGATCTGGACCGACACTATGTTGCTGTCTGGGCTGAGTCTGCTTTGTTAATATGTTGAGAGAGTGCTAGTCTTAAACACATATAAATCTGGATATATGCCTGATTATATAATTCTCCTCCATAATTTGATGAATCATTGGTGCTATGATAAAAAAAACATGTAAACCATCTCTTTTAAATAGCACAATATTAATTGCAGCAGACAAAGCGCTTATTTTGTGAAACGATGTGGCAACCCAGACAGCAACATAATGTCGGCCCACATCTGGTTACTTCAGTTACATATGCATGTCATAATGGTATACAATAACTGATCCTTGTGAAAAAGAGTGTAGCATACTTTTAAAAAGAGACTATACTTAAGTGTGGAATTAATGTATTATGTAATAGGAGGACACTTACTGTTATTTTAAATTAGATGAAAATGTATTATAGTTTACATTTATATTTAATGCTTTTTATGCTTATTATATTAAACCCTTTAGTGCTTTTTGACCCACTTAAGAAGGACATAATTACATCTTTATATGTAATTTCATTATTACTTCAAAAGTTTAGTGCCAAATATACTAATCTGGTAAACTAGAATATACTTTAATGTAATTTTATTAAAACATGTATGTCTTCTGTTTAAATATATCAAGAAATGCACTTTTGTAATGAAGTTGCAATTTAGCTAATTTAAAATATATTAACCTAAAATCTAATATTGAATAACACCCTACACTTAAAGTAGTTTAAGTGCTTTACACGCGCTTTAGTTTGTTAGTCAACACATCAGAATGAGTGCACTTCTTTAAAGCATTACACAAGTTTATTAAAAACACAGTGACTTAAAATGCACTTCAAGGTAAAACATTTAATTTGACATTACTACAAAGAGCACTTAAGTGTGTTAAAGGGATAGTTCACCCAAAAATGAAATTCTGTCATCATTTATTCACCCTTACAGTATGTTGTTTCAAACCCATATTTATTTCTTCTGTTAAACACAAAAGAAGATATTTTGAAGAATGTTGATAATCAAACACTTTACGGTAGACTTGACTTCCATAGTAGCAAAAAAATACAACATTCTTCAAAATATCTTCTTTTGTGTTCAACAGAATAAATAAATATGGGTTTGAAACAACATAAGGGTGAGTAAATGATGACACATTTTCATTTTTTGGGTGAACTATCCCTTCTTTAGAAACAATTAAGCTGTTTTTTTATTTTATTTTTTATTTTATTAATATGTTATGTTTATAAGTTTTTAAATTTACATTTAAGATTTGAAGTACACTACAAGTGCACATTCAATACAATCAAGCACATTTCTTTTTTCACAGGGGAGGACACTCGATTGCAAGTGGTTAGTAATGTTTTTGCACCAATGTTGAGTGCAATACTGGCACGACCGTAAAGTGAATTTGCCCTAAAGTGAAAAATAATGGCTGCTTCTGCCACTTCGCTGGCATTTTATCACAACATTTTCTGAACTGAGTTACAATACGCTAATTACAGTGATTACACCTAGTCTAACATAAATTGTTGCCAGCAACTTGAAAAAAACTATCATTAGATATTATCAGAAGACGAGACAGTGCTGTAATGTGAACTTCTCTCTGCAGAGCTGAATCTGCTGCGGTTTCTGTTATTCCTGTAGGATTATCCATTGAGCTACATAAGCGTATCAAAAGAGGTTATTTACAGCATTTATATTTATGATACTGTTATTTAGATATTTAGAATACTGTAGGAGAAAGTCTAGATTACAGCTTTGCTCACTCTCAACCAACTTTATGAGCTTCACGGGATGTCTTTTCAACAGGACCTCATGCGTCCTGGACACTTTTTCCTACAATATCCACTAAATCTCACCCATGTAAACAAACAATAACAATAATAATAAAATACATGTTTAGAGAAATGCATAGGCATATTTATGCATTTTATCAAAAGCATGCAGATCAAAAAGACATAAGAACATTTCAGTGGAGTGTGTCCAAGCATTTGACTTGTAGAGGATATTTCTAGCAATATCATCTGCGTTTTTTGCAGTGGTTTTCATAAAAGATAAATCACGGATCTACTCGAAAATGCCAAAAAGACCCCTAGCAGAACCAAACGTAAGGAAATGCTCTTCCATTCACACAGAATTTAGCTCTTGGTTTTGAAAAAAAAGAAAAGAAAAGAAAAACCCCTATGAACTTACCAACAGTGAACCCATCCACAAACAATGTTAGGACCTTTTAAGAGTAAAATGTTCCAGATATCATTACACAGGTCCGGCTGGTGATACTATCTGTGTGTTTTTTGTTCTCCACTATAGATTCTTATGCGGTCTGGGTTTTGGAGTGTGTCAGGAGCTCATGTAGAGGATAATCCTGCTGTGTTCTACTTGAATGGCTTAGACAGCATGAGGCAAGGGGTTACGGGGAGGAGCGAGAGAACGAGAGAGAGAGAGGGGGGGGGGGGGGGGGGGGACTGGGAGAGGGGGGGATCACACTCGAACACTGGGGAACATTGATGGAAAGTTGTTGGGTTGCTCTGCTGAGAAGAAATGTGTACATTTGCTTTCGGTTTTTCCCCAATACAGAAATAAAGACAATACACTTTCATGACTGTTTCTTAAAGGGATAGTTCACCCAAAAATGAAAATTAGCCCATGATTTACTCACCGTCAAGCCATCCTAGGTGTATATGACATTCTTCTTTCAGACGAACACAATCGGAGTTATATTTACAAATGTCCTGGCTCTTCCAAGCTTTATAATGGGAGGCAAGATTTTGAAGCCCAAAAAAATGCATCCATCCATCATAAAAAAAGTAATCCATATGACTTCATCTGTAAAACTTTATTAGCTATAATAACTAGCTTCCTGCAGATGACCGTACACACACTGCACGAGTCGACTTGCACCATAGAGTAACCCCTGACGCGATGTAGGAGTATCTTATGTAGAAATTCTCCAACATTTCTCTTTACATTTCTCGTTTTAGACTTCTAATCTGCGACCAGAGTTTTATTTTGCTCTATCCTCTGCACTCCCGCATTCGTCAATGCGTCGGTCAAGTGTTACTCTTTCACCCTAAAACGGTGCGTACGGCCGTCTGCCGGAAGCTAGTTACTAAAGTTAATAAAGTTATAAATATGGATATTTTTCTTACACAATCGCATGGCTTCGCTTCAGAAGGCCTTTATTAACCCCCTGGAGTCGTATATATCACTTTTTATAATGGATGGACACGCTTTTTTGAGCTTCAAAATCTCGTCCTCCATTCACCCCCGTTATAAAGCTTGGAAGAGCCAGGGTATTTTTTTATATGATTATTGTATTAATTAATTAATTATTTAATACTCTGATTGTATTCGTCTGAAAGAAGAATGTCATATACACATAGGATGGCTTGAGGGTGAGTAAATCATGGGATCATTTTCATTTTAAAGTGAACTATCCCTTTAAGTACACCTTTAAAAGGCACTTTGTAAAAATGTGAAATTACCAATTTTATTTAAATTAAATTTTAAAGCATTAACTTTCACTAAGAATCTTTTGTTAGCTTTAAAGTACACTTATTTTGATGTGTTGACTAACATACTAAATCACATGTACAACAGGCTACTTGATAATAATTTGAAATGTGGTGTGTTATTTAAGATCACATGTACAGCTAATATATTTTAAATATTTCTTTATATATTATAATTTTTATATTGTCAGAGATGCTTCATTCACACACAACATGTTTAATGCATCTAATTAAACCTGCAAGCAGCCAGAGAAACAACACAAGGCTCCTGAAGCGAAGCCTCCACAGGTTTGGACAACTAAAATAAATCCAGTGACGAAATAAGGGAATAGTCAGATGAACTGAGGGGACGATGTTCTGGTGGACATGGACTGACACAGACAGAAGGAGAGAGAGAGAGAGAGAGAGAGAGAGAGAGAGAGAGAGAGAGAGAGAGAGAGAGAGAGAGAGAGAGAGAGAGAGAGAGAGAGAGAGAGAGAGAGTTGTGTGTGATTATGGGGTGCACAGAGACATGTCATTATTAGCATGGCATCATCACCTTGGCAACAGTGATGTAATGAGGAAACATGCCATGTGTTCGAGGCAGACTTTAATTCGGCATTCATTTACAGATTTTTAACAGTACTTTGCTTGCTTGCTCTCCATCTGTCTTTCCTTTATTTACAAGGACTGTCAATCAATTATTCATTATTTAAACCATTATATTAATGTGGCAGATTAATTATAGGAACAAACTGGCTTAGTCAATATATTGTTCATTTGGTTACACTTTATTTTAAGGTGTCATTGTTGCAGTGTAATTATATATTTAAAGGGCCCCTATAATAGATTTTTGAAAATTACCTTTCATGTAGTGTGTAACACAGCTCAAAGTAAGAGTCGACTCTGAGTCAATGAAATGAATCGTTTATCAAACGAGTCATAAGCCGTTTCGTTGTGACTTCAAGACGAAACATTAGCATATTGCTCGCCCACTTATAGTGCGCGCAGACACCCGGGAAAACTCGAACCTCAAACCAGCAGCTGATTCCTGTGATATTGGAGAGCATCATGTCGAGAAGACGCTGTGCTCTACAATGTGAAGGTAAAGCCAGTTTTCACTGCCCAAGGACGAGCATGTGAAGAATCAGTGGTTAAAGTTCATCTTTACCACAATATCACAGCAGTATAATCCTAAACTCTTGATGTGTTCCCTTTATTTTACTGACGACTGCTTCTCAAATCTCTGAGTTAAATGCAGGATTCACAAACCGTTTTTACTCTTGAAAGATGGTGTTAAAAATACTTAGTTTTGAGTTTTATATTGTGTAGGTCTCCTGCTAACTGGCTAACTCACGTTATTAATACTTCTGCTAATCAGCTGTGGGCCACTTTAACCTATAACTGTGTCTATTAATGCAGATCGTCTGTACATGTAACATATATAACAAGGATACTGTAAAATAAAGTTACCGTGCATTTTTACAAACAAACTTGCAAAAAGACGTTTTGCATTTGGTACTTCAAGCTTTAAATGCTTTGATGGCTGGAAATATTAGGGACTACACATACAGGTCAGAGAACATAATTAAATGTCTACATCAGCATAACTACATATATGTTCTAAATTAATGTGTTAAATTGACACCCTTAATATTTATGTTTAGCAGCTACTTTTATCCACAGCAATTTATAGTGCATTTAAGCAATATATTTTTATCAGTATGTGTGTTTGTACCAGCCTCAGACGTCACGGCTGAACCACAATATAACATATACAAAATATACAACAGAAATGAAAGAGAAGTGCCGTGAACTGAATCATACCTGTCACGCAATTGTCTGTGACTTCTCTTATAAAACAGTTTTTTTTTTTTTTTTGCAAACTCTAAAAATAGATCAATCTAAATGAATGTTTAAGAGCAAATATGTTGAAGATTAGCAGATGGGCTGTTGATTCATAAAATGATAAGCTATTTCATCAGCGGTTTAATCAGCGTAGTGAAGCCTCTCCTCCATTGACATCCATAAAATAAAATAATAAAGGCCTCTTGTCTCCTTCCTTGTGTACCGCAGCATTAGCAGGCGTTTCTCAGGTGCAGACTTGCCTTCGAGTGGCTTTGGCCAAACCCCCTCATGGAAGAAGAACGCCGCTGTCGTGTTTATAACTTTGAAAATGAGTGCTAATTGCAGTAAACTTGCACAACGTTCTTGAATGAATCATTTATTAGATGCACGCTGGTCTGTTATTGTAGGACGTATTGACATCGACGTTACATTTTCACACCCCTAAACACGATGCGAAGCAAAACAAACTGTGATTGTTTGCTTTACATGTCGGTCAGATGGACTCGACATGGTACATGGTAAGTCCTTGGCCAATGAAAGCCATCAGTCTGAACGTCTTGCTACGTGAGACTAGTTGAGCTTCAGGGAAACCAAAGAAGAGGGAAGAAATGGGATCAGGACAAAGAATAATGACTTGTGCAACCTGGCCGTAATTCATGTCTGGAGCACTAAATGCTGCACTACTTTGTTTCATGAAATAGTACGTCACTATTTCTTGGATGGTTTTCTTTAAAAACACTGTGTTAACAAATGTCTAGTGAATGAAAACTACCGCACAAACATGTAAACCTATTATAGTAAGCAGATTTCAGAGACTGCTGCTAAATATATCACACCAGTCTCCCTGGTAAGTATACTGGCCTGATAAGAAGTTTCTAATTAATAGAAACAAACTATTAGATTTGAACTATTTGAACTATTAGAAACAAACATTAGATTACTTTTGTCCACAGTCACTCACAGCACTGCATTATGATTTGCAGTGCCTACTTTCACAGTCATTTGACTTTAAAAATGCACATATGATTTGAAACATCTGAAAAGGCAGTTAAAACTGACTTTAGATCATAATAAGTTGAATTCTGAAAGGTTGCTTGACTGGATACATCGCTCCATGCTCTTCTCCATCATTAAAAAGCTCAGATAATGCTCATCTCCATTATTTGATGAATTATTGCTGCCATAATTGCTAGGAAAAAAAGTATATTTTAAATTAAAAATCTGTTTGCTTTCCACAAGCGGAAATAGAGCATTGTTAACTGTGGCAGACATATGAGGCACAATCTATAATAAGCCTAATTTGCATAGAAAGGAGGCATGATTGGGCTGAAAACATCAGCACTAAATATCAGCACTAAAAATTCCTAAAACTGTCGCACACACACAAAACACAAGGTAAAGTCCAGGCCTGGTCTTCTCTCATCCTTCACTTTCGGGAGAGATACCAATCTCATTATCAATCACGCCACTCATCCTGCATGCCAGAATTAGGGGCCGTTTACACGATACCATTTTCAACTAAAAACATAAAACTTTTTATGCATTTTGGCCGTTCATTTACACGACAATGGCGCTTTGTGTGCGTGAAAACACAAAGTTTTGAAAATGGCTTTCAAAGTGCAAGTTTTTGAAAACAATCTCCATTTAAACGACAAAATTGCGAGTTTCTGAAGACGATGACGTCACGCACATGCATATTACGTGTTCAGTCTATAGTGTTTCATCGCCATCTAATGGCCTGGCTGCAGAATACAGCGTTTTTTTGTCGTTTTTGCGGATCTGTGTGAATGGGGATCGTTTTGACAATGGTGTCGCCTGTACGCGGAAAACTCAAAGGAAAAACTACTCAGTTTTAAGCAACTAATAACTAATATAAAAACTAATATAAAATGGTGTGAAAATTAACTCAAACTAAATTCAATAAAAAAAAATCAGACTCTTAAGCTCATGCACTGTGTTCTCGAGTAAATAAAATACTTGATAGCTCTGTCAAAAATATTTGAACCGCAAGGAAGGACTTCACTTTGCCTGAGATAAACAAAGAAACTGGGAACAAATGAAAGTATGTAGCAAGTGTTGTGAAATGGTGAGGGAGGAGTGTAAGAGAGAGAGAGAGAGAGAGAGAGAGAGAGAGAGAGAGAGAGAGAGAGAGAGAGAGGCTGATCACCCAGGTGAGCTCTGGCTAAACAGATCAGAGCAGAGACGCCACAGCTAATAACCGAGGAGCTTACAGCATGTAAGAAAAGCATGCTGGGAGTTGCCAGGGAACAGCGCTCCCTCAGATAGGGCTTTCATCAGAAGAAGCCTGATTGGCTGAGCTGTGATTAAGCAAGTCATGTGACTGGAGGTTCAAGGGGTCTGATGTAATGTGGAAGAACGGCCATTAAGAGATTAATCATCAGAGAGAGAGAGAGAAAATGTGTGTTTGTGATCCTCTGGCGACACAGTGATCGTTAGAAACATCTATTTTCCGGAATGATTTTGTGATTATAGTAAGTAGTAAATATAAAAAGTAGAGATGATCTAGTCTAGTGGTTGAGATCCACCTTAAGATGTTCAGTGGTTTATCTCTAAACTCAGCATGTTACACACACTAGTGACACTCCCATCAGGCTGTTGGCAAGAGAAAGCGTGACCAAAATCAAGATAGAAAGAAGGAGAAACAGGAGATGGGATGAGAGATTCAAAGCTACAGTCCCAAATATGTGTTATTTCCCTGAATGAGATTCCTGCAGTCCTGTCACAGATCATCGCTCTTCGCCAACACAGTGATGACCAGAGGAAGACAGCATTTTCTTTACAGTAGATTATTGATGTGCCAGTAAACTAATTCATTTGTACACTGTAATTGTAAACAAATAATTTATTAAATTACTTATTAAATCATCTTCATACTGAGACCCTCCAAACCCTGTTACATATGTAAAAATATTGTGTCTGTATATGTGCTAAAACATGAATATTTTTGCTCATTCAATAAAAAAAAAAAGTACACATAGAACTGTTTAAACAAAAACAAAAAAATAACTAAGGAAATATTTACTTTGGTTGAGGATTTTATTTTAATAATCTGTTAATTGTGTTTTGTTTGTGTCGCTTATTGAATATGCAAAAATATTTACTTATCAAAAAATTACTATAATGTAAGATAGCCATTAAGCCCAAAAATTATGAAAAAGAAGTTAATCAAGTGTGCTATTATTAATAGACTTATTTTAAACAAAAAATGAGAAAGTATACTTTCAGTCTTTTTATGTACTTAAAATTGCACTTAAGAATACTTGACTTATACTGACAGAAAAGCCTCAGTATATTTGTCCTATACATGTACTCAATCTTTTGATCGTTAGATACTTAAATTAAGTATTCTAAGTATTCTTGGCTTGTAGTTGTGTTTACTATTTTGATTGAGTATAGCCTATTAAATACTTTTTTTCCACATAGTTTTACATATTGTCTTATAAACTTACATTGTTTGGAAATATTGATTTATAAAGAAAACAGATATGATGCTAATTCTGAGTATCTGAATGTGTGTGTAGGCTAGTCCACTGGTAGTGTACGAATTTCACCTGGCCTGATTCAATTAAATACTCTCCTCCAATACATTTTGGGACTGAACGGGAAACTCCTATGAATGCATATGCAATAAGGTCAACAGCAACAATAACCCTGTCCACGCCTTTTCGGCCCTATTTTTTCACTGCGTGTCTTCAGTAAATCCTGACAGTAGATTTTTTAACACCAAAAAGAGGGTTAAAACAGTTTACACTGTTACTCTTAAAGTATACTTAAAAGTATACTTTTATACACTAAAAAGTGGGACAATTCAGGCCTAAGTAGTATTGAAACAGTACACTTACAAATATACTTCTAGTACATTGATATTAGTATGCTAACTACATAAAGTATACTTACTTGAACTTGAAGTATACTTTTTTTAAAGGGTTAACAAAGACAATACACACACCTTAGTTTTAATATAAAAGAGAAAGACACGGTCAATATTTCCTAGGAATCATTTGCCACACAACAATACATTTAAACAAGAAGCTAGTTTGCAGAACAGATGTTCACTATGCTCCTGGAGAAACTGTTCCCTGAAGCAGGTGCTGTTATTACATCTAGCAAACTCATCACTTCTGGTTGGGCATGCTTCAAAAACATTTAAAGCGATAGTAACTACACATACAATAATATATATGTATACTAATGGACAAACTTGTCACGCATTTAAGCTCATCAAATCATAGAACTGAAACGGGACTGGATGACTTATTGGATGAAATCCTTCCATGTATATTGTTACCATTAGCATAAGTTACAGACTACCAGACATTAAAGGGATAGTTCACTTTGAAATTAATTTTTGGTATGTTTTAGCTTACCTCAAGGGCATCCAAGATGTAGGTGTCTTTTTTTCCGCAGTAGTTTCAATTTTGATATTTTTAGGTCAAACCGTTCTTGTCTGTCAGTCATATAATGCAGGTCTATGGTCACGGTCTCAAAGAGCATGCACAGAGTCCAAATTAAAACAATTCCCCATCGTCCAAATTAAACAATTCCCCATCGTAAGTACACATTGATGGCCTAAGACACGAAACGAGCGGTTTGTGTGAGAAAACGAACAGTATTTATATCGGTTTTTACCTCTTATACGCAGCCATGTCCAAGTGATCTGATCTGACGTGTACGTGACGTGTTCATCTCACGGTGAATGTGTGAGTGTTGGCAGCTCTGGAAAATGTAGGCCTTGTCTCAAAACCTATTGACCTGGCTTTTTGGTCATGAAAAACTGCTATCATTGCATTTTTGGAGTACAATGGAGAACCATATAAATGGCATGGTATATAAAAGGTTGTCTTTTTGTGCCATGGTATATATCTAAATACCATAGCATTACCATTTGACACCATCATTATCCTGATAGGGCTACAGCATTTTTGAAAGGATGGGAAGGAAAAGCCACTCATCATGCCAATAGCACTCCTCACATGAACCGTGCAAGAGGCTAAGCTCCTTTAACCAAGTGGTCAAAGCTGGTTAGCATGGTCCAGTTAGCACCTCCTGGGACATTAGTACAGTTAGCACTAACTACACTATTCTGTGGGCAACAGACGTGCAAAGCTAACTGTGCTTTCTGTCCAAATGAAAACTAATATATTTTGAAAGGAGGCTGACTCGGGAAGAAGAACGACTGACACTCGCTTTGCATGTTCACTTACTTTTACCGAGTACTTCAGCAACTACGGACCACTCACGTACAAAACACTGGGCGTGGCTTAACGTACCCGTCACTTAGCACATCTATTACACTCCTTCCCCTTTAGATTTGAAACACTATCTTTAGAAATCAACATGTTAGAAATAAACCTTTTTTTTTTTTTTTTTTTCACATCTGTGCAACAGAGAAAACACAACAGTTACTAATTTTCAGGTAACAATTTTTCACAACATTACAACAACCTGTTCCTTTAACATCAAAACAATAGCACCAAACCCATAATAGTAAAATACTTATAAATCCAGCCTTTCTGTAGCAGTGCGAACTCTCTGTGGATATCTGCCAACAGCTTTCACTGAGGGTGTTGCACTCACTGGGTCTTGTGCAGTGAAGTTCTCTGTGTTTCCAGTGATCTCAGGCTCAATGATTGGCACAGAACTGTCTCTGACCAGAGGAAAGCTCAATGGTCCACTGCAATCATCAGTGACAGCTGGATTCGGGAAATCTAACACACCATGCAAGGGAGATCCTTCTGCAGCGTTTCTTGGTAACATATGGTCCACATGCACAGTGTGCCTTCTCTGACCCTCCTACACGAAGTAACTTACAGGACCCTTTCGTTCGATCACAGCTGCGCTCAACATTTCTCCTGTCCTCCTCTGAAATTTCGAACTCTTACCGGTTCGTCCTCAACAAAGGCTCTTAGGACTTTTTTCCCCTGATCATGCTGTTTCTTTTGTTCCTGCTGTTTTTCTTGAACAGACTTAGCTAGATCAGGCTTCAACAGTGAAAAGCGTGTTCGGATGTGACGCTTGAGGAACAGCTCCGCTGGTGTCTTTCCTGTGACCGTATGAGGTGTACTACGGTACGTTATCAAGAAATTTGCCAATCTGTGCTTGAGTGAAAGCATCTGCTTATCCTGTTTCTCGAAAACACCTTTCAGGAGTGACTGTTTCAGTATCTGAACAGCTCTTTCTGCAGCACTGTTTGAGGCCGGATGGTAGGCAGGAACTCGTGTATGTTATATTCCATTCCCTCTCAGGAAATCTGTGAACTCAGCGGACACAAGCTGTGGCCCGTTATCAGAGACCACCTCCTCTGGTAACCCATAAGATGCAAACAATCCTCGAAGTGCGGCAATGGTGAGCGAGGAGGTGATTGATGACATCGGCACAACCTCTAACCATTTCGAATGGCTGTCGATCACTACTAGGAAAAACTGCTGGGCCCGTATTCATAAAGATTCTAAGAATCCTCTCAGAAAACTCTTAATTTAGCTTAAAAACTTTTACGTAGGAGTCTTAGCTTAAGAACAATTCGGGACTGATCTGAGAGCAACTCTGAGTAAGGAAAAGACAAAAACTTTCATCTTAGTAAGGAGGCGGGGTTGACCCCGTTGCTATGTATGACACAATCTTTTGAAGACTGTGATTGGTTGGTTGTCCAAGAAGGGGAAAAAAAGTAATTTTAAGTATAGGGTCTATTCTAAGCCTTCACTTTGAAATTACATGCGTCATTTATCCATTATATATGTGTATATAAATCCTTTTTATTTTTATTTACCATGCTGTTAATTTCCTATAAGGTATTTGCTTGGCTTAGAATTATAAAAATTGTTCCACTCTTTCCAATTAAACTGATTGCTGGCATGTCTATTTAAGTGGTGGTTTGAATGTTGGTTTTCATGTATCAAACATGGAATTTTCCCAGTTTCCAAATATCGTAATGTAGTGATTACTTTCATTTCTGGCGCTATGGCATATGCGCTGTTTCGGAGATATTAGCGTGTCTCTAATAAGATCTGTCACAAACATGATCCCTGCACAATCTAATCTATAGCGTCTTATTAACTCACTGTTATTCATTGTCTGCAACACATTTCTTCTCCCTCTTCGTCTTTCTGCCATTTTCTCCTCTGCTAAAGAAACTCTTAAGCCTCTTAAAAGTCCTCGTCCGTGCTCCTAACAATTTTGACCTTAAGTGCTCTTTTAAGGGTTAAGATGCTTTCTGAATAACTTTTTTCTTTACTAGGATTTTTTCTTTAATTTTAAGAGTAAACGCCCACATTTCTAAGAATTTTCTTAGAATTTTGTCACTAGGAGCTACTCTTTGCATTAAGATTCTTTATGAATACGGGCCCTGATCTTTTTCTGCGAAATCAATGTGGATCCTCTGCCATGGCCGCTCAGACCATCTCCACGGATGAAGGGGTGCCACAGCTGGCGACTTTTGAACTGCCAGACAGCAGCTACAGGTCTGCACTCTCTCTTCAAAGCAGCCATCCAAACTTACGAGGTAGCTACGAGCCAGGGCCTTCATACAGCAGATTCCTGGATGCTCATGGTGTAACTCGTCCAGTAATCTTAATCTGTATTTGGGGGGAATTATGACACGCATTCCCCACAACACATAGCCTTGGTCCTCCAACAACTCATGTCTGCGAGTGAAGTATGGTTTCAGACCCTCCTCCGACACATAGTTGGGCCAGCCGTTCAGTGTATAATTGCACACTTTGCATAATGTCAGATGTTTTCGTGTTGCGTGAGCTATGTCCCTTGCAGACACAGGACGCTCATCCACCTGGGAAAAGTAGAACACACTTCCATCTTCCCCAATACAGTCTTTACCCATGGTTGGCAGTCTGGACATTGCATCGGCATTCATGTGATCAGCTGATTTGCAATACTCAATGTCATAATTATAAGACATCAGCACTAATGCCCAACGCTGCATTCGAAGAGCTGCCAAGGTTGGTATCCCTGCCTTTGGTCCGAGGATTGCCAGCAGAGGCTTGTGGTCAGTTATGAGTGTGAACTTCCGTCCATAAATATATTTATGGAACTTTTTAACCCCATAGATGATGGACAATGCTTCCCGTTCAATTTGAGCATACCTTTTTTCTGTCTCAGTCAGTGTGCGGGATGCGAATGCTATGGGGCACTCTTCACCATTGTCCATAATGTGCGAGATTACAGTGTCCACCCCATAAGGTGAGGCATCGCATGCTAATTTCATGGGTCTGTTGCCATCATAATGCACCAGCACTGTGCTACCAAGCAACAGCTGTTTAGCCTCCTCAAAAGCCGTCTCACATGCAGCAGTCCAGCTCCACGGTTGCTTCTGTTTTAACAAATTGTGTAAAGGCTGAAGCCGGCTGGACAGATTTTGTATAACCGACCATAATAATTCAGGAGGCCCAAAAAAGACCGTAGCACAGTGACAATTATTTGGTTTTGATGCGTTTATAATCGCTGCCACCTTTTCCTCAGTTGGGTGAAGACCCTCTTTATCGATGCGGTGCCCCAAATACTCAACGCTGCCTTGCATGAACTGACACTTGGAAAGTTTTACTCTTGAGTCCATACCTCTCCAATCTGGAAAGCACTTCGTCCAGTCTCCTGATGTGCTCATCTTTTGAGCTAGCAGTGACAAGAATGTCATCAAGGAAACATGTGACGTGATCTAGCCCTGGCAAGATTTGATCCATGACAGCCTGGAAAATAGAAGGAGCACTGGCCACTCCATAACTGAGACAATGGTACTTGTACAGGCCACGGTGAGTATTGATGGTGAGGTATTTATCTGAGTGCTGGTCTAATTTTAATTGCTAATATGCATGCGCCAAGTCCAGTTTGCTAAACAATGTTCCGCCAGCCAACTTAGCTAACAAATCTTCTGTGTTGGGCAGCGGATATGTTCCTTCCTCTAAATTCTGGTTTATAGTGACTTTATAGTCACCACAGATGCGGATGGACTTATCGCTCTTTGGCACGGCTACAACTGGCGCTGCCCATTCACTTCTTTCAATCTTATATATTATGCCTGTTTTTTTTCCAGTCTTTCCAGTTCCTTTTCCACCGCTTCTCGTAAAGCATTAGGAACGGGTCTCACTTTCTGAAAGACCAGAGTTGCATTAGGACGGACTCGAATAGAAGCTTTAAAATCTTTGATTGCACTTGGTTTGTCAGAAAATACCTCTGAGTGTTGTCTCAAAACTGCTTTTACTGCAGGGTCAGAGGCCACTTCAGCTTTCTCCACAATGAAAATGTTTGGCCAATCTAACTGAATTTTCTCCAGCCAGTTTCGGCCCAGCATGGTTGGTCTTTCCCCTTTGACGATGACCAATGACAGTGTCACTTTGTGCTTTCCAAACTGCACTGGCACATCTATGCACTTCGCTCACTTGACTATGTAGTTAGCTTGTTTTGCTTAACGGTATGTGAGACAGGAACTCCTTGTATGACAGTTCTGACATCAGTGGCACCGCTGCCCCAGTTTCCAACTGCATATCCACGCACTTTCCATCCAATTTCACATCCACCACAATTCCTTTCTTTCCAATTGACGTTGTATATACTGTATACACACCAAATAACTCTGATTCATCCTCTTTCTTTCATTAGAGCACTCTGCCTCCACATATTGTGTCTGTCCCACTGTTCTCTTATTTCTACAGGCTCTTGCAATGTGTCCAATTTTGTTACACGCAAGACACTTCTCATTCTTGAACCTTCAGTCTCTAGCTGAATGTTTTCCAGCACATCTGTAACATTTATTGTTATCTTCTTGTCTCTGGTCTCTTTTCTGGTATTTTCCTTTTTCAGAATCTTCTCTCCCCTTAAACTTCCCCTTTCCTCTCCAATGGAAGTTTTGTTTCCTTCACAGCATTTACTGACTGTAAATCCTTTGTCTTACCCGCGATTTCCAGCGTGTTTCTCGAGGCCAACTCCATGGATGACGCAATTTCGCAAGATTGAATTCGTCAGATCCTTCTGACTCAGCAATTTGCGTTGCATTGACTCTGAATTTAGCCCACTCACAAATCGGTCTCTGAGCGCGTAATTCGAATACCGTCCGAATTCACAGTTCACTGACAGCGTTTCTGTGTTTCTGAAACCTAAAGCGCTCCGCGATCACTAATGTTTGCGGCCTGTAATGCACCAACAGCGCTGCTTTCAGCTCGTTATAGTACATTTCGCTTGGCTTCGTCAGCGTGACTAGATTCTTTAACGGTCCATATGTCTGTGCCCCGATCACGGAGAGAAACACACTAACCTTTTTCTCACTTGCAATGTCATTCGCCAGCAGCCACTGTTCAAAACACTCCATGTACGATTAAAAATCCTCCTTCAATTCCTTGTTTTCATCTACACGGCCAAACTGCATCGCTGCCATGTTAGATCAGTCTGATAGCAGCGTTTCACTCGTGCCTTGTTCCTTTTCTTTAGTTTCTTCTACGACAAGTGAAACAGTGTTTCTCTACAACTAACAGTCTCTAAAAGAACTTTTAATCCTCGTCGCCGCTGTAATATATTTTGATAGGAGGCTGACTCGGTAAGAAGAACGACACACACTCGCTTTGCATGTTCACTTACTTTTACTAAGTACTTCAGCAACTACGGACCACTCACGTACAAAACATTGGCCGTGGCTTAACGTACCCGTCACTTAGCACATCTATTACAAAAACATTTGGAAAATTTTCACAAGCAACATATACTTTAAACGACAAATCTATTCGTCAGTTTACAATTTAAGGAGGACTCTTAAAAGCATGAAATGGGCTTTGACAGTCTGTCTGCTGCCTTTGACATCAGGTGGCTTATGATACTTTGAACTGTGTGCTGTCATCATGGTTTTTGAGCAAAAGACTCCATTAGCAAAGATCAAAACATTAAAATCGTGTACTTTCATGAGAATCCTGCGCAAGCCGAGAAACTGCCGTTAAGATGAATGGGAATGCTTATTAGCCCAGTCCAGGTATTATAGACCTCTGTTTCTATTTTGCTAAGCTAACAATATTACCTACTTTGACCTAAAATTTTAACTACAAAATGACATTGAATAGGGAGCATATGCACATGGTTGGTATTTTTATGTATAAACCTCTTTATTTACTTTAACTTATTAGTAAAAAATGATTTAAAGTCAATATTTCTAAATATTTCAAATATTGAGCAAAACCGAAAATAGACCAGTAGATGTTTTTACAGTGCTTAAAACTAATAAGAGGTCTAAACCCTGTGATCGAAAGACGTTAGAAACCTACTCATCTCAACTCAATTGAAATCGATTATGTGGAAGACACAGAGGAGATGGTGGAATTGATGGATTGTGTTTGGGGACACAAACAATGATTGATGTAAGGGTTTGAGCTAGAGTATGGCTGTTATTGCTTACCTGTTATTAAACAGTTTATTTAATATAGAGACAGCCACCCTAGAAGAACCTGGAGGCTAAATGTATTGATCAAGGGCTCAATATTGAAAGGTTATGTTCCAGTTCCTTGACTAATCCCAAGTTAGACTAGTTTTTACAGATATTGTAATGGTAGTCCACTGCAGGTGAGTTGAAGTAAAGTTTTTAATTAAAAAAGATGAACTAAATGATGAAATAAACTTGAGCAGACTCAAACTTGACCAGGCGTGAACATTAGTGATGGGGGATTTTGAAACACTGCTTCATGAAGCTTCGAAACCTTTACAAATCTTTTGTTTTCAAATCAGTGGTTCAGAGCATGTATCAAAGTTTTGTTACAAGGCTTTGTTACGTCATAACTGTTTAAAAACGTTTCGAAATTTCAACGGTTCACCACTGTTGGGCAATAATCTCTGTGAACCCATGAATCAGGTGGATTTACTGAAATCGCCCCTCAACAGTGAACCATTGAACAAGTGTCTATGGGTTTTACCTGATCTCTGATCAGTTTTATACATTTGTACACATTTTAATGAGACATTGGTATAATTAAAAGGAATAATAGTGAATAGTCTCTTATTCGCATGTTTAGCTGAGCCATCAATGGAACAAACTAAACAAGCCTTGAAAATGTATAAAATAACACATATTACACAGACACAACATTAAATCTTATTAGATGATTAGTTAATTGCATTTGATAGAGTTTACTTTCAATAAAACATTTGCAATGTGTTTGTTAGAAGGTGTTTTAATGCATGTTTGACATGAGTTTTTGTTGCATTTCCACTGTTTTGACCAGCAGGGGTCAGCAACGTGTGGCGTTTCGAACACTTCGAAACTGAATCATTTCGCTAAGCATTTGGTCCAATTGATTAGAAGCTCTGAAAATCTTTGTGTCTCACATCACTATTTAACATGAACCATGAAACCAACAGTGAGTTGCATTTAACAATACACAACAAGCAAACATGAGGGCTTAGACATATGGACATGGGGAAATGCATGACAACAACAACCAATGAATATCATTCGTTGTATTCTAATACCTAGAATATCAAAATCGACTGCTGGCGGTAGATCCTTCTCCTATTTAGCACCTAAACTCTGGAACAGTCTTCCTAACATTGTCCAGGAAGCAGACGCACTCTGTCAGTTCAAATCTAGACTAAAAACACATCTCTTTCACCTGGCATTCATATAGAACATTACATTTCTATTATTCAAATCAGTTAAATGATTATTAGGCTGTATAGATTAGGTCAGCCGGATCCAGGGACACTTCCTATAACACCTGATGTACTCGTCATAAGACGAATGGCATCTACGCTAATGTTAGTCTTTCTGTTTATTCCGAGGTTTACTGAAGTCAGCCGGATCCGGGCCGTATCCAGATCAGATGGTGGACCTGCGCCTGGACATGACCACGACGCATCCCTGAAGTGCCAGCCTCATCAGCCCTGTGAAGGCCTCATGGACACCTCAACAAACTCGTCTCCATACCGGCGAGATGACTCCTACCTCCAACCAGATGGACCTGGATAAATATTCTGAATGTTCTGATCCAATCTGACTCTGACCTGTAATGCTGCCTGAATCATAACCATACACTGTTCGCTCGTTGGCCAGAGGAGAACTGGCCCCGACTGAGCCTAGGTTCTCCAATCTGTCACTGATGGAGTTTTGGTTCCTTGCCACTGTTGCCTTGGCTTTTGGCTTGCTTAGTTGGGGACATTTAATATTCAACAATATCTGCCTTACTTAAGGTGGACGATGACTTAATTATCTTCTAGAAACAAACTTTGTTGTATTATTTTCATGTTATCACTGTGAGGCTGCTTTGATACAATCTGTATTGTAAAAAGCGCTATATAAATAAAGGTGACTTGACTTGACAATGACAAAGTGGAACTGATGAAAATGAACCAATGAAAAGACAGAAATGATAAGATAACAAGCCACTGAACCAATGAGAACATGACAGATGAACAAGCAGGAAACATAGGTCACATGACAGGAAACACATGATTTAATCACATGAAGAAAATGGAATCACATGAAACAAGCAACATGAACAAACACAAAAACAGACACGACAGATATGTACATGGGTTTATGGGTTTAGCAGTATAAACTACATCCCAAAAATATACGGTCTTCAGCTCTCCAGCACTGCATATCTAAGGGTGTGTTCACACCAAGCGGCAACATTCTAATCTGAAAAATGAAGCCTACCCGGAAGTGCGAAAAACTGCAATACATCGAAAATCCGCTAGGGGCAGGTCCCAAAAGGGAGCAAATGTCCATACACCCCCATGTTAAAATGTCCGTTTTCACAGCATAAATTCATGTTTTTACAGGTTGGTCCCATGGACTTTTATTGTATTTTTCGATAGGTTCCGAGTGCCTGACAACTGTGAGGGGGGTGAATTTTTTTTCTAACCTGTTAGTTTAGATCGTATTTAGATATAAAATGTATGACAAATAAGGGCGCGATTGACAGCTTGATTGACAGCTGACAACGAGCATAGGCTGCGCCGAGTGGAATTCCTGAAATTTGACGTCTCGGCCATGATCTGACACAACACATCATACCTGTAAGTTATCCTTTCTGAACATTTGTATTGAAATATGGCGCCGCCCATACCCCCCATAAACGGCCTCAAAACCATTCTTCAGAAGTCTATGGGTGACGTCACAGACGCTTTGTCCATATTTTTTACAGTCTATGGTTCACACTTGTAGTTCGGTTCGCTTGGTTCATTTGGTCCGGGTCCGCTTAGCGTTCACATTTGCATTTTTAGTATCGAACCTAAAGATACTGAACCTAAAGGCACAGGGAAACTGTATGTTCACAACCTGATTGATCGGCTTTCACAACAGAACTTACCAAACATCCAAAACAATGCTGTGTTCTGGGCTAAAAGCGCTTGTTGTATGTGTGTAGCTAAATATGATGGTATTTTGACCAGTTGAGAACTCGTGAAGAGCTTATATAATGTGTAAAGGAGTCAAAACAGCGTCAGGAATCCCTCCGTCACACTAATGAAGATCAGCTGTGAGGAGACCCGGTTCTGATCCTACACTGAACTGTGATGGGCAACATCACGACTATGACGAGAAAAAAATGAGCAGTCTGTACTTCTTAGGGTCGCATCTTATGACATCATGTCCTGTTTTTGGTATGTCTTTGGTCAGTGTTGCATTCATATTTCATTCGAACCACACCAGAGTTCGTTTGGAAGCGGACGGAGATCCATCTTTTCAGCGTCTCGGTCCTCTTGTTTGGTGACACCAGGGTTCAGATGGCAGCGTTCTCACTATCAATCAATAAATTCCTCTTGAAACAAACTTTGTTGTATTATTTTAATTTAATACTGTGAAGCTGCTTTGATACAATCTGTATTGTGAAAAGCGCTATACAAATAAACTTGACTTGACTTGACTTGACTTATTCAAATAAACCGCACTAACAGAGCAATCGCACCAGGGTCTGTTTTAATCTAAACAAACATGACAAGTGTGAACACAGCCTAAGATGATGCAGGTGAGAATTACCAGATTTATGCCGCTTGCATTGTTATAAATAACAGTCATGTCCCATTTGCTTTTATTTCTATCAGCATCTGGACTACCTAATTAGTGTAAGGGTGGTTCGTAAGTAGAACTCAAAGAGAACAGGCACAGAAAATCTTATGGTACAGTGAATCGCCAGTGCTTTCCTATTGAAGCTGAAGTCATGCTAGAACGGACATTCTTGACATGCATAGAAAAAGAGAATAGGGTGGTGTGGTCTAGTAGTTGTTAACAGTGGTGTGATCTTCAATTGAGAATGAAATCACATGAATTCTGACAATGAATGCCCATTCACTTCACTGTGGCAACTCCTGTCTGTCTATGCAGGTCTCTCTGTAATTTAGAGAAATCCCATAATCTTTTATTTAACCCAAAACAATTGCTTGTGCAAGATAGATTAATTCATTTCCTCATCACATTCTGCTACAATATTAGACCTGCGTACTGATAAAACGTGTAAGTTGCTTTAGACAAAGGCATCTGCCGAATGCGTAAATACTTCAGTCACTGAAGATTATTTAAAACTGCCTCGGGTACATTTTTTAATCCATTCAATTCCCAGTCAAAAACTCAACTTTCTAAGACAAGCAACTGAAATACTCAACAAAGAGAACTACTTTTTTTGTTACATATAATAATAATTGCCCAAAATATTGGCTAAGAACAGGAAGAATGGCATGTCTGCACAATTATGTATTCACCATTTATCTTTCCTAAACACTGAAAAGTCACTGCTTTACCCTTTATGCAGAGTGTAAGTTATATAGTTATTATATATATATATACTGTATATATATTCTCAATATATATGATGCCACTTGGAAATATTATAAGGAAACATGGAATTAGTTTCCATTATTATGCTGATGACACTCAAATATATATTTCATCACGGCCGGATGAAAACGCTAAATTATCCAAATTGACAGAGTGTGTTAAAGATATAAAAGATTGGATGACGCGTAATTTTCTTTTATTAAATCCAGACAAGACAGAGGTAATACTTATCGGTTAAAAAAAACGCCCACAAAACCTCTCACAATACAACTTTAACATCATAGGATGTCCTGTTACTTTATCCTCTACAGTAAAAGACCTGGGTGTTATACTCGATTGCAACCTGTCTTTTGAAAATCATATTTCATATGTTACAAAAACAGCCTTTTTCCACCTTAGAAACATTGCTAAGCTACGTAATATGCTATCAGTTTCTGATGCAGAAAAATTTGTTCATGCATTTATGACCTCGAGACTAGATTACTGTAATGCTTTATTAGCTGGTTGTCCTGCATCCTCAATAAACAAGCTACAGTTAGTCCAAAATGCCGCTGCTAGAGTACTTACTAGATCAAGAAAATATGATCATATAACACCGATTTTATCATCACTGCATTGGTTACCTATAAAGTTCCGTATTAATTACAAGGTATTGCTACTGACTTATAAAGCCCTAAACGGCTTAGCTCCAGTCTATTTAACGGATCTTCTATCGCCCTATAATCCATCGTGCTCTTTAAGATCACTAAATTCAAGGCTTTTGGTCATACCTAGGATATCCAGAACCACCAAAGGAGGGAGAGCATTTTCACATTTGGCTCCAAAACTCTGGAATAGTCTTCCTGATACTGTTCGTTGCTCAGACTCGCTCTCCCAGTTTAAAACTAGATTAAAGTCGCATCTCTTCAGCCAGGCATTCATATAATATTTTTAATCTTACAGTTCAAACTACAATCCGGCCTCTAGTTCATAAATGCCAGAGGAGAACTGGCCCCCGACTGAGCCTGGGTTCTCCCAAGGTTTTTTTTCTCCATTAGGTCACCTGATGGAGTTTTAGGACACCATTAGGTCACTTGATGGAGTTTTTCGGTTCCTTGCCACTGTTGCCTTTGGCTTGCTCAGTTGGGGATATTTTGGGGATATTGAATTTAATTTTATCAATCAATAAATTCCACTAGAAACAAACCTTGTTGTATTATTTTAATTTAATACTGTGAAGCTGCTTTGATACAATCTGTATTGTGAAAAGCGCTATACAAATATACTTGACTTGACTTGACTTAAGTTCATTGCTATCATCCTAACCACTTGTCCAAGAGCGTGTGTAACATGGACACTCATAATTTTGGTTCATTGTCTTTCAATGCATCCATGGTTTGTGTTGTGAACACATCACTTTTACTTAAAATGGCTGTCGACTCCACCGGTGGGTTGTGAATTTCACCCCATCCTCTTTAATGACAAATGTTATCAACCCAAGACTTATTCCACAGACCTATCACTGTTGTAGACGACTAACTATTTTGCTGAGTACTCTGTTGAATCTGCATATCCTTTGCTCTCTGTGGATCACTTACAGCATCTGTAACTGAAGCAGCAGTTTCCTATTTAAAAGAGTTTTTCAGCAGATCTAGCAGCTTTTTAATGAGCTTGCTCTGTTGAACAATGTTCCCAAACATAATTTCAGATTATGTTAGAAACAGGATGAGTCTGTGACCTCTCTGACCTTTATGTTGGCTGTGTTGGCCACTTATTTCTAGAACAATACAGATGACATTTTCTTTAACATTTATCACAATAAATAACAAAACCTAACCTGACCCTCGGGAAAAGGTTTGTGAAGACACTAGTCACCACTCAGAACTACCACTGCTATGGCCGCATTCAGGATGAGATAAAAATAGTCAGCATTTCCTTGTCTGTTCTGAAGTTCTGAGAGGTAGAATACTGTTGAACACAATGAAGAAATAAAGAATGCCATCTATATTGTGCCAGCAGATTTGTCCAGGTGGAAATTGCCTCTGTGAAGCATAAAGGCTAGTTCAGAATTATCCAAACTAATCAGTGCATGGTAAGACATATTGCAATTGGTTTAGATTGCAAGGGGACTTTGTGTCTGTGTGTGTGGAGCTCCTTCCACCCTCTTGGTGGTTTATCCCGATCCAATGTGCTCATGTTAGATCAGTGTTGTTTGAACATGTTTCTGGACCTCTCAAATGTCTTCATGTAGCATGAAGAGAGAGAAACTTGTCCTTGAAGTATGTAGGTCAAGGATGCCTAATGAGGTCCTCCATCTTTAGCTCCACACTATTCAAAGTCTGGGAAACCTTCTTAAGTTACTGGGAGATATATTGAGGTATTGAAGGGCCGACTGGACGTCAATGGCAAGCTGGTTTCTCAAGTTTCCCAAGCTCTCTCAGATATCGACGGTTTTGGAAAGGCAGTAAACGTAGAGTATTTACCCTCAGGTGTAGCCTCATTAGTTGAGGACAGTGGATGAGGGGAAAGTTAGGGCAGGAACCCTCCAGTCAAGTCTTGGAACTGTAGATAAGACCAAAGACTCAAAAAGCAAATTCAGTTCAGTTCAAAACTGGCCTAGTTCCACTTTGCATCTCCATTCTGTTGTTCAGTTGGACCTCCAGGGATCCCCATGGCTGCTTCATCACTCCAGTTGTTATCTCCAGACCTTACACTCTTAAAAATAAAATGTAATTTTTGGCATCTACGCTTCCATGAAGAACCTTTAACACTCATAGAAACATTCCATTCCACTAAAGGTTCTTTATGGAGGAAAAGGGTTCTTTAGATTATTAAAATGTTCTTCACACTAAGAAAAAAACAAGTTTCTTTTAAGAACTGTACACTAAAAGGTTGTTTGGGGAGCAAATGGCTCTTCTATGGCAGTGCTTCTCAAGCCTGTCCCGTAGACCTCCGCCTCTGCACATTTTGGATGTCTCCTTTATCTAATACACCTGATTCAGCTCATCAGCTCATTAGTGGAGACTGCAGAGGCGTTCCTCAATACCAAGTACAGAAAGTTCGGATAAAATTCTGCAAATGGTACAGCTGCGTACTTGATAGCATTACTCAGCTCGCTCTGACTACTCCGGTTATCTCTGTATGTATATTTTTAGGCAACAATAAAATGAAATATGTTATAAAACACCACTCTGCATCTTTCCGTTTTCATAAAAAAAAATCTTGAACATATTAATAGCCACACAAATGTGGTTCAGACAAAGCGTACATTTATCTTTACGGCATGTTTATTTATGACAAAAGGAATCGTCTGCATTTTAAAAATATTAAACATTAATATGTGGTTCAGGCAATGTGTGAATATGTACTCTGATTATCTTCACTGTAATACAATGAAATATGACAAACCACAACCCTGTCTCTTTTTGTTAAATGCCAGTTTTAATGATCAATAATAGTCATTATAAAAGTATAAGCAAACAATTCATTCAAACGTACAAAGTCAGCAACAAAGGTAAAGTTAAATAGCCTAAATATATAAAGTTATTAAAGTTCACATTGCCCACAGCCAAAACAATTTCCCAGGGAACAAATGATACATTCATGAGAAAAAAGATCACCAGATAGATATCCACAAGACGAATTATGTCTCATGTTAAAGCACTACAGAGACATCAGAGCAAACGTCAGAAGGACTAGCCCAGGAAAGGCTGTTCCAGGCGGGGTACATGAGCACTGAGCGCACGCTGATCGCCTGGATCTCACAACTCAGAGAACGTCAACTCAAAGTTTCAAATAGGCGCTATCTTTATCAATAAACCACAGATCTGAGCTTTAAACAACTACATTATTGCCTGAAAAACTCTTAAAACTGTAGTATTTTTAAAATACGTTGGTTTTCTCCTCCGCCATTGATGCTTGCTGGTTAATGCGAGATGCATTCTGGGATACCTGGCTACTTCAAGTCCGCACAAGTCACCTCTCGATGCATCCTCGATAAAATCAAGAACACGTCCGGGGATTTGAACTGACCTTGGCTAGATGTGAACTTTGAATCAGAAGAGTACCAGAACACAAGTACAGACAAGAACGTATATTGAGAAACGGCTCAGGACTTGAACTGGGTGTGACTGATGAGGGAATGTGCAGTGGTGGGGGGTGCTCCAGGACAGGTTTGAGAAGCACTGTTTTATGGCATCACTGCCAAAACCTTTCAGAACTTTTATTTTTAAGAGAACTTAAAGAGCTCCTGTTCTTGTTCATCAAACTTGTTTTCTTCAAAGTCCTCACCGTGTGATTCACAAAAATCCAGTCTCCCCAAAATTCCCCATAACCTGTATTGTCCACTACTCCATATGCATTACTGTAATGGCCAGCCATTATGCAGCTTCAAGTTGTGATGAGATGTACCTAGTTGCCCAGATGGTTTTAACAAAGTCTGAAATTAGCACTTATTAATGATGAACATGGAACATAATTGCAATCCCTAAATCCCTATGTCATTGCTGCAGAAGTGCCCACTACTGGCGCCACAATTGCAATGGTTTTAAATTGGATCATAAGCCCTTGATCACTTGTGGGTAAATTAAGAGCAAGCACTGCGAGTTGCAGTTGTGACATCACAATCGTGTTGCATTGTGGTCTATGGATCTGCCTGAAGTGCGAAATGAGTAGACTCCATCCCTCGACAAAATCGAGGCGTCTGTCCAGATAAGCTTTTCTTGTCCACTTGATGAAGTTGAACACACTTCAAAATGGCGGTGGGGATTTCCCCAAGGGGAAGTGCTTAGGGTTTTTGTGAGTGTAAAAGTGGAGTTAAACGCAACCCTGATGGACCAGGGTGGAGAGAAAGCTGATCTTCTGACCAAGTGGGACTGGAAGCGAGGTCATCATCTGACTACCATCGGTCCTTACATAACGTCTTTGGTGTCTCCCCGGGGGGGAAGGAGTCCTATGTAGACTGCATGATCTGTGAGTAGGGAAAACCCTGGACAGATAATAATGGTACAAGAAATGTAGCATCTGAACCTCATATTGTAGAGCTATAGAGTTTTAGAGTTGTGTCAGCTCTCATCAATTATGTCTTTGCTGTATAAGTAGGGAGAATAAAACCAGTCTCTCTTTATCATTTCTTTGGTCAAGACACAAATTACAGATTTCAGATATAAATAACTTCCTAATATAACTGTTCCCTCCCAATATGCTGAGTGCTTTAAACCCAGTGCTGACTTTATAAAGTCCAACTGCACATACTTCATAATAAACACAGGTAAATGCTGCATCGTTTCTCTACCTAAACCTACCTTTTCATTAACCCCATCCCACCGCACAAGATTAGGTCTTAAATGATTAATCCGATTTGTTGACTTGTGAAGTCTGTCACCAATTAATTATGTCATTAAATAGACATTTAGCAGTCATTAATATGTGTTACTGCATTCGAAGCTATATCTATCTAAGCCATTGATCTTATTGTCTCTGGCGCAAAACAAATATATAAAATCATTACAGTGCTAAGTGAGCTGTGTAGACAATTGACCAAACTTTAGCTCAGGCTTGTTAGCTCTGAGTAACTCTTCTACAAAATAAGGGTATTTCTACAGCAATGAAGGTTGTTGGTAATTTTATGTATAATCACAATTAGATAATCTTGAAACAATTCAAACGCTAAATGTGTGGCTACAACAAGATCTTTCTAATCTTTTTAATCTTTCTATATAAAGATCAGACTCCTGTGTACAACATGGACATTTTTATTTGTATAGAGCCACAAAAGAGAAATCTCTTCTTATTTATCTTGTCTTTTAAACTAAATCCTTTCCGATATAATCAACAGAAGCATCTGTTTCAGCGTTCAGTTAACAGGTGCTAGCCACATTATTATCCTTACGCCTGTCTGAAATTAAATAATTTTATTGACAAATATTATGTGTGACTTTTTTTATTTGTTACACATTCTGACTGTTATATCCATTCCAGGTTGTGATGTTTCTGATCTACTAATTTAAATACATTTTCAATTATATATTATACACAGTCATATAACATTATAATAATAGATATTAAGCATATCATACCAAAGAATTTCCATTGTAAATAAATAAGTGACTGTTGCCTTAATTGAACTTGTATTCGATTGCTGCGTCCTACAGTGAACGTTCAGTGATGACATGCAGCCTTGATGCGTTCAATGCCGCTGACTTTGTAAAGGTTTTGCTGAGCAAACTAATGCTGTAAAAGCCAAGACTACTGTGTACATTTAATTAATGTAACTGATTATTAATAAAGCATACTTGGCATACTTAAAGTGCCATTCAGAAGACATTTCAGGCATTTTCTTTGTGTGGTACTACAACTCTAAGAGCATAGCTAAAGTCCTAGTCTTTTATCTACATGACATGAGACCATTGCCAGACACAATTGCCTAATTTTAGATTCATCCTGTGAATTAAAGAGCGATTTCCTCTTGGTATAAAGCCTGGGTGAGGGCTACTAGTGAGCTAGAATGAAGTCTGGCACTGAAGACTGTTGCATACATTTTCTATACAGTATGTGCAACAGAAACACAATGAAAACTTTGTTTCTCAAACAAATATTGCATGGTAAGCGGGAAATCTTCATTGCCTATTCATTGTAACCGTATGGAAAACAATTATCAGTTTCTTCCACTGTGCTGATAGTCTTCAGAATTTCCTTTTTTTGAGTCCCATGGAAGAAATTGATAAACTTAACGGTGACACTCAATAATCATGCCCTAAAGGAGCAACAAACACGACATCCGTGCAAACAGCTCAGTAAACAGCAGCACAGTAGTTTGCATGAGTCATCCATGCTGCAGTGCATGCTGGGAACCAGTCCTGCCACTGAAGAAGAGGAACTGACAGCTGCCTAAGGGATGCTCTCGACTCTCAAGAGACGCGAATGTAGCTGGCGTAAAAATGGACCCAAGAAGTCATCTGAATCTGTGACAACTAAAGTTACTTAGAATATAATGAATGCCTATTAATGTAGAAAACAGCATTAACATATTTGTCAAGTATATGTAACAGGCAGACAGTCCCAGCATTTAGTGTGTTCTTTGGTTGAGTTATTTAGCAGGTGTTTTTTCTCCCAAGTGTCAACCCAGATCTGGTCCACATCTGGTTCACGTGGATTCCACCTGTACCAGATGTGGGCCGGATCTGGGCCGACACTATGTTGCTGTCTGGGTTGGCATGTTTGGTTTGATTAAAACAAACCCTGGTGTGATTGATTGCCGAACGCTGCCATCTGAACCCTGGCGCGCACCAATAAAGAGGGTTGCTGAAAAGATGGGACTCAGTCCACTTCCAAACGAACTCTGGTGCGGTTCGAATGAAATATGAATGCAACACGGACAAAAGACATCTAAGGGTGTTTTTACACTGAGCACGTTTGCTGCGGTCTAATTCCGAACGCAGCGTTGGTCTGGTGGTTTCACACTCTTCCTGAACAACTGCGCACCCGAGTCCCGGTTGCTTTCACATTCACGAGTGCAACCGAACTCCTCCTTCAGGTAGTCTCGGGTTCGGTACCCCAGCGCACTCCCAGGTCCGCATGACCACTTTCACATGACCAATTTTCCATGCGCACTGTGCCCCGTTCCGAACTAAACTGGCGGAGGGATTCCTGACGCTGTTTTGACTCTTTTACACATTATATAAGCTCTTCACGAGTTCTCATCATATGTAGCTACACACATACAACGAGTGCATTTATCCCAAAACACAGCATTGGTTTGGATGTTCGGGAAGTTCTGTCGCGGAAAATACATAATATAAGCCGACCAATCAGGTTGTGAACATCCCTATGCCTTTAGATTCGGTCTCTTTAGGTTTGATACTAAAAATGCCAATGTGAACGCTAAGTGGACCGGACTACACTTTTTTTTGGTTCGGACCAAATGAACCAAGCGAACCGAACTACAAGTGTGAACTCACCCTAAATCTAATATTGACCAAGCAGAAAATGGAAAGGGGTTAATTTTTTCAGTCTAAGAAGTGTGTGGTGCCCACAAACTATATACATGTATACATGTACGAACATTCAGACTTCCAAAAGTGTCTGAAGTTTATTTTTTAACAAGATCCCAAATCATTTCAGTCTGATCATTACATCAACATATTATTATGTAAAACAGCTTCACTAAAATCGAAGGAATGATTGAAGCAAACAGGGTTCGGGTGTATGACTACAAATGAACTATGATCTAAAGTCAGACTGAATCTGACAGACAACTGCTTCATTAACTGCTGTAGAAACACACACACATTACAAGGAATGACACTGATGGTGAACGCCTAAGTAGACGACGCTATATAGTGTTTGAGGGGGAAAAGGAAGGAAAGTACAGCCTGTACTGCTTGTTCAGTGGCTACTATGATGGTCTACATACAGCAGACAGGAGCATTATGAAGGTAAGCTTCCTTCTGTTGGAGATAGTGAGGTGTAATGGTTAAATCTCGCAACCGATGAGCCATTTCGCCCTTGAGCGAGACACATAACCCTGGCTTACTCCAGAGGGACCGAAGCTGAGAGTTCATGGCGTTCATGTAAGTCATGGAAAAACATCCACCCACCCTGATGGAGCGGTGATAAATGAAGATTTGATAATTGCACATATTTCTCCCATCTCTTCTTCTTCTTCTTTTTCAATTAGGCTTTTGAAATAAAAGCTATAAAATGCTCGGATGGTCTCGGACTGACATATGGAAAGCTTTACACTCTTCATTAGCTTGTAGCTTCTACATACATACAAACATTCATTAGCCTAAACGATAAAATCAATTCAGTCACTGTTGGTTGTGTAATCGAGATTCATCTACCCAAATTATGGCTCAGTTTTCATCAGCTCCATATTTAGTCAAATAACCATCTTCCAACAGAACACAAACACAGTTAAACTCTAAATGGGAAAAGCTTATTTCCTCTCTGTTGTGTTTTGAGGAATATCCATTTTAATACAAATATAATGATATAATGCACTATCTTGATGTGTCTCATTCTGCCACACAGAACTTTTGCAATTTAAGTTTAATACCAGAATTTTGGCTGGTAAGAACGCTAGAAAGTTGTTGATTTTTACAACATTCATGAAAATATGAATGGAAACACTAGCTAAAAGACATTTTCTAAACTCTTAAGAGGACACATCTGGTTTCAGCACCGCGGACAGCGCCCAACACAACAGCTAACACCCAGAACTAGAAGAAACAATTCAAGAGACACAGCAAAACAGATGGATATTTACCCAGGCAAAGTCATAATACTGCAAGAAATCTCCAAGTATGTAGTAAATATGACTGAGCAACATTAATTAATTTGAAGAAAAAAAGAAGATTAAGGGACTACCTGAACAATATCATATACAATTACATGGAAAAAATTCCATATTTAAATGAACCGATGATATTTTGATTAAAAAATAGCCTGTGACTGACCAAACAACTCGAGGCCTGGTCGTTTTATCAAAATGATATGTGTATGATATTAGAAAACAGAGGCTGATAGACCTTATGTGGTCATCTGAAAGAATGAAGCAGAATGGCTACCAAAATGATCTGTATAAACATGCAATGGATGATGACGCAAGGGCGCGTCAAAGTCCATCAAAATCTCCGGTAGATTTGCAGGAGGTTCTTCTGATCGATACACACAAGAAGCTTTTGCCAATATATAGTCAAGTGTGCTTTTCGTGTATTTTAAGACGGTTAAAGGACATGCCGATCTAAAACATGAACTATCACAGCCTATAATCAAAATAAATTCAAAATAAAAACACAAATTGATTCATATCTTTTACTGTGAGGTAAATATCGCTGATTCTGTCATGTTCGGGCTTTTCTTCATCGATGACTGTCAAGTGTTCAGTGTTGTTGTTGTTGCTAGCTGTTACGTAACGACCAGTCGAGATGCCTTCCTTGAATTGCGTTATTTTCCGACAGGTTTCACAGCAAACGTGCCCGATGACTTAATGCTTTTCATCGAATTTTGCACGAAATAATCCCAAGCAGACTGATATTTCTATATTTCTGGTGATATGTGTTTTGTTTATCACCCCTCGCCATCTGCCTAACCAGCAGTGCTCTTGAGGAAAAACAATCTATATCATAGGTGATATTTCATGTTTGATGTTCATAATAACGTTAGAAATAAGCGATCCTGATTATCATCATGGCCTTGCTCTGATTTTTTTTTTGGCATGATTTGTGCTGTAGGCTATTCGAAGTGACCTTTCTTTTTTTTTTTTTATGAAATACCCGATATTTCATTCACTTACAATGATGTTTAATTTCAAACAAGACTATTTACTCGATGGATGGATAGCTTGAATTTCAATATTTAACCAGTAAGGTCAGTAAAGCCATAACGACGCGCGGTTAACGCGATCGCTTTTATTTTCTTCGCGTGGACATGTCGGTATTTAACATGATATCGTGCCATGATGTGCACGAAATACACCGCAAACAAGCACGAAAAAAAATATTCAGGGTATAAAAAGGAAGAGAGGTCTGAACAGAAGAAACACTTCAACACAGAGCGACACCCAGTTAAAATATGCACCATACAATGATATTCACCATGCTGGAACATGAAAATAAGATTGTTTCCTACCGAAATGAATGCCGTGCGTGCGGTTTCCTCGCTCGCTCGCTCGCTCGCAGTGATGGAAGGTGACCCCGCGCGCGTGTCCCTCCGCATCCACCGGATCACGATGTGCGCAACGACGCGCTCGCGCACTCTCCGCACGCCGGTGGGGGATGGTCCAACCGGGGCTGTCAATCACCGGGAACAGGGGACCACCGCGCTTTTTCCCCAAGGATGAGAGAAAAATACGCGGCTGCTGCTTATTTCTACAATCCCATCCATATTTGGGAAGAAATTTATGATTTTTGAATTGTTTTGTTTCCTCTAGGCTTTATCACGTGATAATCTATTCATGTTTTATCTAATGCCTTATTACTTTTTGCTGTCAAACTAATATTAGGCCTACAATATTATTTTTTAGATAACAGTATAGACTATTATACTTCCACCATCAGATGGCATGCATCTTCTAATCTTGCATCTTCCTCTTCTGGAGTCTTTACGTGCCAGTCTAATACTAACCGAGTGAATACAATAGCAGAGGCCTTTGTCAAGTCAAGTCACCTTATAGCGCTTTGTACAGTACAGAGTAATAACAGGAAAATCATGCAACACTTTGTGTGTTTGGCCGTGCCTGCCCCTCAGGTTGGCCAAACTTTGAACAGTTATATAATCTTTGCTCAGAGGATATAAATATTATGTAAAACACATTAGTACAAAGCACTCTTTCATCACATGGCATCTTTCTTCTAAGCATTAAATTAATTTCCACCACCCGATTCACAAATGTGGGAGTATCGCCAGGTGACGCATTGAGTATTTCTCTATAACTGAAGCTGTTACAATTCACAGCGTTCATTGTTCTCCACACACACACTGACCAGGGTGTGTTTAAACCCTGATAGCACACGTACATCAACGAGACGTCTATATGATGTCTGCATTTACATCTGCAATATGTCTCCAACACGTTTCCTGTCAGATGTTAAATAGACACTTAGAAGATGTCTGAATGTTTATGATTTAGAATGCGTGTAAAACTGCATTTTCTAAGATGTTTATCAGATGTTTTCCAGATCAAGCGCTCTTTAGCAGATATCTTAAAGACGTACCTGTGCTATATTTTAAAGTCGGCATGAAATGGAAGTTGTGATAGTCTTTTCTTCCCTGTTGTGACGTATACGAGTGAAACGACTTCTCGAATATGAATTTGGTTTGCTATTGGCTGATCTCATGTGAGTGACAGGTTATAGCCCCGCCCTCGTCATCAGAGAAGCGTTCACTTTTTAACAGTTCGCTCACAAAACCTTTGCATTCCCCAGAGAAACTTTGCGTTTGCTCGTAAAAAAAAAAGTTTTGCATTTCGCTTGCATAACACAAAGCTACTCGGGGGAACGCCAAACATTTACGAGAGCATGCAAAAGCATTGACCATTTTTTCATCCTTTCTCATTTTTTTCCCCATCACAATGTCCATTAAGGGGCTCCATAGACGTCACTGCAAGCAGGAAGCGAAGGTTTTTTGATTAAAGATTACGGGGGCACACATTTAATAATAATAATAATAATAAAGTGCACAAATAAATACTGCAATATTCCATGAAAAATAAGAATAGTCCATTTTGATGTCATGGTGACTTTAAGAACTTAATTGCAATACTGTGATTAGCTGTTGGCCTCAAGCATTAAAGTGTTAGTTTACCCAAAACTGAGAATTATCTCATGATTTACTCACCTTCAAGCCATCCTAGTTGTATATAACATTCTTCTTTCAGACAAACACAATCTGAGTTATATTACAAAATATCCTGGCTCTTCCAAGCTTTATAATGGGAGTGAATGGAGGACGAGATTTTAAAACCCAAAAAGTGCATCCATCCATCCATCATAAAAGTAATCCATACGATACGTCTCCAGGGGCTTAATGAAGGCCTTCTGAAGTGAAGCATTTCTGTAAGAAAAATATCCATATTTATAACTTTATAATCACTCACTGTCTTCGTGAAGACAAAGTCATTTCAGGTGAGAATTGTTTGCCCGTTCCACCAGATTTGGCGCTTGTGTATCAGCTGTTGGTTCTGAAGTGTGTTCATAGGGACAGTGACCATTAAACCAAGTGCTTTGCAATCTTCAACCTTTGTCTCCAAAATGCTGGTCGTCACTGACCAGTTACGCTCATTCTTGCATCTAACCAACACGAGCTGCGAGCTGTGGAATCACAGTCCAATGTGCAGGAATCAGGTTTGCTGAAGTTCATGCCTTCACTGTTAGCTCTTCATCATAGTTCAGCTCAATCCTCTTCCACTGCAGAATCTGTTTCGCCTCGATATAAATGTCCACATTTCCCCTCCTCTACCCAGGGAATGAGCTTTTGAGGGTTGGATACTCACATGCATGGTTAGGTCTTGACAGCCACGCCACACCAGCAGCTGTTTACATTGGTTCAGAGTTGACGTCTTCAAACTGGCTCTCATCTCCTGTTTGCTCATTATCTCCAGTCTTTCAGACCCCAAACTAAACTAAGGTCTCCTGAGCTGAATATTTATCCACGCTGTGGCTCAACATTGCTATTCTTCTCTAAGTTGGTTTAGAAGAACTTCCACTTCAAGTAGCTACACTTACTGTCTTTTGTGTAGGGTAGACTGAGTACGTGTGTACAGTTGTAACACCTTGAATAACTTGTGTGCACAGGAAGCCTGAGCCGTGAGTTTTGCTCCGCACATGCGTATTAGTGTTCTCTTCGATCGATCGCCCACAATGAATCGCTAATTATCCTTTTATGACTGTTAAACTTAACTTATACCAATGCTAACATTATTCTGTGCTCTAAAAACTGACTTATTTCATGACATTGTGCTAGAGAAATGTGCGAGTAGGTCAGCGGGGTACGGAGAGTAGACTGAACTACTATCTGTGTTTACTATCTAATTTTGGTCTGTTGAGAAATGTTGCCTTGTGATGCAAACCGAACCAAGAAGAAACGGCAAGAAACTGTAACAACTGCACCTGTGGTTCATGATATGCATGTAGCATTTATGTTTTATTAATAGATTGTTGACACAACTGTTATACAGTCTTCAGTCGAATTTTCTTTTCCCAATATCAGATACAGCAGAGCGATACAGGGTCAACCGTGTGCTTGAAATGTTACAAAAGGGGAGCGGACTGAGGAAAGATTTTGAGATTCTTGAAATGTTTTTGAATACTTTACACCAAAAAAAAAAAAAAATCTCTCTCTACAACACAAAAATTTAATAAGTGTAAAAACTTTTTTTTTCAAACAATGCAGCATTTACAATTCAGGAACAAATCTGGCATAATTTCAGTACATAGAGTGTTTTGTTCATTGCTTATTCACATTCCACTAATGATTGTAATAAATGGGTAGAGAAAGATCATATTAATCATCATTAGATGGACATCACCAGTCTCTGCCACAGCTGGTAAAGGTGCAGTAAGCGATTTCTGAGTAACGCTGTTGAAAGTGGATCGGACTGAGCACCACAACACACTTGTAGCCAATCAGCAGTAGGGGGGCGTGTCCACTCATGATGGGGGAGGAGTTAGAGTGAGCTAATCAGCAGTAGGGGGCGTGTCCACTCGTGATGGGAGAGGAGTTAGAGAGAGCCAATCAGCAGTAGGGGGCATGTACACTCGTGATGGGAGAGGAGTTAGAGTGAGCAAATCAGCAGTAGGGGCATGTCCACTCATGACAGGGGAGGAGTTAGAGTGAGCCAATCAGCAGTAGGGGGTGTGTCCACTCATGATGGGGAGGAGTTAACGTGAGAATATCAGCAGTAGGGGCATGTCCACTCATGACAGGGAGGAGTAAGAGTGAGCCAATCAGCAGTAGGGGGCGTGTCCACTCATGATGGGGGAGGAGAGAGAGTAAGTTCAGCTATGATAAAGACACATCCACTCATTAGGCTTGTTCGACTTGAACCGGCGCTGCACAGACCAATCGGTTTATGACATCAAAATACCGCGAAAGCAATTCAAAAGCATAAGGAGCCGTCTACCCTCTATTCGCAGACTCGTGGTATTTTGATGTCATTCACAGATCGGTCTGTGCAGCGCCGGTTCAAGTCGAACAAGCCAAATAATTGCATGTTCGTGCATTTTGGGGCCGGAGCAATAAAGGGAGGTGTGTGTGTTTGTTTGGCTTGATTTCAGATATCAAGTGTTTAAATCACTTACTGCACCTTTGAATGCGCTGTTGTTGTGCCACAGCTTTTAAGTTCACTATTGAAATAATAACTGTTTTATACACACATTGGAGGACCAGCTTTGGATTGGGTTTAGTGAACTAATCTTATTACAAAACAATATCTTTTTAGCTTTCCAATTAATAATTCAAAAACATACATTGAAATACTGATAAGACAAGTTCACTTGACACCTAAACAATTCTCATTTGAAGTATATGTTTGTGAAAAATGTATAAATCAAAAAAAAAAAAAAAAAAGAGAAACTATTTATAATTAGGACAAATTAAATAGTTTAAGAACAAGAAAAGCGCCTTTTAAAAATGAAATGACACCATTATTAACAGTCATCAACAACAAATGAAAAGAGGTCAGTGAATATCCAGTGTCTGAAGAGAAACTACAATCAAGTTGTAAACATTTCAAACAAATTCATTAGACAGACAGCTAACCTTGGCATCAAGTCTTTCGACTATTCACATTATTTCAAACATACAAACCCACATACTGTACACACACACACACACACAATGGTTATAGTTTATGACTAGACAGACAATAAATTGAAATTATTACAACTAAAACAGAAATAAGCAAGACCTTTGTAAATGGTTGATATTGTGCTATGATTACGGGTGCGAAACCCTCAGAAGAGCGAGGAAGAACGTCAGCAGTCGCTGAAGAGGTCCAGCGTACGAGATTTATGCTACTGGTGTCCTAAACGGGCTCGTTTCACCTCAACTCGATGTCAGAATGTCCTTCCACAGCTCTCTTCAATACAATCCTGTACCACAACAAAACAAGTGCACTCAGTGAACTGGACCGACCAGCATCGCATAAAGCCACTGAATTAAACCTTTTTCACCAGGACAACTAGGATTGCAGACCCAGAAACCACCACTAGACTTCCCTTCAATTCCTATCAAAATCTCCTTCAATGGTAAAAGTGGTGGTCGACTAACCACTAAACCCCATCAACATTAGAACATTTTTGCAAACGTGTTTATGAAAACGAATCTGACAGTACCTGCGTTTTGAGAATTCCCAACATGAGTGTGTAATATTGGCTGATTTCAACTACTTTGATCAATTTAAGACATTATACCCATTTTGTTAAGCAGTTTAAAGAACTAAAAAATATGAATATGAGATTTTTCCACTAAACAAACGTCGAATGGCCCCCGTCCATCATTGTGACCAAGAAAACACCTACATTCGGTTTAGCTCACATCACGAAAACCTAAGACTCCCTGTTATTTTAAGATCATTAATGTGTGACATGCTCATGCAAATAATTCAACCAACTCTATATAACAGCATATCCAAACACTGCAGAACCAAAGGGCCACAAAACATCACCATCATAGTGAACACTTCTGACAGCTTTCTCTTTAAACACCACCTACTTCAAGACACAATAGTAAATTGAGCAGTTGCATTCAATAAACCTGACGTTAGGAAATGAGAATCTCATGCAAAGTATTCATTAAAACACAAGACAAACTTTCATTTGCAAACTATTCTTCGACTTTTCTCTCACACATCCCCAGACTAATGTATTCTTTATCTGAACACCCAAACGGCTGGTAAAATGCAAATCAGATTTCATTCAATGTTGTCATTACTGTGCTGAAATAAAAAAACAGTGATAGTGGTTGCAGGAGGAGTTCAGTCGGGTAAGAAAAGGTAGAAAACTGGATGATTGTGCAGGTTATCTGATGCTGGAGAGAGAGTTTTGATTAATGTTGTATGTGCCGTTGCTGGTCACACAGTCCTGCTGAAGGGCTTGGAAGTATGAGGCTTGCACAGGTTTATGACACTGCAGCACACGCTGGGCGTCTTCAGTCTTAAACCACTCCCTTTTCCTGCCTGTGAACAAAACACAACACAAATTCTGCATTCACGTTGTGTCTGGAATGAGACGCCGACTTTGAGACTGTGCTCAGAGCCGTTCATGGTCACTAATGTATTTCTACGGCAAAAATGTCACGGCAGAAATGTATCAATGAATGAATAAAGCATGCGCACCAGGTCACATTGGCAAAAAGTAAATTGCAAACAGGTATATATATAAATTAGTGCTGTCAATCGATTTAAAAAAAATAAGTAGATTAATCACACTGGGATTAATCACGATTAAAAACAAGTTTTTAATATATTTAATAATGCAATCATTTCACAGTTAATCTCCAAATTAATGTCGAAACAACATAAAGACATTAAACACTTGATTAATGGCATCGTTTTATGAATGAAGGCCAGTCTCACTGATATTAATACAGCTATTGATGTCTCATGAAAATAATTTCATTATTAATTATAGCCATTCAACATTAAGTGAAAGTGATCTTTTTTTTTTTTTTTTTTTTTTTTACATTTATTAGGCTTTACAAAAATAACTACTTTTAATTTAAGTAATTTCAAACAATCCTCACATAAACCCATAATAAATGTCATATTTACCTGTGCCCTGCCAACCTAACAGGTAGAAAATACAGAAATTGAATAAAGTTATCAAACAGTCACCACTACATAAACTATACATTATATTTAGATTAATCCTTATTAAAGCTACAAAAGTTCTTTAGTGAAGAGCAGTGAGTAATTTTCTCTGTTAGCTTTGTTCTTTGATTAGCATTAATGACAGACAGCATTAGTGGATGCTGTCCCTTTAAGACCCGCTGACAGAGACGCGGATCTCACACGCGTCCCGTTTTCTCTTTATGTTTACTTACTTAAGACTTTACTTAAGACTTTACTTAAGACTTTACTTAAGACTTTACTTAAGACTTTACTTAAGACTTTACTTAAGACTTTACTTAAGACTTTACTTAAGACTTTACTTAAGACTTTACTTAAGACTTTACTTAAGACTTTACTTAAGACTTTACTTAAGACTTTACTTAAGACTTTACTTAAGACTTTACTTAAGACTTTACTTAAGACTTTACTTAAGACTTTACTTAAGACTTTACTTAAGACTTTACTTAAGACTTTACTTAAGACTTTACTTAAGACTTTACTTAAGACTTTACTTAAGACTTTACTTAAGACTTTACTTAAGACTTTACTTAAGACTTTACTTAACGGATGCTGCATTAATTGTGTTAAATATTTTTGATGCGTTAAACTGAAAAAAATGAATCACATAAAGGATTAGTTCACTTTAGAATTAAAATTTCCTGATAATTTGCTCTCCCCCACGTCATCCAAGATGTTCGTGTATTTCTTTCTTCAGTCGAATTGAAGGTTTTAGAGAAAAACATTCCTGGATTCTTCTCCATATAGTGACTTCAATGGGGTCCAACGGGTTGAAGGTCCAAATGTGAGTTTCAGTGCAGCTTCAAAGTCTCGACACGATCCCAGACGAGGAATAAGAGTCTTATCTAGACAAACTATCGGTCATTTTCTATGAAAATAAACATTTATATACTTTTTAACCACTAATGCTCGTCTTGCACCAGCTGTGATGCGACATTATCACGCTGAAAGATCACGTGTGTTCGGTTCAGAAATGTAGTGTAGGGTGAAAAACTCCAACTCATTTTCTCCTCCAATTTCAACGTTGTTTTACCTTTTTTTGTAAAAGGCGTTTGTCTTAGTCTTTTCACATTCACTTTGTAAACACTAGGTTGGTACTTTCAATGTGATTACGTAATGTGTGTTGCATCACAGCAAGTGCAAGACGAGCATTTGTGGTAAAAATAAGTATATAAATGTTTATTTTTATAGAAAATGACAGATGGTTTGTCTAGATAAGACTCTTATTCCTCGTCTGGGATCGTGTCGATACTTTGAAGCTGCACTGAAACTCACATTTGGACCTTCAACCTGTTGAACCCCATTGAAGTCACTATATGGAGAAAAATCCTGTTGTTTTGTTTTCCTCAAAAACCTTCTTTTCGACTGAAGAAAGAAAGACATGAACATCTTGGATGACGTGGGGGAGAGTAAACTATCAGGAAATTTTAATTCTAAAGTGAACTAATCCTTTAAAGTTGACAGCACTAATCTAAACTCAACCTAAATAAGGCTGCTGCCACTTTCTAACTAAATTATATAACTACGTTTTTGACAAACAAGAACAGATTTTTGGGATTCTACTAACCGGAACTCGTGATTATGGTGATTCAGTAAACGCATCATAACTGTGGCACAAGCTCAGTTACTAGTTTTTCTCAAAATCTTACCAATATTCACGGAGTCCTCCCAATCCTCCATAACCTCAGTGACGACGAGAACATAGACGTACGTTCTGTGCTTTCGGTCTCGGTTCTGTGAAGAAAAACAACTCATTTCAGCACACATTACCGCCTCACAGAAAACACTACAATCACAAGGAAGAAATCAACAGTGATTTAGCGACAAATTAAAATGAGGGCTTCAACTAATGTTTGATAATCAATTAATCAGGGGCCGTATGTATAAAGCCACTCAGAGTAAAATTTTTGTCTCAAGTCTGTCAAAATTCTAAGAATTACGTCATTTTACTTTTATTCCTAGACTTAAGAATAAGTGTGATTCATAAAGGTTCCTAAGTGTCAAGACTAGGTCTCAGCTCCTAAATTATTTAAGAGAGCTGAAGAGGTCTCTTAACCTAGTTAGGAGTAACAAGATGGCAGCAGAGAGGAGGAGGCCACGCACTTTTCAATGAAAATATGATGTATTGGAGTTACAGTAAATGATGACGGAGTTGATTTTATAGCAACGAAATGAAAGGAAAGTAATAATTACATTGTTGCCGACTGGAAAAAAGCAGCAGTACACCGGTGATGACTTGAGCTCGTCATTCCACAGTAAGCAGGGTCTTAATAGCACTATTGTGGCACTGACCACACCAAACACATTAGTGGCTAAAAGTGATGTGCGGCGTTTTTTTATTGTTTTTTTATGACCCTACAAGTTTGCTTAAACCATCAAAATATAAGGAAAATAAAACGATATTAACGAAAATAAATAAAACGAAAAAAATATATTTATCTGACAAAATTATTTCAAGTCAAGTCACTTTTTACAGTATAGATTGTTTCAAAGCAGCTTTACAGTGATAACAGGAAAATAATGCAACAAAGTTAGTTTGGGCTGTTCAGCAGCTCTAGAAGAAATTAGTGTCATTGTGCAGCTTAAGTTAGTTCAATGATGATTCATTTCCATTGTAAAAGATCATTAGTTATCTATTTAGTTCATTATACAGCCGCTCTGAGAAAACAGTGGTGTCATTGTTCAGTTCAGCTCAGTTCAGTTCTCGTGTCAATCCAGGCAGATCAATAATATTGTTGAAAAAAGGGCAAACTACAGCTACAGTTTTTTTGTTTTTTTTTAACTAAAAAGCTCACAGGAGAAGAAAAAAATCATACATTGTCTGCAACATAGTCAGTTATTAATTTTTCATTGTCCTCTCTTGTTCATTTGTTTGACAGCCTTGGCTAAAAATGATGTCTGTACAGTTTGACATGTTTCATTGTGTTATCACAAATAAACAATTGACTCCAAGCACAACTACACAATACGCGTACAAAATCTTTAACACATTTTTAATAATATTTGAATAAAGGGTGAGTCTGTCAATTTTCCTTGGCCTCACTTTTGGCCAATACTATATGGCAGTTCTTTGACTTTCCAATTGATCTTCAAATCTCGCAGTAAAATAAAGCCACTTTATTGAGTATTTCGGGCTTTCCTGAGTTGTTGGATCCATTGATGGAACTCATGTTTGCATAATTGCTCCAACTGTAAATGAGGAGACACGCATCAATAGAAAAGGGTGTCTCCTTTTTTATCCACAGCATAAATACTCATTTGTGATAATTTTGCACAATGCACTGCAAAGCATTTTTTTTTAATAAATTTAAATATTAAAGCTTCAGTGTCTTAATTAAATTATTTTATTATAATTAGATTAAATGATTGGTGTCATGCTGCAGTGACCTCATCCTTGCAGGCTCACTATTGGCTGATTCAGTGGTTGAGGGCGGCCATTTTGGGTTGACATCATTGTAGTCCTTAGTTTACAACACTTAAGTCCCACTTCAGTCAGCACTTTAGAATCAGTCCTAGACTTTACTGAAAGTTGCTTTTAGCTGCTTTATAAAAGTCTCCTACTCTTAGAAAAGTCCTACTCTTTACTAAGTATTTTCTGACACTTAAGTCAAAGCTTAAGACTATTCTTAAGAGCATTTCTTAGAAGTTTTATACATACGGGCCCTGGTCATTAATTATTTGATTAATCAGATGAAAAATAAATAAATAATTACAAATTATTAAAAGAAATCAAATATTTTAATTTAAAAACAACTAATTCGATTTTTTTAATGCCACATCCTGCCCAATGATGTCCTTCAAACAATGTGCAATTTGAAGGCAATGAAAGTATAGTGAATGTATAAATGTAGGCCATGCTATACATCGTGTAAAAAAGGTGTTTCAAAAACTATACATTCAAAACCAAAAAAAACAATTACTAATTGCTTACCAATTTAAAGCAGGACTTAAAATAACTAAAAAACTGATAAACAAAACAAAAGCTAGACTAAATGTTAACGAAGAGCACACATATCGATCGAAACAGTTATCATATTACGTTTATACTCGATTACAATAGCACTTTTACTGTTACTGCCATCATATATATATATATACTAGAGCTTGTTTTACGTGTAGAATTTGAAACCTAAATTGAAATGTCTAACAAGAAATATTTTGCAGAGTAGAAATTGTGTGACTCGAATATTCAGTTGAATGTCCATTCATTCGAATATTCAGGCTCATAAAAACATTCAGGCTCCAAGATTGTTTTTCTAACAAAAGTGGATTTGTAATAATCAATCATATTTTATAACGTGTAGAATCTGTTAACAGTGTATTCCGTGTGAATATATCTTCATTTATACCATTGTGATCATCTTTCACTCTATCTTGTTGATTCAGGCAGGATAAATTGAAGAGGAGGTTGGCCTGTGATTTCCCCCAGCTGGTGTTTCACTCCCCCAAGAAGCACAACATCCATCTGTGAGATGGTTTTTGTTGAGCCATTGTCTGCAGATAAGCTGATAGACAGGCTACCTCATCCATCAGGTACAGAAACAACAGAGTCAACTGAGGTAACTAGCCAAAGTGACGGTGGAAACAGGGCTAGTGCAAAAGCTGGTTCACAAACACCAACTTCAATGGCCTCCAGCAAAACTGCAGAAGACACAAGGACACTTTACAGTGCGGCATTAATATTAAAGATGCTCCTATCTCCCGGTATGACGTGCCCGTGGCCACCCACGCCAGATGATTTAAATGTGAAGCGAAGCAAAATCTGTCGTGCCAATTGAACTGTACAATCTGACTTCCTGGATTATTGGTGCAACTGAGGAACCAACACTGGCCCATTATGTTGATATTCCAGATGATTTCAACCTAAAAGTGATATCTATCTGTCAAGACACTGTATCTTGCATCTAAGGGCCGGAGGAAGACCCCTAAATCATTGCGTCTTGGTCTAACGGTTTGCCATTTAACTGGTTCATCACAAATTGTGTCACTTCTAAATAGACTAGGACATTGTGCATCATGGGACACGGTCGTCAGTCTAGACACTAGCCTTACCCAACTTACGATTAGGCAATATACACAAGCTTACAATATATCTTAAGATTTTATTTTAGTTGAAAACATTAAACAATGTGTGAACAAAAGATATATAAAAGGACAAAAGCATTTAAGCTCAAGCAGCACGAACGGAAAAAACGCTAATAAAGCGCCACTTATTGTACAGAACGTACACACTCGAGTCAGTCAGCATATGGTTATCGTGTTTATATCGTTTCATGTTCATGTTGAGAAAAGCAATTAGCCTATATGCACATGCTCGAGTGAGGAAACGGGCTGTGCTGCCGCTCACAGACGCTTCAGAGACACAGATAACAGTGTGAAGGGAAGTTTCTAACAGCGCTTTGTGTTTCTCTTCTTAAATCTCAATCGGTCTCCCTCAACGAAACTTAACGAAACATGTCTCAAAATAATGCTGCTATCAGAAGTCATCATCTCTGATCAGTCACGCCACAGCTGCGCTTTACCTGCAGTCGTGAAGGCAGTGATGGACCGGTGTCTTTCCTTCCTCAGTCGACTGCGGTTTAATGTGATTTCTCATTGTGGTGATGATATTATGATAACGCACATTCATGAATTAAATTTGATCAAAATTAATTCCATTTTGTAATATCATTTAGTTAGATAATACTCATCTAAGTAATTCCACTTCGCGAGGCAGACGACGACATACACAATCCACTTGTTAAGGCGCCCCACAGCGCCACCCAGTGGATTTAATGATAACTGCGAGTTAGTGCTTGGGATTTATCATGGATTCACGGCCAGCAAAGCAACGTAGGAAAATTCGAATAGTATTTTATTTTTCGAATAATAATTACAGACCGAATATTCGAGCACACCCCAAGTTTCCATACATTGCTTCAAGGTGATGGCACTCTGCCAAAGTCAGCAATGTATTATCTTCCAGTCATTGAGGCTTCACCGACAGAGATGTCAACAGCAAACACAATTCTGAAGTGAAATTGGCTGCTCTGAAGTGTCCAAATCGCTGATCAGATTGAACTGGACCATATAGTGTTAGTTTCTGACCAAGCCATATATGCCAAAGCTCAGCAAATCCGCTGGAAAGATGACGATTTAACTCAGCGTACAGTGATTAGACTAGGTGGATGTCACACATGCATGTCCTACCTGAGCAGTCTAGGAAAAAGGTTTGGAGATGCAGGACTGCAGAACAATGGATGTTTTGTGTGCAAATGAGAAATTTGACAAAATGTGTTGAAAGTATGAAGACTTTGTTAAAAGAAGAAGTGCAGAAACCCCAACGTTTGCCTTCTGGAGTTTATACATCGACATGGTACAGATAATCGGACTGGCAGCTTCACCTGTCTACGGTGCGCTTGATGATGGCATGGTTTAATGCGTACGATCTTTGCGTGTAAATTATGCTAGGTATTTACCTTCATACTGGATGGAAATGGTCAATTTGCCCCTCACACATCCTTCTTGCTACCCTGGTAATCCAGAGTTCTCGCGAGAGCACAAGTTGAATTTGCTCAGCGAGTTACTCTGGTGTCGAGTAATGATGCTTATTAAATATGCCCCTCTATCTGAGCTGCACCAATCACATCGGGTTATCTTATATAGGCGGGCCAGAGGCGAGATGACGACAGCGCTGTGACGTTGAAGTCATTAGTAAACATTGCAAGATGGCTATGGATGAACACCATTTGTTTGAAACGGCTTTGGCCGCTACAGTGAAAGATTTAGACTTTTCTCTAAAAGAGGAACAGAAGACGCCGCTCGAATCCTTCCTTTGCAAGAAGGGCGTTTTTGCTGTTTTGCCGACCGGATACGGTAAGAGTCTAATCTGCCAGTTAGCTCCGCTGGTAGCTAAGCGATAACTTGTTGTGATCGGTCGTAGTGTTATCCAATTGCGTGCAGTGAGATTTTCAAATGCATGCTTGGTGCCGCCCCTCGAGCTGGCCGATTTTCATTAGTCGACGCCAGACCATTAATCTTTCAGATTTAGGTCTGGATTTCCAGGCTACCTTCTTGCCACAGTGAGCTCAGTGTTAAAGGCCAGAGGACGTCCAACGTCAAAGTGTCCATGGGTTTCTCTCGATTGCTTGTGACCAGGCCATTGAGAAAACATGCAACAGAGATTCCAAGACGAAGGGTGGTTGGACAGGGTTAACACAGATTTGGTCCGTTTATCCGTTCCAGTTGCGGTGCGTATACAGCAGTGCAGAGATCGTTTCCGCACCGAGTCTATTTCTGCTGTGCTGCACGCGCTGAATTAAAGTGACAGCGCATGTTTCGTGGTCAAAATGAACACAGACTGACATGAAAATGTAGTAATTTCACCATAAATGCGTTTAATTAAATAAATTGTAGTAATCTCACCATAAATGTATTTAATTTAATTCTACTATTTTTCAGAGTCATCTTTTTTACTTTAAGACCGGGGTAAAGCAAGGAAAACTACAATTTACCTCAACAAGGCGACATAATGAACAACATTCATTCGTGGAGGTGGAAAAACAATTTCTTTGTGACATGCAATTGTATTCTATATTCTCAATAAAAGGCAAATTATATATTATTTTTGTTGATTTATTTGAAACTTAATAGATATCATGTAAAAATCTAGTATCGTATCGAATCGAATCGTGGGGAATTCTGAAGTATCGAAAATAATCGAATCGTTGGCTTAAGAAATCGGTATCGTATCGACATGTAGGCTCCGATTTACACCCCTAATAGCAAGACAATGTGAGGCAATGGCGGGTGAATCTCCCCATGCAAGGAAACGAAAAGACCTTGACAGCACACGACTCCATGCTGATGAAAAGGCTGTGACCAGAATAATGTCCACCCTAGAGTCCATGCTGAATCCTTTTGACACACACCAAGATGGCATTGTGTGTCTTAGCTCTGGGACGGCAGCAGCTGAAGGAATCACGAGGGAAAAGGTGGGAAATGCTGTCAAAGAGTTTACGGACCAAAGACTGTTATCACCATCAGTTGACATGTTTGCTCCCATCAAAACACAAACACTGAAGACCTTTAGTGACCAAACAAAGACAAAGAAGAAATCTGCAGCAGGCACGGAAGTGATGCTACGTGCCGACAAGAAACTATTCTCCAGATTGCTCGTCATAGGTCAAAGTAGAACGATAGACCTGCGGGAAATTCTGTCTCACTCCTTGGGAACGGTGTCCATATCCTTTAGCCAGTGCTGATGGTCCACTTGCTAAAACAAACAAATCAGCTCTTATGGATTTATTGTAGGGTTGGGCTGATAGACGATGCCATCGTCCATCGCGATGTTGAGCCGGCATCCAGATATCATGTTTCCATGGTGACGCGTCATGCTTGGCACATGATATGTATGCTGTATGACAGATGTAGCGCTTTTATTTTCTAAATATTAACAAACTTGCTTACAACGTCATCAACTATCTTCTATTCCGATTCTCAAATACGTGTAAGTGAGTTTGTTTTGTCATTTAAAACCCTTTATAAATGATCTTGATCTGTAGCGGGAGATGCGCGCCGCCATGTTTGTTTGGGGCCGCAGTTCAGAGATTCCTGTCTGTTGGATTTATTAATTCATCAGTTCCACCCGAAATACATGAAAGTAAGTGGCCGGTGAACTGGGAGAAGAATAGAGTAATACACTGGGTATCTGATATGAATAAAACATGAATATCCAAATATATTTGAGTGGATTGTTATTGCTGCCTCCATAGACACCATATTTTACAAACTATAAATGTATTGTTTTGCTATAAAGTATATGTTATTTAAATGTCTGAAACCTAAAATAAACATTATGTGGTTAAAAACACTGAATAGTTGTGATATATGACATGCACTGAGCGCGTCCGTCTTTGGCTCAGTGGCAAAGCACAGTTTGAGTCTGGCAGTGATGCCTCGTCATTCGCTCATCAGTGGTCAGCTGATGCAGAGCGTGCCAACATCGAAGTTGCTGATGAGATGTAGAGGAAAATGAGAATGTTACGTTAACCCCTTGCTTGTACACAGCACATGGAGACCTGTGTTACTGCGTGACTAATGGAGGGTTTACAAACTCTCAGTGCTGTTGAGGATCTGACATGTGATCATGAGGAATGTGACACCAGGGTGTCTTTACATGCACAACATGCAGCACAGGAACATCAAACTGCAGTCATCAAGAGCCCTGGTGCTGATGTGGAAGTGATTGCTTTAAGTCTGCAGCCAGATTTGCCATGTAGGTTGTGTTTTTTCACGGGGGTTGGCAACAAAAACAAGGATCATTGACTTAGCTAAGGTGTCGTCAGCTCTTGGCACAAGTGTCTGTTTGGCACTTATTGGGATCCATCCCTTCTCAGGTTGTGACTCTACAAGTGCCTTTTACGGCAAAGGCAAAAGAAAGGCATTTTCTGTTGCTTGTGAGACTGCGTTTACAAATCTGGGTAGCAGTTTTAACCAAGACCAGTCTACCTTTGAGCTACTTTGCACATGTGTGCCACCTGTATGGCCAGTCATCTGCCAAAAATGTGAACGATGCAAGATACAAAGCATTCTGCATGGCTTCGTCAGCTTTGGCAGAACTATCCATGTCCCCCGACAAGCGACGCCCTGTACCCAACACTGCAAAAGGGCAAACTACCAAGCAGCCATAATGAGACATTCTCTGAAAGGTATAATGTGTGGCCCTTCACCCGTCGGCAATGGATGGCACCTCGAGGATGGTGAGCTAACAGTGACCTGGATGACTGTGTGTCTGCAAGATTTTGAGATCTTGTACTGACCTAGTCGGTGCCAAAATTGTGCAAATGTTTCACAGGAAACAGAGGAAAGACCCACATGGGATGATGGCTCTGATAGTGATAGGGATGATACCGATGAGTAAATATGCGCTGTGTTATAGAGGTCGACCGATAGTGGATTTTACCGATACCGATATTTAGGTTTGACCCAGTGGTGTAGTCTAGTTTTTTGTAGTGAGTATACTGTAATTCCCCCCACCCCCACCCACACCCACACCCACACCCACACCCACACCCACACCCCGCCTCAACTCAGCCAGTTAAGAGCTACATTTAGCCTTAGATGTTACATGTTACATGGTCCCTGAACCACAGGTTTTATCAGCTGACAATAAAAAAAAATTAAAAAAAATAATTAAAACAATTTACAAATACAAATTTGCTTTTAGAAATGTTTTTGCAAAAAAAAAAAAGGTGTTATTGTTTTGGCAAGTTTACTGTTGAAAAACGTTGTGTGATATTCCCTTAAAATAACGTTTTAATAGATTGTATTATTATGATTATTATTTTAAAATACATTTTACTGTGCAATTTCTTTCTAGTTGGACCGAACTTTTATTTTGGTGGGTTGTACACATTTGAGTTTCAGTGTGTTTTAATAAACTATTATTATTATTATTAGTAGTATTATTATTATTAGGCCTACTTGAAGTATACTCTACTGTGCAATAGTAATATATTTCTGTTATAATTTCTTCAAGTTATACCGAACTTTTATTTTGACAGGTTGTCGTAAAGACATTACAGTCAGTTTCTGTGTGTATATGAAACGAATGAATGACGATAGTTTTATTAAATGAAATGGTGCAATTCTCGTGAAGTGACTTTCATAGCAGCTCTGCGATGAAGTGCACATATGTAGCCTACATCATGTCTCAATACAGTGAAACGCTGAAAGCACCACGAGCGTGAGTCACGCGTGCTTCAGTACGTGTGTGTGTGTGTGCGTGCGTGCAGCACACATTGAGCGCTCATTCCCAGAGACACGTACAACAAATGCAGTCTCTTTTAACTTTAATATTCACAGACACTATAGTCCATATCGAGATTTGATTCATTGTACAGCCCTACTTTTGATTCCTTCATTCAAAAATAGCCAAATTCCGTGACTGGATTCCGCGATTCTATCCGTGTCGCTTCGCAAACACAGACGGGGTGAATTTATGAATGAAAGTGTGAAAGTTCTGACACAAAATGAAGTTGTTACGTATCCTCACGCTTTTTTAAAGTGGGTATACGGAAATCCTTGGCCTTTTCTAGTGGGTATACGTCGTATACCTGCGTATCACGTAGACCAGGGGTTTTCAAACTTTTTGTGTGTGTGGACCACTATTTGTAATCAAGAATTTTCACGGACCACCTCATAATACACATAATAAAATATGTCTACACAGAGTCCTACCTGAATTAATCTGCACCTCTAAATAGGCTTACTAGCTCTAAAACTATCATTGGTCATCACATCAGTACAACAGGCTTGTTAAAAGAAAGTTTACTGCACACAACGGCTGCCACATATTTAATTTATTTATTTACTCAAGCGCCTGAGGGCATAATCAGGTTCATTTGAACAACAGGCTTATTTCCATAGCAATGGAGTATGAAATCTATACAGAACACTGGAATATAGTCAACATTTCAAAACCTTTGGCGATTTTAGGGGATTATTAATCTTCAGAGTTTTAGTTTTACAAGTCCTCAAAAAGTACCTAGGCTTGAGTTTGTCCACTTAACAGCACATCTGGAAAACATTTCAGAAACGCGAGATCAAGAAACTAACTGGAAATTAAAATAATAACAGGCCTTATTCATTCCATTTATAAACATTTCGTTACTGCCTATGCCTAACTGTGCGTTCACACCGGACGCGAATAGCGCGTCAAATTCAAAAAGGGATCATATGTCAAATTCGCGCCTACCGCGTCTAGTGATACGCTTGACCACTTTGTATCAATTCGCGCGTCGAGAGCGAAATTGACGCGCGTAAAAACAAAAGTTTGAAGCGAAATTTCGTCCGGTGTGAACGCACCATTAAAGGCTATGCGTGTGATGTGATAATGAGAACATATTTGCCTCTGCCCTTTTCTCTTCAGAGAACCTGTTGCTATCCACCGAACCAATGTTGTGGTTCTAACGGCACTGAACTTGAATGTCAAGGCCGAACACCACTAGGCTATTTTAGTAATCACACAATAACTTGACAATTTAATTAAAATGTTATATCAATATAGGCCTACATATTTTTTTTTTTTTTTTTTTTAATGGGAATTTCCTGGTAAAATTAAGGTAAAAAAAATATTATTTTATATTTTATTTTGCCTTTCCACGGACCACCTGCAGTACCCTCACGGACCACTAGTGGTCCGCGGACCACAGTTTGGGAATAGCTGACGTAGACTACACCACTGGTTTGACCGCACATGCCGATAACCAATTATTCAACCGATATATATATATTTTTAAATGGATACTGGATTAAAAACAAACATAACACTCCAAGTAAAACAGTGCTGAACTGAAATGTGCTAAATGACATACATATAAATATGAATATATTAAAATGAGAAGTTCTACAGAATAATTTAAACATTAAAATATTACAGGTATTACAGGTAATATTACAAATGTGTGTTTCTTTAGCTAGAATCTAGAAACATGTATATTTCATAGGTAACACTTTGCAAGTCCATTTGTTAACAAGGATGTATTAGCAAGCTTTCATGAACTATATGCATTATGCAATATACGTTTTTACTGCATGTATTAAGATTTGAGCAATACAATTGTACCTTTATCATTCATGTTAGTTCATAGTACATTAACTAAGGTAATAACAGATCAAATAAAAATTAAAACTCAATTTAAAATGTATTAGTACATTTTGAAATTAAACTAGCAATGAATAATACTTCTACAACATGTATTAACCTTAGTTAACGCAAAATTTTTTATCTTATTGTGAAGTGTTACCATTTCATATAAATTCAAAGAGTCATGCTTAAAGATGGCCATTAAACTTACATAAATGTAGACCAATATTACATGTACAGTCTCTCACTTTAGAACACTTGATTATCTAATCAAAATAACTATGTTTTGTAGTGATTAAAAAAAATAACTAAATCGAATGCGTTTCTGATTTGTTTATGTTTCTGTCGGCTGCGTGTGCGTGAACATACCAATGTTGAGAGCGCAATTACGTCACTAGCTTTAAATATTAAACTTCGCCGGCTAATGAATGCATAAAAGTGACCAGCTGGATATAAGCTAATGCAAACAGATGGTAAAACTATCGGTGTGGATTTTTGATGATAACGACAGTTCCACCAATCAACTATCGGCACCGATATATCGGTATTATATTGTAGAATTGTCCATTTTTTGGCAGCATTCAAAATTAGCGGGACAGGGTAGCATTGAGTCGTTTCAGCCAACTTGGACAGAAGTGTGCTTATTTATTTATCTGTCTGTGATTACACAGTACCTACTGAAAATGCTGATGTATCAAACATCACAGTTTTGCTTAATTTATAATGTGTATGTTTAATTTAGCTTGGTGCCAATCCATTAAGTTGAAGCATATTTTCTACAAATGTGCCATATTTCATGGTCTACATTCACACTTGAGTATATAATGCACCATAACCTGTCTCGTATGTTTAGGTACATGTATAAATGTCAGTTTGAGAGAGATTTTGTGTTGCTAAAATGAATATAAATAAGAGTTACAGGGGGGGGGGGGGGGGGTATTCAATTCATAATTAAATACATTTATGGATCGTGACAAAAACTGCAGGATATTTTGCAGAGAACTTTTAACATAAAGTCCATAATGGTTTTGTCAATGCAAAAATTCATTTAAAAAGTAGTGCGCAGGTGTGGGAACGAACATCACTTTCTAGACACTTTTTCCAGATGGATGTTTACCGTTCAAAACACGCAGACAGCATTAATCGATAATCAAATCTGTTGTTGATTACTTCCATTATCAATTATCATCGATTTGTTGTTGCTGCCCTAATTAAAATAAAAATCTATAATGCTGCAACATTATCGTCATTTTTACCTCAAGAACTTTCCTAAATATTACTACTAATCTCAAAACTTTACTCTTGTAAAATGCCTTCTGTGAGATTATTCTCAAAACATTACGACTTCATTCTCGACACCATTGACAGTTTCTTTATTGACTGTAGTTTACCATCAGAAAATGCTCACCTCAAAAACGCCGACCAGTCTTCCCAGCGTGCCCTTCACTCCTGCCTGTGGGAATGAACACATGTGGAGTGAAACGCTGAACTCTGGACATTCACAACAGGGTTATAACAGTGCCATTTAAGACCTGAAAAAAATGTAAATACTGTACAGGTGTGCAATACTGACAAAAAAATTATATCCCGATATTTTCAAAGATTTTGTTGATAACAATAATTCAATGATATTTTGCCATGTGTGTTTTTTTGCGGGTGCAGTGGCTGGTTTAGGCCTGTTGTTGACGGCTGACTCATGAAGACATTCATATTAATCATATTCTATGCGATGGTCTGTGTTTTTTCATTATTTCATCTTTATTTAACCAGGTAGGTCAGATGAGGACAAGTTCTCATTTACAACTGCGACCTGGCCAAGACAAAGCAAAGCAGTGCGACAAAAGCAACAACACAGAGTTACACATGAGAAATAAAACCCTAGCCCTATTAAACATAATAACCCTATTAAACAAACGCACAGTCAATAACACAATAGAAAATCTATATAAACGTAAATGTAGTGCAAAATGCAGTAAGGTCAGGAAGATAGGACAATAAATAGGCCATAGTGGTGAATCAAATTTCAGATTAGCATAAACACTGGAATGATGGAATATGCAAATGATGATGTGCCAGTCATTGGCAGCAGAGAACTGGAGAACTGGAGGGAACGGCGGCCAGAGGAGGTGTTGGCTTTGGGGATGGCCAGTGAAACATCCCTGCTATACGGGTGGGTGTTGCTATGGTGACCAGCGAGCTGAGATAAGGCGGGGATTTACCAGACTAGACTAATGACCACAGCAGCGGGAATCCACCTGTCACTCAAAAGTGGACACACCCTTAATTATGCAGAAATTTAAGGCTTAATATAATTTAAACGGATGAGTTATAAAAAAAAAAATCACCCCCTCACAGTCGTCATGAAGGGTAAACTTAGCTGTATAGACCAAAGCCACTTTTTGCTCCAGGTTGTAAACATGTTTTATTCTGCTGTAAAGTTGGGCATTTTAACATGGGGGAGATGCAGATCTGACTCACTTTTGCAGCCAGCCTGAAGCAGCCAGTTGATGAATTGCCGTTTAATTCACTTCCGTGTTGGTTTCAAGAGAGAGACAGGGAGGTTGCCGCTTGGGATTTACCTCATAAACACTTATAGCTGACCTGGAGCCAGTGGTTTCGGCGACGAGTGTGTAGCGAGAGAATACAGGTCGCAGTGGTGGGTAGGGTAGTGTACGGGGCATTGGTAACAAAACGGATGGCACTGTGATAGACTACATCCAGTTTGCTAAGTAGAGTGTTGGAGGCTATTTTGTAAATGACGTCGCCAAAGTCAAAGATCGGTGGGATGGTTAAGTTTTACAAGGGCATGTTCGGCAGCATGAGTGAAGGAGGCTTTGTTGAGAAATAGGAAGCCGATTCTAGATTTAACTTTTGATTGGAGATGTTTAATGCGAGTTTGGAAGTTGAGTTTACACACACCTAGGTATGTGTGTCCACGTATTCTGAGTCAGACCTGTCGAGAGTAGTGATGATATGTATTGTTAGATGTATGCATCACCTTTTATGTCAAATTCTAACATTCAAACTAAATTATATTAAGTAATAACACCGTATAGGGCCGTTACCAATCACATGAAATCATTATCAACAAAACCCATCGTTGCAGTGCAGAAGTAGTGACATCAGTGCGGCATCAGAAGTGGCATTGATATATTTACACTGCATTTACAGTCTGCATAAATTCAATTCAATATTTAAATATGAAATGATTTCTAATTGTTAATTAAAAGGCACTTTAAACATGAAACTGCCAGTAGGTGGCGGCACTGAAGTCAGTGAGTCATTCATTCAGCCGATTCGTTCACACGCCTGATTCATTCAGGAACGAAGCAAGTTTAATGGATCATTGAATCATTAATTAAACTGATTTGTTCAAAACACGGACTCAGTCAGTAAAAAAAAAAAAAATTATAATAATTTCTGTCTGTTGCTCGGAGACTCGGTTCTGCTGTGGTTTCATTTTGAAAGCTTTGTTGGCGAAATAAATTAAGAACGATATTGTGTCTAAAATGTAACTCACAATGTTAAACTTATTGTTCATTTCACTGTTGTATAAGATAAATATCGCATTTGCAATTTTGCATTTGAAAACGGCACTCTTGTGCGTGTAATACTGTATAACTACATCATATGATATAAGACAAAAACACCTGTGTATCTTGAATTTTGGGGGCGCATATATATATATATATATATAACTGCATACATCACACAGTGAACACGTGAGTGACAAACTCGATCGTTCACACATCGTTAAAACATATAAAACAAATAATTACGCTATCATCATAGGCGATATATCTCGCACACCCAAACGCACAAACAATGAACTTACGATTGAACTCACATTTACCCATTTTCTTCACCTTCTCTCTCCCTTTCGCGTGCAGGAGACAGACGTGATACGCTGTCGTAAACGCCGTGAATTGTCACGTGAAAAAGCAAATCCACAAAGAAATAATAATAAAGATAATATGTATGCTAATTAGATTGTTTTAATTTGGTAAAGGATTTAGATATGTCTAAGTCATAGTGTTGTCTATAAGATCTCTCATAAGTAAAAATAAGACTTTAAAAAAAATCTAATTTAATACATTTTAAGGCTTTTTAAGGATCCTCGGGAACCCAGGATAACATCATGTAGCATTTTACAGATCACGAAACATCTTACTTCAGCAAAAGACAGTTCTCAGAAGTAAAATGTAAAAAATATTTACAAAGTTGATGTCTTTGGTGAAAAGAGCGCTCTTAATTCATTTAAATCACAGTACCATATTAAAATATTTAACAAAAACAAAACAGATTTAGCCCTATATGTTCCGCACTGTAGCAAACAAAAGAGCCTGTCAGGTAAACATACGGTTATGTGTGTGTGTGTGTGTGTGTGTGTGTGTGTGTGGCTCTGACCAGCAACCCTCACATGTGGAACAATCCCTATTATTCGCCTAAGCATGGAAAAGTGTGAACTGCATGACTAATGATGCAGATGTAAGAGTCAGGAAAACTGTAAAAAAGGAATAGAGCATTAAAACGTTAATACTTACAGTAACGATCACTTAGCAAACATGAGTTAATGCACTGGGCATCAGGAAGCAATACTTTAACGGCATTTATTAATCTTTTTTGTATCTAATTAATTTCCGTTGTATAAATAAGCATTATGCATAATGAACAAACATGCATTACACATTACACAATTTTATACAACCTGGCTTTTAAAGTCATTTAGTGCGACCCTTGAACCGATTCTCCTTGACTTCACATCCATTATCACAGTAATAAGCAGAAGTAAGTGTTTTAAAGAAGGAAAGCCCACCTCTTCACACACCTCCCTGACAGCAGCGACACCGGGCTCCTCCTCCGGCTCCATCCCTCCTCCGGGAACGATCCAGCGGTCGGGATGACTGCTGCTGCTCACCAACAGCACCTGACACACACACACACACGAGACATGCGGATCAATGATCTGATCATCACCACAACCTTATCACTCCCTCCTCCTCCTATCCTGGTCAAGATGCAACTATTCATAACCCTTTTTACTTCTAACATAAGCTGTGTTTCAGAGTTTCAGTGCTTGAGTCTAGGCTAACAACATCACTGATACAGTGATACGCGACATAGTGAGGGTGAATCATGGAGAAAGGCTACGGAAATGTAAATTAATACAACTGATAGTGACAACTGACAACAAGCAGTGTGCTTGAACTCTGGAATATTTTAGCATGGCAAATAAACATTATGTAACACTAAATGTTTCATATTCAGTTATATTGAATACTACTACTAGAGCTACTTTTGAGATTGTTACTACTCTGGTTTCCTGGTATTATCCAACATGGTAAAATGGCTGTGGTCATCATTATAAACACTGCTATGGCAGTACTATGGTACAGTGAAGGTCTAAGATATGAATAAAATCCATTGTACTGATAATAATCATGCACCAGTGTATGGTGTTTCAAGATATGCATGAGATTAACCACATGCAGAATGTCCAAAAGATCAGGTTAAACCCACTTTTAAGCACCAATTTGAGGGAGATATCACAGTAATGTATGTGTTTACACTTTACAGTAGTAACAAAAACCGTATCATATTGGCGGAAATTCTAGTAACGGTAATCACGGTATGTTTTACTACAGAAAGACTTTATCGAAAACAAAACAGATAAGAGCAGATATCGTTCTGTGGTCGTACAATACACACACGTACACAACTAACACCTACACACTGCTAAATGTATACGCTGGTTATGTTTAGAGTTAATGTATGTGTTGAAGTAAGAATAAAGAAGCAGTGATTGCTGGCGTGCGTCACCTCCTCCTCGCGCTCGCTCCTGAAGCACAGGCAGGCCGCGCGCTTTTTATAGCCGTCTCTGTCATACGTGCGCGTCTGGTTGGACTTGAGCTTTATCATCGCGCTGAACTGATGAAAGTCCTTAACTCCTGTCAGCTCTGCGCCTCTCAATGCAGTCCCGCAGCCACAAACCCCTCTAAAGGCCCTCTGCTAGCATGAATATTCCCTCCGTCGCTTCATTTTGTGAGTCTTGTGAGCTGGTGTCGTCGCACAGACGCCATTACTCTTAGCTCTGCGTAAACTGCGTAGCTCAAGCACAACCCCAAAGCGCGTTTCCTGTTTGTGAATATGAGGTTGCGCAGTAGAGGTGGAACTGGTTCAGCGCGCACTGACGTTTACGTGTTGCTTAAAATACACACTACCGTAATGTCACGGTTATTTTCTATAATATTTTATTATTTTTTAGTTATTTTTTTATTGTTATTGTATAAATGTGCCAGGAATATAATATATTAATAACTTGACAGCTCAACTGAAACCTTTGTGAAATCCCTAAAATAAAGAGCCAGGGGGGCGGCCCGCGCTTTTCAGCCAATCAGAAAACGCACTTTGCTTGTCAATCACCTATGGGCGTTTGGAATTGCTGACATTCGATTGGCTGGCATGTCTTTGGTAGGCGTGGTTTTTAAGCTATTTTAAAGATCTGTGTTTTGCAATTTCTGATTACGTCAAGGTTTCATAAGTTGGAAATGTTGTTGTAAATATATTATAAAAAATCCAATAATAATGCACAAATGCAAATAGAGCGGTGCTACAGCTTAAAAATTATTTCTCCAATCCTCAAACCTGCAAATAAAATAATTACAAAAGAATATCAGTTATAGAATAGCAATTTTTATAGCATTGGTTTCACCTCTATTAACCTTTATGACATGATATGACATGATGCAGTAGTTACTACATACTAAGTATGATATAATTAATTTATTTTACTGTCTATGGATTTAATGCAGTGGCGACATCTGCTGATCAATATCGTGCATTGCATAACTCATAACTCCTCCCTCCATCGTCTGTCGTTTCCCTTTCATCGCAGGACTTGCTTTCCGTAAACACTGCCAGTGGGGGTTTAATGTCAGACAAACCCATGACTTGTGTTATAATAACTGGATTTGGAGTCGTCTTATAGTTAAGTAACACTCACTCTGCTCTTTTGACTGAATTAGGTGTGTTTACTTTAATGCCTCGATGGTGAAGTTTGACTGGTCATGATGTTTTCACGTGAGTCAGCAGCACACACCAGTGTTATGATTATTACCGCTCATAACCATCGCGACATTGATGATATCAGTGCCGGTCACTGTAATAACGCATCCACCGTTATGTAAACAAACGGGAGCAGATAATGGCATTGAATGCGTAGTTTTTTCGCTAAGTCATGTGCGACATAAACGCTTTGTCATTGTAAAATGTGTATTAAAGCAGTTTTCTGCTGGACGCTTTGTGTTAAATCCAAATGCCACACTTCCCAAATAGAGAGAAGTCGTGCGTTATGCAGATTGTGTGATTGTTATGCAGATATTAAAAGTATGTTGACATGTCAACGGCTCTATTGTGCAGATACAGAGCTTTAGAAAGGCTGTTTGGACTATTCACCCTTCACACATGCTACTTTGATATAGCCTATACTACATTATTATACCATGATACGTTAAAGAATACCTCAGAAACACAGCATAATAACAATACAACATTAATGCTCATTAAATGCTCAAAACTCGTATTACTGCAATGGTGTATTATACTTACATATGGATGTAGTGCCTTTATGTGCATGCTGATTTAAATAGCAATAATAATAAATAAATAAACGATGTTTTGCTGTATTACAGTAATGAGAAAAATTAAGATAGAACAAAAATCTTCAAGGAAATTAGAAGGGAAAACCCTACAAAACATTCAGACTTCATTGGCACAGTGGGGACACATATGGATCTAAATCAGAATATTGTATCTCAAAATATCGCTAAATAAACTTTTTCCCTTTCGATGTTGGATTGAACGTGTTGTAAACGGGAATGTTTATAGGCCTGATTAAAGAAACTTTATAATATGACTGATCTAGCTAGTAGATAAAGTGCAAACAAGTTTGAATTAACATGATGAACCCCCTTTAGCTGTTTCCCAGCATTCCTGGGCCATGAATAAGTGTATTCTCCTGTGTTTCGCAGTGGTTCGCGGGGCGGAGAGAGCATGTGGGAGTCACATGCGTGCAGAAGACGAGCAGTGAAGGCCTCAGTATGAACAGCACCACTCCTCATCCTCCTCCTCCTCCTCCTCCTCCTCACGATGTGGCCGTCGGCTACGTGCTCGTGCCCTTCTTCCTCATCACTGTGATCGGGGTCCTGGCAGCAGTGGTGGGTGCCGTACACACACACACACACACACACACACATCTGCACGCAGGCTTTGCTTTGCTTCTTCTGGGTGTTTCTCACTTGTGTGGGGGAAGAAGGTGAAGGCGCATGATCGTTTGATTGAGCAGATCATCCCGAGAGACAAAAGGCCTTTATTCTGTTATGAAAGCGTGAGCAGACGCTTGTCAGCTGCATCTCTGACATTATTACAGACGTTATTCAGTGTGCTTTCCAGGCATTGTTTCAAGGAAATAATAATGTACCTTTTTGTTTCATAGGTGATGTACATAAGGAGGAAAAGGAGGTAAGGAAACACACTCCAGCACTCTTTGAAAGGCATTAGAAGATTGGAATAATTACGATTGGAATAATCAAAAATAAGTCGTTTCTGCTCATCAAGGCTGCATTTATTTAATCAAAAATACAGTAAAAACAGTAAAATTGTGAAATATTATTACATTTTAAAATAGCTATTTTCGTTTTGAATAGTCAAGTCACCATTATTTATATAGCGCTTTTTACAATACAGAGATAAGTTTGTTTCCAGAAGAAAATAGCGTCACAGTCCAGCTTAAGGAAGTTCAGTGATGGTTCATTTCTGTTGTAATAAAGTTATTAATTTACTTCATTTATACATATAGCTGCACAAACCGTGATGTCATCGCCCAGTTCAGTTCTCATATGATAATGTCAATGCAGGCAGATCAATATTATTGTTGAATATTAAAGTAAATGTCCCCAACTAAGCAATATGTTGTAAATCTTATGTTGCAAATTATATGTTGAATATGTTGTAAAATATAATTTATTCCTGTCATTTATTTTACAACAATACAATATGAGGAGAAAGAGAAAAAGACAACAAGAAAACAAACAAGAAAAAAGCAAAACACATGCTGCCGATCACTCAGAAATACAGAAATAAATACCTAAAATATAAAGGCATGCCTTAAATTAATTCTACTGTATCTAAATTCAACATATGTGAAAAAATTATATATAATGTACTTCAATTTCTAATGAAAAAAAAAAAACATACAATGATTGATACATCTATACACGTGTGCAACGACTAACTTCATTAACGTTTAAGCGTAATGTTTGCAGTGGACTAGTGAAGTGTATTCTCTTGGTTAGGATGTTGATATATCAACTGTTCAAGTGTCAAGGAAGTTTCGTTCATAGTGTTTCTGCTTTATTCGGATATAATATTTCATACCGTATTGTCCCTCATAACCGGTAGAATAACAAGCCTATAAACAAGCTTAATTATTACTAGTTTCACATGACACAGAAGAAAGGGGAAAAGTTTTGTGTAGGCTTTCCCTCATCTTGCTCATCTTCGAGGGACATTTCTCTGATCCCCCCCGAGTGAAAATCTGACTTTAAAATGATTTCGCTTTCCTCTCCAGATATACACTTTTCAAAAGTTATGGAAGCTTGTTTCCGCCACAGAGTGAAAAATAAAAAAAGGTAATTGCGACTTTTTAAATCTCACAATTCGGACTTTTTTTCTCACAATTACGTGATATAAAGTCCAATTGCAGGTTATAAAGTCAGAATTGCGTGATATAAACTCGCAATTGTGTGTTATTAAGTCAAAATTGCGTGATATAAAGTCGCAATTGCAGGTTATAAAGTCAGAATTATGAGATATAAACTCGCAATTGCGAGAAATATACTTGAAATTCAGACGTTTTTTCTCAGAATTGCATGTTTATATCTCGCAATTCTGACTTTATAATACGCAATTGGGAGATATAAAGTTAGAATTGCATGATATAAAGTCGCAATTGCGTGTTATAAAGTCAGAATTGTAAGATATAAACTATTCTGAGGTAAAAAAAAAATCTTTTTTTTCCTTAGAATTGGACTTTATATCTCACAATTCTTACAAAAGATGTCAGAATTGCGAGATATAAACTCGCAATTAATGTGTTATAAAATCAGAATTGCGTGATATAAAGTCACAATTGCGAGAAAAAAAGTCCGAATTCTGATTTTGTAAGATGCAATTGCGACTTTATTTCACGCAATTCTGACTTTATTTCACGCAATTGCGACTTGCAACTTTATTTCACGCAATTCTGACTTTATATCTCGCAATTCTGACTTTATATCACGCAATTCTGACTTTATATCTCGCAATTCTGACTTTATATCTCGCAATTCTGACTTTATAACACGCAATTCTGACTTTATGTCTCGCAATTCTGACTTTATAACACGCAATTGCGACTTTATATCACGCAATTCTTAAAAAATAAAGTCAGAATTGCGAGATGTAAACTCGCAAATGTGAGATAAAAAGGTCGCAATTATCTTTTAAAATGTTTTATTCTGTGGCGGAAACAAGCTTCCATACAAAGTAATATATACATTTAAAAAAAAAATGTAAACGACTCGTGCTCTTTCTTTCTACGGTAGCCTTTTTTTGCCCCTTTGCCATGTTTTCTAATACTAAATTTAACCAGTGATTAATATTTAATAATTGTATCGGTGTCCAATATTGAAGAATAGCTTTTTTGGCAAATAGTTGAGCAATATAAACTAATTTGGCGTAATGTGGTGCAGCATCAGTCTCTGCATGTGCTCTTAATAAGCACATTATCCATAAGGGGAGAACGGTATTTTAATCTTAAGAACAATGTACAATTTCTCTGTAAACTCCGAGCAAACATTTTGAACAGAGGAACAATGCCATGAACAATGGAGGTCTGTGTCTGGGCTAATGAGGGTACATTGGACAGTGGGTAGAGGGAACAAGTTGTCTTATAATTATTTATATATTGTTTTCTAAATACAATCTTTATATATTTAGAAATCAATCTAATATGCTGGTTTGCTGCTCAGTTATTTTTGGTGCTCAAATATAATTAATGGTTCTTATGTTTATCGATGTTGAAAACTGTTTTTTCTGGGGGGGTTTTATGGAAACAGTGATGCATTCTTTGATGAATAGAAAGTTCAAAAGAACAGACCTTGAGGGTGAGCAAAAACACACCGTTTTGTGTCTGTCCCTTTAAATGCAAATGAGCTGCTGCTTCCGGCACAGAGGGTGGAGCTTCAACAGCTTGTGTCCTTTTACCTCACACACACGCACTGAAAATTATACCCGTGTGTTTATCAAATTAAACACACCGATAGTGTATCAGTTTCCACAAACATATGTGTTCAACATTGATAATAATAAGAAATGTTTTTGAGCATCAATCCTCATATTATAATGATTTCTGAAGGATCATGTGACACTGAAGACTGGAGTAATGATGCTGAAAATACAGCTTTGCATCACTAGAACCACGTTTTGTAGTGATATTGCACAATATTACTGTTTTTCCATGGAATAAATGCAACCTTGGGGAGGATTTTTCAAAAACATTAAAAAAAATTCGGAATTTTTTCAAACTTTTGACCGCTAGTGTAGTTCACTCAAAACTTCATAAACCCAAATGGTATTCTTCTGTGAAACACAACAGTAGATGTTAGGCTGAATGCCTGAGCCTCTGTTTTCAGCAGAAGGCGCTGAAGGAAGTAACACTGGGTCAGAATGAGCGTTTGTTTGCTGCTTGTGTGTCTGATGCACGTTTAGGATTGATCGACTGCGGCACCAGCTGCTTCCGGTCTACACCTATGACCCGACCGAAGAGCTGAACGAGGCTGAACAGGAAATTCTGTGGAAAGAGGAAGACACAAAGGTAATCCATCCTGTTTTGAAATGAAAAACGCTGATGTCTAATGCTGACTCTTATTGAGATTACTGAAAGCAAATGGCAACATATACCAATATTAATACTTTGCTTTTATTCAGCAAAGACACAATAATTGATTAAAAAGTGACGGTAAAGACATTTTTAATGTTATAAAAGATTTCCATTTAAAATAAATGCTGTTGTTTTGAACTTCCTATTCATCAAAGAATCATGAGAAAAAAATCACAATTTCCACCAAAAATATGAAGCAGCACGACTGTTTTCAACATTCATAATAATCAGAAATGTTTCTTAAGCAATAAATCAGCATATTCGTATGATTTCTGAAGGATCTCATCATTGGCTAAATTCAGTTATCAGCTTTTTTAAGCGCTTATTAATCCTGTTCTGGAAACAACCAAATGAACTATCGAAAATGCATGTAGTAACAGCAGCATTTACATTACTTCTACATAGTGTGTTCAGAACCGAACTGAACCACTAGTTGTTAATGACGGAGGCTATTTTAACTTGCATCAGAAATGTTTTTCTCTTCATGTGCGATGCAAGAAATCACAGGGAAAGCGGTACGAGCCTCGACTCATTCGTGTAGCCAGATCTTAAAGTATCACAAACCCGCACCTGCTCACTTTTATAACTGCATAAACTCGATCACTTATAATAAGTGGACATGGCAACACTGCTAGAGTCGCTGTGTGAAGCAGCCTTTACGAGCATAAGCAGAACAAGACGCTTTAGTTAAAATTGCTTTTGTCGCGTTGTAATATTTATTTGGTCGGAATAGCGGAATCAAAACATGAATGTTGCTATGGTTACCACGGTGTCAATCATCTCAGTTTCGGGATTTAACGCATCACTCCTGCATTTAAATGCACTCGTCACTCCTGCAACTTTACAGTGTGAACCGGAGTAATGATGCTGAAAATTCAGCTTTGATCACAGGAATAAATTACATTTTAAAATATATTCACATAGACAAATTGTAGTGTTTTTATTTTATTTTTAATTAAATAAGTGAGCATAAGAGACTTCTTTGAAAAGCATACAAAAATCTTAGCCTGGCTCCGCCCTCCTGCGTACTTCCGCTCAATTTTATTTCCCTTCAGTACTACGTCTGGGATTGTGGTGTATTCTTTGGTTTTCTCCGGCCAAATTTTTGGCGGCCCAATCAGTGAACAGAGGGAGTGGCTGAGAACGATGACGTTGAGGTCGTGCGTTAGTTTGAGTTGTAGGGTTACGTCACGACCAAAGGTTAGCGATTGGTTATGGCAGATCCAGAGTGACTCTGGGCAGATGGGCAGATCCAATATTTTTAAACTTCAACAGAATACCCGCCTACAAGGAAGTTAACACTTGTCAATGGAGAGAGGCCAGACTCTCTGTACAAATGAAATGTACGAGAGTCTGGTAGAACCAGGCTACAAAAATCTTTCCGACCCCAAACTTTTGCACAGTAGTGGAACTGGTACCAGTGTGATAAAGTTAATTAAATGTTAAATGCATCTGAGATTGTGCTCAAGTTTTCAAACAGTAAACTGTCGGATTGCAGCGACAGTACCGAATACTGAATACTTGCCTTGATGCACTGCAGAATTATTCTTTACAAAAACTGGCATCCATGTGGTCAACTACAGGTAGGGATTGGTATTGTTAAAGGGGTGGTTGATTATGATTTCACTTTTCTAACTTTAGTTAGTGTGTAATGTTGCTGTTTGAGCATAAACAACATCTGCAAAGTTACAAAGCTCAAAGTTCAAAGCAAACGGAGATATTTGCTTTTAAAGAAATTGCTTTTTAAGGACTACAACAAACGGCTGGTAGAGACTACACCACATTCCTCCCGGGTTAGTGACATCACCAACCCTAACATTTACATAAACCCCGCCCCCAGACACGATGATTATCAAGACAAAATATGCTAATCAATGACTAGAAGATAACTACACATAAACTACATAAATTCATTATGTCGATTGTTGAGTCTCCACTGTTGCTTAGTTACCAATGATCACGCGCGTGAACTCGACAATCGACTACTGTGGACTTCGACCGAAAACAGGAAGTAAATACAGGTATGTGCGCTGGCTCAATTAACATCACTTTTATTCATATCTTTCACATCTACTGCAGTCAGATTCACCGCGTTCACTCTGAAGGAATCACTCACATGGCTGTGCACTTGTAATGACACATCAAGGATGTTAAGAGGCTAAAAGCAGGTTTAAAACTTGCCCCATTTAAGTCAACAGGGTGCAAATTTTAAAAAGAGGATAACATGGTGTAGGCAACACCGATTTTTGTCGTTGTTCTCTGTACTGACAGCACTCCAAATTTACAAAAAAATTAGCTCAATGTTAAAATTGACCGGAGTTCTCCTTTAACATTGCTTTATATTCTGAAATGTAAAATAAATATCCATGCAAAGCTATTTGTAAATGCACCAGTGTACAGGCATTTTTTGTGTTTTATATACATAAGATAAGATACAGTAAGAACAAGAACAAAGAAACAAAGTACAAAAACAAATGGTCAAATAAATACTATAAATATACAATAAAGCAAAGATATAAATGAAATACAGTGCTTTAATTTCAGAAAGGTCTACTAACATGACCTATATAAGACATCTAATAAAGTAATCAAATGTAAAATAACACTGCATAGTTTTCACTGTATAAATTGATATATTAATGTTTATTAAAGCAGCTAAAGTTATTCATTCAAGAGCTGTGAGTAACTTTCTCTTTGCCTGTTGTTGTTTGATTGACATTAATGGTGGATCATCAGCAGGTTTAAGTCTGCAGATCAAATAATACACATCATATTTTCTCCCAACTGTTTATGCTCATTTAAGACGTAAACTGTGTTTAAGTGAATACTCTCATTTTGACACATTTGTGTGTGTATTTTGATCGTTAAGAAATCTAAAATATACTAAAATATAATGTGTTTGTCTAGTTGCGGTCCGTTTCGGAGCACAGAAACCCGCCTTGAAGTTGTAAACAGCATGTTTTGCGAAGATTATTGCACTTTTTATTTATTTAGCAACAGTAGAGACTGCATTTTACAACAATCACAGATTCTAATTCTGTCGTAAAGTTTTGGGTTTTATGGAGAAATGACTATGAAAAATGAATGAAAGGGAAGGAAGTTAGAACGCGGCTAGTTTTTAATCATTTAATATCACATATGTATATCACATATAACAGGTTGCAAGATAACGTCTATATAGCAATAATAAATAGTACTTGTATTTTATTTCTCTAGTACCGACATTTTCTTCGGTACTAATACTAAGACCTACTTTGATAGTTTAGCCCCGGTCCCGGTTTAATAGCAGGTTTCGGTACTCATCTCTAACTACAGGGGTTGGACAATGAAACTGAAACACTGGCCAATATAGAGTTGGGGGTTTCACGGCTATATGCGCGGCCTGACCAATCTTCAATGATTTTACATTCCATCAGTAAGAGCAGAGTGTGAAGGCTGAATTACCAGAGCAGAAGTGAACATTAAATATTGCAATCCACACAACATGATGGGAGACGTGGCACATATCACAGTTCAAAAGAGGACAAATTGTTGGCGCGCGTCTCGCTGGTTCATCTGTGATCAGGACAGCATTAGTGTAAATGTGTTAATAATGTTGGCATAGTGAACCACATCCAACATGAGTAACTGTCGACACAAGAGGAAGCTGTCTGAAAGGGATATCCAGGTACTAACCCGGATTGTATCCAAAAAAAAATATAACTCACTGCAGAATTAAATGCGCACCTCGACCAAAACTGTTCGTCAGGTTCTCCACCAAGTCAATATTCATGGTCGGGCTGATATAGCCAAACCTTTAGTCACTCGTGTCAATGCCAAATGTCGGTTTCATTGGTGCCAACAGTGCAAATCTTGGGCTGTGGACAATGTGAAACATGTATTGTTCTCTGATGAGACCATCTGACTTTCCCACATCCGTGTGAGTTACGGTGTGGAGAAGAACCAAAGAGGCTGAACATCCGGACTGTTTCTGTCCAGCGTGAAGCACGGGCGGATCAGTGATGGTTCGAGATGTAATATCATGGCATTCCCGACTGAGCTTGATGGACACGTCACTGCCAAGCACTACCGAACCGTTCTGGAGGACCATGTGCACCTAATGGTTCAATCGTTGTGCCCTGAAGGGGGAGTCGTGTATCAGCATGATAATTCACCAATACACACAGCAAGACTGGTGACAGAATGTTTTGATGAACATGAAAGTGAAGTTGAGCATCTCCCATAGACCACACAGTCACCAGATCTATATATTATCAGCCACTTTGGGGTATTTTGGAGGAGCGAGTCAGTTTTCCTCCACCAGCATCACATAGTGATTTCACCACTGTTCTGGAAGAGGAACGGCTAAAATCCCTCTGACCGCTGTGAAGGACTTATATCTGTCATTCCCAAGATGAACTGATGCTGCATGGGCTTTAAAAGGAGGCCCTACATCATACTGATACATTATTGTGGTCTAAAACCAGGTGTTTCAGTTTCATCATCCAACCCTTGTACATACAAAATACCACACAGTGTTTGCTTTTGTTTGCTGTGGACAGCTATTAAAGGGGTCATGAACTACATTGTTTTATAATGTTTCCTGTGGTGTACTTATAATGTTAGTATGATTTTTACATAGAAAAAATAATTATTTAGAAATAAAAAGCATTTTCCTAGCCTGATTTTAGCCCTCTGATTTGAACGCTCTGTTTGAGGGGGCGTGTTGTTGTGATTGGCTGTGAGACTTCAGTGTAAACGCCCACTGCTGTGATTGGCTGTAAGACTTCAGTGTAAACGCCCACTGCTGTGATTGGCTGTAAGACTTCAGTGTAAACGCCCACTGCTGTGATTGGCTGTGAGACTTCAGTGTAAACGCCCACTGCTGTGATTGGCTGTGAGACTTCAGTGCAAACGCCCACTGCTGTGATTGGCTGTGAGACTTCAGTGAAAACGCCCACTGCTGAGATTGGCTGTGAGACTTCAGTGAAAACGCCCACTGCTGTGATTGGCTGTAAGACTTCAGTGTAAACGCCCACTGCTGTGATTGGCTGTAAGACTTCAGTGTAAACGCCCACTGCTGTGATTGGCTAACATCTTTGTGTATGAAATAGCTAAGTATTAAATGTGGAAAACTCTTGAAAACTTTTAGCTTGTGTTTACTATTAAGCTCTCAAGGTTGACTAATCGTGTGAAGTGTTGCTAATAGCATTACATTTAGATTGTGGCATGGAAGGTTGCAGTGATGATGAGCATGTAGCCAATCACAGACATGTTAAGCGCATGAATGCAGTGATCTCGTCATTGCAACTCGATTTCTGCACTCTAACGAATGCTTTCATCATATCTAACTGTGATAAAATAGATCAAATGGACTTTATAGTGGGAGTTTTGGCGAGAGTCACTGATAAACTCGCTCTGTTTGATTGACAGCTCCAGCGATTGTAAAGGGAGCGTTCTTTGACCGCTTTCTGTATATAATTTAATCACAGTTTAAATAAGATTATTTTCATCCCACTATAAGAAAACAATGTGAAGTTGACCGTTAAGTCACTCATTGGTTTGATTTACTGGCACATTGACAAAGAACCTCTGACTGTACATGAATCATTACATATCCAAAATCACTGGTCACAGATCAGGCATTAGAAATAACACGGTTACTTCCATATCATTAAAGTCCTTTTGCAAAGCCTGCACCGAAATCGTGACTGATTTACCAAATAATCCACAGTGAAATGTACCGAATACAAATAAATAATGCTCAACTAAGACATTCACATTGTTGGAAATAAATAACCACACTCTTTGCTTTAGGATCCTTTGGAAGGTAGTGTTATTTTTAGTCCATTGATCCAATGATCGCTCTTCTCTCGTCGTCATCTACGCACGCCAGTGGGAGGGGCCAAAGTTGAGATGAGGAAGTAGGTGTTGATCTTCTTCGGTCTTTCTCCTATCTAGTAGATTCCAGGATGAGTCCTTCTCTGGGCTTGGTTACAATAAAAGCTGTTTTTGGAATAACAAGGACGTTTTCAGTTCTGAAACCTACAGGATATTCTTATAGTATGAGGACCTTATATATGCCAAAAGCTCAAGGAAAAATGTATATCTCAGTTCATGAACCCTTTAAGTAAAAATGGGAATGTCTAATAAGTGACTCAAACATTAAGAAAGCTCCTGTAAACATTTACACTGACAACCACTTTTTTCTTCTTCATGTGAACAGCATACATTTATGAACCACATGACATATTTGGAATTCAATTAAAAATGTAGTATTAAATAAATGTATCTGATATCTGGTGATTTGACCTAAATCACAACACCCCTCTGTTCAGATTCTCCTCTTAATTCAAGATTTTTCATCTTTGTTGCATAACAGACATCTTCAGTAAAGTTTCTGAATCCATGAGAATTCCTACAATAAGATACATGAACGAAAGCATAACGGGACGGGAAACCATTTCACCCTCTGATTCTGTCCTTTAATTTGAGCGAATATAAGAAAACGTTGCCATGCCTGGACGGGTGGAATGAATCGCCGTTATAGGGGATGAAGACACATGTTCTAGATTCCTCCTCGGAGGGATTGGACGGCTCGATAACAACCGAAAACCCAATTTCTTGGTGGTGGAAAAGGACTCTAGCATCACAGAGATAGAGGAGACCTTCAAGAGTTTCCTTGGCATCATCCTCAACAACCAGTTCATTAAGTTCATTATGACCTGTGGAGTCACAGTCTGGCCTGGGCAGATGCAAGAGTAAACATGGTTTACTTCTGGTTCTCATCCATCTTGTTGAAGCAAGATTATATAATGATGTGTTGTTAATGTGAAATCCACTTTGATGCTCTTCAAAATGATGAGGACTCGGGCTGGAATTAATACAATAAAACCGATGCCTATGTTACTGTTCATATCACTGTGTATAAAGTGATGAGGAAGATGAAATTAAGATCTGGTAATGGACGTTTAGTTTCTGACACACTCTGTAAGCCTTCGACCAATCACAACAGACTGGGCCATCTGAGCAATCAGAGAAGAGTAAGACAAATCATAACGGACTGGGTTATCTGACCAATCAGAGCAGAGTAGACCAATCACAACAGACTGGGCCATCTGAACAATCAGAGAAGAGTAGACAAATCATAACAGACTGGGCCATCTGAACAATCAGAGAAGAGTAGACAAATCATAACGGACTGGGCCATCTGAAAAATCAGAGCAGAGTAGACCAATCAAAACAGACTGGGGAGAATGGTGTTTTGTCATTCTCGAAGTTTGAAGAGGAAATTGTTTGTCACCGCTCCTAATCATAAATGTTTAAATTATATACAATATTGTTTATAATATATGTAAGAAAGAAAGACATGCATTATTTTACCCACTGTGTAACAGACACTATATATTGCAAGAAATTAAGTTAAAGGAATTTCTTATAAATACTGTCCTTTCAATATTTAAACTCTGGAATGTCTCTGGAATGACTCTGGAATGTCTTCTGGACTGCAGAACCACCGTTCCATAATTGACCACTTACAAATCTGTCTCACATTACTTTGTGTTAACTGGACATTTTTAGATCATGTATAATCTGTAACTGTACTACAGTGGGCTATAAACGCACGTTTTGTCATTGTGTTGGTTGACACGTTGAGCTGTACACAGTGTGATGTCATTAAAATGTTAACTTACATCTTCAGAACTGTGAATTGCAGTTTATTAAAAGTAATGAAGTCTGACACTCAAAAAGTAAATAAATAAGATACGTGAACGTAAGAGTGATTAAATATCACATTTAATTCAGTATTTAATTAGTTAATTTTAGAAATGTTGACTAACGTATTTTTGCACCTGCATTGCAAATGACAGTGTTTTACAGCAAGAGAAAGCAACAGAAAACCAATCTACTCTGCTCTGATTGGTCAGATGGCCCAATCTGTTGTGATTGGTCGAAGGCTTACAGAGTGTGTCAGAAACTAAATGGCCATTACCAGATCTGAATTTCATCTTCCTCATCACTTTATACACAGTGATATGAACAGTAACATAGCCATTGGTTTTATTGAGTAAGACTGGAATTACTGACGACTCGTTTCAGGCAGTTCAGAATCGCTTCTTTCCTTTGGGAGACAATATCTCCATTCGTCTGCACTTTGATTTTTGAAACATTGCAGACATTTACATTCACAAACAGCTATAAACAAACTACATGACAGCTAATATCTGAAAAAGCATAATAGGTCACTTTAAGAAAAAGGAATATCAAATGTTTCAGACCTACGACAACCAGAGTGGATTTACACATATTCCCAAATACTTACAGCCACCTGGTCTCATGATGTAATGTTCCGGTGTAATAAACCCTTTAATCCCAGTCAATGTAATAAGCCACATTAAAATATAAGCAGCTTTCCTCTTTTGTGTTTGCAGGTGGTCCAGGGCTGGATGAGGACCTATCAGCAGCGCAGACCCTTGCTTTCAAAGAATCCTGATGCATGAAAACAAAGGTTTGCCACAAAAACTACTTCACATTTTGGTGATTCTACACACAATCTCTTAATCTGGTTAATGATTAGTCACTTCATATGTTGTCTCATCATCGTTCTGTATTGCAGATTCACAAGATGGACAATTTTTGAGCAATAAGCTACTGTTTTTTCCACGGCAGTTTGAAGCGATGAGCCTAGAAGAGCTTCAGTGAAATGAGAAATGACTCAAGCGTTGGGATCATACTTGTTCACCTCAGGTCTCCTCTTGCAAATATAGTCCATTTAAAGTGCAGCTTTTGCTGTCTGAATAAGAAGGACGTTCATTTGCCACTGTTTATTTATTTTAATTTGATGTATTTTGCTGATATTCTGTGCTATTAAATCCTCGTGAGAGCTGTTTATTTTACTGAGTACGCATGAATGTGATTGCTCGCTGTGAGTGAACCAAGACCCAACTAGGTCTTCTCCAATTTTTTATTCTCCGAGCAACTTGTTTAAAGCATGTTGCCACCATTTGTTTCCTTACGCTGGATGCACTCATGCTCTGGGAAATCCACATGCATTATATTTGAGCTTAGCAGAATGAGAGAGTGCTAAATTAAGTAAGCATCATCTTCATTTACTCACCTTCATGTTGTTCCATCTTTCCCTTTCTTCTGTGGACTACAAGAGAAGATATTTTGAAGAATGATGGAGTACAGACAACATTGGACTCCAATAAATGTCATTGTATAGACCAGGGTTTCTCAAACTCGGTCCTGGAGGGCCACTGTCCTGCACAGTTTAGCGCCAAACCTGATCAAACACACCTAGCTGTGAGTTTCTAGTGATCCTGAACATAGATATCATATAATAAAGGCTAGATGTCTCGTCCGCGCTGCTGGCCAATGGAGGTCGACGTCTGCAGACGGCGGCCATCTTGCCACAGGGAGCTCGCTCACTCGTAACATTGTGTTTTAATGGTGCATGTACTTTTAAAAAACCATAACTTGCTCAATTTTCTACCGATTTTCAAACGGTTTGGTTTGTTATAAACGTCAGAGATGTAGTTATGACACTGCATACATATGAATAATTAAGAAAATCTGCAATTTCAACATGTTCCAGCGTTCAGAATTATAGCCACGTTAATAACGTTTGTAAGAAACCAAACCGTTTGTAAATCCGTCAAGATTTCAGCGAGATAAGAGGATTTGTGTTCGTGCTGATCACTCACCTTACTTCAGATACCACAGAGCTCGCCAGAAAGCTTCCCTGTGACAAGATGGCCGCCGGTGTGATGCCGTTCGAGACTCCGCCTTAAGACATCTAGCTTTATATGGATATCTATGATCCTGACGACATTGATTAGCTTGCTCAGGTGTGTTTGATCAGGGTTGGAACTAAACTGTGCAGGACAGTGGCCCTCCAGGACCGAGTTTGAGGAATCCTGGTATAGACAAAAAAATTATGTTAACAATGGGACATTTTCTCAAAACGCCTTTAGTATATGTCATAATTCTACACGACCATTCTTGTAACATGGGCGAAAGCAGTGAAGTCTCTTTCAAAATGGGTTAATTCCGTCCACTTCCCTCTAGCAGTTGTTGGTTGGAAAAGGAAATGAAGTAAAAGCATGTTTTTTCAACCAACAAACACACAGTAATTGCTAATGCTAGTCAGAAGCAGAAGCAGAAGTCGTTCTCATTCTAGAGAGCATTTTATTGGACAGAAATGTGAGTGCATCAATATTTTTGGGCCTGTTTTGATGGGAAATGTACACATATTGCATAACTTATCAAACATATATTTTCTGATGGGTTATTTTGTCATATTTTGTATAGAGATGACCTCAAAGCTAACGGATATGTAATCACAAATTTAGTTTGTATGCATTCTTCTTTTGACTGTGTGTGCAGTCAGAAATACTGATTGTTAAATGTGAGGTTTTGTGCAATGTGACGCAAAAAGTGTGCGAGTGAATCTGGCTAGGGCTTTTTATTTATGTATTTATTCTTTTCATTTTGAAGTTCCACTGAAATTAACTGATGTTATCGAGGAGTTTATTGTGAAAGCTTGTTTCCGCCATGGAATAAAAAAATAAGAAAGGTAATTGTGACTTTTTATCTCACAATTTTCCTTCTCTCAATTGCGAGTTTATGATTAAAAAGTCCGTTTATATCTCGCCATTCCAGAGGTTTCCATTACTTGAGTTGAAAGTATAGATACTACTGGTCAAATATTACTTCGTTACAAGTGAACGTTGTAAAGACAGATTTTTACTTAAGTAAAAGTGCAGAAGTACTTGCTTTTAAAAGTACTTATGAATCAAAAGTACATTTATTTTTTTGTCTGTCAACGCATTGTTTTATTATTGTTGCATTTATGAATGCAGGCTGTGCCATCATGGTGCTACATGCTAGCACACGACTATCTTGACCTCTTCTAAATACTTGTTAAGAAGTTACAAAGCTCTTTCCACAGCCAAAAACATACTAGAAAAGATGGGTTTCTACATTGTGTTTATTTGGCAAGATTATGCTAAAACATATTTCTGAAAGGACTTCATTAAACGTTATCAGCCCAACAACGTTTTTGCATGCTAACTAACGTCATTGTTGTTGAGCCTTACCTATGTGTTAGCGGTGTATCCACAAGGCTATGGAAACTTGGCGGGCAAATCTATAAAAAAAAAATATTTGACCGACCATGCTAGTGTTAATTTTGATTTAATTTTAGTCATATTTTAGTCATCTGAATTGTTTTAGTTTCAGTCTAGTTTAAATTTTAGACTAAATATACAGCAGATTTAGTCTACTAAAATATAATGGGTTTAGTTAAAATTTCAAAACTCATTATATAGTCTACTTCTGGAGAAAACATGTTAATATGAATGATATTAAGGTTTGAGCAGACAGATTTAACTGCTGTGACATATAACATGTCTTTATTTATCTTAAATAAAATAAAACGGCACTTCTCATAAAGAAACAAGAACATGGCCTTCTTTTAACAACTTGCATACAACATTCTTCATTCTTTCAAGCAGACATTTATTTGTATAAATGAAATATAGATTAACCCTTATGAAAGCTATTAAAGTTATTGAGTCAAGAACATTGAGTGATTTTCTCTTCTTCTTTTGTTGTCTGATTACATTAATGATGGACTTATGAGTTATTAGGCTGCTGTCACTTTAAGACCAAATGCACGGATCCAGTACAGACACACATCCGATATTCTCCCAACTGTTAACGTTCACTTAAGACATACTCGACTGTGTTTACGAGAATACTCGCCAAAACTGACATTTTGACCGTATTTGTCTGATCAAGTGTTACACCCCGTCTAGGGGAAAAGGGTGCAACATGAAAGACTCAGAAATGCGCAGGGTATTTGAACAAAGGTCAATTTATTTACTTAATTTGGGACTTTTGATTCAGGAGCTGACTAGGTCAAAATAACAAACAAAACAACCTTGTCTTTAAACCTCTTTCCTAAACCCTAACCCAAAAGAAAAGAAAAGAAGAATACAACACTCTGAAAATACTCTTAACACTCTCAAAATAATCTTAACACTCTGAAAATAATCTTAACACTCTGAAAATACTCTTAACACTCTGAAAATACTCTGAAAATACTCAACACTCTGAAAATAATCTTAACACTCTCAAAATAATCTTAACACTCTGTAAATACTCTTAACACTCTCAAAATAATCTTAACACTCTGAAAATACTCTGAAAATACTCTTAACACTGAAAATAATCTTAACACTCTGAAAATACTCTTAACACTGAAAATACTCTTAACACTCTCAAAATACTCTTAACACTCTGAAAATACTCTTAACACTCTGAAAATAATCTTGAACACTCTGATAATACTCTTAACACTCTGAAAATACTCTTAACACTCTGAAAATACTCTTAACACTCTCAAAATACTCTGAAAATTCTCTGGAAATACTCTTAACACTCTGGAAATACTCTGAAAATACTCTTAACACTCTGAAAATACTCTTAACACTCTGAAAAAACTCTTAACACTGAAAATAATCTTAACACTCTGAAAATACTCTTAACACTCTGAAAATACTCTTAACACTGAAAATAATCTTAACACTCTCAAAATAATCTTAACACTCTGAAAATACTCTTAACACTCTGAAAATACTCTGAAAATACTCTTAACACTGAAAATAATCTTAACACTCTGAAAATACTCTTAACACTCTCAAAATACTCTTAACACTCTCAAAATACTCTGAAAATACTCTTAACACTCTGAAAATACTCTTACCACTCTCAAAATACTCTTAACACTCTCAAAATACTCTGAAAAAACTCTTAACACTCTGAAAATACTCTTAACACTCTCAAAATACTCTTAACACTCTGAAAATACTCTGAAAAAACTCTTAACACTCTGAAAATACTCTTAACACTCTCAAAATACTCTTAACACTCTGAAAATACTCTGAAAAAACTCTTAACACTCTGAAAATAATCTTAACACTCTGAAAATACTCTTAACACTCTGAAAATACTCTTAACACTGAAAATACTCTTAACACTCTGAAAATACTCTGAAAATACTCTTAACACTCTGAAAATACTCTTAACACTCTCAAAATAATCTTAACACTCTGAAAATACTCTTAACACTCTCAAAATACTCTTAACACTCTCAACACTCTGAAAATACTCTTAACACTCTGAAAATAATCTAAAAACTCTCAAAATACTCTTGACACTCTCAAAATACTCTTAAAGGAACACTCCACCGTTTTTTGAAATAGGGCTTATTCACCTTCTTTCCCACATTAAGATAGGTGGGCAAATGCATTTTTGTCTCAGTGCATGCGTTGTTTTAGTTTAGGGTCGGCGCTAGACAGGGTCGGCGCTAGCTTAGCTTAGCACAATGAATGGAATCCTTTGTTGCCAGCTAGCATGGCCTGAGAAAAAGTTTTTTAAAAAAAACAAAAAAAAAAACACCTAATTACTTCTTGTGGCCTGCGTATTCACAACGGGTACAAATAGCGATGCAGATTACAGTAACACTAGGCGATTTCCTAGGCAGATATTGACTTGGGACTATATTAGGGGGAAGCACAGGCGAAGCACTGCTGCTTAGGCGAAGCACTGCTACTTGGGCGCAGAGATATCACGCAACACATGAAATGTGAATATGTGGTATAATATGTGAATGTGAATACAGGTATAATATGGGTCGATCTATACATGCGTCATGTTTAAAATAATCACTTACTCTGTGGACAGTTGTCCATTTGGTCCATTCGGCGTGGGGCTTTTTTTCCAGTTCACTTTATCACACCGGGAAAAAAAATAGAGTAAAAGTTACTGCAGGATGGATCAACGCCGTGAAATCCTCGGTAGCTGTGACACAACTGCGGGCACGCTCATCTTGATCTGACGCGCTGAGCCTGGTCATCGATGGCAGAAACTTGTCCCACTCTCCACAGCACAGACATTATTTCAGTCGGGATAGATTGGCATATTCCCCCACATTCACACCACCAGTTTGTGTTGGCTTTCATCCTCACGTCCTCAGGCTGTTGAGTGATCGCAACCTCCTCCTCCTGTCATTCTATTTCCAGAGCACACAGTTCATCTTCTGAAAACTCAGGTATGGTTCTGGCTCTGGCTCTTGACTGTCTGAGAAGTCACCCTCTTCGTCTCTTCCAAAATTAGCCATGTTTATTGCCATTCATGTAGCCTACTGTAGGAAAAATAGCCAGCTACTATTCACGCCGGTATGTTGACGGAAGTCGTGGGATTTCATGTGTTGCGTGATATCTCTGCGCCCAAGTAGCAGTGCTTCGCCTAAGCAGCAGTGCTTCGCCTGTGCTTCCCCCTAATATAGTCCCAAGTCAACATCTGCCTAGGATATCGCCTAGTGTTAATCTGCATCGCTATTTGTACTTGTTGTGAATACGCAGGCCACAAGAAGTAATTAGGTGGTTTTTTTGGGGGTTTTTTTTTCACTTTTACTCAGGACATGCTAGCTGGCAACAAAGGATTCCATTCATTAAGCTAAGCTAAGCTAGCGCCGACCCTGTCAAACTAAAACAATGCATGCACTGAGACAAAAATGCATTTGCCCACCTATCTAAATGTAGGAAAGAAGGTGAATAAGCCCTATTTAAAAAAAAAACGGTGGAGTGTTCCTTTAACACTCTCAAAATACTCTGAAAATACTCTTAACACTCAAAATACTCTTAACACTCTCAACACTCTCAAAATACTCTTAACACTCTCAAAATACTCTTAACACTCTCGAAATACTCTGAAAATAATTTTAACACTCTCAAAATACTCTTAACACTCTCAAAATACTCTTAACATACTCTTAACACTCTCAAAATACTCTTAACACTCTGAAAATACTCTTAACACTCAAAATAATCTTAACACTCTGAAAATACTCTTAACACTCTCAAAATACTCTTAATACTCTGAAAATACTCTGAAAATACTCTTAACACTCTGAAAATACTCAACACTCTGAAAATAATCTTAACACTGAAAATACTCGTAACACTGAAAATACTCTTAACACTGAAAATACTCTTAACACTCTGAAAATACTCTTAGCTCTCAAAATACTCTAAACACTCTGAAAATAATCTTAACACTCTGGAAATATACTTAACACTCTGAAAATACTCTGAAAATACTCTTAACACTCTGACAATAATCTTAACGCTCTCAAAATGCTCTTAACACTCTGAAAATACTCTGAAAATACTCTTAACACTCTCAAAATACTCTTAACACTCTGAAAATACTCTTAACACTCTCAAAATACTCTTAACACTCTGAAAATAATCTTAACACTCTCAAAATACTCTGAAAATAATCTTAACACTCTCAAAATACTCTTAACACTCTGAAAATACTCTGAAAATAATCGTAACACTATGAAAATACTCTTAACACTCAAAATACGCTTAACACTGGAAATACTCTGAAAATACTCTTAACACTCTCAAAATACTCTTAACACTCTCAAAATACTCTGAAAATACTCTTAACACTCTGAAAATACTCTTAACACTCTGAAAATACTCTGAAAATACTCAACACTCTGAAAATAATCTTAACACTCTCAAAATACTCTTAATACTCTGAAATACTCTGAAAATACTCTTAACACTCTGAAAATACTCTTAACACTCTGAAAATACTCTGAAAATACTCAACACTCTGAAAATAATCTTAACACTGAAAATACTCTGAAAATACTCTTAAAACTGAAAATAATCTTAACACTGAAAATACTCTTAACACTCTGAAAATACTCTGAAAATACTCTTAACACTCTGAAAATACTCTTAACACTCTCAAAATACTCTTAACACTCTCAAAATAATCTTAACACTCTGAAAATACTCTTTTTTATGATTATTTATTTATTTTTTAAAGATTGAACATGGTCCACAAGTGCGACCACAAATAACTATGTACAAGACCAGGGTTTGCTTGTACAAAAAAAAAAAAAAAAAAAAAAAGGAATAAGTTAGGGGGTGGATTAACAACACCAGCACAGCTCCAGGATTACCACTGCTCCTCCTTGATAACGCTCAGAAGTAATCAGTAAGGGTGGCCTATTGAGTTATTATATGAGATAGCTTTGTAACAAATTCAGTCCAGGCCTTAAGTGTTTTTGATTTGGCTTTGTTAATTCTCGCTGTAGTGAGTTCTAATAGTGCAATGTATTTAATTTCTATGAGCCACAATTTACCTGCTGGAATTGTAGGCTCATGCCAAATCTTGAAGATTATCTTTTTGGCTGCAGTTAGAGCAGTGTGAAGAATCCTACGCTGGCTAACAGTCAGATCAAGATCCGCATCATCATTCAACAAACAGAGACTGGGGTGCTTAAGGATTACCTTATCACATAGTTCTGTCACAACTTGAAATACCTCATCCCAAAAATTACCAATATGTTGGCATTCATAAAACATGTGCATATAAGTACCCACAGTATTTGAATTACAGAGTGAGCAGAAGGGGGTAGGCAAGCGCTTCATTTTGTGCAAGATATTTGGAGTAGCGTAAGCCCTATGAAGCAGTTTATAATGTATTAACTGATGGGCAAGATTTTTTGACATTGTTGGAATATTGTCCCATATCCAGTCCCAATTTAGTTTGCAAGGAGCCAATTCCTTTTCCCATATCGTGGTGATGGGGAGCTTTCCGCAGCTGTGCTTGAGCAGTCTGTTGTAAATAAATGACACTGCTCCTCGTGTCTGTGAAAAGTTCACACAGTCCATCAGAGGGTGAGAGTCCAAGTTACAGTTCCATGGTACTCCATAAGCGCGCATAGCGCTTCTCAACCTTAAATACAGAAAATAGGAATGTCCAGGAAGATTATAACACTCTTTCAGATCTTGAAAAGACCTTAACCCCTGATTATTGAATATATCACCAAGAGTATGTACACCTTGATCCGACCATGGCTTAAAAACAAAAGGTCTGTTGTCGGATTGCAAATTATGATTATGCCAGATCGGCGATTCAGATGTGAACTTAGATGAACTTCCCATGAATTTGCACACCTCATGCCAGATTTTAAGAGAATTGTACACAATTGTATTCCCAAACCTTAGGTCTTTCTTTGATAAACCCATGAATAAAATATCCTGGAGCCGATGTGGAAGCACAGCTGATGCTTCCACGTCCCGCCAGGCGATCTGCGAGTCAACCTGTAACCAAATCTTGAGCGAGCGCAGCTGACATGCCCAAAAGTACAATTGTAAGTTCGGAAGTGACAAGCCTCCTTTGTCAGATCTTCTCTGCAATGTTGAGAGTTTAATTCTTGGTCGTTTCTTATTCCAAATGAATTTTGTAATCAAGGAATTAATCTCTTTAAAAAAGGTTGTATGGGGAGATAAAGGAATCATGGAGAACAGAAATAAAAGTCGAGGGAGGATATTCATTTTAATGATTGCGATTCTGCCTTGCAGTGAGACTAAAATAACGTCCCATCTCTGTAAATCTTGTCTGATAGTAGTAAATAAAGAACTATAATTTTCTTTAGAGATAGTCTGTAGTGATGGAAAGATCTGAATTCCCAGATATTTAAATGTCTTGCTAATTGAGATCGAGGAGGACGCTAATGCAGTATTTGTTGACGCAGACAAGGGCATTAATACAGATTTTCCCCAATTAATTTTGTAACCACTTATGACGCTAAAGTCATTAAATATTTTAAGACACTGAGGTAGAGAAGAGGAAACATTAGACATGTAGAGAAGGATATCATCCACGAAAAGAGAGATAGAATGCTTGGAGTCACCAACAGTAATCGGGGAAATTATATGGTCCTGCCGAATTGCCTGCGCTAAGGGCTCTAATGAAATTGCAAATAACAAGGGCGATAAAGGGCAACCCTGTCTAGTGCCTCTATTCAACGGGATTGCATCCGAACAGCACAACCCCGTTGAAACCCGTGCGGAAGAGTTAACATAGAGAGTATGGATCATATGAATAAAACGAGGGCCAAATCCAAAACGGGTTAAGGCAGACCATAAATATGTCCACTCGACCCGGTCAAAGGCTTTCTCAGCGTCTAGCGAGAGGATAGCACGTTGTTCATTAACCGGGTCAGGTGAGTCGATGATGTTCAAGAGGCGTCGCACATTATCCGTAGCAAAACGTTCATTAAGAAATCCTGTCTGGTCGTGGGCGATTAAGAAGCTGGCGACTGATCCCAAACGATGGGCTAGAACCTTAGCATATAACTTGACATCCGTACCAATTAGTGAAATCGGCCTGTAGTTAGAGCAGTATAAGGGTTCTTTCCCTTTTTTCAGTAGCAGAGAAATAAGAGCGGTGTTCTGATCTCTATGGAAGCAACCCGTATCAATAGCAAAATGTATGGAGTCAAGGAGGAGTGGTCCAATCAAATCCCATATCGCCAGATACAGCTCCGGTGGTAAACCATCCAGACCAGGGGCCTTACCCTTATTCATAACTTCTAAAGCCTCCTTCAATTCTTTTAATTCTATTGGAGAATCAAGAAAAGCACATTGCTGCTCGCTTAATTGAGGTAGATCTAAATTTAACAGAAAATCAATAACAGGTTGTTCATTCACTCCCACCTCAGATCTGTATAGATGCTCATAAAATTCCTTGAATATCCTATTTACATCACCCGGAGCTGTGTGAAGAACATCTGCATTGTCCTTAATGGCAGTTATTGAGGCCAAAGCCTCATTGCGTTTCAACCTTAACGCCATTAGTTTGCCTGGCCGTTCTCCATTAAAATAGTAGTTTTGTTTGGTACGGTGCATCAAAAATTCTACCCTTTTTAGTAAGATCGCCTTGTAGTCAGTTTTTAAATTCCCCAGGATTCTGCTTTTCTGTTCCGTAAAAGTTTTTTTAAGATCCTTCTCTACACATTTAATCTGAGCCTCCAGACGGGATAATTGTTTTACTCTGGATTTATTTACATAGGAGGCAAAAGAAATACAGTTTCCTCTCAAAAAACACTTGGTTGTTTCCCATAGGATTTGTGGATTAGTAGCTGAGCTCGAATTTTCTTTGAGAAACAGAGATAATTTAGAACGTAACTGTTTTACAAAATCTTCATTTTGCAAAAGAGTTGTATTCATACGCCATCTTTTGGAGTTTAGGGGAATTATCGGAGGAGACAGATTACAAATCACAGCGGAGTGATCTGAAATCAGTATGGGTAAAATATCAATATGGTTTACACCTTGAGTAAGAGATTTAGAAATCAGAATGTAATCTAGCCTCGAAAAAGATTTGTGGCGTGCAGAATAAAAAGTATAATCCCTACAGCTCTCATTCTTCACTCTCCAGATATCACATATGTCGTTATCAGCAATGAGCTCGTTTAACGACTGCGAAGCCTGATCGCCATGAGCAGAGACAAGGGATCTATCGATTAAGGGGTTACATACTGCATTAGCATCTATTCCTACGACCAGGTTGTAGTCGACAAAATTAAGGAGGGATTTGGTAAGAGATGGAAAAAAATCTACATCATAATTATTAGGGGAGTATACTGAGAAGAGAACCATTTTCAAATTATTCCATGAACCTGACGCAAATGTAAACCGCCCGTTTTCATCCCCTCCCGTTGTCTCAATTAGAAACGGGAATTTTCTGTTCTGAAGAATAATAACTCCTCTTGAGGCACTATTATACGATGAGAAAGCTATCACTTTAAAATGTCTATTTTGAAAGCGGGTAACATCAGAAGCCTTGAGATGGGATTCTTGTATTAGGGCAATGTCAGCTCGTTTGCGATGCAGATAATCTAGGCATTTGGATCTTTTTATGGGAGAATTTAAACCGTTGACATTCCACGATATCACATTAACGTCCCTCATTCTGTCACAATATAATTATACATGAGACAGCAGTAGCCATAGCAACCGAACGCATCGATAAGAATTTCACCCCCATGAAACACATAAATAGTACAACAAAAACAGCAAACCCTGGTAGTTCTAACATTGCAATGGATAAAAACAATAAAAAATCCCAAAAACAAATTACTATCGGCAGCTTGCAGAGAGGAGGAACACACTCTCTTATCTGCCTGGAAAGTAAATTTATTCGAGGCCATGCACTCGGACTACGAGTGGCAGCAGTTACTCAAACATCAGCATCTCTCACCTGAGTGTCCATCACAGCGAAGATTAAACCTATATCCCTACTCAAGGTGCTATAATACAAAACAGAGAAGGCCGAATTTACTCATCAGACATCCCAGTGGGCGCAGTGGTGTTCATTCCCGTAGTGGCGCTCAGAGACGCGATGAAACGCTCCAGGTCTCCGGGGGTTTTGAAGAACAAATGCTCCTGGCCGTTACGTACTTTGACCGATGCAGGGTAAAGCAGGAATGACTCGATGCCTAGTAGTTGGAGGCGTTTTCTCCCTTCGGCCATAGCTTTCCTTTTTTTGGACGTTCCCTGGCTGAAGTCGGGAAAGAACCGTAAATTACCCCCTTCATAACTCAGAGGTGATGCGCTTCTGGCTCCCTGTAGGATCGCCTGTCGGTCATTGTAACGAAGGAGTTTGAAAATCAAAGTGCGCGCTCTATTCCTGGAGGGATCCTCGTTCGCGTAAAGACGGTGCGCCCGTTCAATCTCGATCGTCCTCCCTTGCAGAGCAGGAATCCACTTGGGAATATGGGTCTGCAAGAACTGAATTGCGTTCCCTCCTTCAGCTCCTTCCCGCAGGCCCACCAACCTTAGGTTATTTTGTCTGGATTTATCTTCATAAAGAAATAGTTTCTCCTGGAGCTCCTCTAGGCAGGACTTGTTAGCAATCGAGTCCCTTTTCACATCCCGCACCGTAGCCTGGATGTTGTCACATCTATTGCCGAACGATTTGACATCCTTTTCCAGCGAGTCCAATCGTGCTGTAATCGTCGAGATTTCCTCGCGAACGATCGTCGACATGCTTAGTTTTATGGCGCTCAGTTGCTTATCAAGCATTTCGGCAATGGCGTCGTGAAGGTGCTCGTCGTCTTTATGCTTTTTCTTCGCCGGGGAGTGGATTAAATCTCGTTTAGATGCCATCTAGAGTGTCACTAAAACAAGGAATTTACATATAATTCGGCCAAAAACTAAGTAACGTTAGGGATAAATAAATCCGAAAAAAAAGACCACTGAGGTAGAGCGTCGATATTAAGCAGCCATCACCGTCCGCTGCGCATGCGCATCCCACTCTGAAAATACTCTTAACGCTCTCAAAATGCTCTTAACACTCTCAAAATACTCTTAACACTCTGAAAATACTCTGAAAATACTCTTAACACTCTCAAAATACTCTTAACACTCAAAATACTCTTAACACTCTGAAAATAATCTTAACACTCTCAAAATACTCTTAACACTCTCAAAATACTCTGAAAATAATCTTAACACTCTCAAAATACTCTTAACACTCTGAAAATACTCTGAAAATAATCTTAACACTCTGAAAATACTCTTAACACTCAAAATACGCTTAACACTGAAAATACTCTGAAAATAATCTTAACACTCTCAAAATACTCTTAACACTCTCAAAATACTCTGAAAATAATCTTAACACTCTCAAAATACTCTTAACACTCTCAACACTCTCAAAATACTCTTAACACTCTGAAAATACTCTTAACACTCAAAATACTCTTAACACTCTCAAAATGCTCTAAACACTCTCAAAATACTCTTAACACTCTCAAAATACTCTGAAAATAATTTTAACACTCTCCAAATACTCTTAACACTCTCAAAATACTCTGAAAATAATCTTAACACTCTGAAAATACTCTTAACACTCTCAAAATACTCGTAACACTCTCAAAATACTCTTAATACTCTGAAAATTCTCTTAACACTGAAAATAATCTAAACACTCTCAAAATACTCTTAACACTCAAAATACTCTGAAAATAATCTTAACACTCTGAAAATAATCTTAACACTCTGGAAATACTCTTAACACTCTGAAAATACTCTGAAAATACTCTTAACACTCTGAAAATACTCTTAACACTGAAAATACTCTTCACTCTCAAAATAATCTTAACACTCTGAAAATACTCTTAACACTCTGAAAATACTCTTAACGCTCTCAAAATGCTCTTAACACTCTCAAAATACTCTTAACACTCTGAAAATAATCTTAACACTCTCAAAATACTCTTAACACTCTCAAAATACTCTGAAAATAATCTTAACACTCTGAAAATACTCTGAAAATAATCTTAACACTCTGAAAATACTCTTAACACTCAAAATACGCTTAACACTGAAAATACTCTGAAAATACTCTTAACACTCTCAAAATACTCTTAACACTGAAAATACTCTGAAAAAACTCTTAACACTAAAAATAATCTTAACACTCTCAAAATACTCTTAATACTCTGAAAATACTCTGAAAATACTCTTACCACTCTGAAAATACTCTGAAAATACTCAACACTCTGAAAATAATCTTAACACTCTGAAAATACTCTTAACACTCTGAAAATACTCTTAACGCTCTCAAAATGCTCTTAACACTCTCAAAATACTCTTAACACTGAAAATACTCTGAAAAAACTCTTAACACTCAAAATAATCTTAACACTCTCAAAATACTCTTAATACTCTGAAAATACTCTGAAAATACTCTTAACACTCTGAAAATACTCTTAACACTCTGAAAATACTCTTAACACTCTGAAAATACTCTGAAAATACTCAACACTCTGAAAATACTCGTAACACTGAAAATACTCTGAAAATACTCTTAACACTGAAAATACTCTTAACACTCTGAAAATACTCTTAACACTCTGAAAATACTCTGGAAATACTCTTAACACTCTGAAAATACTCTTAACACTCTGAAAATACTCTGAAAATACTCTTAACACTCTGAAAATACTCTGGAAATACTCTTAACACTCTGAAAATACTCTTAACACTCTGAAAATACTCTGAAAATACTCTTAACACTCTGAAAATACTCTTAACACTCTGAAAATACTCTTAACACTCTCAAAATAATCTTAACACTCTGAAAATACTCTTAACACTCTGAAAATACTCTTAACGCTCTCAAAATGCTCTTAACACTCAAAATACTCTTAACACTCTCAAAATACTCTTAACACTCTGAAAATAATCTTAACACTCTCAAAATACTCTTAACACTCTCAAAATACTCTGAAAATACTCTTAACGCTCTCAAAATACTCTTAACACTCTGAAAATACTCTGAAAATAATCTTAACACTCTGAAAATACTCTTAACACTCAAAATACGCTTAACACTGAAAATACTCTGAAAATACTCTTAACACTCTCAAAATACTCTTAACACTGAAAATTCTCGGAAAAAACTCTTAACACTCAAAATAATCTTAACACTCTCAAAATACTCTTAATACTCTGAAAATACTCTGAAAATACTCAACACTCTGAAAATACTCTGAAAATACTCAACACTCTCAAAATAATCTTAACACTCTGAAAATACTCTTAACACTCTGAAAATACTCTTAACGCTCTCAAAATGCTCTTAACACTCTCAAAATACTCTTAACACTCTGAAAATACTCTGAAAATACTCTTAACACTCTCAAAATACTCTTAACACTCTCAAAATACTCTTAACACTCTGAAAATAATCTTAACACTCTCAAAATACTCTTAACACTCTCAAAATACTCTGAAAATACTCTTAACGCTCTCAAAATACTCTTAACACTCTGAAAATACTCTGAAAATAATCTTAACACTCTGAAAATACTCTTAACACTCAAAATACGCTTAACACTGAAAATACTCTGAAAATACTCTTAACACTCTCAAAATACTCTTAACACTGAAAATACTCTGAAAAAACTCTTAACACTCAAAATAATCTTAACACTCTCAAAATACTCTTAATACTCTGAAAATACTCTGAAAATACTCTTACCACTCTGAAAATACTCTGAAAATACTCAACACTCTGAAAATAATCTTAACACTCTGAAAATACTCTTAACACTCTGAAAATACTCTTAACGCTCTCAAAATGCTCTTAACACTCTCAAAATACTCTTAACACTCTGAAAATAATCTTAACACTCTCAAAATACTCTTAACACTCTGAAAATACTCTGAAAATAATCTTAACACTCTGAAAATACTCTTAACACTCTGAAAATACTCTTAACACTCTGAAAATACTCTGGAAATACTCTTAACACTCTGAAAATACTCTTAACACTGAAAATACTCTGAAAATACTCTTAACACTCTCAAAATACTCTTAACACTCTCAAAATACTCTTAACACTCTCAAAATAATCGTAACACTCTGAAAATACTCTTAACACTCTGAAAATACTCTTAACGCTCTCAAAATGCTCTTAACACTCTCAAAATACTCTTAACACTCTCAAAATACTCTTAACACTCTCAAAATACTCTGAAAATACTCTTAACACTCTCAAAATACTCTTAACACTCTCAAAATACTCTTAACACTCTCAAAATAATCTTAACACTCTCAAAATACTCTTAACACTCTCAAAATACTCTGAAAATAATCTTAACACTCTCAAAATACTCTTAACACTCTGAAAATACTCTGAAAATAATATTAACACTCTGAAAATACTCTGAAAATAATCTTAACACTCTGAAAATACTCTTAACACTCAAAATACGCTTAACACTGAAAATACTCTGAAAATACTCTTAACACTCTGAAAATACTCTTAACACTCTGAAAATACTCTTAACACTCTCAAAATAATCTTAACACTCTGAAAATACTCTTAACACTCTGAACATACTCTTAACGCTCTCAAAATGCTCTTAACACTCTCAAAATACTCTTAACACTCTCAAAATACTCTTAACACTCTCAAAATACTCTTAACACTCTGAAAATACTCTGAAAATACTCTTAACACTCTCAAAATACTCTTAACACTCTGAAAATAATCTTAACACTCTCAAAATACTCTTAACACTCTCAAAATACTCTGAAAATAATCTTAACACTCTCAAAATACTCTTAACACTCTGAAAATACTCTGAAAATAATCTTAACACTCTGAAAATACTCTGAAAATAATCTTAACACTCTGAAAATACTCTTAACACTCAAAATACGCTTAACACTGAAAATACTCTGAAAATAATCTTAACACTCTCAAAATACTCTTAACACTGAAAATACTCTGAAAATAATCTTAACACTCTCAATATACTCTGAAAATACTCTTAACACTCTGAAAATACTCTTAACACTCTCAAAATACTCTTAACACTCTGAAAATAATCTTAACACTCTGAAAATACTCTTAACACTCTGAAAATACTCTCTCTTAACACTCTGAAAATACTCTTAACACTCTGAAAATACTCTTAACACTCTCAAAATACTCTGAAAATAATCTTAACACTCTGAAAATACTCTTAACACTCTCAAAATACTCTTAACACTCTCAAAATACTATTAGCACTCTCAAAATACTCTTAACACTGAAAATAATCTAAACACTCTCAAAATACTCTTGACACTCTCAAAATACTCTTAACACTCTCAAAATACTCTGAAAATAATCTTAACGCTCTGAAAATACTCTTTACACTCAAAATACTCTTAACACTCTCAACACTCTCAAAATACTCTAAACACTCTCAAAATACTCTTAACACTCTCAAAATACTCTGAAAATAATCTTAACACTCTGAAAATACTCTTAACACTCTGAAAATACTCTTAACACTCTTAAAATACTCTGAAAATACTCTTAACGCTGAAAATAATCTTAACACTCAAAATACTCTTAACACTCAAAATACTCTTAACACTCTCAAAATACTCTTAACACTCTCAAAATACTCTGAAAATACTCTTAACACTCTGAAAATACTCTTAACACTCTCAAAATACTCGTAACACTCTGAAAATACTCTGAAAATACTCTTAACACTCTCAAAATACTCTTAACACTCTGAAAATACTCTTAACACTCTCGAAATACTCTTAACGCTCTCAAAATGCTCTTAACACTCAAAATAATCTTAACACTCTCAAAATACTCTTAACACTCTCAAAATACTCTGAAAATACTCTTAACGCTCTCAAAATACTCTTAACACTCTGAAAATACTCTGAAAATAATCTTAACACTCTGAAAATACTCTTAACACTCAAAATACGCTTAACACTGAAAATACTCTGAAAATACTCTTAACACTCTCAAAATACTCTTAACACTGAAAATACTCGGAAAAAACTCTTAACACTCAAAATAATCTTAACACTCTCAAAATACTCTTAATACTCTGAAAATACTCTGAAAATACTCAACACTCTGAAAATACTCTGAAAATACTCAACACTCTCAAAATAATCTTAACACTCTGAAAATACTCTTAACACTCTGAAAATACTCTTAACGCTCTCAAAATGCTCTTAACACTCTCAAAATACTCTTAACACTCTGAAAATACTCTGAAAATACTCTTAACACTCTCAAAATACTCTTAACACTCTCAAAATACTCTTAACACTCTGAAAATAATCTTAACACTCTCAAAATACTCTTAACACTCTCAAAATACTCTGAAAATACTCTTAACGCTCTCAAAATACTCTTAACACTCTGAAAATACTCTGAAAATAATCTTAACACTCTGAAAATACTCTTAACACTCAAAATACGCTTAACACTGAAAATACTCTGAAAATACTCTTAACACTCTCAAAATACTCTTAACACTGAAAATACTCTGAAAAAACTCTTAACACTCAAAATAATCTTAACACTCTCAAAATACTCTTAATACTCTGAAAATACTCTGAAAATACTCTTACCACTCTGAAAATACTCTGAAAATACTCAACACTCTGAAAATAATCTTAACACTCTGAAAATACTCTTAACACTCTGAAAATACTCTTAACGCTCTCAAAATGCTCTTAACACTCTCAAAATACTCTTAACACTCTGAAAATAATCTTAACACTCTCAAAATACTCTTAACACTCTGAAAATACTCTGAAAATAATCTTAACACTCTGAAAATACTCTTAACACTCTGAAAATACTCTTAACACTCTGAAAATACTCTGGAAATACTCTTAACACTCTGAAAATACTCTTAACACTGAAAATACTCTGAAAATACTCTTAACACTCTCAAAATACTCTTAACACTCTCAAAATACTCTTAACACTCTCAAAATAATCGTAACACTCTGAAAATACTCTTAACACTCTGAAAATACTCTTAACGCTCTCAAAATGCTCTTAACACTCTCAAAATACTCTTAACACTCTCAAAATACTCTTAACACTCTCAAAATACTCTGAAAATACTCTTAACACTCTCAAAATACTCTTAACACTCTCAAAATACTCTTAACACTCTCAAAATAATCTTAACACTCTCAAAATACTCTTAACACTCTCAAAATACTCTGAAAATAATCTTAACACTCTCAAAATACTCTTAACACTCTGAAAATACTCTGAAAATAATATTAACACTCTGAAAATACTCTGAAAATAATCTTAACACTCTGAAAATACTCTTAACACTCAAAATACGCTTAACACTGAAAATACTCTGAAAATACTCTTAACACTCTGAAAATACTCTTAACACTCTGAAAATACTCTTAACACTCTCAAAATAATCTTAACACTCTGAAAATACTCTTAACACTCTGAACATACTCTTAACGCTCTCAAAATGCTCTTAACACTCTCAAAATACTCTTAACACTCTCAAAATACTCTTAACACTCTCAAAATACTCTTAACACTCTGAAAATACTCTGAAAATACTCTTAACACTCTCAAAATACTCTTAACACTCTGAAAATAATCTTAACACTCTCAAAATACTCTTAACACTCTCAAAATACTCTGAAAATAATCTTAACACTCTCAAAATACTCTTAACACTCTGAAAATACTCTGAAAATAATCTTAACACTCTGAAAATACTCTGAAAATAATCTTAACACTCTGAAAATACTCTTAACACTCAAAATACGCTTAACACTGAAAATACTCTGAAAATAATCTTAACACTCTCAAAATACTCTTAACACTGAAAATACTCTGAAAATAATCTTAACACTCTGAAAATACTCTGAAAATACTCTTAACACTCTGAAAATACTCTTAACACTCTCAAAATACTCTTAACACTCTGAAAATAATCTTAACACTCTGAAAATACTCTTAACACTCTGAAAATACTCTCTCTTAACACTCTGAAAATACTCTTAACACTCTGAAAATACTCTTAACACTCTCAAAATACTCTGAAAATAATCTTAACACTCTGAAAATACTCTTAACACTCTCAAAATACTCTTAACACTCTCAAAATACTATTAGCACTCTCAAAATACTCTTAACACTGAAAATAATCTAAACACTCTCAAAATACTCTTGACACTCTCAAAATACTCTTAACACTCTCAAAATACTCTGAAAATAATCTTAACGCTCTGAAAATACTCTTTACACTCAAAATACTCTTAACACTCTCAACACTCTCAAAATACTCTAAACACTCTCAAAATACTCTTAACACTCTCAAAATACTCTGAAAATAATCTTAACACTCTGAAAATACTCTTAACACTCTGAAAATACTCTTAACACTCTTAAAATACTCTGAAAATACTCTTAACGCTGAAAATAATCTTAACACTCAAAATACTCTTAACACTCAAAATACTCTTAACACTCTCAAAATACTCTTAACACTCTCAAAATACTCTGAAAATACTCTTAACACTCTGAAAATACTCTTAACACTCTCAAAATACTCGTAACACTCTGAAAATACTCTGAAAATACTCTTAACACTCTCAAAATACTCTTAACACTCTGAAAATACTCTTAACACTCTCGAAATACTCTTAACACTCTCAAAATACTCTTAACACTCTCAAAATACTCTGAAAATACTCTTAACACTCTGAAAATACTCTTAACACTCTCAAAATACTCGTAACACTCTGAAAATACTCTGAAAATACTCTTAACACTCTCAAAATACTCTTAACACTCTGAAAATACTCTTAACACTCTCGAAATACTCTTAATACTCTGAAAATACTCTGAAAATACTCTTAACACTCTGAAAATAATCTTAACACTCTGAAAATACTCTTAACACTCTGAAAATACTCTTAACACTCTCAAAATACTCTTAACACTCTGAAAATACTCTGAAAATACTCTCAACACTCTGAAAATAATCTTAACACTCTGAAAATACTCTTAACACTCTGAACTAGGGATGTTAACCGATGACCGTTTAACCGATGGTTGATCGTATCGACGTTAACCGATCAAAGTTGTTGGTAGTCGGTTAAAAAAAAAATAGTGATCTCTAATTTAGGCTATTATAGACAGTGGACTAAACGCTACTACAGTTAGCCATCTCATTCCAAGATCTTTTTGTGTGAAGTGAACAAATCCCTCACACTCAATTTTTCATAACTCGCCTGTTTGTACTTAATAAACCAATAAAAAGATTTGACGCAAGGTCACAGCATTTGGGTTTGCGCGCTCACAAGGTTTGCGAAAAGTAAAGGCTAGGCTACAGGCTAAAACACTCGAGGTTAGTGCCAGGGCAGACGACAGGATAAAGCGTACAAAGAAAAGTAATGTGTGGGACCATTTCACCAAAAAGAATGACACAGATGTAAGTTGCAACTTGTGTGATCCAGTGCTTAAATACAGTAGTAGCACAGATTTGTCTAAAAATATCTATTATCTAAATATCGACAAAAAAACTATTGCGAAATGACGGCGTTTCCATTAACCGATGTTATGCGACTAAAACGTCCTTTTTTCTCTCGCGATAAGTCATTCCAAAAAAATCACGGCAAAGGATGTTGGTAAGTTTATATATATATCACAGCCACCGCATTAGACATTATTATTATTATTACTAATGGAAGGAGACGTGGCGTGTTATCCAAGCATTAATGGCAGGGAAAGACACTTATACTACGAACGACACATATAAGGAGTTTCTGGGTGTTTCGCCCTCATTTCTGCTCCGAGAAGGCTAATTATTGTTTATTTTATGAATTTAATAAAGAACTCTTTCTCGTATTCTGTCCAAACGATCCATGTAGGCTACTTTTGTGTCCATTCGTTTTTCCTTTTTTAACCCGTAATTGAAAAACGAAAAATGAACTGTTGTTGTCTTTTTTAAAATGCAAAGTTGAACACCAAAATATGAATTTGAACTGGCTACACCAACTGCTGCGCAAAAAAGTAAATAGCCTATCGACGAATTTTCAGATTTTTGTTTATGACTTTTTGCCCCTTTATTAAACATTTAAAATATTCACAAATTAATATGGAAAACATGTCGATTTTACTGGTTTTCTAAGGCCAAATTAGAACCTGGAATTGATATTTTTCCCGCAGTGCTGAATGAGAAGAGCCATTCATATTATTAATAAACTACTGTTTTCTAAGTGTCGGCTAAAATCACATCTCCATCTCCGCTGTTAAGCAGATGCGCTTAGAGAGAAATGCACCTTTCGTACGGATTACATAATCAGAAGGTATTAGCTTTTGATTCGAATTGGTTCGTTTTAAAGTGGACATTTCAAGCTTTAGCCTACATAGGCTTTGTTTCAGTTCTCGCGCTCCAGTTTACGGAGATCATGAAAGTGCGTCTGATTGTTTTATTTTATTTTACCAGAGCACAACGTTTTCTTGTTATTGTGAGTTTACACAAATAAAAGTAGTTGAGAATAATGTATTATTTTCTGTATGACCAGAAATGATAGAGTATTTTAAGTTGTTTCCACTGTTGATAGGAAAATGCAAGTGTTCGCGCGCCTGCGCCTCCGTGCCATGCAGTGCGCGCTCCACACTCAGCTTTGTTACTTTTTTGCATAAAAGTGTCTTATAAATATAGCCTATTAAATGTTATAATAAAATAATATAAAATTATTATTATTTGCGTAGCTATAGGCCTACATGGACCTCAAACACACCGCGTCTTCTAAGTCAGGTGACTGTAAATGCGCAAAAACTGTTTCCATTGCAGTTTTGCGAAATATTCCTTTTTCGAATTGCCTGAAAAACCACCTCATGCAAGCGTAAAAACTTTATTGCGATAAACGGGAGTTTATGCGAAATAGACGTGTTTCCATTGTGCGTATTTTCAATTCGCAATTTCAATTTGCGCAATTTGAAGGGTAATGGAAACGCGGCTTATGATGTATCACCTGAAAACGCGACACCCGCAAGCCTCTTTGGGTGAGAAAGGTAGCCAAAGACAACCTACCGTGTCATCTATGCAAGCTGGTAGGAAATGTGACAAACAGCATGTGTGTGTGTGAGCGGGAGGCAGAGCGGCAGAGAGATGCGACAGAGTTGCGAAATTGCAGGCGCGGCTCGAAATGGCTGTTGTTTCAAATAGCGAATATTTTAAACTAATCGGTTAACCGGTTTCAACCGGCTAATGAGGCTCGGTGGTCGGTCAAGAAAATGTTTAGTTTTCGCCATCCCTAACACTCTCAAAATACTCTGAAAATAATCTTAACACTCTCAAAATAATCTAAACACTCTCAAAATACTCTTAACACTCTGAAAATACTCTGAAAATAATCTTAACACTCTGAAAATACTCTTAACACTCAAAATACTCTGAACACTCTGAAAATACTCTGAAAATAATCTTAACACTCTCAGAATACTCTTAACACTCTCAAAATACTCTGAAAATAATCTTAACACTCTGAAAATACTCTTAACACTCTCAAAATACTCTTAACACTCTCAACACTCTCAAAATACTCTTAACACTGAAAATACTCTGAAAATACTCTTAACACTCTGAAAATAATCTAAACACTCTCAAAATACTCTTAACACTCTCAAAATACTCTGAAAATAATCTTAACACTCTCAAAATACTCTTAACACTCAAAATACTCTTAACACTCTGAAAATACTCTGAAAATAATCTTAACACTCTCAAAATACTCTTAACACTCAAAATACTCTGAAAATACTCTTAACACTCTCAACACTCTGAAAATACTCTTAACACTCTGAAAATACTCTGAAAATACTCTCAACACTCTGAAAATAATCTAAACACTCTCAAAATACTCTTGACACTCTCAAAATACTCTTAACACTCTCAAAATACTCTAAAAAATAATCTTAACACTGAAAATACTCTTAAAACTCAAAATACTCTTAACACTCTCAAAATACTCTGGAAATAATTTTAACACTCTCAAAATACTCTTAACACTCTCAAAATACTCTTAACACTCTCAAAATACTCTGAAAATAATATTAACACTCTGAAAATACTCTTAACACTCTCAAAATACTCTTAACACTCTCAACTCTGAAAATACTCTGAATATACTCTGAAAATACTCTTAACACTCTCAAAATACTCTTAACACTCTCAAAATACTCTGAAAATAATCGTAACACTCTCAAAATACTCTTAACACTCTCAAAATACTCTTAATACTCTGAAAATACTCTGAAAATACTCTTAACACTCTCAAAATAATCTAAACACTCTCAAAATACTCTTAACACTCTCAAAATACTCTGAAAATAATCTTAACACTCTGAAAATAATCTAAACACTCTCAAAATACTCTTAACACTCTGAAAATAATCTTAACACTCTGAAAATACTCTTAACACTCAAAATACTCTGAACACTCTGAAAATACTCTGAAAATAATCTTAACACTCTCAAAATACTCTTAACACTCTCAACACTCTCAAAATACTCTTAACACTCTGGAAATACTCTGAAAATACTCTTAACACTCTGAAAATAATCTAAACACTCTGAAAATACTCTTAACACTCTCAAAATACTCTTAACACTCTCAAAATACTCTTAAGGCGAGACACTACAGGTGAATAGGGTAAAAATTTAAAATAATAGATATCACCATGAAACTTCCTCAGTTGATTACTTAAACAAGTATATAAAAAAATGTATTACAAGTTTTAGAAATTTGTATATTTAATTATGCAAATTAGGCATTCTCTCATTAAATATGCACGATTCTGCATATATTTTCGGTAGATAGATCTGAACATATGATAAAGCCAGGTGCAAAATTCTTTTTTCATTTTGTTTACACACAAGATGAAAAAAAAAATTCAGAGTGATTTCAGGATATATGCTTTCATTACCTAGGAAATCAAAATATACTGTCCATAGCCTTAAAACATAGATTTTCGCCATATTTTTTTTATTAAAATGTCACATAAATCAGGCCAGGAATTAATTATTAACAAATCCCTCTAAAAATATCTTCAGAATACTGCTAAGTGTATAACTGGAAAGTTTGGTGTACACAGGTGCTACATAGGCTGAGATGTTTGTACTGGAGAATGACAAAAACCTCATTTTGAGAAAACGGCAGTTAAAGATTTAAATAGCCCTAAATGAGATTTCGTCGTTAGCTTTAAATCCCCCTTTGGACATTCACGATTGGTTACTGATAGAAAGGAAATGCCCATATTTGGTTAGTGTTGTGCAGGAGACGGAGCTTTACAACGATACCGGTCATGACAGACTTCAGTAAACAGACGGAGCTCGGCGTGTCACGTTGGAATGCTAACTTCTTGGTAAATTCGAGAGAAACTTACAGCCGCAAGTAAACAACATGTAATAAAATAAACATCTTAATGTATATTTTCAACGTTTTCTTTATAGCAGCTTGAAAAAACACATATTGAAGGAGTAAACTAGCCCAAAATCTCAAAACTGACCACTGCATGAAAAATCTATGTTTTTGCCTGCCGTGTCTCGCCTTAACACTCTGAAAATACTCTTAACACTCTGAAAATACTCTTAACACTCTGAAAATACTCTTAACACTCTCAAAATACTCTGAAAATACTCTTAACACTCTGAAAATAATCTTAACACTCTCAAAATACTCTTAACACTCTCAAAATACTCTTTACACTCTGAAAATACTCAGAAAATACTCTTAATACTCTGAAAATACTCTGAAAATAATCTTAACACTCTGAAAATAATCTTAACACTCTCAAAATACTCTTAACACTCTCAAAATACTCTTAACACTCTCAAAATACTCTGAAAATACTCTGAATATACTCTTAATACTCTGAAAATACTCAACACTCTGAAAATAATCTTAACACTCTCAAAATACTCTTAACACTCTGAAAATACTCTTAACACTCTCAAAATACTCTTAACAATCTGAAAATACTCTGAAAATACTCTGAAAAAAATCTTAACACTCTCAAAATACTCTTAACACTCTGAAAATAGTACTCTGCACCAATCAGGACAAGGCATCAATCAGCTTGCAGGAACCAATAAGATAGACAGACACACACAGAGACTCACAAAACAACAGAGATATAACAAAATACAAACCATAGGGTCGTAACACAAGTGCGAAAAGACGCGAAATACAGCTCAATTCAGTACTCGTGCGCTTGGCGTCTGAGAGGCGGCTTTCTGCGTGCGCACACAAAACCGGACTGAGTAGAGCTTTTTCAGATAAATCCATATGTCTGCTCTTCTCTTTCTCCAAGGCATTTTTATTGCAGGGCATCTCATGCAGGGCACCAATCTGACTGGATCTCTTCCCAGATAGTCCCTCCCTAAAAGTCCTTGCACACTGAGTCCGAAATTTTCGTAGGCGTTTTTTCGTATTCGTGATTCGGTGGCTCTGAATTGTCAAAACACCATTCAAATGCTTGTTACGGATGCGAAAAACGCAGAAAATCGAACCCGATCCGAATTTTTTTATGACGGACGAAAGTTTCGGAGGCAGTGTGTAGGCTAAGCGTGATTGACATAACGTGAGGTCGTATTTATTTTTTAACGTGCGAAAATTTCGGACTCAGTGTGCAAGGTTTCATCCCGTTTTTATTGATGAAAATGTCAATACAATTTTGTCATAGTTTTTGTCATTCAAAACTGGTTTTTATTTAGTTGTTGTCTCGTTTCCGTCAATGAAATTATGTTGTTGATTAAAATGATGACGAAAATGATTCGCCAATGAAATGATCACTGCTTCATACTGAAACTTTAGCTCTAAAAGCACAGACAATTTCCATTTCAACCTTTCACCAGAAATTAAAAGTTTGCATGCCTCAAAATGCTTCCGCAGATTAGACGGCACTTTTTTGAAGGCTGTGATATGGTTCGTTTTAGGCAAACAAAGCAAATATTTAAAACAAAATGTTCTAAGTATGGCTATGGTGCGCGCACTGCACCGAGGAACCGCGTTTTCTTCCATTTTGCCAGAGAATGTCTAATAAGGGGAGAACTTCCACTCTCAGTAAACTTCCGGCTTCTGAACTTGTTGCAGTTCCACTCTGGCTCCATATGAGGGCGCTCACAGGACGAGTGCAGAATGAATGGAGGTCTATGGCGCTATACCCCTCAAAATCCACTTTTCTCAGGATATAATTTTTTGTCCAGTATTTTTAATGTTGTATTCGAAAGGAGATGCAAAGAAATTACACATTGCTGGGTGTTAGATTTTTTAGAGTCACTTATTTGCTTTAAAAAGTATTTTAAAATGTCAATGACGTCATACAAATCGTACGACCAGAGATGCTGCTTTACGGCAATCCTTCAGTCACTTTGGTGCTTTCGCGCTCTGCACTTTCTTTTCTCTCGAGGCATCGACAACACAGCTGACACAGGTAAATACACGTGCTAGAAGAGTTTTAGTTTTGTTGTGGTCTGGTCGTAATCAGTCCTTCACTGACTAATCAGCGTTCATTAGCAGAATGCTAGCGTGTTATGGGCAACAACAACTCAACCTGTAAGAAATCGAAAGGACATAAGTACTCGTTCATTCAACTTTCGACCTATAACCCATGTTGAACTTGCAAAACCTACAATCAAATCTGAGATTTCTCAACGGCAATCGGGTGAAAGAGACAAATTTAGCCGTCTGGCTCCATAGACTCCCATTCATTTTGCACTCATGGGCGATCGCCCCCAGTGGAACTCTGGTGGAACTACAACCAAAATTCGGTACAATAGGACTTAATAGGGAGTGGCCAGGCTCTCCGTAGACGGGCTCTGATTTTGCCATCAACGGATCAGTGTTAAAAAAAATACTGGGAAATCATTGAACTTTACGTGACCCTACAAGAGTGATTACTGATAGGCTGCCTGCAAAAACAAAACAAAAAAACAATCATGTTTTAAAGAAGCAAAAAATCATCCACTGCGACGGTCGACTCGAGGACCTTGATAGAAATGTAGGAGTGAAAAGTATGATATTTGTCTTACAAATATAGTGAAGTTAAAGCCATAAGTTTCAAATATATATATTATATCGAGGTGGTTGACTGTGTGGAAAGCCTAGCTGAAGTCAAGGGAAAGGGTGTGAAATGGCCTCTGGTTAGTCCAAGTTTACTTGGCAAACTCGTTCATATCAGGCAGACAAACAATCAAATGTTCCCACGATGTCAGATGCAATTGTGACGGCTCCTTCAGTTTGTCACGTGGCCCATGAGCTAAGACATGCAACCATCTTGAATCAGGATCCACAGCTCATCAACCCTGCTTCTGGAGACCCACTTTCCTTTCAGAGTTGACGTCCACCCTGCTTCTGCACGTTCAGGTGTGTTCACGCTCAGGTGTGTTCACGTTCAGGTGTGTTCGTGTTCAGGTGTGTTCGCGTTCAGGTGTGTTCACGCACAGGTGTGTTCACGCTCAGGTGTGTTCGCGTTCAGGTGTGTTCACGTTCAGGTGTGTTTGCGTTCGAGTTCAGGTGTGTTCGCGTTCAGGTGTGTTCACGTTCAGGTGTGTTTGCGTTCGCGTTCAGGTGTGTTTGCGTTCAGGTGTGTTCGCGTTCAGATGTGTTCACGTTCAGGTGTGTTCACGTTCAGGTGTGTTTGCGTTCGCGTTCAGGTGTGTTTGCGTTCAGGTGTGTTCGCGTTCAGATGTGTTCACGTTCAGGTGTGTTCGCGTTCAGGTGTGTTCATGCTCAGGTGTGCGTTCAGGTGTGTTCGCGCTCAGGTGTGTTCGCGCTCAGGTGTGTTCGCGTTCAGGTGTGTTCGCGTTCAGGTGTGTTCGCGCTCAGGGGTGTTCACGTTCAGGTGTGTCCGCGTTCAGGTGTGTTCGCGTTCAGGTGTGTTTGCGTTCAGGTGTGTTCGCGCTCAGGTGTGTTCGCGCTCAGGTGTGTTCATGTTCAGGTGTGTTCGCATTCAGGTGTGTTCGCGTTCAGATGTGTTCACGTTCAGGTGTGTTCGCGTTCAGGTGTGTTCGCGCTCAGGTGTGTTCGCGCTCAGGTGTGTTTGCGTTCAGGTGTGTTTGCGTTCAGGTGTGTTCGCGTTCAGATGTGTTCACGTTCAGGTGTGTTCGCGTTCAGGTGTGTTCATGCTCAGGTGTGCGTTCAGGTGTGCGTTCAGGTGTGCGTTCAGGTGTGTTCGCGTTCAGGTGTGTTCGCGCTCAGGTGTGTTCATGTTCAGGTGTGTTCGCATTCAGGTGTGTTCGCATTCAGATGTGTTCACGTTCAGGTGTGTTTGCGTTCAGGTGTGTTCGCGCTCAGGTGTGTTCGCGCTCAGGTGTGTTTGCGTTCAGGTGTGTTTGCGTTCAGGTGTGTTCGCGTTCAGATGTGTTCACGTTCAGGTGTGTTCGCGTTCAGGTGTGTTCATGCTCAGGTGTGCGTTCAGGTGTGTTCGCGTTCAGGTGTGTTCGCGCTCAGGTGTGTTCGCGCTCAGGTGTGTTCGCGTTCAGGTGTGTTCGCGCTCAGGGGTGTTCACGTTCAGGTGTGTCCGCTTTCAGGTGTGTTCGCGCTCAGGTGTGTTCATGTTCAGGTGTGTTCGCATTCAGGTGTGTTCGCGCTCAGGTGTGTCTGCGTTCAGGTGTTCGTGCTCAGGTGTGTTTTCGCTCAGGTGTGTTTTCGTTCAGGTGTGTTCGCGTTCAGGTGTGTCTGAAGACAGTGGGTTGAAGACCAGGGGACTATAATCTTTAGTCCAATTACTGGAATTTTAATCACTCTATAGAGATAACACTCACAAAGTAGTTTCTAGTAAATTCAATAATTATGAGTTCTCTTATATTTCCAGGTTTTTCATGACCATTGAGACAGTTTTAATTTAAGATGCTACCATGAACTTGCACATTCAGTTCTATTGATGTATTTTTGTTGAACTTCTATTAAAACTACTGTTGTTACAACATCTGCATTAATTCTTTAGTCATTGACAGCAATATGCAGCATAACAGCACGTTTCACTTTCAATGAGGTTTTGAAGCAAAGTATTTAACTTTATTCAAATGAACAGCGACATTCATGCTGCAATGCAAAATTATTAAAATAAAGTTACACGTTTGATTCATATATGGACCCTTAATCTTGGTCAGATATAAAAATAAAGAAAAAAATTGTTTTAAGAGACATACAATTAAAAAAAAAAAAAGACTAAAAAAATTATTTCACAAAACAAATCCTAAATTATAATCTTCAATGCAAAAACAGAAAAATATAAGTCCCCTTCCATGAAAGTAGAGAGAGAGACAGAATCAACCAATTGATCTTTTTTAATTCATGTAGGGCAATATAACATGTAGATTACAATTAATAATTTAAAAGAAAAAAAAAGAAGTTTTCCAAGCAGAAACGCAAGCCGTGATCGTGGCCGAACAGCCACAGATGTAGATGTGAGTTTCAGAGAGGCAGATCTGACTGAAGCGGGGTAAAAACAGACCAAGTGAAGGATAAAACATTCTTACAATAGAGTTGCATTCGTTCCAAGCACTAACTTGAAGAAATACAGCCAGACCAAAGATATGTACGAATTTAACTTTATTACGATTTTGAGTATAAATTCCTGCAGTCCACAATAGAAAATGCAGAGTGTATACATTGAAAAGACTGATCCCAAACCAGTTGTGCACGGGCACATAAAAACAAGACATCAGTATTGAGGAGGGGGGCATGTTAAAAACCAGCCTTAGTACCATCATGATCTACGAAACGGGGGCTCAGAGCTAAGCAACTAGCGGGATGTAGTTCATCACAGAGAGAGGAGAGACAGAGAGAGAAGCCCTAACCTTTAGGTGCCACACTAAATCATTTTGTCCATGATACAACAAATCAAAAGTCAATTCAGTGCACCAACGGATACGTATAGAAAAATAAACTAACACACACACACAAACCTATATTTCTACCACAGTCTGAACTTATTTTGCATCTCTGTGACTCAATGCAGTAATTCCTGTGGCGTGTCCAGATGCTTATATATGAAAAAAAAACAGTTTAAAACAAAAATAAAAGCAACACAAAAAAAATCCCACACTGGAGACATAGTTATAAATGGATCAGACACTGCACTGGGACCAGCTGAACGTCGTCAGGAAAGAGAAGAGTAATCCGTCATAGGCTGTTGTAAAGTGAGGTATGAACGTGACGGTCAAGTCCAGAGTAGAACTGACCTGGTTGCAGTTTTCCGGGTTTAATTAACCATGTTTGTAGCAGCATTAAGTTCTGAGAGGAGACCCAGTCACTGGACCGATCAGCGTTCCCTGACATGGAATTTAACACGTCAAAAAAAAAAAAAAAAAGAAAAGGAAACAAAAACAGCATGAAGAAAAGAGCGAACATCGTCTGAGTGGACTGTTACCGGGCAGAAGTGACACGGCTGGGAAGTTCGCAAGGAAATCGAGCGCAAATGGAATGATCTAGCATTTACTAGATTAAAAAAAATATATATATGTTTAACATTTTGCATGCAAGATTAACAGATTTATGTGGGGCTGATAAAAGCACTGCTGGCGTTGCACTTTTGGAGCAAGGATCAGGCTTGCCATGCTTAAACAAATCAAGTCACTTCCAAAGTTAAAACCCATCAGGCAATCGGTTTCCTCAGAAGATCTGAATTACACTGAGAATGTGCCGACTACGCGAGTGTTCGCGCGCCGGTAAACTCATCGCAGAAAGTGAAATCATGATGGTGGCGAGACAGCGGAGGGAGTTACGAAAGACCGAGTCGAAAATGGTTTCACGACAAAGCATTCAATGATATGTTGATTACACGTTAAAAGACCTCTAGATTATGCTCACTCAAAAATATGCTCATTTTTTATTTCTAGCTTGAATCACGGAGAAGCTAAAAAGTATAACTGGAGACATTGAGTTACCACACACACACGCGCACACACACACACACACACAACCCAAGTAAAAACAAACGAGTAGGTCAATTCACCTTTGTCCAGTACACAACGACATGAATTTCACACAACCTACCATATCTTAGACTTTGAAGTGTAAAAAATAAACTTGAATTCTCAAGGCCTGAAACTGTTGTTTGCGAAAAAAGAGAAAACTTCAGTATTTTGCAAAAATCGCTTTGTGTCAAGCCGCCATCAGAGCATATCTTTGTCCAGTATAACGACAGACGCTTTTCGACCAATTACCCATTGAGTGCGAGACATATACAGATGTGCATACACATGTGCATGCATCCATGAATGGACATACAGTATTCTGAGTCTTTTTTCCAGTGGTGTTACACAGAGAAGGCGCATATGAAGTGTGCAGTCCTCCCTGACACTAGGGGGCGCTAGAGCGTAAAGGTGAGTTGGAGGGCGAGGGTGGCACTAGTGTAAGGGGAAGATGGGGGGGAGGGGGGGCAGTCCAGCTCTGGTCAACAGGAAGAAATAACGTTGGATTGTGAGGTAGCATGAGTTGCTGGTTACTGTTCCTCTTCCTCCTCTTCTTCCTCCTCCTCCTCAGAGGACTTGGATGGCTGCTCCTCTTTCTCCTGGAGAGAAGAAACGAGAGAATGTCATTTATGTGTGTAGCAAAGCATGCAAAATAAAATACTAAAAAGAATGCAATGGTCACAAAAACATGTCTTTGTGAGAGTCACACAACTACTGAGTTCAGGGTTCGTACAGTTCATGTGCTGTTTTTATTATTGCTGTATGCTGTTAAAATTATTATTTTTTTATTATTATTTTTTATCAAATAAATGCAGCCTTGGTGAGCAGAAGAGACTTCTTTTAAAAACATAAATCTTACTGACCCCAAACTTGTGAACGGTAGTGTATGATTGACCTGAAGAATGAAAGCTGTATTATATACTCTGAGATTGAGCAATATTATGCTCATAGCTCATGTCTTTATATCTCTCTCAGACAGGCTGCAGTGTTCATTTTGCATGAAAATATTGCGTAATATCATCGAAAAAATTAAAACACTAATTTAATATATATTGTCTTTCAATAATTCAAGCAACCTTTGCATTACGGCTGTTCTCAAGGGCTTTCCAAGAATTACTTCAAACAGTCAGATTCAAGCACTTTCAACGAACCCATGCATCTCAGATACGAGACAATCTCAACACGATCAGAGTCTCGATACACACACGGTCTTTGCCACTTTGCACGCGACAGGAAGTAAATGAGCAAGACTCGAGTTGTACATTATATTGTTGCAAAGATTAGTGTATTATGCACAACAATTGCAACTGCTTTTTATCACTTAGTTTAGAAATTGCAATGCTTCTAATTGTCTCTTCTGTCGCATAGGGACTTCCTGACCAGACATGCAGAAGTTTAAAATGCAAAGTATTGAAAAGCAAAAAGCTCTGTAAACAATTGCATTTTGGGTAATCAAAAGATTGACACACTTGTGGTCATCGCGCCCACTTGAACCAGATACAGGAAATTCGTCATGCAAGTAGACAAGTGCAAAGACAGACCACAAGTGTGGGCATCTAGATGGGCCACTGACTCATCACCTCCACTGCTTTCATGAATTTAACAGTCTTTTAGGTAATTATAGGTCATAATACAACTGCTGCCAACTTAAACTTTGCACACATGCACAAAGACGACGCATTTGATACCACTTAACACATTAAACAACCATAATGCTTGTGGCATTCATGCTATTAAAAAGTTGTTCAGAGTTGGACTGATTAATTGAAGGAAATGGCCTGGCTTTCGAAGCATGGCAGCAGTAACTCGTAGTGTGACTCAAAGCCTGGGGTTTCAGTGACTCAGCTTGCTGGATTCCTGCAGACATGTAAACGTCAGTGCCTCATGCGAGAGGAACGCGGTGTGAAGACACACACACAGGGCTGATGACTACACCGTGAGCTGTCGAGGAAATGCAGGGCGGCGCTGATTACATGCCAAACTGACTTAAAGAGCAAAATAAAACGCTTCAAGACATTTGATCTGTTCTTATAAACAAGACCTACAGGAGAAACGGACGGCGAGAGAGAAATCTCTTGGGAGAAGCAGCCAAATATTTTCATTGTTGCCCGTGGCAACTTCTCACCACATAAACACTGGTTTAGCCGTGTGGTTTTGTGCCGTAACGCCACACAGAACAGACTCTTAAAGGCACAGAACACACATGATGAACTTACGGCTTTCTTGGGTCGTCCACGGCGCTTTGTCCCTGCAGGTGCCGAAGCCGGCGCTGCTTTCTGAAAGAGAAGAGAGAGAGAGAGTGTGAGCGTGGTGCTACACACACAGATGAGCAGCAGAGGGAGCGCTGGGCCGGTGCTGGCAGGCGGCCCGGGCCAGCGGGTTCACTGGCCATTATACTGGAAGCGGACACGAGCAGCACGCGGTGCACTTCAGCCCGTCAGCCACCTGGTCCAGAGCTGGGAGACAGCTGGTACGAGATGCACACGCGCACACACAAAAGGCCAAGGCGGTGTGCTTATGGGGGGAGGGGTCGGAGGGACAGCTGTTGTCATGACAATAGATGGCAGGGAAGGAAGAGTTGAAGGGGGGTGGGGGGGTATTATCATCTCGGCTGCTCTTGCACCTGCAACACAGCGCTCGCTACGCCACAGGAAGCTCTAGCAGGAAGTGCACCGGAATCGAGCACCTGGTTTGGTCTGCCGGCTCGAAAAAAAAACACTGATCGTCGCACGCAACAAGAGCAAGGCACCAAGAAACGGGCTATCAACAAGACTGTTTACATAAATAAAAGGTTCTTGCAGTGAACAGTTATTAAAGGAACAATTAAACGGCCTCAAGAACTCTCCATTATAAACTAGGGCCGGGCAACGATTAATCGCATCCAAAACAAAAGTGTGTGTTTACATAATGTGTGTGTGAGCTGTGTATAAATGAAGAGTTCAGATGCAAAAGCCTTTAAGTACCATCTGAAAATTTCTGCTAGAATGATCATTTTTATCAAGCTTGTATATTTAAGTTCAGTAATTTCACTTAAATGGCAATGAAAATAACCTATTAATTGTCATTTAAGTGAAATTATTGAACTTAAATATACAAGCTTGATAAAAATTATCATTCTAGAAGACAATTTTCAGATGGCACTTACAGGCTTTTGCATCGGAACTCTTCAAATACACACATATGCATGTATACATTTAGGAAAAGTGTGTCATTTATTTATATATAATATAAATTATGTATAAATATATACAGTATGCAAATATTTCTTTAAATATATATACATGCATGTGTATTATATATACAAAGTAATTATACTCAACACACACACACGTAAAGACACTTATTTTGGATGCAGTTACTCGTTGCCCCGCCCTACTATAAATATAAAGTATTTGTTGTGTTTGTAAGCAGGAGGCTGGCAGACAGATGCAGATGTGTGTGTAATATTGCAGAGGTGGCCATTATGATGACACACTGAGACGTCTAACTCACTTTGCCCCTCGGTGTCAAGGAGCTGGGCTTGTTCTTGCTGCCCTTTGGTCTTCCTCTCGGTCTCTTCGGTGTGGGCGACCCACTCGGCTCCTGCTGCAAGATCAAAATAAACACGGTTACACAAACAAGCCAAGTGTGGGTCACCATATACTGCTGGAGAGCTTATAAAGCATGTGCTGGGCATCGCTAACACAACTGGGCGCTACTTTAAGACCAACAGGTGGCATGCAGTCATTGGCTGCCAAAAGAGAATCAAATACACTGTAGACCATTAAAGCCCGACTCTGTTAAACGGGCAACGTATGCATCTGGACGGTGAGCCGATTGAACGGTCTCTTCAAGGACAGAAAACCAAGTTTGTCAATATTGGGATGAAAACAGCACAAATGCATGTGTTAACTGTGCCGTCTTCAGTGCAAATGTGCATTTTCAAAGTAATAAGACTGTTACAATTACCAAAATGAATCTCTACTGAAATGTTGTATAGTTTTCCCCCACTGATTTCAGAAATGAATCACCTACAAAAGCACAAATTGAGAATCTGCGGAATATACTGATATATACTGCAATTAAACTATGAGCATGTGACATATGTTGTCAACATGGTTAAAATCAGCACGAACTACTTACAAAAGCAATTAACTCATGCATGTAGCATTGCTACAAAAGGTAGTTTTTTTTTAAAGTTAATTAATAAATAAAAACCACTATACTCTAAAGCAACTAAGATAGTGCATAATGAGTAATTTATCTTATATGATGGTGGCCATGGATTACTACTCAAAGGCTCTGATTACAAGGGTGAGTAATAGAAACTTTAAACCCAATGCACTTTTGAGGCCCTTTGAGTGACAGGAGGATGAACCAATCAAACGCTGGCATTTCCCAACAGCCAATCAGCGAGCAGCTGAAACAGTAAATGGGTTACTGCTGGTTTATAGAGATCATGTTACAGGCCTTGGTCGCCCTGCCACTACAGATGACCACTGCACATGGTGAGCGTGTGCCATTGGGTTGTAAATGCATCAAAACAAAGATTATAATAAGTGCTTTTCTGCATTAACACCACATAAAAAAAAAAATATCTCCTCAGTCCAGACATCAAAAAGTAACAACAACAACCCATTCTAGTATCATTTTAACCTAAAATGCAAACCAAGGACAGGGTTTTCATCTCACCATTATGAAATATACCACCCCATTATATACACACTTCTATCTAAAACGCCCCCTGGAAGCACTGCAATACCTGTGGGTGTTTTCGTGGTCTTCCACGTCCTCTCTTCTCTGCTCCATCTTTCTCTTTAGGAGCCACTGTGTCCTTGCCGGAATCACTCATTTCGTCTTACTGGAAAACTGCACGGCGAAGAGAGAGAGAGAGAGTCGGTGGATTAGCACAAACAAACACTGGTGATAACTGGTGAAACAACGGAAACTTTAAATACATAACGCGAACATTTAGTAGACACTAATAAATGGAGTATACATTAACTTTACAGTGCGTGTAATGAAACCGTGCAGAACGACCGGCTTCTCGTTTGTTTACAACACGCGCTAGGCCTGAGCTCGCGCGAGTTATGCCTAACAATGTCGATTAAACGCGAATATATTTTAATCACGGCGTGTCCGTTTAAACCGCAGGATTGTAATACCTTTAAACGGCAGAAGTGAAACCCGTCGCTGGCTGGCTGTGCTGCGGCGGAGCTTTAAAACAGAAAGCTAAAAGGCGAACGGCGGCTCCTACGGATACCCCGCAGTTCCAGCGCAAACCGGAACACGAACACACAGCGCGAGATTCGCGCCCTTTTAAATCCCCGAGCGCGTGAAAACACGATTCTGTTGTTTACACCGCGAAGGGCTTTAATCGACTGAAATGTGTGTAAATGATGAACAAAGACGAATTATAACACCAGATATTTGTTTAAAACGATTTAAAACAAACTATTGTAGCCTTTTTGTTTCAAACCCCCAACAAAAAATACACTTTTAAAGAATTTAAATATTTGCTGTATATAAAGTGTCTTTGGGAATAATGTTAGACTGAGAGAGTGTGTATCTACAGATTCTCGTAGGTAATAAAACACGACGAAAAACGCGCCACGCGAGCCCGCCAATCTGCTTAGTGTTTGTTAATCCTTATCAAATAGAGCCTTTAAATCTAAACACCTTCTTCCTGTTTTCGTTTTTATCGTATTTCTGTTTTGCAGAGATGTAATAATACTAACGATAGTTTTAAAAATTAATAAGAGATATTTCAAACGTACCCTTTTAAAATGAGCGGTCGGGACAAAGTCCAAAGCGTGTAACCCAGCGCGGTCTGCGAGCTGCGAATGAATGAAACACAACAATCGCCTTCGGGAGTTTCAGGGGCATTTCACGGGGTCTTCCAGTGGGGGGCGGGGCCAGCAGGAGGAGGACGTGCGTTTAAATTGTCGGGAACCAATCAGATGCTCTGGTGGCACTGCGCAGCCAATCACGAGCAACACAGAGATTGTCTTGACCAACCGTTTTGCGTTTGTAATGTTGTTACAGGTTTTTGTTGTTACCGAGTCTTTTATTTTTTTTTAAAGAAGAGTTTTAAATGTATTGTTACCATTTTCAGCACAATTTTAAGGGGGTTTCGCAAGCAAAAATGTACACACTTACCTAATACTTTACAAATGTAGTCAGCTTTTCTGAAAATACAGTTTTTGTTATTGTTGTTGTTGTTGTTGTTGTTATTTTAAGTGCATCTATAACATTGTAGAGGCAAATAAAAGTGATAATGTCAATGCTTTTTGAGTTATAGGATTTACAACGATTTAATATTCAACAATATTATTGATCTGCCTGCATTGACACCATTATATGAGAACTGAACTGAGCTGGATGATGACATCACTGTTTTCTCCAGAGCGGCTGTATATATAAATTAACTAAATTAATAACTTTTTTATGACAAAAATGAAGCATCACTGAACTTACTTAAGCTGGACTATGTCACTATCCTCTTCTATCTGCTGTAGAAACAAACTTTGTTGCATTATTTCCCTGTTATCACTGTAAAGCTGCATGCTTTGAAACAATCTGTATTGTAAAAAGCACTATATGAATAAAGTTGACTTGATTTACAGGTTATTCAACACTGCGGTTTTTAAGTCACTTATTTGTATGGTATGGTACAAAATTGTGTAAAATTAAGCCTTTGGAAACTTTAACAAATTAGTTGTACTGTTAAACAAACATAGATTTATCCCGTGCATGTGCCAAAGTTGAGTAGCAAATATGGCCAAGTCAAAAGAGATCTCACAAATGCTTTAATATAGAGAACAAATTGTTCTATTACATTAGAAAGTCTACAAGATTTCCAAAATCCTAAAAGAGACACAGCCTTATTCATATGTCTAAAATTTGAAAACACTTGTGGGTGTCGAAGAAAAAACACAATATCATTAAGGGAAATAAAATGTTTAATCAGAGCAACTAAGAAAAACTCTTAATTTACTGCCAAAGACCTGCAAGATGACCTGATGAAAGGAGGAAGAAACACTTCAATGCAGAGCATAAGAGATACACTATAAGCATGGACTTTATGTTGGGAAGTCTTGCCGAAAGCCATTGACCAAGAAGACCAAAAAGGCAGATTGAATATGCTGAAACTGATCTGGAAAGATGTGGAGTTCTGGAAGAGTGTTTTATGGAGTGATGTGACCAAACTGGAGCTGTTGGACCCATGGATCAGCAGTATGAGCTTCTGAGCAGAAGAAGATGGTCTTTATGGTAAAACAAGGAGGAGGTCCAGTCCTGTTATGGTGCATTGCTGCCGCGGGAAAGTGGAAATCTTGACTGTATGGAGGATATCAAGAGTTCTTTGAAGTATCACGCCATTTTGGCAAAGATGGAGATGCCTTTGGTGCAGAGACTGAAGCTTGATGGTCAATGGACTTTCCTGCAGGACAAACATCCCATACATCCACGTCTACTGACGCTTGGTCACTCGAATGATCAATCTGTACAATCTTCAGATTTAAATCTCATTGAAAATATTTGGTGGGATTTGAAGAAAGCAGTGGTAACGTGAAAACCACAGATTATCAGAGATCTGGAAGCTTCTTCGAGCGAGGAATGGGATTCAGACGTGACAGAAGCACTTCAGGAGTGTTTGTTGGAGGTTATAAAGAATAAAAGATTCTGCACAAAATTGGACTTTTGGGGGTTGAATAATTTTCTACATGAATGTTTAGAGGCAATTTGATTTGTTTAATTTTTTTATCAACTTTACGTTCTCAGAATCACTCAAATGTGTATTAATAAACTTTCTCTAGTGGTTTACTGATGCCTTTGTTGAATTGTTTTTATTACATTTTGTTGAATAATTTTGATTCCAACTATATGTGTGTGTGTGTGTGTGTGTGTGTGTGTGTGTGTGTGTGTCTGTGTGTGTGTGTGTGTGTGTGTGTGTGTGTGTGTGTGTGTGTGTGTGTGTGTGTGTGTGTGTGTGTGTGTGTTCTCTCTAGTTTTTTTTTTTTTACAGCTGTCTGTCTGCAGATCATCACTTTAAAATGATATTTAAAACTACAATTGATGATAATAACTGATAACTGATCATTTTCTCACCATCATGTTCTTCCAAACATGTACATTTACTGTGGAACACAAAATAAGATATTTTGAAGAATAAGGTTCCAAAAGACATTGAACTTAAATGAAGTGTGTGTGTGTGTGTGTGTGTGTCTGTGTGTGTGTGTGTGTGCGTGCGTGCGTGCGTGCGTGCGTGCGTGCGTGCGTGTGTGTGTGTGTGTGTGTGCGTGTGTGTGTGTGTGTGTGTAATGATTTGTTGAATTTAATAAAACATTTTATGGTAAGTGGTTGCACACAATTGAGTTTAGCTACATTTAAACAAATGCATTAAGTTGAACTAAATCAATTTTAGTTTAACTTAATGCATTTGTTTAAATGTAGCTAAACTCAATTGTGTGCAACCACTTACCATAAAAAAAATGTGATTAAATTCAACGAATCATTTTTTTTTTCATTGTGTGTGAGTGAGTGTCTGTGTATGTGTGAAAACTTTAATTTTTGAGTGAACTATCCCTCACTCTCAGAAAAAAAGGTACAAAAGCTGTCGCTGTGGTGGTACCTTTTCAAAAGGTACACTTTTGTACCTATAGAGTACATATTAGTCCACATATATGTACCTTTGAGGGACTAATATGTACTCTTTAGGTACAAAAGTGTACCTTTTGAAAAGGTACCGCCACAGTGACAGCTTTTGTACCTTTTTTTCTGAGAGTGCTTTATTTCTAAGAAATCATGACCAATATGAAGTCATTTATATTCATTGATGAAAAAATAGTGAGAATATAAAAAATATTGATGATAAAGACCAACATTACACACATATGCTTGTGAACTGGTGCACATAAAACCACACACACATGTACAGTGTATCTACATTTAATATCAGAACAGCTGTTAAATGAATTCACATCCGTCCATCGGCACACAGACGAACATCTCTGAATGTCCTGTTGATCCGCCGCATCTTCATCCCTCAAATAAGTGGAGATTTGTCTTGAAGTGCAGTATCTCATCATGCCATAGGCCTATTTGTTCCTTTGCAGATTCAGTCAAAGGGTGACATAATATCTGATCTCATCAACATATGTTATATTTAGTCACTGACCAGCATAAAAACAGCATTTTCAAATACTAAATCATAAATAGCTGGTCTGATATAGCAAACATCATTGCATGCATTAAAAAGAGAAGATATAAATAGTCCCTTGACTTGTGAACGGCTGGTCTTTTCCTGTTGAAGGCTGAAGGCTAAAATGTCTTTATTTGCAAGACAAAGCGAGGTGTGATGCTGCAGCCTTCGGCTCAATAAGCACATTGTGTTGCAAATACCAGTAAAAGCACAGCAGCGTTTAGCACAGACTCATGCCACAATTTACTTACCTGTGTTTTCACAATGGGCCATTTGGTCTATACTGAGACATCTTTAAAATGCAAAATCATGCCACTTATATACCATGCAAATAACATGACTAATTCCCCCATTCATGCTGTTTACAGACGAGTCATTGTGAGTCAGTGTGTATTCACTAATCAAATTATTGGCGATATATTTCAGTGTGAACTTAAAAGGAGCAGTTTTGTGTGTGTGTGTGTGTGTGTGTGGAATGTCTCGATGACAAAGAGACAAAACATTTACGCCGTTTGCCATCAACTTCCTGTCTAACTGAAGATAAACTTAATTGTTTGAGGCTGTTTTTTGGGAGGTATTTGTCATGTCCACTCCTCGGGCGCCGGGCAGAAGAAGGAGTGTATGAATGAACAGCTGTAATGCTTTTTTCTGCTCGGCATGTGCTCTGCTGCTGTGCACTTCCTTTTACACACCCCACTCACACACACATGCGTGGTCAATTCATGGTCAATGTTCACACTCTTGCATTACTTAAAGGGACTTTGTCTTCTATAAAAAAAAAAAAAGCAAGGTAAAGGTAACTGAATTAATATGGCCTTTCAAAATATGGAAAAATAAAATAAAATACACAAAAATGGTTAGGGATCTGATTAGACAAACTACAGTCTGTTTGCTTCTACACTTTGAAGCTATAAACGGTTATTACGAACACTCTTTATATACTGTATAGTGTTTTGAGGACAGTTTATTTGTAGAGGACAGTGTGAAGTGCAGACAGGAGGGGAAGTGAAATAATTCAGATATTTGTTTTTAAAATAACTGGAAAAAGTCACAGTATATATATATATATATATATATATATATATATATATATATATATACACACACTACTGTTAAAAAGTTTGGGGTCAGTAAGATTTTTAATGCTTTTAAAAGAAGTATTTTTAATGTTTTTAAAAGAAGTATTTTTAATGTTTTTTAAAAAAGTATCCTACTGCATTTATCTACAAATAAATGCAGTAGGCTGCATTTATTTGATAAAAAACAATAATAATTTAAAAAAAAACAGTAATATTGTGAAATATTATGACAATTTAAAATGACTGTTTCTATTTTAATATATTTTAAACTGTAATTTATTCCTGTGATCAAAGCTTATTTCAAAGAATATTTTCTAACATTATAAATGTCTTTACTGTAACTTTTGATCAGTTTAACTCATCCTTGATGAATAAAAGTAGGCTATTGATTTATTTATTTTCTTTCCCCCAAAAATAAAATAAAAATTCTTACTGACCCCAAACTCTTGAACGGTCGTGTTTAATGTTACAAAAGCTTTAGATTTCAGATAAATGCTGTTCTTTTGAACTTTCTATTCATCATAGCATCATGAAATAAAAATGTAAAAAACTGTTTTCAACATTGATAATCATAAATGTTTCTTGAGCATCAAATCATCATATTAGAATGATTTCTAAAGGATCATGTGACACTGAAGACTGGAGTAATGATGCTGAAAATACAGCTTTGATCACAGGAATAAATTAGCTTAAAATATATTAAAATAGAAAACAGTCATTTTAAATTGTCATAATATTTCACAATATTACTGTTTGTTTTTTTTTATCAAATAAATGCAGCAGAAGATACTTCTTTTAAAAACATTAAAAATCTTACTGACACCACACTTTTGAACAGTAGTGTGTGTATATATATATATATAGATAGATAGATAGATAGATAGATAGATAGATAGATAGATAGATAGATAGATAGATAGATCAAAAACCACACATTGTGGTTTGCACCAAGTTTATCCTCTTTGCAAGTGGAACCAGTAATGTAGTTTCAGTTTGGATCTGTACGTATGTAGTTTGTCATTGAAACTGGTTCATATTGGAATCTGATCTCTATACCAAGCAAAAGATAAACTTCCTTAAATAAAGTGAAGATTGATTGGACACATGGACTTTGACGTCCACAACAAAGTATATTGGAAGCGTTTCTCCTTCACTGTAAAAATAAATAAATAAAAAATCCATAGAAAAATGGAAAAGGTGTCTTTAACCCTCGAACACAACACAATGCAATGCATAATTCAAAATATGGGTAAATACCTGCAAAAAAAAAAGAACATTCCTCAATATTAACAATATGTGGGACCAGTATGGGCTTAGAGTGTTCCTCTTAGAAAACTAATAAACACATCTATTGTTGCTATCCTATGCATAAATGTATGAATAGTTGCATTTTATTACTTGCATTGTGAACTGTTGTGCTGTGAACACACGTGCTGTGTGCTTTCAAAAGACTTGAAATATGGACCAAATAATTATGGAAATATGGACCACATTACAATACTTTTCTGTCATTTTTGGAGCTTGACGACCACAGTCAGAAATGATTTTGTTAAGATCCACCTGAATATTCTGCAAAAGAACGTCATATGTATGGAAGCTTGTTTCTGCCACAGAATAAAACATTTAAAAAGATAATTGAGATTTTATATCTCGCAATTCTGACTTTATAACTCGCAATTCTGACTTCTTTTCTCAGAATTGTGAGATAGCAATTGCAAGTTATAAAGTTTAATTCTGAAGAAAAGAAGAATTGCGAGTTTATATCTCGCAACTCTGACTTTATAATTCACAATTCTGACTTTATATCACGCAATTCTGAGAAAAGAAGTCAGAATTGCAAGATGTAAACTTGCAATTGCAAGACTTATTATTATTCTTATTTTTTGATTAAAAGTCGCAATTACTTTTTTTATTCTGTGGTGGAAACAAGCTTCCATACATAATGGGAGCAAACGCTAACAGAAATGTAATTTTTGGGTGAACTGTTCCTTTAAGAAAATTAAGAAAAGCTTTTCCTGTTTTGCTTTTCCATAATCGATTACTTACACATCTATTTTGTTCTTGCCCTTTCTTTGTTCGTGTTTGGACTCAGTGTTGATCACAGACGGATGCAGAACCACATCCCCAATTCTGTGTGTGTTTCGGTACTGTAGCCTGAGTCACGGCCGGACATTTGAACATTTCATTAATGCACGCGCGCGCGCACGCACGCACGCACGCACACACACACACACACACACACACACACACACACACACGGCTGGCTCGCGGACAGAGACTGGAAGAGAGCGAACATTTATATATTTCTGAATGAAGCCTGAGGAAGGAAGTGGAGCACAGAAACCCCCGCCATTTTTCAAATCTGATTCACTCTTACTGAGTCAACTCAACTCTGAGTCACAGGAAACTGTGATCCTCTCAGAACAAATGAACGCACATGTTTATACTAAATCATAGTACGCAGATGTAAACCAAAGTGCAAAGATGTAAATAAACACATGATTTCTGCGATGCATGATCTCTGTAACTGCTCGGTTTGAACAGCACACAAGCATCTGTTCACAACTACAGGTTCAGAACAGTGACGCTCGGTTCAGCATGATGACGCGGTTTGCGCGTGACCTCGGAGAATATAGAACTGATAATAAGGTTCGAAACTCGCCTTTTAGTCCAGTCATTTTATGAAAAAAGGTTGAACAAATTGCAACAGAAGCAAACGCAACTGATTTTGTATCATGTCCTGAGTAAAAAAAAAAAAAAAAAAAAAAAAAATCCCCGAAGAATCCCATTAGGGGAAAGTTTTGAAAAAGACCCAAATATTCATACGCCTATTCATTCTTTTTCTCACGTGAATAGGGTACAAATTTTAACCTTTAGATATCACCATGAAAATGACTGAGTTGATTACTTGCATCAAGACAAACAAAAAATGTATTACAAGTTTTTTTTATTTTTTTTTTATTGTTTGTTAACATGGACAAACGGTGCATAATCTAATTACGTATACATGTGCTAATTTACATACATACCACAACAGATCTAAACATTGGGTATAGCCGGGTGAACATGTCTTGTTGAATCTTGTTGACACATAACAGTAAAATACTTAATGTTAAGGTCTGAATGGAACCCATTTAGGCTACCCATGAGCATTAATACACGGAGACAGGAAGAAGTACTTTAGAAACCAGCCTTTATTAATTATTATTGCAGAGATGGGGTTTGGGGCTGGGTCCGTGGGACTGTTTCTGGGGATTCACTTTTTATTTTGCCTGCCTTTTGTCTTCTGCATTCTCCTTACCATTGTCTCCTGTTTTTCCCTCAGACTCGTTCAGCACCTCACTGCAGAACACGAGATCCAGGGGGCGGAGTTGGATCCAGATCTAAGGGGTGGAGATTGGTAGGTTTAGGGATCAGGGGGTGGAGATGGGTAGGTTTAGGTATAAGGTGGGAGGAGTTGGATCTGGATTTCTTGTTTTGCAGTGAGGACCACTCGTTCCCCAGAAACAGTCCCACGGACCCAGACCCAAACCCAATCTCTTAAAAATTAATAAAGGCTGGTTTCTAAAGTACTTCTTCCTGCCTCTATATTAATGCTCATGGGTAGCCTAAATGGGTTACCCATGAGCATTAACACATCTAAAGGTCATGTAAGAAAAAGAATGAATAGGCATATGAATATGCTATATTTGGGTCTTTTTCGAAACTTTCCCCTAGGGGGATTCTTCGGGGATTCTTCTGTTGCAGTGTGGCGACTGATAGCACACACCCCAGTGTTTATTTTAATGTAGCCTAAAGAAAAAGTCATAAAACATTACAAGTATAGGCTAACCGTTTATTTGGTCAAACCTTAAATGCTAATCGTCCCCATTACATGACATACCCGGATTCTAATTGCGAAAGATCAAGGCACACGGCAATAAGGCCGATAAAGGACGCAGTGGTTTAACTTTCTTTCACTGCAACAAATGTGTCTGGACATATAGCCAGCCTGTTATTTTTTTGTGATCTCTTTGCGCACCTGCATGACTGGAGTACATAGATAGGCTACTAGTAGTACTATGGCCCTTTCCATACACTAGTTTATTTACTTTAGTGTTTCCTACTTTTGGCGGAATCCAGTTCTAATCTGTCCCGCCACAGTTTCATGAGGGAGACAAGCGCCGTGGGTCTTCTGGACCAGGACTGAAGCCATTGGTCTCTAGATTAGCTACGTTTTTGCTGCCATCTTGTGGTCGATCCTATTTGAATTATAAGAAAGAAAGAAACCCTATTAAAGGCACCATGTGATGTGAATAGTTCACCTAGAAATAAAAGTTCGTCACCCCAAACCTGTATTATTTTATTTCTTCTGTGGAACATAAAATAAGATATTTTTAAGAATATGGGTCACCAAACAATCGATGGGTCCCATTGACTTTCAAATGGAAAAAATTACAATGGACGTCAACTGTTTGGTTACTATTCTTCAAAATATCTCCTTTTGTGTTCAGCATAAGAAAGAAATTCATACAGGTTTGGAACAACTTGAGGGTGAGTAAATGATGACAGGATTTTCATTTCTGGTTGAACTATCCCTTTAAGTGCCATATTAGGCCTAATAGACTAGGCTATTTGTCATCATACATTTAATAATAATAATAATAATAATGTAATGGCTGATTCAATTCTGTAATTTTACTTGCTATGCTCACATGTAAGATATTAAATTGTTAATGTGTGTAGAAAAACTGTTCTTTACTCTGTCTACTGGGAGACAAACAAAACATTCCCACAAGAGGGCAGTCTGCAACTGGACAAATAACAATGATCTGAACCAATAAAGGGAGAATTTTATTTGTTTTTAACTATTTGAAAGGAAATGCAACTAAACACATTGAAATAATCAGTTAATTTTGTTGAAATAAATGATAGGCTGCTATGTTTTGTATTTTTGCTTTTCAGGGTTTGGCTGTTTCTGCCGTTGCAACATTGCAGTTTCTGCGACACATTAAAGATGTGTGAATCCTTTCAGCTTAAAACCACAAACCGCCACATCACAACCACTCACTCTTAACCCGAATCCGGTGACTTCACCAGGAAACACGTCGCCTTAAAACATTTAAGTTTTTACACAAGGTGAAATTAAACCGATTAAACTGTATTAACATAAAACGTTAAGTGGATGAGGTAGGCAAATCAAGATTACATTAGCAGTCTTAACTTAAAATCCTTATCATTAATCATTTTTATTTGATTATTAAATTAGTATTAAATTACACAAACAAATGTCATATTTATGTAATGTCTTATTTAATTAGGCCAATACTATTTAGATTTTGAGATTTATTTGTCTAAATGTATTCAATCACATAAATTATAAGGGAAGAAATTAAACCATATTTTAATGTTCCAATGTTTTGTTTTTTTAATATTCATTGCTGATGACGAAAAATACATAAATATAAATAAAATAAAGTAATTGTCACGGTTAAATGACAGATATAAATGACAAGGTTTAAGATTGTGGTTGTATTGCCCATAAGCAGTTTAACTGAAAATTGAACTGAGGGTTGTGCCATAATACTTAGACAAAAGACATAGTATATATTACAAAATACCCGCTCACAGGTTATATTAGGTGTCTTTAATTACTATTTACATAAAAAAAATAAAAAAATAAAAAATACTTGTGTATTTTTATATTGAAAAACAATCGTGATACGGATACTACTGAGGTGATACGGGTAAGGTTAGTGGTATGGGTCGGTTTAAGGGTGGGTTAAGGGGTCAACAGTGTATAGATGTAATTACAGAAATAAATTACAGCTGTAATTACATGCTGGTATTTGTTTAAACATAAGTACAATGTTAAATGTATGTGCCAAATGTATGTGTTAAATGTATGTGTTAAATGGTAGTCAAAGACACGAAAAAACTCTATTTGATGTTGGATTAAAAAGCAAACAGGCAACGCCAGGAGGCCAGTTCTCCTCTAGTTATACAGGCAAAATATTGTTACATACTCCCCTAGTCTAGGGGAAACCAGGGAAGGGCGAACAACAAACATATGGAGAGACTTTGAGGATCTCCAGCCCCAGAATCACAAAACCAAATGTTGATTTTTCAGTTCAAAGTGGCGTGTTTGCCTTTTATTTTCTTATAAAAAAAGAAGAAAGAAAAATATTACCTCGGGAGGAGGACCCGAACAAAAGAAAACAAAACACCTCTACCTAAAGGGGAATGAACATTAACTTACCTAAGATTAAAGAAAAGAAAGAAAAACAAACAACAAAATATAGCTGCGAGCAGCCATTATCGGGGCAAGCACAAAGAAGATAAGAAGACATGCCAACATGGCTGGGAGTGTCAGACCAACTGCAGCAAGCAGCAATTAATGACATTTAAAGATAAATTTAGGCAAAATGGCTGAAAAATCATATACATTAACTAAAAATATGATTTAATGGATTATCACTTTCGACCAATAGGTGGCGCAGTTACGAAATTGATGTGTTGTGGTCAGAGTGAGGTGACAATGACACATACAATGTTTGGTGTCAGTAGCTGTGTCCCAATGTGAAGGCTGCATCCTCCGAAGGCCGCACTCGAAGGCCGGTTGCGTCACCTGGCTTTCCTGATTCAAAAGTGACGCCAAATGCACCCTTCGTTTCCCCGTGAAAGAAAGGATACATAAATGGATCCTTAGCGGCCGTTCATACCCCATAAGTCATTGCGCGCCGGTGACGACAGCATTTTTATTTATTTTTCAATCGCGGCAGAGAGTTCGGTGGTGGACGGCAAATGCACATTTAAATGTGAGTATTATGTTTTTATTTACTAAAATAGCTAGCGAAACCACAGTTAAAAGCCACAAGTTTTTCTTTCTTATAAACTTCATCTTAACTCCTTTGTCACCATTGCATGGCTTCATTTGTCAGGTGGTTTGAGGTAAAACTTGTGCTAATATTAGTTTAATTATTGTTTCAGGGAGCAAGGAGCAGACAGCTCAATTTATTAAATTGAAAATGACCATTTATTTACCGGGGCGAAAAACTTGGAGCGTTGGAGGCAAGACAACAACCTATTTGTAATATTTGCAGTAGTCTGTCTCACTTGTGTATTATAAGAAATATCACTCACCCTATAAAGCCCACAACAATAAGAAAAGCAGTAGATAAGGCAATGGGGTTTCACTTTTGTGTGTTTTTAGTGCTGTCATGGAAGCTATGTCTACAAAGGTTTTAACCACTTTTGAGAATCCAGAAATATGATTTCTGAAGTGTTTTGAATGCATGTACTGATGTGTCATATTTTGCAATGTTAACAATGCACTAATGTTCAGATTGCACCCTTGTCTTAATATTTTTCATAAGTACCCTTTTCTGCCTTTTTAGAGCAATTCTGGAGAAAAGGGGTCTGCTGGGGAGGATAACTCCCATACAGGCAAAAAAAAAAAAAAAAAAAAAAGGTAAGAAAGTTAATACACACATCTTTGCTGAAATGTATTGTGCTGTTGTTGTTACCAAGCCATGGTTAATTTGCTTTGCCTTAGGATTGCAAGTGTCCTGGAACAGGAGAGGGTGTGAGTGGGAAACCCACTGCTGAAACTTGGCCCTGGTTTGTCCTCATGGATGAGGTGTTGGGACAGAGGCATTGCACCAACCCTCCATCCTCATTGCCTCCATCCCTGACGACACACCAGGTCTGAGATCAGCAGTGGGTGCCCACGGTGAGGAGGAGCCAGGGGCAGCAGCAGCACCAGCACCAGCACCACCAGCAGCATTTTTGTAATGACAGTCATAATTTCTACATGAAACAAATTCTTCCATACCTTTTTTTGAATTCTTTTTTATAAAATTGGTCAATGAAAATCATTTGTTCTATTGGCTACGTAAAAGTACTTTTCCCAACTATTTACAACATACGTTAAACATATCAAAATCAACATAAACATTTAAATTTTCAGTACATAAAATAAGAAAAAATGATGTAGACTTGTATTGAGCTGAGCAGGGAGACCCTGGTGGAGCCGCTGGACCGGGATGGGCTGGTAAGACCCTGGTAAGGCCTCTCTGCTGGTGGGACATCATCTGGGATGGTCTCCAGGGTGTTTGACTGCATATTTCCACTATCCACTAAGTTGTCTACCAACAGGTTTGCAGTGCTGACTCAATCGACGGCTGCCATATCATTGAGATTTTTTTCAGGAAGAGTACATTTCTGAAAAAAGTAATTTTAATAACTATTAATACCGCATTGGGGGAAAACTACAGCTGCGTCCCAAATGAAGGGAGCATCTGAAGCGCTCGGACCGGTCTAGCCTACGAAGGAATTATTCTTGTCGCCTGGAATTATTCTTGTCGAATAATTATATTATTCTTAATATAATAATAATTAATATTCTTGTGACAGCTGCCGATGATGAGCGGGAGTAATATTCAGTATTCGGTTTTATATTCAAACAGGGTTGAAAACCTGTATGTTCACCATGGTCCATTTGTGTACATAATAAAAATAATACACTAGCCTACAAAATCACATCAAGGTAAGATATAAGTAAACATTTGAACCTTTGGAAAAAAAAAATATATATATAGGCCTATGTAAGTTTTATTTTATTTTCATATATCATTACATTATTTACGCAAGTTAACACCTAATACTTGAACAGTTTAAAGTGTAATCCGCCAGTTCAGGACACAGCCTCTGAATTGGGCTGAATTGCAAACCAGCTTAATTTATCTGGCCATGGTCTTGGCTAAGCCGAAAATACATGACCCGGCAGCGCCGGCACTGAAACATCCTCACCATGTCCTCCAGTAAAATATAAAACATAAAAATGACAATAGCCAATTCTGGCTCCATAGCTGTTTACTCAATTATATCAAATGAATTATCAGGATGGCAGCTGTCCTCTTGCACCGTTGCTTGGCGCCAGGAGCGGTAATCGGGAACACCTGGTTGCGCAATTAGGAAACTGTCATGATTCTGCCTTCTAGTCTTTGATTTTCCCTGGTCTTGAGGCAGGATCATGACAGACCCATGTTTTATGTGTAAGCACATGGCCATTTGTTTGGGCTGTGTGCTTGCGTTGTCTTGTCACCTCACCCCGCCCCCTTGTTATCTCATCTTGTAATCATTAGATCGTTGCTTTCACCTGTGTTCCTGATTAGTTTGCTCCCTATTTAATCCCCTCATGTTTTCTGTCCTGTGTCGGTACATTGTCTAACATTGTATGTTAAACGCTGTGAGTACTTCGTCAGAAACCTGTTTAATGAGAATTGTTAGTTTGTTTCCTGTCATCGTCAAGTCAGAGTCTAGTCTTTTGTTCATTATCTTGTCTTAGTCAAAGTGACCTCTCCTCAGTCCTGTTTTGCCCCCTCGTGGGTTTTGTTTTCTGTTTTGTGTCGAAATAAACCTGAGTGTCTGCATATCCTCTGCGTTTGGGTTCTCTCCTTCAACCTCATAACAGAATGTACCGACCACAGAAGAACCCAGCAGACTGTATGTCTTCTCCCGCTAAACCACAGCTGACTGATCAAGAACTATGGTGGCAGTTGGCCATTGCTGACAGTGGAAATGGAAAACTTCCATTCCCTCCCCAGGGTGAGTTGTCCCTGAAGAGGTATGCCCAAGTTATTGAAGAGAAGAGATTCTTCCTGCCTGAGATCCTGGTTTCTCGCTATTTCATCGCTGGTCTCAACTCTCCTCCTCCTCTGTCTGAACGAGAGGAGCTTACTCGTCGCCCATTTCGAGCAATGGTGGATTGCTTGTCTCAGAGAGAGCCAAAGGGTCCCACGAGGTCTTCATCTGCCATGCTTCCAGTGGTCCCAGAGGGTCGAGTCCTTGCTGTCGTCACTCAAGGGGATCAGGCTCTCTCCGTTTCTTCTCCCGAGGTTGCATCCACACCCACCGAGCTCCGTGGCAAACGAGGGAGACGGGTTTCATGGGATTCTCCTTCGGAATCATCCTCGACAGAGTCAACGCTGCCGGAGGCCGCCCTTCCAGCACCAGTTATGGTCCCAGCGGAGCTTCTCCAACCGGCCACTAGTCCAGCTATAACTTCCGCACCTCAACCTAGGAGAAAGAAGAGGAGAAGGGGAGCCTCCCATCCTTCGTCTTTGGCTGTCCCAGAGCCCGCTTCTGCAAGCGCTGTCCCAGAGCCCGCTTCTGCAAGCGCTGTCCCAGAGCCCGCGACTGCAAGCGCTGTCCCAGAGCCCGCGACTGCAAACGCTGTCCCAGAGCCCGCTACGGCAAGCGTTGTCCCAGAGTCCGCTGCTGAAGGCGCTATCCCCGGATCTGCTGAGAGAGTTGTGGCCGATCTAGCCGCAAAAGAGGTTCTGCAAGCAGTTTCTGCCCAAAAGGAGATGCCTGTCGTCTTAGCTGCTCGAGCCGTATCTGACTATCTTACCGCTCTTGCCAAGATCCTTGAAATGCCACCCAGACCCAAGTTACTTTCAAGTCACAAACCCTCGACATCAGACAGTGCTTCCCCTGAGTCAAGTGGGTTTGGTCTGAAGGATTCAAGGGAATCTGACGCGTCAAGCATGAATGATTCTGATGTCCCGAGTCCTGTCCCGAGTCCTGTTCTGAGTCCTGTTCTGAGTCAAGCGCAGCCTGGAGTCATCGGCCCAGAGGGACCATTCCGGTCCGTCTGTCCTTTCAAACAGGGTCCTGTCCCACAGTCACCCGCTTCATCCCCTGCTTTGTCTCCCGTGTCGTCGCACCCTGTTGTCCCCATCAAGTCTCCTGCCAAGTTGCCATGTGTTTCCCCTGTCACCCCTGTCGCTGTCCAGCCCCGGACTGTTTTCACCAAGACTGTACCTCGTGTTTCTTCGTCAATGCCTGCCCATAACCCCTGTCCTAAGCCCTCGCCCCGTAAACCCAAGCCCACCAGTCCTCCTATTCACCCTGGACAATCCCCCATGAACTCTGTGTTTCCTCCACCTCCCCTGCCTTGTTTATTGTTTTTGATGTTTCACCCTAACCCAGTTATTGTCTTTTCTTGTTTGCCTTTATTGTTATTTATGTTTTGTTGGTTTGTGTCCTTGTCTCAGTCCGTCATGTCCCGTGTTTGGTGTCACCTTGGGGAGCGTCTGGAAGCCGCTCCTTAAGGTGGGGGTTCTGTCATGATTCTGCCTTCTAGTCTTTGATTTTCCCTGGTCTTGAGGCAGGATCATGACAGACCCATGTTTTATGTGTAAGCACATGGCCATTTGTCTGGGCTGTGTGCTTGCGTTGTCTTGTCATCTCACCCCGCCCCCTTGTTATCTCATCTTGTAATCATTAGATCGTTGCTTTCACCTGTGTTCCTGATTAGTTTGCTCCCTATTTAATTCCCTCATGTTTTCTGTCCTGTGTCGGTACATTGTCTAACATTGTATGTTAAACGCTGTGAGTACTTCGTCAGAAACCGGTTTAATGAGAATTGTTAGTTTGTTTCCTGTCATCGTCAAGTCAGAGTCTAGTCTTTGTTCATTATCTTGTCTTAGTCAAAGTGACCTCTCCTCAGTCCTGTTTTGCCCCCTCGTGGGTTTTGTTTTCTGTTTTGTGTCGAAATAAACCTGAGTGTCTGCATATCCTCTGCGTTTGGGTTCTCTCCTTCAACCTCATAACAGAAACCCTACGAAGGCTACATGATACGTCCTTCGAAGGATGCAGCCTTCACATTGAGACACAGCTAATATGTCAAGGCATTGCAGAGATAAAGCCTGAATAGTCCTTTTGGCATCATGCCTCAACTTTGCTGCTGCGGTATACGAAAACGGTTTTGTCTATCAACACGAAATCCATACATTTTGGTGAAAATCGGACAAACGGTCTAGGAGGAGTTTGAAAAAGTAGTTATTGAATGAAAATCAAGATGGCGGACAGGAAGTTTGACCAAATAAGGTAAACGTGGTATCTATGTTCTTGGTGTGACCCAAGGAATCTATTAAGACCAGTGTCATTACAATAGGCAGATTTATTCAAAAGTTATTAGCATTTTTGGAAATGTTATTATAACTTTTGACCAAAAGGTGGCACTGTCTCAATCTTTTGAGTATGTTCAGGGCATGGTGCTGATGGCACATTCTGAGTTTCGTAATGTTACACTAATGCATTCGTTAAGTATAGCATTTTATATAACAATACCGTATTGAAGTCGATGGCAATTTCATATTTTGTTCTATTATAGCGCCACCAAGAGGCACAGAGTGAGCCCATACATGTGTGTCAAGTTTGGTGAAAATATCTCATTTTGTTTAGGAGTTATTGACATTTATATGTATAAACACATAAAAAAAAGACCCACACCTGACTTTGTTTGCATTTTTATGCCACTTACTATTAATATTTTGACATTTGGGCATTAGAGTGTAGACAACGACCTATTTTTCCAAACTTCTGACGGTGGTTTCATCTTGATTCGTCTAATGGTTTTGAAGATATTGGCAAATGTTTTTTAAGCGCTAAATCACAACGCTACACAAACCGTAAAGCGAAACCTAGCATGTTTGGTATCGTTGAACTCGGCAAGGATTCAGGAACCTAAGAGATGACTCCCGTGAAAATCAGTCAACGACACCCAGAGTTATAAGCATTTGAAAATTTTATTTTACCACTAGGTGGCGCTAGTTCGACACTTCTCAGGCTCCTTCAGGGCATCGTACTGATGAGCCATACCGAGTTTCATAACATTAAGTGAAAGTGAAACGTGACGGCCAAGTATGGTAAACCTCTGCATTTAACCCATCCAAGTTAATGCACACACATTAGGAGCAGAGTAGTGAGTAGTTAACACACACACTGCAAACGTGGATACACACACCCAGAGCAGCGGGCAGCCTTTGTGTGGCGCCCGGGGAGCGATTAGGGGTTAGGTGCCTTGCTCAAGGGCACCTCAGTCATTTTCCACCGGTTCTGGAATCGAACCAGCAACCATCGGGTTACCAGTTCAACTCCCTAACCACTAGGCCATAAACTCCACTTATGATCATGCATTCATAAAATACAGCATTTTGATACAAAATTCAAAATGGCCGACGCCTAAAATGGTCGATATGGAAAAATTGGATATCAGTCGTCTCGCCATTTTTTTACATTGTGCACAGCAAAAACTCCACTGTTAAATAAACTCTCCTGGGAGTTTATTTGGCTCCACACTCAAGAGTGTTAAAGTGTTAACATATGATGTTAAATGAACACTGAAGCAGTGTAAAAGTTAATGAGATAATTAAGTGATTAAGTGAGTGATGATTGACCATTATTGAAGACACCTGATGATAACAAGCAGAATCACAAAGAGAAAATAAAAAAATTGAAGTCATCATTATGGTGATCAGTGTTCGCTTTAGTTGGGCTCTTGACCCTTACATTATTAAGATTAGATTCACTTTGGCTGCTGTAATTGAGTTATAACAGTTATAACCAGATGAACAAAGAGAAAAGGTGATCTGGTGGTGTTGGTTGTGTTTTGACATAATCATCATTTGAACTGAATCACCAAACTCATATAGAGCCTAGTCTATGATTTAGAGTTATACTGTTGATAACAGCATCTCTGTGATTGTAGTGAATAAGATCAAGCTTTTTCAAAATAATCCAAAGGATTTCTTGAAAGTTGTTAAGGCCTGAAATTAGAATCAAGTGGACCAATTAGTAGAATCAAGTGCAAGAACATCATTAAAGGGGAAGATAACACCTATGGTCACCTGATGGAGTTTTAGGACACCATTAGGTCACTTGATGGAGTTTTTCGGTTCCTTGACACTGTTGCCTTTGGCTTGCTCAGTTGGGGATATTTTGGGGATATTTAATTTAATTTTATCAATCAATAAATTCCTCTTGAAACAAACGTTGTTGTATTATTTTAATTTAATACTGTGAAGCTGCTTTGATACAATCTGTATTGTGAAAAGCGCTATACAAATAAACTTGACTTGACTATATATAAAACCTCAAAAAACTGGTCTGGTTTTGTAATAAGTATTGAAAGAGCTTCATACAATGATCAACAGAACCAACGATTCCATTTGATAAAAATAACCTCATAAAGAACAAATGAAAGCATGGTTGTTGACATGTTTTCAGGCTATTTTGATGCTTCAGGGCAATGTCTGAAACTTTGTATTTTGAGCACTTCATGTGTTTGAATTGCTTGCTGTATTCCTCATTTGTAAGTCGCTTTGGATAAAAGCATCTGCAAAATGAATAAATGTATATGCAAATAAATGAGGCCATCTGTAAAAACGTTGAAGCTGTATGTGAACTTGCAGAACAAGAAGCTGTTTCTGTCAAAAGGAGACAATAACACCTACTAAATATAAGGGTGTATTTATTTTTTTTCCCAAAGACAACAATACAATTTCTGTAGACATTTTTATAAAAGAAAACAAAAAGGTTTCAAAGCAATTTTGTGTTATTAAATAAATTAAAACCTTCACCCATTAATTATGTCCGTAAAAAGTTCCATGAAAAGTTGATATGCCCACATGTTAAAAAGGGGTTTACTTACTTTTTCACAACATTGTATGAGTTGGCTTATACAAAAATGTATTATTTTACTTTCATTGCGACAAATCAAGAAAGCAGCAAATCAATAAAACTTTCTGTCAATAGAAATCTCCACAATTTTAAATAATTTTTCAGTAAATTATGTTAGCAATATATTGCAATGATGTGAAATTGTGTTGCATCAGCTGCATCAGATGTTGTAACAATATGTAACGTGATTGCTTCTTGAAGCACACGTGAAATCAGTCCAATGGCATGGTGGGACGTCATCCCGTAGCATGTGACGTCATGACCAGGAAGCCTTAAAACACATCTTGACCAAACAATGTCAGCTTCTGTGCCTTCCGCAATTGTGAATTGTCTGTCATATTTATTGTTCATTTGTCCCATAGTCATCTCAATGCATTATATATCATAATATGGTGAGCAAACAACATCTCACAATCATTGGTGAGGATACACGATTTATGTGTCGTTTGTTTGGGAGCAGAGCATGCACAGAAAGTCAGCTTTCGAAGGGCTTTCTACCTAGCAAAGTGCAACCTCCATGGCGGGGCCTTCCGTTCTTTCCCAATCTCCACACTGAAACTGCCCATGTCTTCAGCCCTCAAGTATCAAACTACTGTTCAATATTGGGGTTGAATGAACAGGGGTATGGGGCGATGCCTAAGGTGGAAGAGACACTCGAGGAGCTATCTTTCCCCTGACTTTGCATCATCCCTGAAGGCCCAGACCTTGCCCACCAGGCGATGTAGAATAACTTCAGCCTTGGTGTCTGCACACAATGTCCATCTTGCAGGCATATCAGGCTGGCCTGCTTAAAGGGATACTCCACCGAAAAATAAAAATTCTGTCATCATATACTAACCCTCATGTTGTTGCAAACCTGTATGAATTTCTTTCTTCTGCTGAACAGAAAGGAATATATCTTGAAGAATGTCAGTAACCAGACAGTTTTAGATACCATTGACTTCCATAGTATATTTTTTTCCTACTATGGAAGTCAATGGTATCTAAAACTGTCTGGTTACTCACATTCTTCTAGATATCTTCCTTTCTGTTCAGCCGAAGAAAGAAATTCATACAGGTTTGAAACAACATGAGGGTGAGTATATGATGACAGAATTTTCATTTTTCGGTGGAGTATCCCTTTAAGGACCTGCTCTGTCTCTCTGCGCCACTAAGGACACGATCAGGGCTATAGGCCAACCTACAGCTGCTCTGGTGGCCATGGAGAGACATCTTTGGTTGAATTTGTTAGGAATAAAAGATACATATCTCTCAATGGGTCCTGCAGACTACAGTAAGAGGTTACAGAATCCAGTTTGGTTCCCGCACACCTCGTTTCAATGGGATTTTACCCACAGTGGTTGGTCCCGAGCAGGCTAAGGTGACTGAACAAGAGGTAAAGTCTCTTTTGGTAAAGGAGGCCATGGCATGTGTTCCTCCTCCAGAGAGAGACTCCGGGTTTTACAACCAGTATTTCACTGTTACAAAGAAGGATGGAGGGTTGCGTCCCATATTAGATCTACAACAGTTGAATCGGTCTCTGAGGAGATACAGGTTCGAGATGTTAATCATGACTCAAATCAGATCCGAAGACTGGTTTGTCACAATAGATTCTCAAAGACACATACTTCCACATATCCATCCTCTCTCATCACAGGCCTCTCCTAAAGTTCACCTTCGGGGGTCAAAAGATCGGGTTATGTTCCGAAGGTTCCCACCAACCCAGCACGACCTATAATCTTTCAGGCCTTTTGCCCACCTCCCTTTCAAACGATGGACCAGGAGAAGCTAGACTTGCTGTGTTCAGTCAGACCACTGGATGCTTATGTCCACAGAGCTGGCCTATGGCATAAATCAGATCACCTGTTAGTCTGCTTTGGTCACCCAGACGAGGTACACATAGAATAAGGAAGAGGATAGTTTAGTCTATCTTTCTTGCCTATAAGGCGTGCGGACAACCTTCACCTATGGCTCTCAGAGCACATTCGACTACGAGTATGGGGCTTTGAAAGCCTTATATACAGGAGTTTCCCTGCAGGAAGTATGTGATGCGGCGGCTAGTCCTCTCTGCACACATTTGTGAGGTTTTATAACCTGGACTTGGACTCCACACCTGCTTATGCCCTAGATTTGTTCCAGCCCGATCTCATCCCAAGGCGTCATATACTTGACGCTTTTGACATTTCGTCTACATCCAACGTACATGGCACCCTTTAGCGTCAATATGAGACGCAGTTAGATATGGGCCAGAAGGCGCCTCCTAGCGGTCTAACCCTAACACTACCCCAGACCTAAACCTAACCATAACCGAACAAAGCTCTGTGCGTGTCATATTGACGCTAAAGGGTGCCATGTGCGTTGGATGTAGACGAAATGTCAGAAGTGTCAGTATATGACGCCCAAGGATGAGAATGCGTTGATTTGTTCTCACTATGATTCACACTAGGACAGGCACTACTCAGTATGGCATAGTGGGTATAAACATTCCCAAGTCAATCCCTGAGTATTGGAGTTCAGTGGAGTTCCCTTGAAAGGGATCTTCTTGGTTATGACTGTAACCCTGTGAGGAGAACGAGATGCTGTCATACTTCCTACATGCCCGTGATCGACTTGCTGCGGCCAATCGCATTTTTTTTTTTTTTTTACAATGGGGGTAAACTTTTTATGCAACTCATACAATGTTCTACCTTTTTTTTACAGCTTTGAATTATTTGTTTCTTCAAAAGTGCACTTCGTAACTTTTTGTCCAAAATGATCAGAATGAGTCAATACACCAATCCTTTTTACATAAAGTGATCTAGTGGGATGTTTCGAAATTACTCATGTCACTCATCTGTGCGGGTCTCGTCAAATCCATTAATAGAGAAAAGTTTCTCCTGCTACTTTGATACATGTGGGAGTGGCAGAGGTTTGTTGTCACAACGAGAGAGAAAGGCAGAAATGGAGGATGCTAAATCTCGAACCTCAGAGAAATCGCCTGTTTTAAAAAAAATGCTGAACAGAGGAGTTTCTGCTAGCAGAAAGAGAACGTGACAGAGCTCGTAATAAAACTATAATCAAGATTGACTTGGCTTTTCGGAGATGGTGAGAACTGAGGGATTTTTATTTCTCAACATTTTATTCTATTGAATTGATAAATTGCCACATGTAGCTTTTAAACAGAGGTAATTTCATTGTGGTTGTTGTAGTTCTGTTCTGGAATTTATTTTCAAGGAAGTGTCTATTTATGGTTAGCATACAATAACGTATTCAGCTAGTCAGCTTAATATCCTTTCCATCTAAACTGGTTATATCTCTTAAGCCTAGTAGTGAATGTTTTATGAGAGGTGGGATCACCATATTCATCCAGTCATGCAGAGCTGAAGCTCAACCAAAACAATGTTCGTCAGCAAAATTCATGCTGTTTTGTTTTTTAACCGCTAGAGGGCCAAAAGTTACATAGTGTAGCTTTAATACAATTATTTAATTGATTAATAAATAAAGGGTACATTCGTGGACATCATAACATTTTATACTTAAATATCAAAATATACAAGCTTAAATTCTGTATTTTCAGTTCCACTCACAGCTGGAAAAAACAGATTCCATCACTAAAACTGACATTTATTATCCATAATAAATCACTTGCATTTGAGGCTTGATTTAAATAAATAAATAAATAAATACTTAAAGCTGCAGTCCGTAACTTTTTTGGGTTAATTATGATCCAAAAGATATTTTTGAGCAAGTACATAACCGTGTACATGCAAAAACAAGTATAAATATCAGAAGGGTATTAAATGTAGTCACGCTATGCTGATTTTGTTAACATTAACAATTTGAGAATAAAGTATAATTTGCACGGTTTGACGTGATATGATAAGCGTTCGTTAGATTTAATCAGCGCGATTTACTGCAATGCTTTTTTCCCCTTAGTTGGTCAGAACAAAAGTGGATGTTACTATCTTGTTCAGACGACATTTTCCGGTGAAAATTCTTATGTTGGTCATACTTCCAAAAAGTAGAATCTGTGATTGCGAATGCCAGGATCCACAGCGGCGGCGACTGACAGCCACACATTCTCCTCAAAACATTGGATTCATCCGCACTGTGCCATGCCGAGGCACAACCCACGTAAAGTTAATAATTCCGTGAATAACTGCAATTGCAGATTTCGAACAGAGATGGCGACAAAAAGGAAAAACTACAGACTGCAGCTTTAATGCATAGCTGGTGGTGAGCTCATGCACTGATAACCAATGTCCCACTGGAAAAGTCATGGGAATGAAGGTTTTCATCAGTACACCAAGAGAATTTAAAGTCAGTAGATGTAAAATTCTCACTAAAAGAAAAACAAAACAAAACAAAACATGCTTTTTAAACCAGTAACTGGCTACAAAAAGCCTGAATGAAAGGTTACCCAGTTGCTTAACAAAATAATAATTTTTTCTTTTTAACATTGTCATTATTTACGGTCATCTTTATGTCACCTTCCAAACCTGTATGCTATTATTTTTAAAACGTTTTTTAAAGAAGAATTTTAAGAATCTTCATGCTGCTCTTTTTCATAGTTCAAAGCTCTATAGTACAACATATCTCTTGTGGTCTTCAAGTCTTCCACAGCCACATGACAGCTTTGTGTAAAAAACACACCAAAATTGAAATCATTATTCACAGATACACTGTAGCTCAAGTCAAATATGTCTCCTTTCGAGGCATACTGTCATGTTGGACCTCAATAACTTCATGAATAATTAATTTTTGTGCATCGTTGATATAATTTTTATTATGTTCTATGGAAAAATAATTCATGTATACGGGTTTGGAAGAAATTAGAAAGAGTACAAAAAGACAGAATTTTCATTTTTGGGCATATCTGAGGGTTGCATGTGTGCCATATCCAAGTTTGCCATTCAGATTGGCTACCAAGTATGAGACTTTATAGCATATGTATTTCCCCTGTTATTGTACAGAGGGAAAAGAAGGTTTTATGACTTCCTTCCTTCATGTTTGCTATGATCAGTTTCTCTTCCTCTAAACGAAGTCGCTGTTTATCTCGTTGGAGAGCTGGCTGACTGCCACCTCACTGTGGGCGGAGCCAATGAGGATGCGTGCTGTCTGTTGGGGTGTGATGTCCAGGTAATGCCCTGTTTGTCCTTCTGGACAATGTCTGCATGTCTGGTGGCTCTCATTCAGTCCATTAGAGACCCATGTGTGGTTACACTTATTCTTTGTGTTCAGTTTTGAAAGGCTTGCTGTTCCTTTTTGCTGACTGTCTGTCTGGCACATGCAGGGACAGAGTGTTCTCTTGCATTTTGTGGCATCCCGGCACAGGGATTTTCGGAAGCTAGGCTTAAAGACGAGGTAGACCATTGGGTTGTAGAGGGTGGATGACTTGGCAAACATGGCTGCCAGGGCAAATGCCACTGGAGGTACCAAGTCTGGATCACCAAAGGCCGCCCACATGGATACCACAGCATACGGGCTCCACGCCATCAGAAATCCAATACATACTGCCACTGATAGCTATATGAAGAGGAAACAGACAAAAACATTAACACATACATAAATACAGATAAAACACAATAGCCGCGTTTCCACTGTCGGGCCAGTGCAAGCCAGGGCTTTAAACGGGCCGTGCCGGGCTGATAGCCTCGGGCTAATAGCACCGGGCCTGCGTTTCCACTGTCGGGCCAGAAGCTCCACAGCGCTTCACTAAAACATGCCCGTAACACGCCTCTCTGGAACAACGTCACACTAACCCATTCACCAACAAATGGAAGTTTTATCAGAAAACGAATCAGAAATCACTGGAAACAGCGTTGAAAACAAACATGATAAAAGCGGCCGTTTGCTGGCATTTTTGTTGTTTACTTGAATATTTAAAACCCAAGCATCGATGTTTTACCACAGGTTTACAATAAAAAGTGATACATTGATCATAATGAATTAATTTATGTCAAAATTGCACATTAGTCACTCAGAAATAAATGACCGTTAGGTCTATTTCACAAAAGAAAGAGGACACACTTACTTCTTCAGTCGCGTCTGTTACTGTTTATCTGGTAATTACAGGACATATTTACATCACATTTAGAAAGAATGATAATTTCTACAAATATATGCCACCAAAAATGCGACCTGAAGAGCTTTAGCACTCTCTCGACTCCCATACAGATATTTTCAGTCAGAGAAACAGAGGAAGCTCCCGAAAAAAAGTTGCTTTATTTTATGATAGTCCGGTATAAAGAGACGAGACGTAGGCTACTGACAGATAAAATAAAAACATGACTGTGATAGCCTTTATGATTGGTCTGATTTCTTCAAGCGTTCACTATGTTTTTTTTTTACTATGCGTATGTTCAAGCATTTACTATGGTAATGGTTAGCGCGCATAGTCTTTTGCATCACAAACACAAGGCATTCAAACATTAACGCGAGTTAAATTATTTTAAAAGTCTTTAATGCTGACAGAATCATCCGGCGCTGCCGTCTCCAGACTCAGGTGAACTCCGCCTCTGTTCGTAACCACTCCTCTAGCCCGAGCTGGCCCGCTCTGGCCCAAGGTATTCGACGGGCCAGAAATCCTGGCCGTTGGCCCCGAGTAAGCCCCGATCAAGCCCCGGAAGTGACAGTGGAAACGCGACTGGCCCTGGCACGCACTAGCACGGCCCGGCCCTGGCCCGACAGTGGAAACGCGGTTATTGTTCCCTGTGGTTTGCAGGAGAGGAGGAACAAGGCCCATTATGTCTGGATGCCCTGGATTACAAGTGGCCAGATATTTTCCTGCTCCAGCTAGCAAACACCTACAAACTACTGTTGGTCTGTGGTAATTACGTAATAGGTAGGTGTGCTCTGGGGCTCCCCCTTCTCTGATGTGGAAATCTTCTCCAGTTCATTTCTTCTGTCTAGTCAGATGTGAGTAAAAACATGAACACACTGGAGAGCTACTTTATAGAAGAAATTGAAAGTGAGACTTGTTTAATACTGACATGCCATGTTTTTTTTTGTTTTTAGTTTTTTTCATGTTTTGTACTGTAGTTTAATACTGCTTGCATTAAAGCAATCTAATGTATACATTACTGTTTAAATAGACGTGATATGAATTGATTGGAGTGCCGAATTTTAGAGCTTGTGAAAACATATCCACATCTCTATGATCAGATGCTTTCTTAACTGCCATTTTCTCACCACTGTCATTTTTGTTGTATGATTCACGAGTTCCTTTACCCATTTAATCTTTAAGCTAATAAGGTTAAGCGTATTTGGCTTGCTCTCCGCAGTGGAGGGGCTCGAGGAAGCAGCTTCAACTCAAGCTTAGATAAACCCCCGAGTGGGACTACTAATGCTTGGATGATGAGTATGGTAGCAAGATGCCTAAATTATGCAGGTGGAGCTGGGGAGGTGGAGGGACGCCAGAACAGCTGATGCCAGAGCAAGGTGAGTGGCTGCTTATGTGCTCCGGCAGTTAATGGAAAGATTAGATGGGCTCACTCCTCCTGAAATTACGTTGTGAATTTCACGTATTTTGTTATTGAGAGGAAAGCACACGGCACATCTTTACAAGCATTTGGCTTGCCTACGTTATCAAACAGCTAATAATGAGTTGCATAAACCATGCTCCCGTTCGCCATCTCAGAGTCAAACATCTGCCTCAGAAATGATAGGTATATGATAAGTTCTGCCCAGCACATTGACGGGATTGGTTACCAGTTTGTGATGGTGGGAGCAAGGGTGGTTTCAAACTGTGTTTTTGAGACTGTCTTTGGTACACTGCAGTTTTAAGGAGAAAATACTCAGTGTTGACTGATGAATTTGCACATAATTTGTCTTTAAACACCACACAGACAACATTAAAAACTTTAACTAAACTTCTGTAGCTTTAATAGGTATTTGTGTACAGTTCCCCTTCGAGGGAACTCGCACTGCGTCGTCGTCGTGACGAGACTTTGGGGAACGCCCTTAGCGTAGCGCGTCTGAAGCATGAATTAAATCCATCCAATCCTGATTGGTGCTGCGTCATGACGTAGTAGATGACGGCATACCCGGAAGATACAAAGGGACGCCGGCACACACACACGTTAGCTTTTTGCTCTTCAGCAAGCGCTCTGTGTGAAACTGTCTGTCCTATTTGGTGTTGTTTGTCCCAAATAAGGTCTGCATTGCAATATAGAATCTAGTGGCTCGGATCTCGCGTTTGCCGAGGCAGCGCGTAGATTACGAGTCTACTCTGCAATAAAGATTCTGTGACTGGGATCTCGCGTTTGCCGAGGCAGCGCGTAGATTTAAGGTCTGCATTGCAATACAGAATCTATAGTGGCTCGGATCTCGCGTTTGCTGAGGCAGCGCGTAGATTACGAGTCTACTCTGCAATAAAGATTCTGTGGCTGAGATCTCGCGTTGCTGAGGCAGCGCGTAGTTTAAAGGTCTGCATTGCAATACAGAATCTATAGTGACTCGGATCTCGCGTTTGCTGAGGCAGCGCGTAGATTACGAGTCTACTCTGCAATAAAGATTCTGTGGCTGAGATCTCGCGTTGCTGAGGCAGCGCGTAGTTTAAAGGTCTGCATTGCAATACAGAATCTATAGTGACTCGGATCTCGCGTTTGCCGAGGCAGCGCGTAGATTACGCTACTCTGCAATAAAGATTCTGTGTGGGTGCGAGGCATGCACAGTCAGCTCCTGAGGGTGCTGGCTGTGTTCATTGAGAAATATCTCGACGCACACAGCCGTGCGTTTCGGGTGTTTCAGCCTCGCGCCCGTTGACTTTCTTCTCGAGAGATGAAAGCCAAATACATTGTGAACGACTCGAATCTCGCGTTTGCCGAGGCAGCGTGTAGATTACGAGTCTGCAATAAAAGGGACACACGCGATCTGTGAAATAATACTGTTTGGGTGCGAGGCATTCACAGTCAGCTCCTGAGGGTGCTGGCAGTGTTCATTGAGAAATATCTCGGCGCACGTGCATAGAAAAGGCCGTGCGCTGTCGGATGTTTCAACCTCGCACCTGTTGACTTTCTTCTCGAGGGATGAAAGCCAAATATATTGTAACGGCTCGAATCTTGCGTTTGCCGAAGCAGCGTGTAGATTACGAAACTGTATAATTCTTTGGAATTAAAATGATGGAATATTATCTGACTTTAAGAAGTTAGATATTTTAATTCAGCCTACCATCCAGACCGTGTTTCACTTATCCAGTGTTTTTGGCTGCAAGCCTTCTGAGCCTAAGGTCGATCTGAGGACCGTCCTTCAGGCAAAGAAGGCTTCCGCCAAGCGGTCCTAGCTGCGGCCGGACCGCTGAGAGCTGTCTCCCCCGGGGCGGAGCGATCGAGGTCGCCTCCCCCCGGAGCTCTCGGGAAATCAAAATAAAAATTTCCCGCACATGCACGCTGCTCCAGCCGCCTCTAGAAAGACCTGCGCTGGACAGCGAACGCGTCCGCACACCGAAAATCATTCTCGACTGCTCCCTGCCGGTCAGCCGCTTCAGGGGGTCGGGAACGAGGCTCGATTGACACCCGAGGCCAGCCTCGAGAGGCTGGTTCCCTTAGTAGATTATCTCGGCCATGGTCATGCCTTCCAAATATATCTGCGTGGGCCCTGCGTACTGTAGAGCTGGGTTACAGCAGGTTCGGGTTATGGAACAGGAAGTTCAATCCCTGTTGGTCAAGGAGGCCATAGAACGTGTTCCTCTGCCAGACAGGGAGTCCGGGTTCTACAGCTGGTACTTCATAGTTCCCAAGAAGGTTGGGGGGTTGCGTCCAATAATAGATCTCAGGCATTTGAATCGTTCTCTGAGGAGATTCAGGTTCAAGATGCTCACAGTTCCAGCCATCGTGAGTCAGATCCAGTTCGAGGACTGGTTCGTCACGATAGATCTGAAGGACGCATACTTCCATATATCCATCCTTCCATGTCACAGGAAGTTCCTGAGGTTCGCTTTCGGGGGCGAAGCTTACCAATATCGGGTTCTTCCCTTTGGCCTAGCTCTCTCCCCTCGCACCTTCACCAAGTGCATGGATGCAGCGCTGGCTCCGTTGAGACTCCAGGGCATCCGTGTACTCAACTATATCGACGACTGGCTAATATTGGCCAAGTCGCGTGAGATGGCAGTTCGGCATCGAGATGTCGTTCTGGCCCATATCAGGTGCCTGGGGCTGAGACTCAACACGAAAAAGAGTGTGTTGACGCCCTCCCAGAGGACTACGTTCCTGGGAGTTGTATGGGACTCCACGACGATGCGGGCACAAATGTCTCCCTCGCGCATGGAGTCCATACGGGCGATGGTCTCCAGAGCGAAGCTAGGCCGCAACCTCACTGTGAAGCAGTTTCAAAGACTGCTGGGGCTCATGGCAGCAGCGTCCAACGTCATACCTTTTGGCCTGCTACACATGAGACCCCAAATCCGTTCCATATGATCAGGGTAACGCGCAGATGCCTTCGTTCCCTTGTCATATGGAGGAAACCTTGGTTCCTGTCCCAAGGACCGGTGCTCGGAGCATCATGTTGCCGGAAAACCGTTTCAACAGATGCCTCCCTCACTGGTTGGGGCACGGTCATGGACGGCCGCTTTGCGAGAGGTCTGTGGGAGACCCGGCATTCTTCCTGGCACATCAACTGCCTGGAAATGCTGGCGGTCTACAAAGCTCTGAGGAGCTTTTTCCCGGACCTCCGCGGCCACCATGTCCTGATACGCTCGGACAACACATCTGTAGTCGCGTATCTGAATCATCAGGGGGGTCTGAGGTCGCGCCCTCTATGCAGACTGGCACACCAGATCCTTCTGTGGTCCCAGGGGAAACTGTCGTCTCTCAGAGCGATGTACATCCCCGGGGACCAAAATCAGGGAGCAGACGTCCTGTCGAGGCAGGGGCTGAGGGCCTCGGGTTACGACCGAGAAGGGAACGAGACACTGCGTCTCGTCGCCACACCTATCACGGGCAGAGCACTTGCTTCATCGCAAAGGAGCTAACGTGTGTGTGTGCCGGCGTCCCTTTGTATCTTCCGGGTATGCCGTCATCTACTACGTCATGATGCAGCACCAATCAGGATTGGATGGATTTCATTCATGCTTCAGACGCGCTACGCTAAGGGCGTTCCCCAAAGTGTCGTCACGACGACGACGCAGTGTCTCGTTCCCTTCTCGGGGAACAAGGGTTACAGTCGTATCCCGAGACGTTACTTCATAATACAGTTTTCACAAGCACTTTACAGTACTGTTTATTTAATTTGTATCTTGCATTTGTTCTCTTGTATTTATTTGTGCTATAGCTTTTAATTTGCTTATTCATTCTTATTTTATTATTGAGTGTTTACTTGTCTTTAATGTTTGAACTTTGTGTTAGTGAGGCTAGTATTAGTTTTTGCTGTGATTGTAAATTGGAATTGAGAATTGTGAAATTTCACTGGTATCTAAAATGTTGCTATTGTAAGTTTACATAGGTCAAAAACAACAAAAGAAATAGCTTAATTTATATATTTTGGGCAGGGACAGTGAATGTTTTGCCAGGGAAAGTACATTTTTGATTAAATACTATTTAATTTAATCCTTATAGGGGCTGTTTCCACAACACCGTTTTCAACTAAAAATTTAAACTTTTAATGCATTTTGACCGTCAATTTACACGACAACAGCGTTTGCCTGAAAATTCAAACTTTTGAAAACGAGACTCAAAATATTCAAACGATACCATATTTTGTAAACTACAAAAACGCAAATTTGTGAAAAAGGTGACGTCATGCACATGCATGTTCAACCTACAGGTTAGAAGTGTTTTTTTACAAAGTGACATCACCAACCACTGGCCTAGCATGAATAATACAGCCTTTTTAACCCTTTTAGTAATTTAGCTGCTTTTACGTTCATTTGATCAACGAACAGTGTTACATGTATATTAATACAGACATCTAACTTCTCTAATGTCAGAGTATTTATCATTTAATTCCTCAAAATTAAATGCAGCCAAAGATCAACCAGACAAGTAAAGAATGGATAAAAGGCTGAATATAGTATTTTCATACAGGCATCTAACTTCTCAAAGCCAGACTGTTATGTAAAGTGAACTCAAAAACAAAGGAGAGCTGGATCCAAATGCAGTGAGTTTAATAAGAGAATAAACATAATACAAATCCAACACAGATAACAGAATGAGTGCACCAAACATAACATCCACAGAGGACAATACTCAACAAGGAACATAAGAAACACTGGGGTTTAAATACACCAGGGGTAACTGGCAAACAAGACACACCTGGGAACAATCAAGGAACCAATCAACAAGAAAAAATACAAAACATGGCGCAAAACAGGAAATAACATAAAAGTCCACACAAGATCTGGGGAACACAAGACAGGAATCATGACAGAGACAAATGTTCCATTTAATTTCTCAAAATTAAATGTAGCAAAGAAACAAACAAACACGGTGTGAATGACTGGCTGAATATTAATTTTAGACACACATAATTAGCTTGCACACGATCATATGAACAAGAGAGAAAGGGAAACTCCCATTTGCTCAGTTCCCTCTGCATTATAAAAATATATTGCGGATTTATAATCTACGCCTTGCCTCAGTAAACTTAATTGTATTACGCGATGAAAATGTGTGCATGCAATGTGTGTACGAACGATTTTAAGAACAAATCACGATTCACCAAAAATTCCGTAATATAAAAAAATATATATATAAAAAATATATATATATAGGAACAACTGAAACCACACGTACGCAAAAAACTCTTACTCTGTACGGCCTTAATCGTGTTAAGAAGTTTTTTTGGTAACACTTTACAATAAGTTTCATTAGTTAACTAATGTTAATGTATTAACTAACATGAACTAACCATGAGCAATACATTTGTTACTGTATTAGTTCATAAAAACACAGCTGTTCATTGTTAGTTCATGTTAGTTCACAGTGCATTAACTAATGTTAACAATATTTTAATTAAGTATTAGTAAAGGTTAAAATTAACATTAACAAAGATTCTAACTAAATGTTGTATACGTGCAGTTCATTATAAGTTAATGTTAACTTATGTAGTTAACTAATGTTAAAGGTGCATTAAGCAAGATTCTGAGTTTTTGCAGAACTATGCCACCTCTGGCGGCAAGTGAAACTGCAGCCAGAGATGTGCACGCTCATGGACCACACGCACACGCACGCTTGCACGAGCACGAGCTGTTCATAACCAAAGGAGCATCAGCCGCAAATCTTTTGTTTACAATCATAATGTCTTCAGAGGTAATAAAGTTATAAATCTGCAAGTCATTTTAAATATGTGAAAGGAAAGGCAATTGAGTAAATTACACACTTATGTGTGAGGGAAAAACGGGGGTAGTAGAAAACTTCGTTTTTTATTTCCATCTATCTCCATGTTGAACAGTGTTATGTGTTTACTGTATCCACTTATGATTGTATTATTATGGAAACACGTTCATGAACAATATAAGTTGTTACTTTGTAAAAGCTCAAAGCACAGTCGGTCAAAAAAGTACACTCAATTGTCTCAAGGTAATAAACAATTAAATGGCACTATGACGTTACCATAAAAGCCAAACAGGCTAATCCGCCGAAGATTTGCGGGGGTTTAGCCTGTTTTATTGATCTGCTAAGTAGCATATTCCAATAGCAATACATCCTAATTAAGCAGTAATTTGCTAAAAATTTGTGTCTAATTATCTAACTTATATATCAGCATTTTATATCACACTCAAGATATTTGAACTGTTTTAATCGAATAGCAAATCATTAAACTACATGTAGTGCAGATTTATTTAGTAGATATTTTGCCAGGGACAATACACACTGATGAACATTTATGTGAAATGTGTCAATACTTTTCAACTGCTGTCCCTGGGCAAGGTCACAGTAGTTCATACATTTATAAGACAAAAAAAGGGTAACTATACACAACATCTATACACTTCCCTATGTTTACTCTCGTCTTATTCCGACGCCTGTCTGAGTCCAATTTTGCCCTTTTGGTTGCACTAGAGACAAGTTTTCTTTTTTTTATCTTGCGTGGAGTTTGCGTTGGTGTTTGAAATGAACTACAAGCAGGTCTCTTACAATCCATCTTCTACGGAGAATGCCGGCGAATACACAAACCTGCCAGACATAGCTATGTGAGCGTGCCGTGAACGCGCATGACGTCACGCCCAGTCTAAAACTCCGGCCCGAATCCCTCTTATTTATTTTACTTTACAGGATTATAGAGACAATCTCAGTGATCAGAGAAGGGCTCATTCAGCCCATCAGGCAATTGTTTAAGCATGTATGGGTTAGAAAACGGGTATTTTTAACATGAAATGTTGCTTAATGCACCTTTAACTAACGATCCTTATTGTAAGTGTTACCGTTATATTTCATCCTAACACGACTATAATTATATTGAAGTATGTTGCATTAATTGAATTATATAATCCATATTTAAAATTATATAATAAAATGATTAAATAATACAATTTAATTGCATCTTAAATACATTTCATCATCATAGAGCTCTGTAATCTGGGTCTGTATAAAAGTCAAGTCACATTTATTTATATAGCGCTCTTTACAATACAGATTGTTTCAAAGCAGCTTTACAGAGATAACAGGAAAATAATGCAAAAAAGTTTGTTTCCAGAAAATAAGGAAGGAAGTTTATTGTGAGAACTGGTGAGACTGGCACACTTGGCATCCCTCGAGGATCGGGCGAGAGCGCGTCTGCAAACTGCAGCAAGTTTGACGAGAGTGACGAAAGGCTGTGAGGAAAGCGTTTGTGGAAAGCCCACATATGGAGATGGTTTGGGCAAATAACTAACCTTGTGCACGTGGCCGCTCATTTACAATACTCCAAATTCACAAACATCAGAACAATGTGAAGGACAAATTCATGTGCGTATGAATGTGTTGAATTAGGTGGAGAGTTTTGTGAGAAGTTCCCCTGTGCGTACAAATATGAAATAATACAAGCAATTATTAGCGAATGAGACCCATTGTTTAGTCTGGGTGCGCTTTATAGCTTCCTGGTTGTGACGTCACACGCCTATGATGTCCCGTCACGCCACTGGACTGATTTCACGCGTGCTTCAGATATTTTAGATACCAGTGAAAATTCACACTCCTCTATTCCAATTTTATACCACAGCTTAAACTACTAGTTTAACTAATACACAGCAAAAACTCCAGTGTTAAATTAACACTCCTGGGAGTGTATATGAGTCCACACTCAAGAGTGTAAAGTGTTAAAATATAAGTGTTAAATTAACACTCAAGAGTGTTAAAGTTAATGAGATAATTAAGTGATTAATTTAGTGATGATTTAGTGAGAGCATTATTGAAGACACCTGATGTTGTGGGGCTTTAGTGGGGCTCTTGACCCTTATATGTTTACTTTAAATTTTGCTTGTCTGCTGTTATTGATTTATAACAGTCAGATGAACAAAGAGACAATGTGATCTGATGGTTCATCAATCATACATCAATAATCAGCCTGTGAATCTCAACAATGGTGACAATAATAAAGCATGTTGCAGTGGCTGCCACCAATCACAACTCATTAATGGCTCCCATCATGCATTGCGGTATGAATAAATTATGATCTGAATTGTCTATGTAATTTACTTTTCCTAATTGAATAATCTGCTCGTCTCCTTTGTTGAGATGCATAGACTGAATCTTGACGTCTGTGTGTGCCTAAAAGAAAGATTTTTTGTTGTTGTTTTTTTTTCAAAACAACTTGTGAGAAATCCTTTGTATTATATCTAAAATTCTGCTGACAAAGTGTATTTATTATAGCCAAGCATGCGCCCTTAAAATAGCATATGAATAACATGCGCAACGCGCCACTGACTTTAGACTAGGTTTTTCCTGGTCTGTGGCGGAATTGTTTTCTGAAACTGCAAAATAGCATCAGGGAACGTTTGCGCCGGAACACGCCTCCTCTTTTCGCTGAACCGCCCTTGGGAGCGCAAGTTCATTTCCTAATTTACTGACGTGCGTCTGTGGAGGGTAAAGTCTGCTGTGCATCGGGTGCAAAATAGGAATGATACATGCGTCGGTGTACAAAGTCAATTGCGCTGGGTGCAAGATAGGGCCCTATGTAATCATTCACACATAGTTTGACTCTCAGTAGGAAGATCAAAGACTGACAAAACCCCTTCAATGGAAACTATATTGAATCTAATCAGTAAGTTCATGCCATCATGTTCACCTTGAATGCCCAATAAATACAGTGTAGTAGTTCACCTTAGTTTTTCATGTGATGTTATGTAAGGATGTAGGATCAGCAGATCTTAAACATATTCTTAAATTTGTAATCCTACAAAGCACGGGAAGGCATGTATTGGCGAGTATTAATTTTAGGCCCTGGTTATACCACTTGACATTTTTAAAGTTGTTACATTTAAATACTGTACAAGGAATCAATGCAATCACTCCAGTGAGGAACCAGTATTACTACCGTTTTGAACAGGTTCAAAAGCAGTGGAGTACTCCTTCTCCTCAACTCTATGTGTGACTCTTACCTTGACAATAAGTGTTTGCACATTGGAGATTTTGTTCTGCGGAGAGACGTGCTGCTGCACTGCATGCTGGGCCCCCCGGACCGTCACAAGGATGAGAGTGTAGGAGAGGATGATGACGGTGCAGGGGACGATGTAACAGAAGAAGAAGAGGCAGATGATGTAGATCATGGCCGGTGTGCTGTAGCTGGGCGCACGCCAGTCGATACAGCAGGCGGTGCCGTAAGGCTCTGACCCGTACTGACCCCAGCCTGAGAGCGGACCTACTGCAAACACTGCAGCATAACACCACACTCCAACCAGCAGCAAACGGGCATGGGACGAGGAGAACTTATTACCTGATAAAACACACACATGGCAATGATCAGAACAGTAAACTACCATGCTACTTAAACTGCTACTTTGCAGTGTAGTATTTATAATGTACATGCACATTTCTATATGTTTAGAGCAGTGTTATTTTTGTATCATTAAGATACTATGATTTTAATTTCCAGCGCAGTCCCTAATAAAACGTCCTCATCTGACTGTATGGGAACGTTCTGTTAACGTCCCAAACGTCCTCTTTGTAACGTTTCTGCGTGACCATAAAATAACCAATATGCAGCGTCCCCCTAAAGATATATCAAGAACATTATTATATGACCAACAGAAGACCATGTGGGAACATTCTGTCTGACCAATCAGAGCAGAGTAGCTCACGGAAAGGAGGGATTTAGAGAGATTGATTCATCCATCGAGTCGTTTGAGAATCATTGAACAATGTGGTGATGTGCAATGTATATATCATGAGAAAATGAAAGTGTTTTTTGACCTTTGATGCATGTAAACCTGTTGTAGCAGACTGCCAAAACAAAACTACTAAACTTTAAAAAAGCATAATAGGGGCAATTTAATTATCTTTTACCTTTATTTAACTGACAAAAGTACTAAGAAAAGATTTCAACTTAAGTGTTGGGACTGAGAACTTAATGCCAAGCTGAAACATGGACTCATCTGAGTCACATTTCCACTGTCTTTTAGACCATCTGAGCTCAGGCCCAGATAACTCTATATCTGCTATATCTGCATTAAACAGATGTATAGATTTCTATCAGAGATTCAAGTTGCATTTCTTGATGCAGCGGCAGACTGTGTTAAGGGACAACTTTTTTCCAAAATACTCCCAAGCCTATGTGGCTATATTTAACACAGTCACATGATGGTTTCTCACACAGTGCCGTCTGATGGCCTCATGACCCATCCTGGCTTGCAAAAACTGAGACGCCCCTTTTGCACGCAATTATGATACCCTCACCTATTACCAGTTAATTGTGGACTGTTTTTAATTATTATTAATACTAGAAGTAGTAGTATTGAAAAGTAGGCATTAAACAAACACAAATTGGCTTCCATAAATGTCCTCTGGAGGAAAGCAGGTGGCAGTATTTCGTTTACTGTAGTTTAAACAGTATTTTGTGTATTATTCTTAAGGTCCCAGAAGCAATAACTCACCAAAAGATAACCAGTTGATGGAACAGCATTATAATGATGTATGTATTTAGTCACACCATGTAGACTGCTGCACTTTCAGCATTTTAAATAAGTTGCCTGGATCATGGTAATGGAGTGATGCTTCAGGCCCAAATAAATATGGCAGGCGTTTGCTGCATCCTCCCCGCTGAGCACTCAGAACCGACCTACAAGACTTGATGATTATGATTTGCATAATTCCTTGGGTGAAATTCGGAGCTAAAACAAGACAGTCTATGTGCAAATAAACACAACCATAGATAAAGTTTATTCAGAAACCCCACAGTTCATAACCTAACCCCCCCCCCCCCCCAATCAAATAACACCCAATCAAAATGAACTCAACCATCATAATTTAACTGCCCATCTGTGCAGCTACGTAACATGAAAGAAAATGGAATGTAAATGGAATTCATGCCACATTTAACTCTATTAACCAATTCTCTTATTTTGCTGAATCACGTCCTGCAGTAAATGTAGTAGTCTGTGAAATTTTAATTTCTAATTGCTGGAACTTTCAAGCAAAAAAATTAAATAATTTTATAAAAATTCTCAATATGGCACAACAGCTTCAGCACAACAGAATCACAATATGTAAAAATAAATAAGTCAGGGCCTCAGTAATGTACCATAAAAGAGGGCAGCTGAATCCGAGCTTCAGAGTTAGCCTGTAGGAAAATATTATCGCTCCAGTGAAGGAAAGGGTTTAAGCATCCAGCTAAACTCACTCACAGCAATGAGTGAGCGAGAAAGGTTATAATCACTTTAGCCTTTGGCTTTAAAGTACCACCATAAAAATACAGGAAAACTTGTAGGAACTTGAAAAAGAAGTATTTTACAATGGATAAAAATAAGCAGTCTGCAATTAGCAGGTCGAAGATGAAGTGGAGTGCATGTGTTAATCTGACCATAGTTCAAGCTGTCCTAGTTTACCAAAATAAACCAGCTACACCGCCAGCTTACGTTTACAGCCCGGAGACAGAGGTTCACAGACACGGCTCTGCACTTTCTATTTTAGCTATTGGACATGAACTTGTTAGTGGCCTTGATTTTGAAGATGTTATACACCAGTTTGCACAGTCAAAGTCCAGAAAAAAGCCATTGTAAGATGTGTTTGCCAAATGAAGGCATTTCAAATTCAAACATGCACTTCCTCATTATTTAGGACTAAAATTGTGTGTTTTGCCAGATTATGTAGCATTTATTTAGTCTTGTCTTCAGAGAAATTGACAGATTTCTAAATGTTTATGTAGCACTAAAATGTTTAACTGGTTAATTGTGCTGTGATATGTTGTTGTTCTATTTTAAAACAAGTTAAAATGAGCTTAGGATAAAAATGTTTATGAGCAGATAATAGTGATACTGCATTTTATTTATTTATTTTTCCCTTGAGGTGCCAGCTTTATTAAAATGCTGTAAATTGTTGTGGAGGGATAACTGGCAGATTTCAAATTGTTTGTGTTGGATTAATAACTTGATTGCCTTGTTGAATTCTGAGGAGACAGGGTCACCCTGTCCCTGTCAGGGTGATTTCTGCTTAAAATGAGCTGAGGACCAAAATGTTTCTTGATGTGTTGTCTGTGGTCTTCTGTTATAGCTCTATCAATTCAATACATTTCTATTGGGAATAAATGTTGTTAAATAAACGATGGTTTGAAAGTGGTTGCTTATTTATTCATTTTTGTGAAAATGGAGGATATCCATGGAGGGTTTCTGAAAGCACTGCAAATTGCTAGAGCAAACACTGAACAAGAAAGTTGAGCAGCAAGCTCATTGGCTGCTGATCCAGCAGGAACCAATTGGCTGTGAGAACGATGTGATTGCTAGCAGATTGAGTAAGGACCAATCAGCAAGCGCCGTCTAGAGTTTCATGAAAGAACTTTGAATTTGTACTCCTTAAAAAAGTTATAATTATTGCACGTTTTTCCTTCTGACAGTGAAGCATCTTACAGTATTTCACAATTGCTAAGACACATTTCTTGAAACCTTCACCCATATTCTCAAAACTTTAAACACAAAACCCAGTCTTTAAACTACATTCACAAAACCCCTGACTCTTCTGGCAAAATCAAACACTTGCCTCAAAACCATTCGATCTGTGCTCAAAATCAAACAATGCTTTCAAAACATAAACACAGCCTGTCAATATATAAACACTCATCAGCATTCATTAGACACTACATCAAAAAATTGAGAACACAGCGTCCAGGGCATGTAGTTACAGAGAGAAAAAAAAAAGTTTATTGCAAAATAATCTTGCCATAAATAAAAGTAAATAATTCACAACTCAGTACAGCAAATATATTGCATACTGTAAGTACTGCAAGTAATACAGTATTGAATGTCTGTATTTTCAGTATAAAAAATAAAGTAAGCCCAAAGAACAAAGATAACTCTAAATGAAAAGTGTATTACACAAAATATTGTGCAATTGCAAAATCAAAGTCAATGAGAGACTCATGCTGTTGGGAGAACAAAGGAGTCCTTCCACCCTCATTTTGCAATTCTACAAAAGGGAAAATGCTCTTACAAATGTATACATACAGTAACAATAGTAATGGACATTACATTCATATGTAAAATGTATTGTAAATCTTTTTTTTCTTTTTTCCCCAGTCCCCTGACAAACTGATGTACTGTATCAAATGTATACAGTAAACTTTAAGTCGCACAAATTAGAAAAACAATACATTTACCTGTTCTCTTCTCTGAATGTCCTGATTATGGTGGACACAGAGAATCTGCTCAAATTGGGGTGTACTCTTTGTCCTGCTTCCCTCATGGTCATTCCATGAACAAGAACATGGTCTATCACAGTTGCCCGAATTTGATCTGAAATTACTATTCTTGGTCTTGCTCTTTGTTGTCCTTGTACTCTTCCTCTTCGTCCACCACCTCTTATACAAACTCTTCCTCCTCTGCCTCTCACATTGTTTCCATCCATTGTTGGAATCAACATTCAACGTACCTGGGCCCCCAGTGTACTCTGAACTGGCTTATATTCTAGACAACTGATCTGATCACATCATTAGAAACAAGTGTGAACAATTTTGAGTTGTTGTGTGTAAACGATGACAGCGGTGTTGTAGTTGTGTTTAACTTTTGCCACATGTATTTACCATTTTGCAACACAGTGCAAAATGTGTTTTAGAGAGTGAGAATGTGTTTAGAGTTTTGCAAAACGAGTGGATGAGATTTGCAAACAGTGTCTTAACTACCTGAACTTGTTTAAGGTTTTGCCTACAGAGTGACTGATTCGACAAATGGGTTTAGGCCACTGAGCATTGGGTTCAGAGAATGGGGTTTAGTGTTTTAGCAATTGTGAAATACTGTAATATAACATATATAATTGAATTCATATGTGGACACTAGTGTGTTTATATTTGCTGCTGTACAACTTCACTCATGGCTTATCCAATCAGATTACAGAGCCAGAACTGTCTTGCTTTAGTAAGAGGTTCTGTCTGTGCACAGCACTCAGTTGACTCTCTATGGATTCGAGCATGTTATATAATCTTCTTTTGCGGTCTCAGTTTTTAGAGGTCTTCACTTCATTTTCAATTCATAAGATTGAATCAGTGTTACTCTCCCAAGAATTTGGAGGTACAGACCAGAAATAGATCCCATAGTGTCATGTGAATGGAGCGTGCTGCACATTAAATAATAATAATTTAAAAAATGAATAGAGGAGTTGCTGGAGACGTCACCTACATAGCGCTTAGTTCAATGATACAGCTAGAAATTTTGCTTACATGTTTGATGTATTTTAAATTGCTGTTAAGGTATATGTTTTCCTTATATTTAGGGGCATAAATAGTAAAAAAAAATAAAAAAATAAAAAATGTAATATGCTTCTTCCGGTTTGTTTTGTTTTGACATGTAGCTAATTTATTCATTTGGCAGAGATTTCTTGTGCCTGTTTAATACCGCATGAGTAAGCAGAAGTGGAAGCTGAGCGGAAGCAGTAAAAGTGTCCACTTCTCCCACACACACCATATAACATGCTGTGTAGTGTAGTTTAGATGCTTCAACTTAAGCTATTCTTATACTTTAAATAGATTTAAAATGCTTTTGGGCAACTCCTGGCAACAGTGTGCTTTTGTTCTCCTTTGTTTTTGCATAGTTCTGAAAGTCATAATGTGACTGTGAAATACAGCGGACATCATGTTTTTATTGTGAAATAACCGTTTTCTCATGTCAAACCGTGATGATTTTCACCATAAACAACGCACTGTCACTTTAATCGAGGGTGAGCTATGCAGCAGAAATAGACTTCCTGCCAAAATGATCACAGCACTGCTTCTAGAGGATGAGCCGGCCATGATGCCAGTTAGTTAAATGGTGTAAGACAGGTCTCTTATCACAGCAGCTTGGTTCTCCTTGACATCTTGCTGAATGACTTAGGAGTGAAAAAGGCCCTTCATCAATCATTTGTTGGGTTGGTTTACATTTAATAGCAAGAGTCATGGATGGGTGGCAATTTCAAGGCTGCTGCGTTGCAGAAATTGAACCGCTGCTCATCACACTTCTCACCCGGTTTCTATCTCTTTATATGCTTGATTTCACCATACGACTGATAACACAAAGAATCAAACCATAAAACTGCAGATATAAATAAAATTGCCCCTGCAGGACTACATTCTTCTTTTTGACCTGTTATTAAGTCTATATTCTCTATTGAAGACAAAAAGAGAAATTATATAGATCTTAATGTCTTAATTATCTTACAGCTTTTCTCGATTGCTTAAACACTATAACCAGGCTTTTGAACTAAAATTTCAAAACCATAATGCCATTTATCAAAAAGCACACCCATTTCACTAAACTATAAACACTATTCCCTGTTTTGACACATGAGTCAGATTTGTTGAACTGTCACTGCTAAACTCTACACACAAATCCTTTCATTTCTCATTGCCTAGACCATGTTGTCATGTATAAAGCACTAGCATTCAATATTGTTCACTCAAGTCAGCACAGCTTCAGCTCAGTTAGCACACAAGTGGAAACACTAAGAGTCAAAATTGAACACACATCAATCAGAACCTTCAACAGACAGATAAAAGGGCCCAAATCAGTTTATTGAGTTTTGGAACAATGGATCCAGAAATACATGAAGGAAGCGATCGAGGAGGGATAAGAAGGTGGAGGAGGAAGGGCAAGGTCAAGAAGACAAGCAGTCTCAGATGAAATTCAAGCTACTCTAGTTGCCCATGTCTTATGCAATGGTATGACTATGAGGGAGGCTGGGCTACGAGTAAGGCCAAATTTGAGTCGCTTTACCGTTGCCTTGAGAACCTTCAGGGAGGTGTGGTGGCAAACAAAATTCTATCACTGAATAAAAGACAAACATTTCCAATAGTCTTTGATGAGGTTTATTTTCTTGCAAGAAAAGGCAAGCAGTCGTACAGTCACACAGAGTGGCTGCAGAGTGTGACAGTGAAGGGAAGGCATCCTTTCTCCTTTATAGTCTTGACTCCCAGAATGTTATCTTTCTAGGCCAATGATGGTATTTCAACTATAATGTGGAACATTCTTAGACGTGTTCATCATATTGTCTCCTTGAGTGGAGGCCCTCCTGTCACGACCAACACTCTTTACCATTCCAATACACTTTCATATTAGAATAAGGGTTGTGTGTGCTCTTTTACTGTCATATGATGGTCACACACATCTTAAGTAAATATGAAAAAAAATATATATATATTGACCACAAGCAACATAACTTACCAGTTTTGGAAATGCTGTTTTGAATTGATTGCACCAGTGTGTTAGACTATGTTGTAGTGTGTGTGATTTTGAGGGCTTGTGTGTCCTGTCTGAGGGCAAAGTTTGGTTTTTCAGCAAGAGTGAATGGTTTTGAGTGTAGAGCTTCATTTTGACCTGAAAATAGGATGTTTAGTTTAGTTTAGTTTAGTTTATTTTTTTATATAGCACATTTCTACTGCCTCAAGTGCAGCCCAAAGTGCTGTACAATTCCATCAATAAAACCAAACAAAGAGAATACAAAACACAACAACATAAAATTAATATATTTAGGTCTCTCCAGGGTCGGAATTAAATGCCAAACTATAAAAGTGCTTCTTTAAAGCCGTTTTAAAAGAACGCAATGTAGGGATGGAGCGGATGGCAAGAGGTAAGGAATTCCATAACCTAGGACCGGCTGTCGAAAAGGCTCGATCACCTTTCCGCTTGAGTCGGGACCGCGGTACCCGGAGCAATAATTTATCTGCCGATCTCAGATTCTTTACTGGCTGGTGCAAAATAATAAGATCAGATAGATAGGAGGGTGCGAGATCATTTAAAATTTTAAAAATTAATATTAAAGTCTTGAAATCAATCCGAAATCTGATAGGTAGCCATAGAAGGGATGTTAGAATTGGGGTGATTCTATCGCTCTTTCTCGTATTGGTCAATAGTCTGGCAGCGGCATTTTGAACCAGTCCCAAATATATCACGTTACAATAGTCCAATCTAGATAGTATAAAAGCATGGATGAGCGTCTCCAAATCCCTCGGTGAGAGCATAGGTTTCATTTTCGCTATTAATCTTAAGTAGTAGAAACTACTTTTAACCACAGCACTCACTTGTTTTGTAAAATTTAATTCAGAGTCGAAAAATACACCCAGATTTTTTGCACATGGGTGAACATTTCTAGATAATGGCCCCAAATAAGTAGAGATAAGTGGTGAAGAGCCAAAAGGGCCAAAAACAACAACATCAGTTTTGCTCTCATTTAAGTGGAGAAAATTCTTAGCCATCCAACACTTTACCTCATCAAGACACTTTATAAGATTGGAACAAGACTTATCAAGAGGATGTAGTGGGACATACATTTGAGTGTCGTCAGCATAACAGTGATATGTGATCTCATATTTCCTGAAAATAGAGTCCAAAGGTAACATATATAAGGAAAATAGAATAGGACTCAGTATGGACCCTTGTGGGAGTCCGCATGATAATGGAACTGAAGGTGATGAGTAATTGCCAATTTTAACTGAGACAGACCTATTTGAAAGATATGAATAGAACCAGCGTAAGACCATGCCGCTAAGCCCAACCTCCTGCTTTAGACGATCTAAAAGAATATTATGATGGATTGTATCAAAGGTGGCGGTTAGATCGAGCAAAATTAAAATAGCGGAGCTACCCGAGTCCAAAGTGAGCAAAAGGTCATTTGTCACTTTAAGGAGGGCAGTTTCAGTGCTATGACGGGTCCTAAATCCCGATTGAAATTTATCAAGAAGATCTTGGTCTGTTAAGAATGCAGAGAGTTGGAGAAAGACAATCTTCGAAATAAATATTAGAAAGAAATGTCCCAAATTCCTGCATAAAGTCCTTATTATATTTTGGTGGTCTATAAATAAGGGCACAAGTCACTGGGTTGGATAGCTGAATTGTGAATAGTTGCAATTCAAATGTATGATATTGGGTGGCAGGCAAGAGCCTACATCTAAAACGTTTTTTAAAAACTGTAGCCACGCCTCCGCCGCGGCCCACTAGCCTAGGAGAGCTAAAATAGACACAATCAACTGGAGATAAATCAGTCAGAGAATCCAGCTCCCCAGCATTGAGCCAGGTTTCCGTCAAAAATAGGAAGTCCAGGTCATGAGATGTAAAAAAATTATTTTAAATAAATGATTTATTGCAGATGGATCTTGCGTTTACCAGCGCCAATTTCACCTGTTGTGGTCCGATATCCGTAAGCACAGCCGGTGGTTTGACGTATTCCAGAGTGCGAAGGTTCCGAATGTCGACACCTCTGTTGACGCGGCGTTGTCTTAACGATTGGCGAAAGGGGGTCCATAAGTCCGAGAGGACTGGAACAAGACCGATAGGCTGTGACTCCGAGGCGCTGTTGTGTTTAGGCAACCAATAGCTTCCAGGCCAGGCGCGGATAATCCGTGGCGATGGAGCCCCGCGTCTTTTTAGCCTAACAAGAAGTCCACTGCGTTTTCCTCGTTTTCTGGCACGCTTTTTACGATGCAGACAGCAGCCCGTCGAGTGACAGCTGATCGCAGGAAAAATAGAGGAGGCCCGTGAATTGAAGAAATAATCCTCAATAGGGATGCGTCCGCAGCAGTCCGCCGAAGAGAGACGTAAATAAAGAAGGGCTTGACGATCGTAGGTGAGTACAGCAGTGGTTTCAATCACCGACCAACAAATTGCCCATAGCAATACATATAAAACAAGTGGCATTGACATCCGACGGCACGCCAGCAAACAGCCCGGCTTTGTGTTTACAGTTTTGAGAATACGAGGCATAGTTTCAAGAAATGTGTTTAAGCAATCGAGAAAAACTGTAATGCTGAGACTGTCAGTCCAAATCCAATTTTTGTGCATATCCAAATCCGATCAGATATAGCAATTGTGAACAGCAAAAAAATCACATGAAATGCAACTTTTACAAAATCACTGACAGTATGAACATATCCTTAGTGACTGTGTCTGCCAAGCTAGAGGCATGGTCACTACTGTTTGGGCTCCTTTTTTTGTTCCATGAGGCAAAAAGAGCATATACATTTGGATGAGTACAACAACAAGAGAATGAGTAAATAATGTCTGAAATTTTCATATTATGGTGCACTACTTTTTTTAAATGTTTTTATAAATAGTCGTTGTCAAAGTGTGTGCATGAACTGACATGCATGGTTGTGCACATGCCAGCGATGCCAGTTCACTTTCTTTTCCATGTTGTGTCCTGTCATATCTCTTACCAATCTCCATCAATAAAATGACAAAAACAGAAATAAAGGAATCATGTTGTTCATGAAGCATATTAATGGATGTAAAATATTCTCCATCTCTCTGTCTCTCTGTTTAAAATTGGAAGAGAATGCTATCCATCCATTATTTTTTTTGAATTGGGTTATACTGAATGATTATGTGTGCAATGTCTAAGCGGTGGTGCTTCAGAAATTGAGCTTCTCACAATAAACAATACTTGCCCTTTTATATCCTTTGTTTATCTAAGACTCAATCCATAAAAACACACAAAACAATGATTGTCAGTGTGTAACTAGATTTTCACTGATACATAAATACCAATATTCAAATTTTGTTTGTCGAGTTTGTTGTATAGGCAAAAAAACACATATATACTATATTAATTAAGCCTCTTTCACAAAGATTCTGTAAAATATTCAGAAAATATGTCCTTGTAACTGTTGTGCAATTGCGGGATTTTTTGCATTCACACTGCTAAACAAGATTGTGTTCAAGGGTAAAGCAATTCTTCAAGGGTATAATGGCAGGAATGGATTCACGGCTTGGAGTAAAAATTTTAAAAAGCCCGTCATTGTTCCAAGCTGTTCCTTGTATATGATTTTCTAATATGTAAAAAGCAATAAAGTTATGCAGTCCTCATCTTTTGTTTGTGTAGCCTACAAGAAACACACCTTTTTTAATGTATTCTATTAATCAACATTAATAATCATTATTACAGTATCAAGGGCAATGACATACAATAATTGTTTTTGTCGTAATATTGCAGCCTTACTCTGTAATGAGTGCCTATTTTTTATGAGTGTAATGAGTGCCTAGCTTTGCGTGTGAGAGCCCTGCTTTAAGGTTTTTGTCTGTAAGCAAACTGACTTTCAAAAACAAACCCACCTTTAAAAAAAATACTCACTGAAGTACAAAGTGTGACCGCGAGCCCCCAAATCCGCCATGTGAAGTTATGTAACAACCTTTTATTATAGTTCATTCAAGTTATAAGCACTTACTTTCTGTCATTCTTTCATTTTTTTTAATCTCCTTTTGTTGCTGTCCATCTCTTGAGATGTCTTGTTTCTTTGTCTGAAGCACGGGAAATGTTGTTTTTTATCCTTGTAAGGAACTAGACTGGCTTTGACATTTTCAACACAATTACTAACCTGGCTCTAAATCCTGAAAGATCTATTGTCCAGCTGTGTCAACTGAAATCTTCATCTGCAGCATCAGGGACTGTCTCCCGTCCAATCTAACCAATCAAATTCTTGCGGTGTGACAGTGGCAGTTCATTAGTGGAGGAAAAGAAGGCTCAGCCTCCCAAAATATTATTAAAAAAAAAAAAAAAAAAAAAAAAAAAACATTCTGTATTATATTCTAAATGTTACATTTATCAAGTCAAATTAAAAGAGTTTATCTTCTAACTAATGTACATAACTTAGATGCATAAAATGTATAATGTACTTTTTTTTCTTTAATTTGCAGTAGAAGTGTTAATCCCAGCAAAAATGCCAAAGGAGGCTGACAGACAACTCTTCTTGTGAGTAAACTGACCATTTATAATAATTTATTTCCTTGAAAAGGCAAAGAAATGGACATAACCATCATCATTATCATCAAGCCAGTTAGATTTCAATTTCATGATCCACTTCCATATTACTCATGAAACCTGCTTGTGGCTCATGCAACAGGTGAAGGATATATTTTTGGCCAAACAGTCTAAATTATTGAAAGATCTCAAAACAAGTGAAAAACTAAATGACAAGAAAGAATATACTGTATATTTAAACTGTTATAAATATTGATTTGAACAACAGCCTCCTCTGAGAATTCCTTCTTGTTGTACCATTGCTGTGTTTTCTTCATCTGTTTCCATCCCACTAAATATGACAATAGACATTTTTCATTCATTCGGATTGTTACATTCAAATAATCTTTGAAAATGTTGAATTAATAAAATTGTATTATTCCTGATATTTCGTTTAATTCTCTATTTATATAGAATGTGTCTGCAGAACCGGAGTCTGAAGCACATGTGAAAGACAAGACAGTTATATTGGTCGACACCAGTCCTATGACATCACATGGAGTGCCTATGCATTACACATAAAAGTGCGCCTGCATTACACATCATGAACTTCAAGTTCAAGTTCACGAAGGAAGACACGCAGGCATGCCCAAAGCATGGCAACATGACGCAGCAAGTCTTTCCTTTCTTAGGGTTTCTTAACCCTAAGAACGTTCCTTTTCGAGGGAACTCAGCGGTGCATCATGGTGTTAATGCAATGGGGACCGTTTATACACACTATGCCATACTGGAAAAATACTTGCATACCATGTGAAAAAAGACCAAACACAATCTTAGCGAGCCAGAGCACTTCACAATTTAACTTAAAACAGCCTAACTAAGCTTCAACATTCAGTTAGGACACATCCAGGGAGACATAGTAAATGCCTAAAGGTGCCACAGAAACCCTGAAGCTATCATGCTCTACTGAGAAATACTTAGCTTTATTTAACTGACAAATGTACAAAGAAACTATTTCCAATGTTTTCACTGACCAACTTAATTGTATTTTGTAAATATAAACAAATTTTGATTTTGATGGCTGCAAGACAAAGTTGGGACAGAGGCAGGTTTACCTCTGGGTCACATGACCTTTCCTTTTAATTAATGTTTGGGAATTGAGGATACTAATTGTTGAAGTTTTGCAAGTGGAATTTTTGCCCAAACTCGTCTGATATAACACATCTATCTACTCAACAGTCCGTGGTCGCCGTTGTCTGATTCACCTTTTCATGATGGGCCATACATGTTTACTAAGAGACAGATATGGAATGCAGGCCTGGCATTGTTTTGCTTCCCAGGAAAGAAGTCATCTTGATGGCAGTATGTCTCTGTACAATCGAAATATATGCCTCCATGTCAATGGTACCTTTACACAAATGCAAGTCACCCATGCGCTTGCACTGATGTACCCCCATGAAACTAATCTGGTGGCTGGCTAATTGCTCCTGGAGGGAAGAATGGAGCTCAGCAACCTCTCGCCACCTCTGAAATTTGTAATCTTGGTCTGATATGATTTAAAATGGCTTGCCTCTGTGGGAGATGAATCTTAGGAGGGCCATTAAGAATGAATCTGTGTCCATCTGGCAGAGCAAGTCCAGGTATACAGCTTTCTTTGTCAGACACTTAAAACTCAATTTTTTCTCATGTCTGTGCCAAATCTTGATGAGGTCAGGGCAGAAGCAATCCACTCCACTGGAGTAAAAGGCCGGTTGAAGAAAGCGCAGTCTCGAAAAAGGTAGATCAGCCAGCTTGCTGGGCTGGCCTCTTCAATGTCTACAATCTAAGCACATTCTCTGGTGGTGCGAATAGCTTCTCAACCTTTCAATATCCAGTACTTACGGCACACTTAGGCAAACACCCTATCTGCTCCTGGATGGTGTAGAGGAAGAACAATGGGCCTTGACTCTATGCGCTCGGCTTGGCTAACTCGGCTATTGTCTTGCCCCTTGTAACATTGTCGGCAGAATTAGACTTGGAATCGACATAATGTCAGTCCTTGGGGTCTATCAACTCCTGTATCCTTGCTACCCTCGAGTCGATGAAAACTTTAAATCGACATGAGTCAGCATGGGACCATACCAGCACGGTAGTGTAATCTGACCAGTGGATGCCAGTGCCCTGGACTCTTTCTGGGAACTGAAACTCTGAAGGAAGTTGTCCCCATAGAAGGACTTCCCTATATTTCACGGACATCTTCACCTGGGTGACTATGGTCGATGACATGCTTCTGGAGCACGAAGATCAAACAGCAAGGGCTGTACATCATCCCAAAGAGGAGAACTTGCCACTCGTATTTCTTGGTTGAGGTCCCTCCAGAGGAATCGTAACAGTAGGTGATCTTCAGAAAGTAGTCACACCTGGTGAAACATACCTCTAATGTCACTACTTAACCCTCTGGGGTCTGAGTGGTTTTTGGGGTCCTTGAGATGTTCTGACATGCCCTGACATTTGTGCTTTTTTCAGTTGCTTATAAACATATTAATGGCAAAGGTATAATTACACTCTATTTAGCACAAACAGGGCTACCATAATATGTGAGTAACATGCATGTACATGTTTGTATTTTTGAGAGAATAATGTTTATGCATGGTTATTGAAAAAAACTAAAAACTAAAGTTTCTGAAATAAGGCCACAAAACACATACTAAATATGTGACAATAAGACTTTTGACTAATGGATGTCATTGCCTAGAGTTTTTTCTTCAAAATGATGTGAAAATCATCCTGCCCTTATCATTCACATAACACAATACATTGATTTAAATCTTGTAAAACACTTTTTGTTTGTAAAGACAATATGCGCAAGGGGCGTCAACCATTCAACAGCATCATGCATATGTAGTGGTTCACACCTGAGGAGACAATGGGGCCCGCATACTTAATGAGCCATTCATTCAGGTGTGTCACCTATAGCCACAAGAAAGAATGCAAGAGCAATATATATATATATATATATATATATATATATATATATATATATTCTACCAAATTGGTTCACAGTTGGAAGCATTTCAATTTTTTTTTTTTTTTTTTTGCACAAATTTTGCTTGCAAATTGTATAATATCCAAGGAAAACATGTCTAGTAATTGTGCAGTTAATTCTCATACTGTATTTTCAGTTTTGGAATATGTATCCTCTCCCCAAATTTGTCAATAATAAAACACAATAAAAATTATTTAAAGAAAAGGCTTATATTTACCTTTTAAAATTTGTTTACATCTACCTTGTAAATATATATTTTTATTAAAAAGGTTACAATTACAACAACAATTGAAGTATAATCTTTCTTTGTAAAAACTAAAGTATACATTTTATCATACATATTTCAAAGTTAAGGATTCATTACTTCGAATATAGCCTACATTGACAAAACATACTATATTTAACATATTAGCAAAAATTGGCAAACAAAAGCTTATTTGAGGTGGCAGATATTTTACAGTAAAAATGTGTAATCTATCCAAAACTAATCAACGAAATGTTGTCTTTCATATGTCTGTAACATCGGTCTTTCGTTTTTATTATAAGGAATATAAATGTTAATTTGCAGTTTAATACGTTGCTTATACAAATACATTTTATTTCAACACATTTCAGTTGTGGTAAACAGCGCATCGCTGCCGTTCATTCATTCACACAGAAACGCGATTTACTTGAGAATGAAAAAAAACTTACTACAGTATTCCATCCGTTGCTCCTCGAAATACCAGCACTTCTGAGGTACGTTTTCCATTAGTATTATTCCTCACAGCGCTGCGAGACAGTGTAGACAAGTACACTGATCATCTGAATAAACTTGATGTGTTTTCTCGAGCTGATATGTGGGCGTTCACAGTTTGTATGGGATCGTCTCAGTCATTTCCGTTTGAATAGCGCGTGCTCTCCGTGGGCGGGGCCGATTAAAACGTAATGAGCTGAGATGAGCTCGACTGGAATCGCTCTCTTTTAATACAGATTTCACAAGATGAGAATATTTGTTTTTTATATAAATTACTTCATTTAAAAGAAGAGAATTCAAGCTTCATGCCTGTGTGTCTGTATGCCTGTTTGACTGAGTATTCGCTCAGTTATTGTTCATTTTCGGACGCGTTTCAGAATGGACTTCACTGGCAGAGAGAAGGCAGAACTCGCTTCGTGTTTATTTTTCTTTATTTGGCAAAAAGCACAACACTTTGTTTTTATTGTGAGTATACACAAAAATAATACACATTTAACAGAATCGATTGATGTATGAAACTCCTATGGAAAATCAAAGTCAACAGAGTATTTATGAGTTTCTTTTACACTGATAAAAAAAAAGCGAGCTGGTATCGCCGGCGATACCTCCGACCTCAGGGGGTTAATGCAACAGTATGTTCACGAAACCTCAGGAGGACAGACATCAGGGAAGGGCCCAGTGTGGGGCCAGGGAGTTGCAATTGGTTGAGATTCTTCTCTCCATGTCGGAATGAAAAGTTAAAGACAACTTGGTTCTTGCCATTATGTTGGCATTGTAGGATTTACCAGATATAGGATGTACCACAACTCTTCAGCTTGGTCCACTTGGTCGGGAAGTATCAATTTTGCATATCCTGCCTCCTTTAACTTGTTCATCTCCACATGATAGGCTCCTGCTTGTGCTGGATCCCTGGCTAGTCGCCGTTCTATTCCCTTGGAGACAAGGCAGAGTGGTATTTGGGGAGGCTTGCAGTACCCCTTATTAGGCTACTCAATCTACTGCAACTCTTGCAGTCTTGGACAGGAGCAGTGACATGGCCACTTGATCTTGCTTTGAGCGGGTTTCTCAAGTTGAGTCTCTCACCACAGTAAGGGAGAACGTCTAGTTGCCACAATTAATCAACTTGTCTGTACAGGTCAGTATACAAATCTGAAGTAGCTGGGAAAAGGCACTGCTGGTTGGAAAGTCGACGATTGATCTTTTGAGTGGGAGCTTGCAGGGTCTTGATGGCGGCAGGACCATTAGGCGGGCATAGACGGAATGGCTATGGGGTGATGAGTTGAGGGTAATCCGACCCTATAAGGAGGAGTGGTTGGACGGATTCAGCATGTAGCAACTGTAGACCATGTAGATGGCAATATTTACGTTGCTTGGCTAATCCCAGTGTCTCTGCTGTAAAGGCTTGACGAATCCTGAATAAGGTCTTGGGTTGGGACCCTGGTGACACTGTAAAGGTCACTGACGCACCTCACAGAATGTGGAGGGCTTGTCTGACTGTACGCAGTACAAGTTCTTCTGGTCGACCAGTCAATCTGAGCGGCTGGACTGCTGAAAGGAGGATGGTGTGTCATCCAAGAGGGCAAAAGCCATTTCTCAAGACTACTTTACAGATCTTCAACAAGACATGCAGGTTTTTAGTGGGCCTATCTAGGTACAGTGTCTCTTAGTGGTGGGAGAAAAAAAATCGATCCATCGATGCATCGCGATTCTCTCTCCAACGATTCTGGATCGATTCTGAGAATTTCAGAATCGATTCTGAGCTTAGTTTTTTACCAGATGTGCGATGACGCTGAGTTTGCTTTAGAAACACCCGTCTTCTGCTTGCTAACAATTCCTCACACACGTACACAACTCGAACCTTACGTAAAATAATCTTTCATAAAGTTCGGAAAGGTTGAAGCGAATTACAAGGACATTCACAGGCTTCATTGCACAGGATGCGCTGTGAGAGACGCGCACTTGTTTTGATGTTACACTTAAAGTGTGCTGTCTCGCCCGTCTGTATTTTCCTTACAAATGCTCTACGAAGTCATCATTTATGTGGTTTGGAATGCAGTGGACATATATTTAAAATATGAATCTCACTAACAGAAGGCTGCTTTCAATTTTAAATGTTGACGCACGCTTTGTTTGTGTACGAGACTGCTCGCGCAAGCGGCTGTGGTTTAATATACTTGTGCAAAATGAACGTAAACACAGCCAGTTATGTCTTAAGGGATTAAACGGACAGGACAAACCACATTACTTCTTATATTTCAAAAGAGATCCGAGCGTGAATGCAGCTTAATAGATCTCCCGCAGTCTATGTCATAGTAAAATACAAAAGTACGATGAAGAAAAATCACTCACAGTTCTTGAATGGAAAATGTTCAGATAATCTTAAATACTAAAAGCACTCTTTGTTTGTTGTTTGTCATGTTTCTATGCTCCTCTTTATTATTTGCTACTTGCTTGTATGGTTTGAAGTTATATACGTTTAAAATTCTTAAAATACAACTGTTTTAATTTTATTTTATTTTTTTGTAATTATTTTTTAAAAAGTACTTAATTACTTATGTAAACTAATGAATTAATAAGGGGGGAAAAGTAGATAAAGAATCGATCTGGAATCGGATCGTGACCTCCAGAATCGGAATCGGATCGGATTGTGAGGTGACAAAAGATTCCCACCTCTAGTGTCTCTGTGGTCTGTTTACCAAGCAGCTTTCTCAATGTCCGATCTTTGGCGTCTCAGGCATCTTTGCAAAGGATCGATCATTACATCTATTATGATTATTTCATCTAAGGCTGTGGCTTTAAGTCAGTTGTAGTTCTTGCATTTCTCCTTCCTTCAGTGATTCTGCTTGTAAACATTAGGTGTTCATCACTAATGCTCAATCATCACTTAATTAATCACTCATTAACTTTAAATCTGATTCTGAGTTACTTTAACACTCTTTAGAGTGGGACCCTATGTACTCTGAGCAGAGTTAATTTAACTTTAACTAATTGCGCAGCTCTGAGAACTCTCTCGGATCTTGTTCTTAACGAAGTTCGGGATGGTGGGAGCTGGTCCCCTATAAGGCAATCTCTAGACTGGGAGAAATATGTAATCTGGTTGAGCTATAGCCACTTCTGCTATCATAGACTTTGAAGTAAGATGTCTGGTGGAAAGACTGACACTGTCTGGGTAAGCTGTGATGTCATCTCCAGCTGCTGAACCTCAGGTGATCTTGTCTGAATGATTCTGCCGTGTTGTCACTTGGTCTCTGAGGTAGCTTGGATCGAGGCAGAGGGATGGGGCTGGTATCTGTAGTGATCTGTGGAGTATGGACGCGGGGTTGAGGAACCGGGGAAGATGTACTCTGTGGATTGAGACTGGTCCGATCACTCACTGCAAGTAGGCTCAACTGTGCTTCTAGGACCTCATTCCTCTCCTCCAGTTTCCTTATCTGCTCAAAGGAATGACGTTGCAGTTCCTCATTCTCCTTCCGTAACTTCTGGAACACTAATAGGACACTGTAGCCACTCCTCATGATTCTGAAACATCACTCATCTCAGGGGAAGAATCTACTCTCTGTCTTGAATGTAGCCTCAGTTGATGATCAGTGAGCTTGAAAATCTGACAGGTAACTAGGGAGCCACATTGCTCGTCTGGGTCTGACTGTGGGCTCAGGAAGGTCAGGTCTAGGACCTGGATCAATCTGATGCATCATTCTTATGAAAGCTCCCCAATCTGGCTCGAAAGACCATTTGTGGGGAGACTAGTGTGGGTGCTGGTGGATATTGAGCAGACATAAGTCCTCCAGTTAGAGATGAAGTACACTTTAATGGCTTGAGGCTTCTAGAGGCATTTATAGTCATAGAATTTGGTTGAGTGAACAATTGTAGTACAAGTAGCAGAGGGTATGGCAGAGTTTTACAAAGTAGTTTGGAGCGTAAACACAGTATGAGTGGTTCTAAACAAACAAAAATAACAATACTCAATTTGAAATGAATAGTATTAAGAATTAAATCAACTTGTCACTTATACATACAACATATATATATATATACAGGGCTTAACATTAACACCCGCCAACCCGCCAAATGCGGGTGGATTTTGCTTGTGGCGGGTAATACAGTCACTCCAACTAGCCACTTTGGCGGGTTGAATAATTGTGGTCTTTTCAAAAGGCATCTGAAATAAGCCATATTGCAGTGTGACACTACGACACTACAACTCCCATGAGTATTACATGCACACAGTGTTGCCTTGCGCTTGCGCGCTAGTAACCGACAACACAGAAACGAAGAGACAGTATATGGTATATGATCCAGCCAACAAAATCATGTATTGCTCCGATTGTAGGGCGTACGGCGGTGAAAAGGTAAAGGGGGCATCTTTTGTGGTTGGGACAAACAATTTTAAAGTCGAAACAGTAAAGGACCATGAAGTGTCCATTGGTCATATCGGAAGCATTTCGACTAAACGGGTGAAGGCAGCTGGTTCGCTACAAGACAGTGTGGCGGTGAAATCTCTGGTCCTCATGAAGTCGGCCGAGTTTGAGAAGATAGGGATGCTGTTTCGCAACATACACGCTATAGGAAAGAAAGGACGGCCCTTCACGGACTACGTGTGGATGTGCGAGTAAGTATTGTTGTGCATGTTAACCCTCTGAGGTCGGCAAACGCGCCCCCGCGTTTTGCTGGATTTTCTTCACATTGTAGCACAATAAACTTAAATTACTCCATCATTTATGGTCATACAGAAAAAAAGAAATGTAAAAAAATAATCTGTGATATTTCTACTTTTGTATGTGTCCACTTACAATCAAATCAAAACATTGTGCTTTTGTAAAATAAAGAAATTAAACAGGTTGTGCGTTCTGCCTCTCCGTCGCGGTGAACTTTTTTTTCTTGAGCACGTCTATAAACTGAAACAAAACTCAGCGAATACTTCTCACACATTTATGAGCCATATACCTTTATAAACATTTAAGTGTGTACTTTTAAATGATCGGATTCAAACTGAAAACAAATATTCTCTGTTTATGTAATTTGTATAAAACCAACAGGATGTTCAGTATCTCAAACGCTTGCTAATTATTTTTTAATTCGACCACGCCCACTCGCGCAAAAGAGATTCACATGCAAATCTCCACATGGAACGCGAACGCCCTCGTTACCTCAAACACAAAACACCAAAACACTTCACAAGTCTCTGCTTTTTGTCGAGTTTGGAAGACGCGCTGTGAGCTTACATGTATTTACCTCAGAAGAAGAAGAACGCGATTTGAAGACAAGAAAGATGTAAGGTAATAAATTCTTACTTATTAGTTTATGGTATTGTTGCATAAACTTCACATTGCAGTTGAACTGTTGCTAGATATATGGTGAATATTATAATATTTAGACCTGTGTTTACTGTTAAATACTGTTTGTGGATATCTGCTCAAACGTAGATATGTAAAATATGGTAACCATAATGTTTCATATATTGGAGCGCGATCGCGTTTGAATGTATCATATTTTGGAGCGTGATCGCGTTTGAATGTATCATATTTTGGAGCGCGATCGCGCTTGAATGTATCATATTTTGGAGCATGATCGCGTTTGAAAAGCAAAATGCACCAAACAATAGGCTTTATATTTTTACTATTATCTCATTTCATATCATCATAACGAATGGAAACATTTGAAGTAACATATGATAATCAATATATTTTTCTCCAGCATAGTTGTTACTGAAATTCTTCAGAAATAGTCTTTCTGAAAAACCTGGTGTTCATTATATTATATATTGTTGGAAACATTTGTGTGTGTGTGTGTGTGTGTGTGTGTATTCTGTGAATTTTAAAAAGCAATTTTAACCAGAAAAATCGAAAATTTATTCCCAAAATCGTGCAGGCCTAGTTTCTCTTGATACCAGTATGTTCACTTTTTTTCTTTTCTTTCAGGGACCAGATGCCACTGAGTCCTGCTCTGAGTCTCTGTACATGAACATGGTAAAGTGAAAATCAAACACCTTGGAAATGAAAGGTATGTACAATGTTTTTAGGAATGGCACAAAAGTCTCTGTCTTTGGATCATTGTTTTCAATGTGCTCTTTTGTCATTTGTTGTGTATTTTTGGATTATGTTGTGTTGTAAATAAATCCAAACAATCTAAAAGCCATTATTTTTTAAATCTCCTCATTCTTTGTGCAAGGTTGCTCTGAATGACAGGGCCTGATCGCTCCTAATAGGGCAGTTAGGGGAGTGTCTTTGTCTTTCTCAGGTGTTGAAGGCTTACATATTCATGAGATGATCACGCCTCTTCGCATATGGCTTTCTCACACAAAACACGTCTTAGAAATTTTAAATCAATATATTGTCTTATCTGAATGAGCAGTCAGGGTGATTTTCACATAGTTTTGGAGCAAATATTCTAGGCTACATGATACAATTTTCAAAAGTCTTGTGAAGAAATAATCAGTATGGGTTTCATGGCCTTATTTCAGTGACATTTTTCTTTTGGTATTTTCACAAACCACGCATAAATGTCATTATCTCAAAACTACAAACTTTTACATACATGCTGCTGATATATTATTGTAGCAGAGTTTGTGCTAAATACAGTGTAATAAGACTTTAGCCATGACAATGTCACAAGTAACAGAAATAAGCACAAATGTCAGAGCATGTCAGAACACCTCCAGGGCCAGAAAACAGCTCAGACCTCAGAGGGTTAATTAATTTGTTAGAAAGCTAGGTTAGTCATGATGACTCAATGTTATTCAATCTGTGTTTTAGGGTCGATCAGAAAAAAGGTCTGAAAGTTGGAAGTACATATAGGAACTCAAAAAGAGCTAAGAAGTTCATGTTTTACATTGCTGAGGCTGAAAGAATAAAACTGAGAGAAGCTCTAGCCACCTCAAAGTTCCTGTTAGTAATGAGTGACAGTTCAACAGACAGTGCAGTGATGGAAGAGGAGCTGGTGTATGTCAGGTGGGCAACAGCAGGGAAGATGGAGGTGCGTTTTGTTGGTATCCAATCGGTGGACAAACCAGATGCTAGCCACATCGCTGAGGCCACATCCTCAATAATGGAGACCGTGTCAGGGAGCGAAGATGAGACAGGACAGTGGCTACAAAAACTGGTAGCGTGTGGGACAGACGGCGCTGCTGTCATGACAGGGGTCAAGAAAGGTGTAGTTAGCCAGCTGCGTGGAGACAGAGTGGAGATTCTGGCCATACACTGCATGTCTCATCGGCTGGAGTTGGCCTACTCCGATGCCGTGTCCCATAACAAGCTGGCAAGGAAAGTTAATGACCTGCTGAGTGGCATGTCAGCTTCTTTCACAAGAGTTGTGTGAACAGGGCAAACTTAAGGGGGAGCTTCGAGGAGATTGGCATGAGGCATCTGATGCCGACAAGGATAGGAGGAACCCGGTGGGTTTCACATTTCCTGCGAGCCCTTGAAAACTTTTTAAAAGGCTACAAGGGACTCGTGCACCACCTAGAGCAGGTATAGTAGGCTAGTACAGGTAGGAAAAAGACAGTTATGGTGGCAATATTTCCCAAATGTAGAAATATGTCAGGGCCTGGAAACAGTACAGGAGAAGTGTGTTAGTTTAATGTAGTATTCATTCATTTTAATAATTACTCGATATTTTTGAATGTTATTTTATATTAATTACATTCTATACATTTATCATGTCAGGCACAGTCACCTGGAGGAGCTGGGAATGAAACACAGAAGGCAAAGGCCCGAGGGTTTCTCCATATTATGAAGGATGGGGCGGTCATAAAATTTTCCTGATTCCTTCGTGACTTGCTGACTCAGCTCAGCAGCCTGTCCCTAACCATGCAGCGTTCCTCAGTGACTCTGGCCGAAGTCCATGACTGCCTGACCTCCACCATGGCTTTAATGCTCAAATACAAATCCAGGTACAACCACCAAATAGACTGTATTTATCATTAAATGTACATATTTAATATTATAAATTTAAAATAATCATAATAATATCAATATATCATTATAAGAAGTCACTCAAAGTAGTGTGTGTGTGTCTCTCTCTCTCTCTTATAATTTGTAGACCTGGGCCTTGGTTGAAGACAGTGCTGGGAACAAACCAGTATGAGGGTGTCAGCCTAAAACCATGTGACGACCACTCCCTGAATCAGTCCAAAGACCACCTCATAGACCTGCTGGCAAAGACAATGGACAACAGGTTTGGAGATGTGAGCCATGGGATCCTGCGTGCCATGCGCATTACCAACTTCCGATATTGGCCAGAGGCAGACAGAAATGCTGGTGAGCTGGGAGCGTTTTTGTATGCAAAGTCACCAGACTAATCAAAACATTAAGTTACTGATTTTATATAATTTTGTCTAACACATCTTCTATTTCTTATATCTCTATTATTTTAGATTTTGGGGATTCTGATGTGCAGGAGCTCATCACGCACTTTGAACCTGTGCTGCTGAGAGCTGGGGTGAAGGTGGAAGAAGTCCTGGACCAGTGGACTGTTTTTAAGGCAAGGTTGTAACAGGACCCAAGTGTTCTAAAAAACCTCACATGGCGTTAAGCCAATCAACAGCTTGGCCAGGACTGCCCGGACATATTGCATGTGGTTGACCTCATCCTTTGCATCCCTGCTTCAACAGCTGATTGTGAGCGGGGATTTAGTGCCATGAAGCTGGTCAAAAGTGATTGGCGGGCCAGTCTTAAGAATCAGACCTTGTCAGACCTGCTGACTGTAAAGCTGTCCACTGTTTCCATCACAGACTTTGATCCAGTCCCAGCCATCAAGTTGTGGCATGTGGGAAGTCTCCGGTTTCGAAGGCCAGCTTTCATGGAGCACAGAGACCAGCAGAGAAAGGATGAATCTGATGATGAAAGCTGTGAGGACATTTAATCTGCTCCTCTCCTTCAATATCACTCTCACATTCAAGTATTTTTTCAGAATTTGAATTGATGAGCCAAAAATAATTTGTTCATTGTTGTTCTAATGCAGAGATGCTCTGTATTATTTACTGCTGTTGTTGATGATAAGGCGTGTTTACATTTACATTGTATATTTCTATCCATTTCTTGTTAACCTAACCAGTAGTCATTATTAGGGCCTGAGCACAAAAATGACACAAACTGAAATGTGTTCTTTATAATTAGAGGAACGTTCTCCTCAAATTTTAATGAAGATAAAAGCAACTTTGTCCGAACCATGGCATGCATTTTTCGTGAGGTTTTGAGACTGACCTACTTTCCATTGCAACTTGTAACAAAGAATTTCCCATTGTGGCTCAATAAAGTAATTCTGAGTCTGATTCTGATATTTAAACAGACAGTGTTTCTAATGCTAAATGTTTTTTCAGTTTAGTTTTTTATCTTTTTTATTAATCGTCTACTGATTCTAGAATCCAAGTAGGCCATCATAACCAAACAGTTAAACTTCTAGATATGAAATTCTCTCCATGACCATGCAAATAACATTGCATACTCGGATATGAACGTATTATGTCATAACATTAATAATTATCTTCTGAAGTTGGTTTTAATGTCCATAAACAACACGCATTGTCCTTGGTAACATTACAACCTCCTTTACCGAAACACACCACCAGCCTACGGAAGGATGGTAGTGGGGAAAGTCTTGATCCTTCACCGAAACACACAATAGTGGGGATCTTTTATCAACCGAAACACACCATGGTGGGGATCCTTAATCAACCGAAACACACCATGGTGGGGATCCTTTACTGCTCCTCCACTGGAAGCAGAACCACCAACCTCCTAACGTCCCTGTGGAGGATGGTGGAGGGATAGTTCTCCATACCTTGGTTTTTCTTGACCTGTCCGCCAAAAACTGGACAGCTTCGACATGTTCTCACCCTCACATCTCGTACCACACCCTTCACATCAGGACACGCCTCCATGACTCGACCCAGCCTGAACTGGCCCCTCAGCGCATTCTGGTCAGCTAACCACACCAGGTCCCCTGCTGCAACATTTCTAGCAGGCGCTTGCCACTTTTGACGGATGTAGAGGCCCGGACCTGCCAGCTGGCTCCATCTCTTCCAAAACTTGTCAACCTCGATCTGGATTGCTCTCAGCCTCACAACAGGGTAAGTTGGATACTTAAACCCTTGGGAGTCCCCACTGGGTCCTGCGTGACCAAGCAGAAGAGAGTTGGGAGTGATGACTTCCACGGTCTCATTCTTGTACCTGGGCTCTGGCACCAATTGGTCTTTCATTTGACAAGTTAGCAGCAAGGTACAGGAGGGTCTGGAACTCCAGTGCTGTCAGGTTTCCTTCTTTGCCAACACTGCTTAATGCTCTCTTAAGTACACGGACAGCTGCCTCAGCTGCCCCATTTCGGTGTGGAGAGTCTGCCGGGTGAAACACCCACATCCAGTCGGTGCCTACAGCTGCCGCCTTCTTCTGGACCTGATCCTTGTCAATGCCACTTAAGAACTCGTAAAGCTCCTGTAGTACTGGCCTGGCGCCCACAAAGTTGGTCCCTTGATCCGACCAAAGCTTTCTTGGGTGACCCCTGAGAGCTGTGAAGCGCTGGTATGCTTTCAGGAATCCTTCCGTCGACAGATCTTCCACAATGTCAGCATGTACTGCTCTTCAAGCCAAACATTTTTGTTCTTGTTGTTCTTTGTTCTTCGCCTTATCGTATCTTTAACAACATATGGTCCGAAAAGGTCTAATGTCGTATACTCAAAAGGTGCGGCTGGTTCAGTTCGTTCGAGGGGGAGCTCACTCATCACCTGTTTGCACATTCTCGCTTTGGTCTTTCGACAGTGCATACAGGAGTCAATGACATTTCTGGCAATCCTTGGTCCCAGCACCACCCATGCTTTAGACCTCACACGGAGGAGTGTACCAGCAACACCTTCGTGGTTAAAGCTGCAGTCGGCAAGTCTGGCAGATTGGGTCGATTAGCCAAAATTTTGAATGTTTACAACTCTCATGCCCCTCCCCACTACCAGCGAGCACCCTCCCATCGAGGTTGTGCTCGTCAGTTCGTCACTGTGCGTGTGTACCTGATTTTCTGTGAACGCGTCCGTCTCTTCAGCATCTATCAACACCATGGACTTGGAGGTAGGCTGCCCTGGCTAATCTATCCATAGATAGCAATAACCGAGGAATTGGAAGCTTGTTAGTAGATTTTCTCTCTGCCATCACGCTTCATGCAATCTCCAGGCGTGGCGTGTGCATGTGATATTAACGTGCGCGAGTGAGGGGGGATCTGTGGTGTGTGCACGACCTGTGATTGACAGTCAGATCTCACACCCCCCTGCGCTGATTGGACCCGATGATCCGGGAGCGGTGGATTTTTGCAAAACAAATAACACGCTCCAGGTGGAGTTAGAAGCTCGGGTTTTTTTCTAAAACCATATTATTTATGTTGTTCTGTCGGATTATAGTGTCAATTTCACTGAATATGATAAAAAAAATGTTGCCGATGGCAGCTTTAACCTTACGGGCCTCTCGTGTGAGAAGGGTGCTAATCCACGCATTGTAGGGGATCAGGGGTACACCGGTATCTCCCTGGGTAATGGTCTGGACTCTACCATGGCATTTTAGGAGCCCTGAAGCCTCATCCCTGCTGACAACGAGTCTGTTTAGCGTCGTCACAGGAAACTTAACTCCCTTCTGGGCGGCTAGGCACAGGTCTTGGAATGCAGCTTTGCGTTCCTTTACGGTCAATACTGCCTCCCACTTTGCTGGTATAGAGGCCTTGCCTACACGGGCCAACCACTTCTTCACAGCTCTGCGGACATAACCAACTACTCCACAAAGCTTAGCTAGAGAACTGTATCTTGTTGGTTCCACTTGGTCTATGAGTATTGCTCCCCACAGTGTCTCCATTTCTTTGGTCTCAGCTAAAGTCAATTTCATCCCATTTTCTGAGGACGCTGAAGCCCCGCTAACTCCATCTGCGACTATTTGATCTTCACCACCAGGACTGTCAGGGTTCAACAGCTTCTTGGCTTGAACTCTGGTGAGTACTGCTGAAAAGGCCTTTCTCTGGAGTTTACTCACCACCTCCCTAGCATCAGCTGCTACTTCTGAAGTGGACTTCATGGGCCAATCCTCAACTGGACTAGACAGGAACTCGGCACCTTCCTGCCACACAGAGTTCTCACCCAGCCATTCAGGAGAGCACCCTCTCGTGACTAGATCAGCGATGTTGACCTCGCCTGGTATCCACCACCAGTCAGTTACGGGTCCAGCCTTCTGAATCTCTCCGACTCGGTTCGCGAAGAATGTCTGGAATCCATAGCTCTCTCTCTGGATGGCTCCCAGCACCGTCTGACTGTCAATGAAGTGGTACCACTTCTCCACGTCTAACCGTCCATGCTTCAATACGTATCCCTTCAGACGTGTGGCAAAGACTGCCCCACATACCTCAGCTTTGACTGCGTCACCTTTCTGGTTGAGGGGGGTTAACTTGGCCTTTGACTCTACTAGCCGGGTGACCACACCATTTGATGTTACCCATCGCAAGTACAGTACAGCGCCATAGGACTCACAGCTCCCATCAGAAAACGTGATTCCCCAGGGTTTACCCCTCCAGTCAGATGGCGTGAGGCTCCTGTGGAACTTGATGCTACTCAAACGAGTGTACTCCTTGAACAATTCAATTGCTTTACCTCTGAGCTCGTCAGACAGAGGTTCATCCCAGGTATCTTTAGTAAGCTTGCCAGCTTCCTGGAAAGCTCTTCTTACAAGGATCACTCCTTTCTGTTTCACTGGTGTTACTAGCCCGATCGGGTCATACAGCCCAGCTATCTGGCTCAGTAGAATGCGGCGAGTCAGTGGGTTTGGTGTCTTTACTTCCACTTCATCTTCAGTGAGGTCAATCTCAGTTCTCATTTTCTTCTTCCTTCTGGAGAAGTTGATGGAGACCATCACAAAGAGTTTGTCCTCTTGCACGAGATAACCAACCCCCAGGCCTTTGTTATCTTCCTCACTTAGCTGGTTGTGCAACGTCAGAGTCACTGGCTTGGACTCTATCCCGTCCCGCCTCCCACTTTGACCGGACCGGACCGGACCGGACCCAAGGCTTGAGGTAAAAGCCACCTGCTTTCAGTATTTTCTCTACTCCCTCTTGTATCTTGTCTAGACAGGTTGGGTCATTGTGGGACGTGAGGAGGTCATCGACATAGGAGTCTTCTTCTATGACTCTCCTTTCCTCCGTCATATCAGAGAATTGGGGCAACTTCGCAGTCTCTCACATGGCAACTTGTGCAATGCACCCCGCTGGTTTGTCACCCATGTTCACCCTCACGACAGCATAATCCTCAATCTCATCCTTCGGTGAGTCTCTCCATAGGAACCGATGCACATGGACCTCTTGTTCCTCCAGCCAAACCGAATTGTACCCATTGGTGATGTCTCCGATGGCTGCATGTTTTCCTTCCCGGAATCTGAGGAGCACCGCTCTGATGGGATTTAGGACGTCTGGGCCTTTGAGCAAAATGCTATTCATGTTCACCCCTCGGAACTCCTGACTGCTGTTCCAGACGAGGCGCACCGGCGTAGTCACTGAGTGGGGATTTGGAGCGGTTAAGTGGCTCACCCACAACACAGCACCTTTCCAGCTGTCTATCACATCCTTAGTGAGCTTAACAGCAGCTCCTCTCCCCACCATCTCGTGGACTTGCCTCATGTAAGCCTCTTTCCACAGGGGGTCTTTCTCAAGCCGCTTCTCAGCCCTCAGGAACGTTGCTTCCACAGCTTTTCGGTTGTTAGGAAGAGAGGCTGGGCTTTCCTTCCAGGGGTACTTCGCATCCCAGTGCGGCTGGTCGCTGTGGGCGTCTCTCTCCCTGAAGGTTAGACCTGCCTTTATTATCTCCAACTCTTTCTCATCAGCCAGGGACATCTCATTTCCTCCCGGTGGGCACTTTCCACAGCGACACCCTCCACAGGTAGGGTCACAGGCAGCACCGATGCTATCCCATTTTAGCCACTCAAGGATCTCTTTATTGCACACTGCTGTCGTTTGAACTCCTACACTGCTTTCTTGCTCCAAATGGCTTCCTGGTCTTCCCACAAAGTATTCTTCAACTTTGACGGCTACCGTCTTCATTGAGTGAGCAAAATGCGTCTTTGACTGCCATGTAGTCACCTCCACTTCTTCGAAGAGGTCTGGATGCACACCACTCACGATCTTGCCCGGAGGACCATCCCACAACACCAAGTCGCCGACCCTTTGCAGCCTTTGTGGAGCTAATCGACCTTCTCGAGTACTGATCAATAGATCGATCTTCTCTGGGCGGGCCAGTTCTCCCGGCTTAGCTTCAGGGAAGAACTGCTCTAGCCGCTCTGATCTCACCACCCGATCTACTTTGGCGATGTCTTCCATCCCGTAACAGATCATCTCGTGAAACTTCAGGGTTCCTCGTGAGGTCCACACTTTTATTGTCACGAGATACCTTTTTGTATCAACTTTCACCTTCATCGTGCCGACACCATACACGACAAGGGAGATTGGTTCACCCGTCAGCCCGAGCCTTTCCGCGGCTTGGTGTGTAATGTAATTTGTGTCAGACAGTGTCAGCCAGATCGACATCAATTTGTGTCAACCAGATCGACCAAGGCGCCAAGACTGTCTCCTCTCTTCGTCGTAACAGGTACGAGCATCATGAGAACTGGATGTTCTTTCAAGCCACTCTGTTCTAACAGACCCTTGTCAGAACACACGGTCGACATTGCCTTGTTAGTACAGGCTTTGCGAACGGCCTCCAACTGGTGGGGAGTCAGTCCCAACTCGGCGAACACAGCCTCTTGCTCCTCTGTCGGACCACGAGGTCCCCTCTTTTCTTCTGCTTTGTTTTCCCTCTTAGTAGCATCCTTCTTTGTTGATGCCTTAGGGCAGAGAAAATAGTGGTGGTCCCCTGGAGTGTCGCCTTTCTTACACTCTTCCTTACGACAGAGGAACTTTGGTGTGCAGCCACCGTCAACCCCATGAACATCCAGGCACTTTGTACATGCTTTTGCCTTTTTCACCTGAGATTTCTTCTCCGACAGACTGGCCTTCCTGAAAGTTTTACAGCGAAACAGTTTACCTCCATGTTCTTCATCACCACACACAGCACATGGTAACTGCTTGGAATCTCTTCTGACTTCACTTGCTGTAGTCTTAGTGAACGACTTCTTTTCCCTCCATCTGAGCTTGGACGCTCAGGAGCATTAGCAGGCCATGGCTTGCTGGGCAACAACTGTTCCAACCTCACGAGCAACGATTTCGGTTTCCTGGGTGGACGTCATAACAGGGTTTCTCACGCACATGAGCCACTCTCTTTTCATTAAATCAGGGAGTTTACTCTCCAAAGACCGAATCACCAGCTGATTCTGTACAGCGTCTGCGCACCCCAGGTCCGTGAGGTCCATTACGGCCCTCTCCACCACTAGGATCAGTTCTAACGTCTCTTGTGGCTGGTGGTTCTTTACAGCAGGTCGTGATTGAAGCTCCAACACAATCTCTTCTGCCGTTTGTGCTTTGTCACCATAACGGTTCTCTAATTCCCTGAAGATATCGTTTGCATCTCTGCAATGCAGAGTCGCCTATACTGTCTAGCAAGTGAAGTTTCTTGCACTCCTTTGACCCCGTAGGTTCAGCCTGCGCCTGGATACTCTCCCATTCAGCCTTCCAGCGCCAATAGTCTCTCCTGTCCCCAGAGAACTTAGGCAAACTTATGGGTGTGAGCCTTATTTTTGGTCAGAAAATTTTTTGAGAGCTGTTATCCCCGTAAGTGTACAAACCAGGGCTGCTATATGGCATGCTACTACCGGGCGGATTGATGGGAGGAGCAGCACAAACACTAATCAGTTGTGGCATGCTGTTATGGGTCGGAGGTTGGGCAAAACTGACACCAAGTCCACCATCAGACCGTCTTGATTGCAGGTCGGGCTGTAATGTCATTTGGGGGGTACTGTGTGTGGTAGGTACTCCATACCTGCTCTGAGATGGACTAGTGACAGTAGTACCTAGAGCAGCACAGGTAGAGATGCTTGCTCTGTCAGAGAACATGAATGAAGGAGAGCTCGTGACATTCACAGTTTCCTGCCCATCAGTAGGCGGATTGACGATAGCAGGCTGGGTGTTAACAGGTGAAGTAGCAATAGCAAGGCTTACTGGTTGGGTAAAGGTGATGTTATCTGGAGCTGTAAGGCTGTTGATAGCTGTTGTGACAGGCCCACCATCCACATCATCGCCTCCGACATCTTCATGCTCTTCCTCCTCACCTCCGTCTCCATCATCTTTTAGTTCTGTACTGTTCCTTTTCATAACCTCATTATCACGTCGGCATGTCCACTCATCCATCAGTTGCTCCTTGTCCTCTTTCAATGACACAATGACAAAAGGAGCATCCATTTATCCTTACCATGTGGCCGATAGTCTCTCCAAGTGTACACAGCCTCCTTGAGTTCATGGAGTTTCCTATCCAGCTTACCACTTTCGACCCCTTGCTGCGTACATGACACTACTTTACTTTTCCCGAGCGCCTCAGCCCGATCAAGAGCAGACTTGAACTGTGTTACAAGAGCGTCTATGTCCGGCTCTGCATACTTGGACCACAACATTTCCATGATCTTACTCTCAGTTTCAATGAACCTTTGCTCACTGGCATCTCTCCTCGCCAGGGCGTCCAGCGACTGTCGTCACCCGTAGGGTCTATCTCGCTCTGTGCGTCAATATATTCATTACTGATATCGAGGAGTTTTTCATATTCTTCCTTCAATCTTGCTAACTCTTCTGATAACTCAACTTCACGTAAACGGCCAGCACTAACATTAAGGCGGTTTATTCGTGTTGTAAAGTTTCGTTGCGCATTTGAGTGTTTCCGCTTTAAGCTCTCCATATCTGGCTTGTCATCTGCCATTTTGTCTTTTTCGTTTTTAATACTTCTTTTTTTTCCCTCTTTTTCTAGTGAACAGAATCTTTATAATCGCTTTTTGACAAAATGACTCGTTCAAAAGACTCGTTGAAAAGAATCGGTTCAAAGAATCGTTCAAAAGAATCGTTCGTCCGCGAACAACTCTTTGCCAACTGTTATGGCTTGTAGTGGTGTTGTTTACAAAGTCACTATAATAGCCCCGCGGCTGTCATCATTATCCAAACAGTTTTACTCACGGTTCTGGAAGTTATTCAGCCCTTTAACGGTCCCGTTAGATCTTGGCTTCGGCTTCTCCGTTGTAGTGGTATTGTCAGGGCCGGCGCGTGCACTTCTGCCGCTCTAGGCGAAAAACATTTGTGCCGCCCCTAGGGCTGGTCCGAATACCATTTTTTGAGCTTCGAAGCTGCGGTAGTAATGAACATCGAATATTCAAAGCTTCGAGAGGGTGCTGAACATATTCTTCTCTCTAATAAAGGCAGGAATCTCTATGTGTCTATGTCCGTTTGCATTTTGATTATTTCGAGAACCGTTCATCCAATCGACTTCACAAGGGAGTGCAGTGTAGCATTTGGTGGTGCAATATAGATGGACACGCGAGACACGACACGTTCAGAATTAATAAACTTTTAGTAAACTACAGAACACCGCGAGCGGGAAGCGGCGCACCTCAAGCGGGCAGGGCTTATATACTTGACACACGCTGCACTAGCAATATAAAACGCACACACACATGTCTGTTAAATTAAGCAATACTTTAAGGTAGTCTATATTTTTCTGACTAAGGGACCGTTCGGTATTTATGGAAGGGGCCACCGGAGGAAAATAGGGGAGGGTCTATATAAAATAGGGGAGGGATTACTAAAACAAAATATGTTTTAGTAATTCTTCTATAAATTACACTGTGCAAAACAAAAGATATATACCCACCGGATGAATAAAGATCGGCCTCCACAGAACATAAAATTTTTTTTTTTTTTTTTTTTTCGTGTTCGCATTTATGTAAAAAAAAAAAAAAAAAAAACAATGTTACGGGCGTGACAGTTCTCCATTACGGACATGACTGCTCTGAAAGCGACTTTAAAAATTTCACAGAGACCTCAAACAGAAAGCACAAAGCCTTTCTTTAAAGTGAATTTCGTTTTTTTATTAATTGTATCTTAATTTTAATCAATGTTTCATCTGGATTTAATAAATAAGAAGTAAATATAGTAGAACATAGATAATCACGGAGGCGCGGGCGAGTGAACTGGACTCTTGTCTCATAAATTAACCGAAACTCAGCGTAAGGTATGCTACTTGCCTCACAGACCTGAGAAATATATAGAAAGCTTGAAATGTCTACTTTTAAACAGAACAATTAAAAAAACAGACTGCTTTCTGCTTATGAAATGTGCATTTCTCTCTGGCGCGTTCTGAGAAGATCGCGACGCATCGTCAACTTCATCTTTGCAGTCGACACAGAAAACACGCATCAATGTTTCCTTGCTATATTTGACATATTAATAATCATTACTTTTGCTGGTTCTTTGTGACAGCTTTTAGATGCTTTATTGGCAGCGCCACCCACATGTTCACCATCAGCACCGAAAACATGATTTTTTTCAAATCTAAAATCAAAAATCGTGATACGAACCGAATCGTAGGTTTGGTCTATCGTTACAGCCCTAGTAAGATGAGAAGCAAGAGTTTATGGTTTAAAAAAAAACAACAACAAAAAAAACAATGGCTATCTGAACATCTTTGCCAAGCGCAAACCAGTACAGAATCAATAAATTATCGGGGAGGGTCATGCCTTTTTTCACAAACATTTTGGAGGGTCATAGAAAAATGTATTGCTGGCGAAGGGAGGGTCATGTCTTTTTTGACAACAGATCTCAAAACTCCTCCGGTGGCCCCTTAAATAAAAAAACGAACAGTCCCTAACAAATTACTGACACAGTAAAGGGTAGATTTAAAATAAGAAAAACAAAATTTCAATAAAGAAAAACAAAATTTAAATAAAGAAAAAAACTAAATGTAAAATTTAAATAAAGAAAAAACTAAATTTAAATAAAGAAAAAAAACATTTAAATAAAGAAAAAACTAAATTTAAAATTTAAATAAAGAAAAAACGAAATTTAAATAAAGTAAAACGAAATTTAAATAAAGAAAAACGAAATTTACATAAAGAAAAACGAAATTAAGTTAAATTAAAATCGAGATTAATTTAGATTGATAATAATGGGTAAAAAGGCTAATAGCCTATATTTTGTTTCTATTGTTATATTTTCCACAATGTCAAAGCAACGCAGCTTAACCCAAAACACAAGCTCAGGCATGCACTTCTGTCCATACAAACTCCGCTGTTCTGCGCTCTAGCCAGAGAACACTCCCGTTGCAGGAACACTTTAGGCCAAGAGGAAGCAAATATATACATATATGCGTAGGTGGATGTGATCGGGGATTTTGGCTGTGTAACATTTAAAGCCACTTAAATTAACGAAATGACTCAAATAAAGATTCGTTCATTTTTATGAACGAGATCGAACAAGAGAGTCAGTAAAATTATCCGAACTTCCCATCACTCAGTCATGAGTCATGACTCGTGAGAGCAGGGGGCGGGGCGGCGCGGGGCGGGGCGGGGCGGGGCGGGGCGGGGCGGGGCGGGGCGGGGCGGCGCAGCGGCAGCTCAGCAAATCATATATCATCAAATCATATTTTGTGAATTGTTCATTCCCGATTGGTACACATTTTGCCGCCCTTACAAAAGTGCCGCTCTAGGCAATTGCCTAGTTCGCCTATATGGACGCGCCGGCCCTGGGTATTGTATTGTTGACGGCCGCTTCAGAATCCGAGGCTGCTTTCCCGCCGGCGCGACTCATCAACAAGGGCTATCCGCTCGGGGCTCGTGTTCTCTCTAGCACGGCTCCGACGGAGGTTTACAACTGTCCAGTTCTTTTCTAAGCTACCTTTTATAGCTCAATAAACTCCCCACTGGAAGGGTTTTCAGGACAAGTACGGCGGATACAACTCTGGTCACTTTATGAGCTTTTATTGCGCACACATACACGATACTCTCTCACACACTAGGTAGCTTGAATGCTATCGCTACGCTAGCCTGTCAGTGACGTTAGTTAACCTTAGTTAAATTAGGTTAGGTTAGGTTGTAAACCTGCAATGAAAACACAAACACAAACACAAACACCAGAATTAACTAATAAAACTACACACTTAAATGTTATTAAATATCAACCCAAATTACTAGCAATGTTAGTTTACAGTCACTCACCGGCAAGGCGTACCAGTCCTGACCATCAACCAAAATGAAAATGAAACCTAAACTAAAGGCGCCTGCGCACTAACTTATTAAGCATACACAGACATTCTGGAGACCAGGAATGATAATACAACAAACCTGTAACCTAGTAAGATTATAACATGAAATATAACATAAATATGCCTGCACTTGGAATGTACACAATCATTTTCTCAACTAATTCAGAACATTATAATAACATCCATCTCTTGTAATATATATTCATGTATATAAACACTAGAAATACCTGCTGGAAAGTTCTACAAATAAGAAGCTACTTTTTTATGTCTTTATCTTAATACATGGTTTTATTTAAAAAAAAGGAGCTTTACACACAACCTTATCAGAGCTAATGATAATGACCTGTATTGTTATACATTTATGTAGTCTTGATTTGGGTGTGTACAGTGGTTTTACATTTAAAAGGGTTGTAAATCTAGTTCAAGTAAATTTTGGCACGCCATAGTCAACTTTTATCAGGTAATTTCACAACAACAAAAATGTGGCTAGTAAAAATGCTGTGTGGCTAGTAACATTGGCTAGTGAGCAAAAAAGTTAATGTCAAGCCCTGTGTATATATATATATATATATATATATATATATATATATATATATATATATACAGGGCCTGAAGTTAACTTTTTTGACCACCAGCCACTGTGGCGGGTGGCTTTAAAAATCCACCCGCCACAGTGACTTTTTACCGGGCAGTTTTTTTTTTTGGCCTCATAAAAGGTGAAAAAAAAGAATTGCACAAACATTTGTTCTTTAACTTGTAAGAACAGCTGCTACACATTTAAGTGCTGTCAAGTTATTAACGAGATGAGATCCATACAAGTAATAATAACTTTTAGAATACAGATATAGACCAGCTCGTAAACAAATCACACACGGCTGTGTTGATGGCTGGGCAGCTGTTAGTTACAGCGTTCAGGAACCGTTAAGCAGAACTAAATTAATATTGTTATTACTGGTAAAGTTACCGGGTAGGCTACCGGACATTTTCTCACCGGTTCCCAACTCCCAACATCTGTGCAACTGTCATTGTAATGTAGCCTATGTCAGCGTTGCATTATCTCATCTCATCTCATCTCACCAACAGTTTAATACTTAACTCACACATTCAAACGTAGTCAGAGAAGGGCCTCATCTTTCTCTCCGATCACATATACGTTCCGAAACACTCAAACTGCGCTGCTTTCACAGATGCTTTCTTTACTCCAGTAATGTGCCTGCCGCCACATTTTTTTGCTAAAATCCAACGAAATAGCTGACTTCGTTTAAATGTCAAAGAACAACAACTTTGCAAAAAAAAAAAAAAAAACCTTCACAAAGACCCGGCCCCTTTAGTTACTGTTGCTATGTCCGACAAGCTACACCGCGCTCACGCCAAACTCTGGCCAAACTCTGGCCAAACCATGATCTCGTACGCAGTGAAAAACACATCGCGCAGCAGAGCGGACACTGACAACACACTGACAGAGGTTACTTTTGATATTAAACAAAGTCTCAACGTTAAAATTTGGTCATTTTTAAAGAAATTTAGACAATACCGTTTTGTGGCCCTGTAATATGTCTTGACAGATCGCTGTGGTGCCTCAGTTAAAGCTGCTCGTGAACCGATCATCTCTTCGGAAGACTTTCTTCTAGTTAATTTATAGCATCAAATAAACATGAATGAACATATGAAGGAATGTAGTTTTAACTGTGGAAAGATGTCAGTAGGTCTACTCAGTACACTACTTTTCAAGTTCAAATCCTCCAACGTTGAATTCTCCAGACTGCTTTGTCGGACAAAAAAGGCGGATTATGATTGGCCAGATCGCCTGTCAATCAAACTCCCCGCGAAGGGTCGATTCTCATTGGCTACCTGCCAATGTGGCAGGTAGATTGACAGTGTTACACGCCAATTGCAGAATTCACCCGCATTTGGCGTGTGGTCAGGTGTTAATTTCAGGCCCTGTATATAAATATATACAGTGATAAATTTAGACACGTAGGGACTAAATTAGCACTCAAGAAAATGGCGTCACATTCTCTGACATTTTACTTTAAATAAATAACACAGACATTTAACTTTTTGCACTGCAGGGTGGGGATGACATTCATTCCAATTCTGTGGAAATCTGTGGAGATTTTTGCAGGCAAATATTCTGTGGGTTATAAAACAGTGCCAGCAGCAATATGACTAAAGATAGCAATGTTCAATAAATCATTTAATGTATTAATAACACTAATGACTACAAATTACATCTTCTTTTGTGGTTGTATCTTTTATATGTTGTGTAAATTTGTTTTAATTATTTTGTTTTTTGTTTTATTTCTAAGAAAGCTGAACAATATCTCTTGCAGAAGTGAAGCCTGGGGTGAAGATTGAAGATAACACACCCCATGGATGGTGGCGATTGTAATCACTTGGCTCACTCCAGCTGCCTCTGGCAAACGTTGTTCATAAACAGGGTTTTTAAAATACTTATTCCAGGCAGATTTGCAGCCAAATGAAGGAAAAAGTGTGAATTAAGCTGATTGTGCCTAAAGACACTCAACACAAATCAGTTTAGAACAGTGGCGGTTCTAGACCATTTCAACTGGGGGGGCCAAGCTGGGGCCAGTTGTACTGTTAGAGGGGCCAGTTACATTTAGACCTTATTGTTGTCATATCATTTTCTGCACTGCACTATAGTCATTAACAGGCAAAATACCATGTTAACAATCATTCAACAATGTATTTGCATTTCCATTATATTTTTTAGATTTGCATTACATATTCAGAATCAGTCACATTAACTGTATTCTACGATTTTTGTGTTTTTTTTTGCAAAAAGATCAGCAAATTCATCTAGATTTAAGGCCTTTGCCCTCCTTGACTCAATACTTAGAACACCTAAATTGCTTAATCTGTCATTGACATTGTGGACCTGAGATAGGTTTTCACCAGCTTTAGTGCATACAGTATAATATACAATTAAATTATGCTTATTTTAAATGTATTGTGCAGGCTAGGTATAAAAAATATAGGAAAAACCATGATAATATGAAACGCTTTAAAACAGAGCGCACAAAGTGCGTATGCGCATCGCAGGTGCAGAATGATGTGCTCAAAGCAACATGGAGCCACAGTGTTCGCACAACGTGCGCATTTAAAAGTTCACGGCACAAAGCGAAGAAATGTCGCGCGCACAAATCCTAGTGTAGCCTATACCTGTCCAACAGTTTATTGATCATTTGTTTCTTCACATAGTGAAGTTTAAAATTCCAGTTATTGTGCGTTTGATGCCGATTCATAGTCCTTGTGGTAGCGAGTCGTTTTAAAACAGCAACAAACATAAAATACAAAGACACAAAATAAAGTCATTTTATGCAAATCCACAGCCTTTTATCTACAGATCAAGCATTATAATGTGAATATATCATATTGGAGAGAGTTTTACCGTGCATCCTGCTGTAACCGGACGAGGCGCGCACGCTGTTTGAATACTGAATGGAGAATGATTGACAGATGAGGGAAAACGAGTTTCCATAAACTTTAATTTAATGATGTAAATAGACTTCTGTCCCTCACATTAAGCTATGGAATGGCTTCAGATGACTTTGTGAAATTATAATCAGACCCTCTCAGACCCAAGTCACCCAAACTGACGTAAAAAAGAGGCGCAGAAAAGCGTGCTGTTTGCATCCCTGTTTAAGTAAAAATACTCAGCACCATGAGTTTGTTGATCATAATTTGATCCTTTTTCAAACTGCCACAAACTAACAAACGGCCAGGTTAAGATTAGCTGATCGGTCCGTGTACCTTCGGATAATTCGTTTTTTCGTTTTTGTTTAAAAAACGGAAAAACAAAGAAACCGTTAGTTTATCGCATATTCAAACCTTCTCGTGGACATACAAAACAAGTTTCAGTATGGTCCATGTACGTTTTGATAGTTTGTTTTCCGAGTTGAAATGAAATAAGCAAAAACGAGAAAACGAGCCTTTATTCGTTTTTCGTTTTTTCAAAAAAACGAAAAATATGAGATTTCGGCTTGATTTTTTGTTTTTTGGTTCACGGTTCAAAAACGGATAAATGACTTCAAAATCCGTTTTGCACATGTGGGCGGTCATGAGACGCCCCTTTCACCCGATTGGTCAAGCAAATCTGAGCCTGTGACGTCATCAGTAGTTCCCCAGGTCTGTTCGACAAAATAATAGTCCTATGGCTCTGTGTATTCCGCGTCTTAAACTGTACAGGGCATGTCTAGAACGGGCTTTCTTCTGTGCAACTTAACCCGTTTCACATAAATATTTATATATCAGAAATATTAAATATTAATCTGCATCCAGCCGGTTTTATTTAATTGTGCTGTGCCGTGTTACATGTGTGTGTGCTACGCCTGCGCTAGACAGCGGGTGAAGTTCAGTCAAGTATACGCAGCTGTCATAACTCTTCTTTTAGACAATACGCTCAGTTTTAGACAAGGAGATGTCATTGCAAATACTTTAATGCAAAACTGCTAATGGTGGTATAGGCTACCGATGAGGGTAAATTAAAAAGCAAATGTCAGTCATAATACAGGTTAGACAAGAATAATTCAGGGCTAAGATTATTACAAATAAACACAAGATTTTAACGCATATCCGAGTGGCATTGTGGAGCGCGCACTGCATGGCACGGAGTCGCCGGCGCGAACTTGCATTTTCCTATCAACAGTGGAAACAACTTAAAATAAAATACTCTATAATTTCTGGTTATACTGAAAATAATAATAGCCTACATCATTCGCAACTACTTTTATTTGTGTAAACTCAATAACAAGAAAACGTTGTGCTTTTGTAAAATAAAACAATCAGGCACACTTTCATGATCTCCGTGAACTGGAGTGCGTCTCAGAAATGAACTGAAACAGTGTATAGCCTACTGCCTGACAGACAGGAATATTCCTATATAATAATTATTACCTATTTAAAGCTTGAAATGTACACTTTTAAATGAACAAATTCGAATCGAAAGCATCTGATTTTGTAACCCATGTGGATTTCTCTCTAAATGCGCATCTGCATACAGCGAAGATGTATGGATATTTGCAGCCGACACTGATTTAGAAAACAGTAGTTTATTAATAAACAATTAAAATGCCTCTTTATTTTTTCAGAAACATTTATTATAATTAGCCTACTTTTGCGGCAAGATTTATGCATGTGCTTGAGCACGGAATAGGATAGCCTATTCCTCCATGCACCCAGTATTTAATTAATATAAACGTGCGATTAGTCAACTTAGCTATTGCTTAAATAAATGACTACTAGTCGACTAAAAAGTCTATGGGAACTCTAATCAATATTTAGTTGACATTATTTACTTATTATTTTTTGGATACTGGTAGGCTAATTGTATTGTATGTTTAAGATGTTGTTGTATTGTATCTTCTGTTATAAAGATGAAGATTGACATTTCGTTAATTAAAATAAGCAGATAATATTGTAAATAAATAAATTATTTATGTTCTGTTAGATGGCGTTTTCACTAGTATTTTGTATAATTATATCTAATGAAGATATATTAACAAAAAAAAACGTATATAATAATATAATATAGGCCTAAAACTTTTATATAAAATATAGGCCTAGGTTATAGGCCTACATTTTTAAAAAGGGCCTAATTTTTCCTGGGTTCACCTCACCGCATATAGCCTACCCGCTACAATTGAGAATCACTTATGCAGACGCAGTTAAGAGAGACGATTTTGATGTAAGGCCTATTCCCCTTAATACACAATAAAACAATATACAATAATTAACAACGTACAGAGACACGTCCATCAAAATTGACAGGTATCTCTACGAACCGGAAGTAGGCAACCGGAGTCATCGTCATGGCGGCGCCCATTGTTTAGAGCAGAATAAGGTGACGCATAGTAGGAGCCTATGCTGTGTTGCATACAGAGTTTAGGCTATATTTAAATCTTTCATCACATTACAGTGTGATGAAAATAAACTTTTCTTAAATCATATCACTCTGTTATCACCCTTATGTTGTACTGTAATAGACATTGTCCAGTAAAATTTGGTTTTTGTAAGAAAAATGTTGTGAGCAAATGTAGAATTGTTTTTTTTTAAACCCTGTAAATATATGTCATAACTTTCTTAATATTCAAACTTTCTTAATATACACAAATTGCTGTATATAGCCTATAGGCTGTCTGATGAAATCTGTATCTGACATGGGATTTATGTATTTACACACAGTTTTTTGCAGCTCAAAGGTGGCACAGTTAGTGCATTTTTATAGCCATTTCAATTGTATACTAAGAGACTATTAAATGCAACAGTGAAAAATATGAAGTTACATGTAACAATACTTTCAACATGAAAGACCGCCAGTAGGTGGCGGCAAGTCAGCCATAAGCAAGCGGGTTTCAAAAATGCTCTTCAGACAGGTGGCGTCACGGACATAAGCCGATTAATTATATCATGAAAATAAATATTTGTTTAAAATAAAATAAAATCTCAGTTTCTTTAAATTTGGTGACAGAGATAAACTGAACAACTCAAGCGAACATGTGTTCAATCAATCTGTTAATTCAGGATCACCTACTGGGAGTCTGGGACCCAAATGGGAGCCCAGTGGTCCAGACAACTCCAGTGCTGGCTGTATAACGAAGTGGTTCAATGTTATTTTAATGGAAGCACAACAACAATAAAATAGTAGGCTACAATAAAAAAAACTCCCGGGGCGCATAGTAGCCTATATTAGACATTTATTAACAAAACGATTAAGACGCAACAGGCCTACATAAAACAAAAGCATTATAACAGATAAATAAAAGATATTTGGAAATTTCCCTTTAAAATGAACGCTCAGTTTGTGGTTCAGTGTTATTTGATTGTTTTGTTGTTATTGTTTTCAAAGACAAACTCACTTATAGTAAACAAATATTTATTTATTTTTTACTAACAAAATAGGCTATCTTGCGCTTTTTCCTCCGCTATAGGCTATCGACCTGTCAATCATCTCGCTGTCTCACTCTCGCAGCTATGATTATAGTTACAGTAAAAAAAAAAAAATGATTTACCCTCATCGGTAGCCTATACCACCATTAGCAGTTTTGCATTAAAGTATTTGCAATGACATCTCCTTGTCTAAAACTGAGCGTATTGTCTAAAAGAAGAGTTATGACAGCTGCGTATAGCCTACTTGACTGAACTTCACCCGCTGTCTAGCGCAGGCGTAGCACACACACATTTAACACTGCACAGCACAATTAAATAAAACCGGCTGCATGCAGATTAATATTTAATATTTCTGATATATAAATATTTATGTGAAACGGGTTAAGTTGCACAGAAGAAAGCCCGTTCTAGACATGCCCTGTACAGTTTAAGACGCGGAATACGCAGAGCCATAGGACTATTATTTTGTCGAACAGACCTGGGGAACTACTGATGACGTCACAGGCTCAGATTTGCTTGACCAATCGGGTGAAAGGGGCGTCTCATGACCGCCCACATGTGCAAAACGGATTTTGAAGTCATTTATCCGTTTTTGAACCGTGAACCAAAAAACGAAAAATCAAGCCGAAATCTCATATTTTTCGTTTTTTGGAAAAAACGAAAAACGAATAAAGGCTCGTTTTCTCGTTTTTGCTTATTTCATTTCAACTCGGAAAACAAACTATCAAAACGTACATGGACCATACTGAAACTTGTTTTGTATGTCCACTAGAAGGTTTGAATATGCGATAAACTAACGGTTTCTTTGTTTTTCCGTTTTTTAAACAAAAACGAAAAAACGAATTATCCGAAGGTACACGGACCCTGATCTAACGTTACACTTCTGTAATGCATTTAATACAAATACAACAAACAACTTTACTCACCTCTATATTTCCTTCTTTGCTTTAATTATAATATTCGCGCAAAACGTCCACCAACTTCTGAATAGAAAAAAACCTGCAGATCCGTGTTGCCACTGTCTAATAACGGATCATGTGAAAAAAAACGATAGCAAAAAACAGTTTTGTAAAAATTATTTCACACTCCACATTTAGGGGGGCCACAAGGGGGTCCAAGCTTGTTGTCACAGGGGCACTGCCCCCCCCTGGCCCCCCTCTAGAACCGCCACTGGTTTAGAATCAGCACACTCCCAGTTAGACCATGAAACCCACAGAGGTCTCATATCCTTAATAAACCTCCAACCTCATTCATCAGCAACACAGTTTAATAACTAACAAAAAGGCTAAATGTACAACAGAACCCAACAAGATGCTAATAAGTGAAAACTAGTTCTAAAATAGACAGAATACCCCAACACAGGAATTAAAGTGTTTTAATGTTTTGTTTTGTTTTGTTTTTGGGTAGATAAAATAATAACAGTATCAGCACCTGAGAGATAATGGTAGTGATACTATATCTTTTAATAAAGATTTTGCATCTGAAAATCCAATCCAATAAATTAAATTATTTATGTTTTTCTTTATTTTCTTTTTCTTTAAATAAGGACACAGTATGGTGCACAGCGGAATCCCCAGAGTTAAATTAACTCTGCTCAGTGAACATTTGGTCCTACTCTACAGACAGTTAAAGGTAACACTGAATCCGTCTTAAAGTTAATGAGATGATAAAGTGATTAATTAAGTGATGATTGAACATTAGTGATGAACACCTGCTGGTAACAAGCAGAATCAATGAAGGAAAGAGAAACACAAGAACTACAACTGATTTCCAGCCACAGCCTTAGATGAAATCAACTGATGATAAAATACATTAAATCTCTCAAGATCTCAGCAGAGGAGGATTAAACAACTCCACAAACAGCATTACCAGCTTCACTTATTACTAACCAGAATTACTTTATTTCTATTGACATCAACAGAAGGTTTTATAGAGAATTAAGAGAGGTTTAGGTGTTGTTGTTTTATTGAAATATTGGTCACCATTACGGCGATCAGTGTTCACTTTAGTTGGGCAGCTTGACTCTCATATTTGTATATGTGTATGGTCTCTGTAACAGTGTTTACCAAAACGTATTAGTTCCCAAAGTTTGGATTCTTTAAAATTTCAAGAAGACCAAGTATTAGCAGGAACGCACAATATAGTATCTCATGTTTTTTTCCTTTTAGAAGAAATTATATAGTTCCAAAAATAGAAAAAAACAACGACATTGTTGACTTTCTTTCTGAGACTGATAATAACACTCAAGGGGATTTTATAATTGACAATTTAAACCTATGTGTTGATGACTTAACTAGAGCAGTAAAGAGTATGATAATAAGTGCCCTGGAGCGGATGGGCTACCTAAGGAGTTTTATATAACCTTTTGGGAAGATTTAAAAGACTCCTTGTTGATGATGTTTATGGAGAGTATGGAAGTAAAATAATGTCAAATGTTTTTGAAATAAAAAGCCTGTTGAATTGCACTACTTGAAAAAAAAATAGGCATTGCATTAACCATGCTTGCATTTTAATGCATTGCATTTTTATGGGCTGAAATTCAACATGGTTGAATATTTAAGCTGTGAATATTTCAATTAAAAACATTTCAAACACCTTTTCATTATTAAAAATGCAATAATCCATATTCACCTTTCATATTTCACTTCCAAAATATTCAAACTGTTTAAAAATACAACCAATAATATTCAACAGGCAATTTTCGGTCCATTTTATTTCGCTTTGCAAATTCGCCTCCACAAATTCAGTGGTTCAAATTCGACAGTAAATTCAACATTGACGTCCAGGAACTGCAGGAAAAGCAGTAGATTGCCGAGCATACTCTCCATCTGCTGTTAGTCAACCTCACCATCAGATGGTGCAAAAGCGCTTGTTGTTGACAAAGACATTCATTCATAAAATGAAAATGATTATCTGTGTCAGTATATGCGGAAAAGATGATAAACACACAAAAGCTGTGTTTATGTTTCATTCAATAACTTCAGTGTTACTTTCCCTGTGTAGCCTACGTGTTATCAGCTTTCTCTACCATGAACAGGATTATAATCGGTTTCCCTCAATACCTCATACTCAAGGATTCCCCTTCCGTCGGGACAAAACGCTTTATGGACTAATACAGTGATATGAAAGACCAATCTTGCACCTTATTGGGGAAGTAGGCTACTATATAGGCTACAGGCAAGAAGATGGACTCAGAATATGAATTTAACGCGCAAAGTTTCATGCTGAGCGTTTCGTGATATACTGGCATAAAATCAACACTTGATCAATTAATACTAACACTTTCTCTTCTATTCTATTCTATTCTATTCTATTCTATTCTATTCTATTCTATTCTATATTCTCTCTCTCTCTCTCTCTCTCTATATATATATATATAGTATGCCTACGTGTATTGCATTAGCTTAAAGGTATAGCGGAGGATCTTTCCAAATTTTAGATAAGACCCGCCCTCTCCACTTTTTGAAAAGTTTGATTGATTCACCAGAATGATTGACAATTAGGAGGACCAATAGTATAGGTTACCCACCAGGAAGTAAAACATCCTCCGCTATACCTTTAAACTGTCATAGCATATTGCATATTGTATCGCACATTTAGGGACCGTCTCTAAAGTTGCATACAACATTGGCATACACGTTTCTAACTTCAATAGCAAACTTAAATTTATTTGAATAAATATCAAAAATCCAAAGGGTGCGCATTATGCCTGACACTACATGAACACTTTACAGTTGGTTTTATGACTGTAAGTCGTTCTATTCAAATGCTATCGAAGTTAGAAACATGTATACCAAAGTCATATACACTTTAGAGACGGTCCCTAAATGTGCGAATGTCCAACATCAAGCCATCTTTATGCCAGTCTATCACTGGAAAATGCTCAGCTTTGCGCGTTATTCTGAGTCCATCTGCTTGCCTGCGAGTTTGGTCTTTTACATCACTGTAGTCCATTAAGCTACGTTAAGCGTTGTATATGTCCAGCAGGGGAATCCTGAAGTATTGAGGGAAACCCTAATAGCCTGCATGCAGCACATCGCCACAATATAAAGTAGGCAACTAAATAATCAAGAGAAATATATGTCAACCTCAAAAATTTAACATTGGATCTGTATATCCGCATCGGGGAATAACATTATAATCTCGTTCACGGTAGAGAAAGATCCATGTAGGCTACACAGGAAAAGTAACCGTGAAGGCACTGAATTTAACATAAAACAGCCATCATAATAATCACAAATACACTTACATTGCTGTAAATGAGTTTTATGAATGAATTACTTGCTCTAATTTTGCTGGTCTTCGTCAACAACACGCGCTTTTGCACCACCTGCTGATGAGGTTGACTAACAGCAGATGGAGAGTATGCTCGGCAATCTACTGCTTTTCCTGCAGTTCCTGGACGTCAATGTTGAATTTACTGTCGAATTTGAACCACTGAATTTGTGGAAGCGAATTTGCAAAGCGAAATAAAATGGACCGAAAATTATAGGTTGTATTTTTAAACAGTTTGAATATTTTGGAAGTGACATATGAATGGTGAATATGGATTATTGCATGTTTAATAATGAAAAGGTGTTTGAAATGTTTTTAATTGAAATATTCACAGCTTAAATATTCAACCATGTTGAATTTCAGCCCATAAAAATGCAAGCCCTAAAAATACAATGCATTAAAATGCAAGCATGGTTAATGCAATGCCTATTTTTTTTTCAAGTAGTGCAATTCAACAGGCTTTTTATTTCAAAAACATTTGACATTATTTTACTTCCATAGGAGAGTCTACGCATAGGAAAACTTCCATCATCCTTAAGAGAAGGAGTTGATGTTTGAAAAAGGAGATAGACAAGAGATTAAAAAGTGGCGTCCCTTGACTTTGTTAGGTGTAGATGTAAAAATTCTGTCCAAGGCACTCTTTTTTTAAACTCCAGCCTGATATGCCTAAGTTTATTGACAATGACCAAACATGTGGTATTAAGGGACGATCTCTACAAGATAATTTGGCATTAGCAAGATATATTTATCTGTTTGCACAAGACCGTAAACTATCTCGGGACTTGATCTGGCAATCTTGGGACTTGATCTCGAAAAAGCCTTTGACAGTATAGACCATCGCTATTTACACATACTGTTGAAACGCCTGGGTTTAAGTCCATCCATTTGTGCATGGATTAACCTTCTTTATACCAACTGCCTATGTAGAGTATTGGTAAATAACCATCTGTCAGATCCCTTTGATATCTACAAGGCTGTAGCTTGTCTCCATTATTATTTGTTTTAGCAATTGATCCATTAGCTTGTGCACTAAAGTAAAATCCTGAAATTAAAGGTTTTCCAATTCCGGGTAGTTCAGGCCAAGGTTTCACTTTAGGTGTCACTTTATATGGATGACCTTACCCTCTTCCCTACTGATAACAATTCTATAAAGAAAATGCTGCAAATTTGTGATAAGTTTACTTTGGCTACTGGGGCTAGAATCAATAAGGCAAAGACAAAAGTTTTGTATTCTTTCTGGAAATAACAAAAAATAAAACTGGGTTTTAAAGATCAGGAAGAATCTATTAAGATTTTAGGACTTTTTTGGGGAAAAACATGGACAAGATAAATTGGGTTCTCTTACGAGAGGTCTCTCGTACTGCGTAAGATATCTTACGCTAGGGGGAAAATCCTTTTCCGCGAGATATTGAAGCCAAAAATTATCCTTAATTTTGTAATAATGCAAAACGCGTTGCAGCAGCAATGCAGACATAGGCGAGACAGCTCGCGCGCCTATTGGCTGCTCTGCGGCAACTGCAGCAGCCTATCGAGCGAGGCCTGGCGTGACGTCAGACCCAATCAGGGCACTTCGCGCCCGCTGCGTCACGTCCCGCCGAAATGGGCGTGGTCTAGGCCTATAAATATCGCTCGCAGGCAGCTATTATCTGATTTTTCATCCTTCAAGCGAAGCACACGCATCGCTGGAGCTGGATTAGAAGCCGCGCCGTCGAGAGAGAGCACCTTCAGCGGGACGAGTCACTGAAGTCGCTGGCCGCGCCGCCTTCCTGCCTTCCTGCTGCGCTTTCCGGCGCTTATATCCTTCTCTTTTATTTGCACTGTATTTCTGTGTGTGTGTGTCGCCGCCGCGACACACATTTCTAAAAGAGCTAGCGTCTTTTTAAAGATGCCTTCCTGCGGCTCGTGCAGAGCCACACTCAGCGACGGGGACCGCCACGTGATCTGCGTTTCCTGCCTGGGTGAGGAACATGCAGCTCTCGCGCTCGCTGACGGCGGATGCCCTCACTGCGAGCTGATGGCAATGGCGACTCTGAGGACTCGCCTAGCCGTCTTCACCGAGACTGCTCCCCCGCCCGCCGCGGCGTCGCGCCGTAAAAAGCGCCGTGCCCAGCGGGCCCCGGAACCCTCCCTCAGCCGCCAAAGCTCGCCGGTTCGCCCGCTTGCTTCCCCGGCTTCTTCTGTTTCGCTTCCTGACGGACAGCGGCCGCCGTCTGCCGCCGCTTCCGTTGATATCGCGGATGAGGAAGCCCTGCTGGGAGAGGATGATTCCTGCTCTATCCTGGCGTCAGGCAGTGAGGATTGGGCGGGCTCTGAGGACCCCGCACCCCCTGCCCGCACTTCGTCAGGCAAGAGAGCTTCCATTGAGACGGAACTCATGCGAGTACTCGCACAGGCCGCGGCGAGCCTCGGCCTCGAGTGGTCTTCGCCTGAGCAGCCCGCTCACAACCGGCTGGATGGATTTTTCCTGCCTGGGGAGCGCGCTTCGCCTGTGTCCAGACCGGCGCCTTTTCTTCCTGAGTTACACGAAGAAGTCGCCAAGTCCTGGAGCGCCCCCTATTCTGCTAGAGTGCGTCCTGCTGTTTCTTTGGCATTCTCCGCCGTTGACGATGCCAAGAACAGAGGATACCTCTCGCTGCCGCCGGTTGAAGAGGCGATAGCGGCCCACTTATGCCCGCCCTCCGCTGGACGGCGCGCTAAGCCGGCCCTACCCTCTAAAGCTTGCCGCACGACGTCGAGCTTGCTCCACCGCGCTTTCTCTGCCGCCGGGCAAGCTGCGTCAGCGTTGCACACCATGGCAACGCTCCAGATCTTCCAGGCCGATCTCCTCCGTAAGCTGGATGAGGAAGGACCTGACGCGATCTGTGTGCCGGACTTAAGGAGTGCCACGGACCTCGCTCTTCGTGCTACTAAGTCCGCAGCGCAAGCCATTGGACGGACTATGGCTTCTCTCACCGTGTCTGAGAGACATCTCTGGCTGACGCTCTCGGAAATGGCCGAGTCTGAACGCACCGCGTTCCTCGACGCCCCGCTTTCCGCCACAGGCCTCTTTGGATCCTCCGTCAAAGATTTCGCGGAGAGATTCGCAGAGGTACAGAAAGCGTCTCAGGCTATGAAGCACTTCCTCCCGAAGCGCTCCAGCTCTGCAGCAGGCCGTGCGAAACCGTCTGCTCAGAGCTCACAGCCACAGCCACCGTCCACTGCCTCCACTTCACAGCGCCGCCAGGCCAGAAGCGCGAGACCGCGCTCCCGCTCATCCGGTCGCCGCCCCGCAGGACGCGGCTCGCGACCTAGGATCACGGTGAAGCCCGAGGCCCCGAAGTCGTCCTAGCACAGCTAGGAAAACGACGGTGTTCCAGTCCCGCTGCGGCCGGACTCACACCAAAGCTATTCGCTCGTCCAGTTCCAGAAAATGTGACTGTTCCAGTGTTTTCTGCAGCCAACAAGTCGGTTCTGTCACCCGCTTGCCTGCACACAAATGCCGTTTTCACGGCTACCCAGATAAATCCCCAAAAGAGTGTATTTTCTGGTGTCCCGGCCACGGCCGATGGTGTTTCGTGTGTAGTAAGAATGCCCACTGCCCAGTGCCCATCCCTACACATAAGCACAGCCTGTCACACAGGGCTCGCGCACATAAAACCGACTCAGATCGGTTGCGCTTCAAACATGGTGAACGTGCCCACTACCCAGTGCCCACTAACACCACGTTATGCATGTCTCACGGTTTCTGTAAAAACGAAACCAACGTGCACTCGCTTCACGCAAGCGAACGATGCTTTCGGTGTGATAAATGTGCCCGCTGTCCCGCGCCCACATCCACACATAGACATGACAGTTCCCACGGGAACCGCCCAGCCCTCCCCCTCGCGGTTAACCACCGTAGAGGAGTCGAGCGCGGGCAATCTGCCCGCTGTCATCAGCGCGCCCCACGCCTCAAATGCCACGAGCGACACGCTTGTGTTGCAGCACACCGAAGCTTCTCCATCGCTGAGCGAGCGGAGCGCGCTTCGTATTCGACCCCTAGCTATCCATGCAGACGCATGGGCAAAGCTACCCGGGGTTTCGAAGTGGGTGCTGAACATTATAGAAAGAGGCTATTCGCTGCAGTTTCGCCGACGCCCTCGCCGCTATGTGGCGCGCGTCGAGACCACGGTAAAAACAGAAGTAGCACATCTACTTCGAGCCGAAGTGACGAAACTATTGAGCAAAGGGGCCATAGAACCTCTCTCTCAAGATCAGAGCGAGGGAGGGCTATACAGCAGATACTTCCTGGTACCGAAAAAAGACGGGGGTCTCAGACCCATACTAGATCTAAGGCAACTGAACAAAGTGCTTGTGAAGCGACAGTTCAGGATGCTCACGACCAAGCAAATCCTTGTGCAGATTCGCCAAGGAGATTGGTTTGTGTCAATAGATCTGAAAGACGCGTATTTTCAAATACAGATAGCGTCACGTCACAGGCGATATTTGAGATTCGCCTTCGAGGGCCAGGCATATCAGTACACAGTCCTGCCGTTCGGTTTGTCCCTAGCACCCCGTACATTTACGAAGTGCATGGACGCGGCGCTCGCACCCCTCAGAATGAGAGGCATGCGAGTGCTGAACTATTTGGACGATTGGCTGATTCTAGCGCAATCTCGCGCAGTGCTCATAGAACACACGACCATTTTACTCGATCACCTCGAGGATTTGGGTCTGAGTGTCAATTGGGCGAAGAGCTCCCTGTCACCCAGTCAGAAAATATCTTTCCTGGGCACAGAACTGGACTCACTATCCATGATAGCGCGACTATCACAACAGCGCGCGGTAGACATTCGACGCACAGCGAACTCTTTTCGCTGCGGCGCGTCTGTCCCGCTCAAGAGATTTCAGAAGATGCTAGGTCTCATGGCCTCAGCATCGTCAGTGCTCCAGCTGGGTCTGCTACGCATGCGCCCGCTGCAGTTTTGGCTGAAAGCGCGAGTCCCACGCGAAGCGTGGGCACCCGGTTTGCTTCGCCTCAGGGTCAATCAGAAATGCGTTACAGCTCTGAAACCCTGGAAAGCGAACGACTGGTACCAATCAGGTGTAAGCCTGGGGACTTCCTCGAGGGTGAAAGTGGTGTCCACGGACGCGTCCACCTCGGGATGGGGAGCGCTGCTCGAGGGCAGACCGTTCTTCGGCCAGTGGTCAGAACGGGAGAAGCTCCTGCACATAAACTGCCTCGAAATGCTGGCAGTAGACAACGCGCTGACGCGTTTTTGTCCCCAAATAAAAGGTCACCACGTCTTGGTCCGTTCGGACAACATGTCTGTGGTGTCCTACATAAATCGCCAGGGCGGCATCAGATCCGAGAAACTGTACAGGCTGGCAGAACGCCTCCTGGTATGGGCTCAGTGCAACCTGCGCTCGCTCAGAGCAGCGCATGTGCCAGGGATCATGAATATAGGACCAGACAGACTGTCCAGGAACAATGTTCCGGCAGGCGAATGGTCCCTACACCCACAGACAGTCCAACTGCTGTGGAAGAAATTCGGCAGAGCGAAAGTGGACCTGTTTGCGTCTCAAGAAAACGCTCACTGTCAAGAATTTTTTTCCAAGAGCAGGAGCGCGCTGTCCCATGTGTGGCCCCGCCGCCCGCTCTATGCTTTTCCCCCCGTCTCTCTCCTGCCTCAGGTGATAGAACGGATCAGGGAAGAAGGATGCTCAGTACTGCTGGTAGCACCGTTCTGGAAAAACCAACCTTGGTTCCCAGCCGTGATGCAGTTAGCAAGTACTGCCCCGTGGCCAGTACCAGTGAGGAGAGATCTCCTCTCACAGGCCCGCGGCTCGATCTGGCATCCTCACCCGGAACTATGGTCCCTTCATGTCTGGGCCATCAACGGGTACATGTTGGACTCCCTAAAGGAGTATTAAACACGATCATGCAGGCTAGAGCTCCGTCTACAAGACTACTCTATTCTTCGAAATGGTCAGTGTTTTCGGGCTGGTGCACAGCCCGTGGTGTGTCACCCACAAACTGTGATGTGACGGAGGTGCTTTCCTTCCTACAAGAGCTGTTGGATGGGGGCAGGGCCCCCTCCACGCTCAAAGTTTATGTGGCGGCTATAGCAGCGTTCTCAGAAACAACGCTTGGTCAGTCAATAGGAAGGAACGATTTAGTCATCCGCTTCCTTAGAGGAGCTAAGAGACTGAATCCTCCCAGACCTCCCTCAGTCCCCGTATGGGACCTTTCTACGGTTCTGGAAGCCATGAAAGGTGCGCCATTTGAGCCTTTACAGTCAATCGATTTGAAACACCTGTCTTTCAAAACGGTGTTTTTGCTGGCTCTCGCTTCAGTGAAGCGCATAGGGGATCTGCACGCGCTCTCCGTGAGCGCGGCGTGCATGGAGTTTGGGCCCAATGACTCAAAAGTTATACTCAAACCTAAGCACGGTTATGTTCCAAAATCCCTCAACACACCGTTTAGGGCGCAGATTATCTCTCTGTCAGCCCTACCGGTCCCTGATGAGGAAAGAGACGCGAGCCTCCTTTGCCCAGTCAGGGCATTACGAGCTTATGTGTCTCGCTCGTCTGTTTTCAGACAGACGGAACAGCTCTTTGTTTCGTTTAGCGGACGTTCTAAGGGACTAGCCGCGTCGAAACAGAGCCTATCCAGATGGATAGTTGATGCTATAGCGCTGGCATACGCCTCCAAGGGCATGCAGTGCCCTTTGGGTGTCAGAGCGCATTCCACGAGAGGCATGGCCTCTTCGTGGGCCTGGTCAAGTGGGATTGCCTTGCAAGATATTTGTATGGCGGCAGGCTGGGCCTCCCCGTCTACATTTATAAGGTTTTATAACCTAGAGGTTCCCGCCCTGCAGGCCAGGCTGCTGTCGGTCTAAACTACCAGTATTATCTGACCTGATGCGTTCAGCTCAGAATGCTGCGTTTGCTGAGCACAGCTCAATGTTCGACAGTTTAAAGCTGGGCAAACTGTGTAAGACCCACATTTTTTCCCATCAGTTCAGGCCGTACCCCGCCCTGTCTGTATGATGAAATTCGCGTCCCTTCGACGCTACTTTATGTGGAAAAGTGAGGCTGCACCCCTCCTTCTTCCCGGACTCTCTGTGAGTTCACTGAGTGATTGTGCACTATATGTACCCCGGGCTTTCGCCCTTGGGTCTTTGGTGTCAGATCTCAGCATGCACGGCGTTTTACATTGGGTCCCCTAGCGTAAGATATCTTACGCAGTACGAGAGACCTCTCGTAAGAGAACGTACTCGGTTACTAACGTAACCTCGGTTCTCTCTAGAAGAGGGAACGAGTACTGCGTATCTTGCCGTGCATGCACACGCTCTGGTTGCTTCGATGATGAAAAACCAGATAATAGCTGCCTGCGAGCGATATTTATAGGCCTAGACCACGCCCATTTCGGCGGGACGTGACGCAGCGGGCGCGAAGTGCCCTGATTGGGTCTGACGTCACGCCAGGCCTCGCTCGATAGGCTGCTGCAGTTGCCGCAGAGCAGCCAATAGGCGCGCGAGCTGTCTCGCCTATGTCTGCATTGCTGCTGCAACGCGTTTTGCATTATTACAAAATTAAGGATAATTTTTGGCTTCAATATCTCGCGGAAAAGGATTTTCCCCCTAGCGTAAGATATCTTACGCAGTACTCGTTCCCTCTTCTAGAGAGAACCGAGGTTACGTTAGTAACCGAGTACGATTTAAGACTTGATAAGATAAAATGGAAATCAGAACAATGGGAGGAGCGAGATCTTACTTTGAGAGGGAAAGTGTTGATAATAAATGCTGAGATTTTGGCCTCCCTTACCTTTTTGGCCTCAACCTTTCCAGCACTGATATATTTTATAAGATCGATCAAAAAGGCATTGTTTAGTTTTTTTTTTTCTGGGGCTCACAACGTGAAAAAATGAGACGAGAGATACTGTATATGCCATTAGATAAAGGAGGGCTAGCAGTCCCACAATTGGGAACCAAACTGTAATCCATGTTTTTAATGCCCATTCTAAAAGCTTGTTTGTCTGAGAATCAAGGAATTTTATGGCATTGTTTTGCCAAGCTTTGGGTAGGTCAACAGGTAGCTAATGCCTGGGGGATGAGACTTCCACAAAATACTCCTCATGCTGAATATAGACCAAATATGTATGATATTGCTTGGCAAATGGTTCACCAATGCTTGCCTACTCGAGTTTTTCTGAAAAAAGGGAATTGTTCAAAGAGTTCACAATGTCCTGAGTTTAAGTGTGGATCTTTAGTGTTTAAGTCTATCAACCATTTATTCTGGTCTTGCAAATATGCTAGGGAGGTCTGGTCCCTGGAACGAGAATGGATGGTTGATCTGTACAGATTTCCAACTGAACTAGACCTTGGTGAACTCTGATGAATGGATTAGTTGGTGGACAGTGGACAGTCATCAAAGAAGGGTGTGGAAGGCAATAAATATTTCTTGTTTTAAAGGAAATGATATACCAGCAGAAATAGTGGTCTCTTCAAGCTATGTTTCAATTAGGGACTATGCGTTAAGAGACAGGAAAACTCTTTACTTTGTGGAAATACTTAAGAAATGGAAATGTTCGACTAATTCTCAGATTTTTTTTTTTTTTTTTTTTTTTAAACCTTTGGGAAGAATGGGGAAATTAATTTTGAAGGCCATGGTTTTCCTGGGTTTTGTTATTTCCATGATGTAATATTATGTGTCGTGTGGAAAATGGATTTAAACACCATATTATAAGGACCACCATATTTAAACCATGTTTAATAAACACCATATAAAAAAAATAAATAAAAAAAAAATAAAAAAAAAGGCTACCGATTATGATGAATGGATTCCAAAAATATGTGATTACACTCCGTGTTTATTAGGACTTGTAATGAATCCTTTCTGATCTGTTAGAAAGAAAAAAGAAAAAGAAAAAAAAAAGTTGACCAAAACACATAATTTGAAACAAAGACGATCAGGTGATATAGTTTTCAGTATTGTAAGATAGAATAATTCTCTAATCTTATCCCTGACCAAAAGAGGTTATTTGTTATTAACCCTCTGGGGTCTGAGGTGTTTTTGGGGTCCTTGAGATGTTCTGACATGCCCTGACATTTGTGTTTTTTTCAGGTGCTTATAAACATATTAATGGCAAAGGTGTAATTACACTCTATTTAGCACAAACATGGCTACCATAATATGTGAGCAACATGTATGTACATTAGGGGTGGAACGGTACATGTATTCGTATTGAACCGAATCGGTACGGGCGTCACGGTTCGGTGCATGAATTTACACGGAGAATACACGGTATAAAAATAAATAAAACTTGCGTGCAAATTAATTAATGTAACGCGGAACTACTGTTAGATACAGGTTCTTTAGGGACACCTAATCTGTAGCCCCGCCTTAAACTAGGTTTGTTTATACTTTCGCCTGCCTCCGCAGCGCGAGCCTCCGCTGACCGCGTGCGCGCCTCCCCAAATGGACGAGACATTTATACTTCGCACTGTGTACTATTCTTTGAAACGACAGGGTGCGACTCGTTGTAATTGTCCTCTAAACCATCAGGAATCAGCGGTCAGAAGTAAGGTACACTCGTGAATGTTTATTTGACCAAAACCACACTTCAAAAGAATCGTGTAAAGCAGTAAACCAGATTATTACTTGTGACATTAGAAAAAAAAAAAAATGGATATGAGAACGTAACCTACAACTAAATTAACGTTATCTTACATAATTTCTAAACATTTTTATTTAGTTTTGTGAACCTTTTTATAAAACATGGCCATTTATTTTTATTTAAAGGGCTTATGTCTGCTATTGTAGGCTCATTTTGTTAATGTAAGCAACTAATTTAGACGCAAGAACTGGGTGCCGGTGTTATGAGATGTGCATGCTCGGCCAGATTTGGCTCGAAGTGCGTCTTCGGATGCGGAGCCGTGCGCGCTAAAAAGCCGTGCACTGAATTTTCTTTTGTCATTATCCATTTATTTGACTGACATGTGCCTTGCGTAATACTCATTTATCTGTATTTCTCAATGCCATTGTAGATGTATATTCTGTTTTTGTTACGTTCTCGGTGTTCAATATAAAAAACCAACGCGCACGACCGCCCACACCACAATGACGACATCTGCCCACACCCTCGCGCTCGTGCGTCCGCACATAAATAAGAGATGCTTTATTTTCAGTTTTATAGCTGATTGTCTTATTTTGTTTACATCTTACTTTACACACTTCAGGGCAGGCTGTTGCAGCTAGCTCAGGGGAGAGACTGTATGACACTAGGTGGTACAGCCTGAGACATGCACAATAAAAAAAATTGCCTTCTGCATTTTTGTTTTGCTTTTCCCTCCATTGTACCGAACTCGTACCGAACCGTGATGTCTGAACCGAGGTATGAACCGAACCGTGACTTCTGTGTACCGTTCCACCCCTAATGTACATGTTTTCATTTTTGAGAGAATAATGTTTATGCATGGTTATTGAAAAAACTAAAAATGAAAGTTTCTGAAATAAGGCCACAAAACACATACTAAATATGTGTCAATAAGACTTTTGACTAATGGATGTCGTCGCCTAGAGTTTTTTCTTCAAAATGATGTGAAAATCATCCTCCCTAATCATTCACATAAATCGATACATTGATTTAAATTTTGTGAAACACTTTTAGTTTGGAAAGGCAATATGCGGGTGGGCGTAAACGATCCAAAACCATCATGAATATTGAGTGGTTCACACCTGAGAAGTTCACACCCATAATGAGCCTTTCATTCAGGTGTGTCACTGAGCCACAAGAAAGAATGCAAGGACTATATATATATATATATATATATATATATATACACACATACATACATACATACATACATACATATATATATATATATATATATATATAATTGGTTCACAGTTGGAAACACAGTTGTTGTTGTTTTTTTCACAAATTGTGCTTGCAAATTGTATAATATAATTGTGCAGTTAATTCTCATGCTGTATTTTCAGAAAGTTTTGGAATATATTCTCTACCCAAATATGTCACTAATAAAACACAATAAAAAATTATTTAAAGAGAAGGCTTATATTGACCTTTTAAGTTTTTGTTTACATCTATCCTTGTATATATTTTAGCTATTTTATTAAAAAGGTTCAGGGCCGGCGCGTGCACTTCTGCCGCTCTAGGCGAAAAACATTTGTGCCGCCCCTAGGGCTGGTCCGAATACCATTTTTTGAGCTTCGAAGCTGCGGTAGTAATGAACATCGAATATTCAAAGCTTCGAGAGGGTGCTGAACATATTCTTCTCTCTAATAAAGGCAGGAATCTCTATGTGTCTATGTCCGTTTGCATTTTGATTATTTCGAGAACCGTTCATCCAATCGACTTCACAAGGGAGTGCAGTGTAGCATTTGGTGGTGCAATATAGATGGACACGCGAGACACGACACGTTCAGAATTAATAAACTTTTAGTAAACTACAGAACACCGCAAGCGGGAAGCGGCGCACCTCAAGCGGGCAGGGCTTATATACTTGACGCACGCTGCACTAGCAATATAAAACGCACACACACATGTCTGTTAAATTAAGCAATACTTTAAGGTAGTCTATATTTTTCTGACTAAGGGACCGTTCGGTATTTATGGAAGGGGCCACCGGAGGAAAATAGGGGAGGGTCTATATAAAATAGGGGAGGGAGTACTAAAACAAAATATGTTTTAGTAATTCTTCTATAAATTACACTGTGCAAAACAAAAGATATATACCCACCGGATGAATAAAGATCGGCCTCCACAGAACATAAAATATTATTTTTATTTAATTTTTCGTGTTCGCATTTATGTAAAAAAAAAAAAAAAAAAACAATGTTACGGGCGTGACAGTTCTCCATTACGGACATGACTGCTCTGAAAGCGACTTTAAAAATTTCACAGAGACCTCAAACAGAAAGCACAAAGCCTTTCTTTAAAGTGGATTTCGTTTTTTATTAATTGTATCTTAATTTTAATCAATGTTTCATCTGGATTTAATAAATAAGAAGTAAATATAGTAGAACATAGATAATCACGGAGGCGCGGGCGAGTGAACTGGACTCTTGTCTCATAAATGAACCGAAACTCAGCGTAAGGTATGCTACTTGCCTCACAGACCTGAGAAATATATAGAAAGCTTGAAATGTCTACTTTTAAACAGAACAATTAAAAAAACAGACTGCTTTCTGCTTATGAAATGTGCATTTCTCTCTGGCGCGTTCTGAGAAGATCGCGACGCATCGTCAACTTCATCTTTGCAGTCGACACAGAAAACACTTGTTTATTAATAAACAATTAAAATGTTTCCTTGCTATATTTGACATATTAATAATCATTACTTTTGCTGGTTCTTTGTGACAGCTTTTAGATGCTTTATTGGCAGCGCCACCCACATGTTCACCATCAGCACCGAAAACATGATTTTTTTCAAATCTAAAATCAAAAATCGTGATACGAACCGAATCGTAGGTTTGGTCTATCGTTACAGCCCTAGTAAGATGAGAAAGCAAGAGTTTATGGTTTAAAAAAAACCAACAAAAAAAAAAAAACCAATGGCTATCTGAACATCTTTGCCAAGCGCAAACCAGTACAGAATCAAGAAATTATCGGGGAGGGTCATGCCTTTTTTCACAAACATTTTGGAGGGTCATAGAAAAATGTATTGCTGGCGAAGGGAGGGTCATGTCTTTTTTGACAACAGATCTCAAAACTCCTCCGGTGGCCCCTTAAATAAAAAACGAACAGTCCCTAACAAATTACTGACACAGTAAAGGGTAGATTTAAATTAAGAAAAACAAAATTTCAATAAAGAAAAACAAAATTTCAATAAAGAAAAAAACTAAATGTAAAATTTAAATAAAGAAAAAACAAAATTTAAATAAAGAAAAAAAACATTTAAATAAAGAAAAAACTAAATTTAAAATTTAAATAAAGAAAAAACGAAATTTAAATAAAGTAAAACGAAATTTAAATAAAGAAAAACGAAATTTACATAAAGAAAAACGAAATTAAGTTAAATTAAAATCGAGATTAATTTAGATTGATAATAATGGGTAAAAAGGCTAATAGCCTATATTTTGTTTCTATTGTTATATTTTCCACAATGTCAAAGCAACGCAGCTTAACCCAAAACACAAGCTCAGGCATGCACTTCTGTCCATACAAACTCCGCTGTTCTGCGCTCTAGCCAGAGAACACTCCCGTTGCAGGAACACTTTAGGCCAAGAGGAAGCAAATATATACATATATGCGTAGGTGGATGTGATCGGGGATTTTGGCTGTGTAACATTTAAAGCCACTTAAATTAACGAAATGACTCAAATAAAGATTCGTTCATTTTTATGAACGAGATCGAACAAGAGAGTCAGTAAAATTATCCGAACTTCCCATCACTCAGTCATGAGTCATAACTCGTGAGAGCAGGGGGCGGGGCGGGGCGGCGCGGCGCGGGGCGGGGCGGGGCGGGGCGGCGCAGCGGCAGCTCAGCAAATCATATATCATCAAATCATATTTTGTGAATTGTTCATTCCCGATTGGTACACATTTTGCCGCCCTTACAAAAGTGCCGCTCTAGGCAATTGCCTAGTTCGCCTATATGGACGCGCCGGCCCTGAAAAGGTTATACAATTACATTTACAACAATTAAAATTTTTATAATATTTCCAGTGTAATCTTTCTTTGTAAAAATACATTTTATCATACGTATTTCAAAGTTAAGGATTCATTAGTTTGAATATCGCCTACATTGGAACAAACACTATGATTATTTTTGACAAAACGTATATATATATATATTTAACACATGAGCAGAAATTGGCAACATTATAAGCTTATTTGATGTGGCAGTATTTCACAGTAAAAACTTTATAATCTCAGATTTTTGTAGTAGATTGTTACTCATCTTAGTATAGCAATAGAGTTTGCTAAAAGCTGTTCATTCATTCACACACAGAAACGCGATTCATTTTGAAACAGTATTTGTGCCAGCTGTTGTAGCTACACAACAGCGCGCATCTGTGCATTCATTCATTCACGCACAGAAACGCGATTCATTTTGAAACTGTCTTTTTGCGTGTACAGGCACTTGCGATTAGAACAAAGCAAACAGAACTGACCTATTCCTCAGCCGGATCCGTTGATCCTCGAAATGAAACTTCCAGCACTTCTGAGGTAAATTTTCCAGGATTATTATCAAGATAGTATTATTCCTCACAGCGTCGTAAAGTACATGAGTCTGAAAGTGAACTCGCAGTGTGTGTTATCCAGCTGATGTGGGCGTTTCACAGGATTGCAGGATCGCCTCACATTTGCGTTTGAATAGCACGCACTCTCCGTTAGCGGGGTCAAATTAAAACATAAACATAACGTCTGACATCTCTCTCTTTTCATTCATATTACATAAACTGAGAATATTTGATTTTTATAAAAATTACTTCATTTAAAAGAAGAGAATTCAAGCTTCATGCCTATGTGCCTGTGTGACTGTTTGACTGAGTATTCGCTGAATTATAGTTCATTTTCGGACGCATTTCAGAATGGACTTCACTGACAGAGAGGAGGCAGAACTCGCATCATGTTTATTTTTCTTTATTTGGCGAAAAGCACAACACTTTGTTTTTATTATGAGTATACACAAAAAAAATACACACTTAACAGGATCGATTGATGTATAACACAAGCATATAAGATAAAAATGTATATTAGTATTTTGATTCTTTTTTGCACTGATAAGGAAAAAACGACCTCAGGGGGTTAATAGATTATATTCACCATTAATACTTTCTGATAAATGCAGAATGTCTGATCTGTTGCAAGAAAATATTGTTGGTTAATAAAATCTATTAATAACAAATAACCACTTTTGGTCAGGAGAAATATTAGAGACTTATTCTACCTTACAATGCTGAAAACTATATCACCTGATCATCTTTGTTTCCATCTTTCTTTGCAACAAATTATGTGTTTTGGTAAACACTGTTACAAAGACCACAAACTCACACAAAAAGCCAAGAGTCAAACTGCCCAACTAAAGGACACACTGCTCACCATAATGGTGACCACTTTCCCCCAATAAAACGTCAACATCTAAACCTCGGTTAATTATCAATAAGAACTTCTATACCTGCATGACAAAAAAGGTCAATAAAAATGAAATAAATGCCTACTCATGGTCCCTGCACAATATCTAATCAGGTGGTCACATGAGATACATTTGATACATATTTTGCACACTATCTTCTGCTTGATTGTTCTGTGTTCATACAAAGACAGGCAGGTCTTACCATAGTTGGGGCAGCAGACTTTGAGCCAGCACACACAGGACAGTACGGTCAGGTTACTGAGGCTGCAGAGACCAAATAAAACTCCACAGAAGGCATAGCACATACACATCACCTCTGTGAACAACCACCTGAAAAAAAGAGCAAGATGTCAATCTGTACAATCACTTAAGGTTTGTCACTTAAGTGCCCGATCCTGTTCTGTCTATATGTTACAAGTGTTTCAGAAAATACACTATTTATTCTCACACAACTTATTCTATAGACTAAACTCTTGACAAGCATACAGTAAATGCTAACACTGAACATCATGCCATCTTGAATACTGGTTGTTGCATTGTAATAATAATAAGCAAACTATTTAAAAACAGCAGAATGGTTAATCTGTACTTGTGCACGTCACTATTTTATTTAAGTTATTTCACTTAAAACATGACATCCGGGAGTGCACTTACTGAATGTTTGAGTGATAAAGGTTTGGATTGCTGTATGCAGTGACATGAACACTATATCCCCCTCTCCATTGAGATCAAAATCAGAAAATAAGGAAAACTTAACACTTAATTGTGAAAATTAAATTGTTTAGACTGGTTTAGAATCATGCAAGAGGATCACGAGGAGCAGTAACAAACTCCTCTTTTTTTTCTCTCTTTTTTTTTTACGGGGACAAGCAGACTCTGTTTCTGTCCCTAAATAATTAAATTAAAGTGTATAGAGAGAGCCCCATCTCTATTGCTGTTTTTTAGTTCAATGAAAATTCATGTTGCACTGCCATTTGATGTCGACATAATTTCCGGCTTAATTGACTTTGCCTCCTTATTTCATGAAACAGATCAATTTCTCACTGCTTATAACTACATATTTTCTACTGCAAGGTGCATGCTGGATACTAATTTCTTTAGCCCAAATAATAGAGCATGGGTTTGATTCCTGGGGAATGCATGAAATGATAAAAAAAAATAAAAAAAATTTAAGGTCTAAGGTCGTTTTGGATAAAAGTGTTTGCCAAATTCATAAATATAAATGTAACTGTATGAACAGTGTGAACTTGTTCAAAAGTGTACATATATACTTTCATTAAAATACTTTAATAGTGTTATAGTTGACACGTCTACACCCCCCTTTCCCCTTCACTCTGCCCAACCAATTCACAGCCCCAACCCACACAGTATGAATTCTTATATTTTATAGGTGCTATTTTTGTAAGTTTATGTAAACATGCGCTAGACATACTTTTGGAAAACATTACGAGATCCTCATGTTTTATTCCGCTCCACTGTCCAGCATCCCTTGTGAATGGCTCCTAAAACCACACAGGGCTTGAATAATACATGCTGATGCTGAGGCTCTGTAGAAAGAGTCTGCCAGAATACCAGAGAACCTGGGAATATTTATTACAGGGCATTCAGTGGTAATTATGTAATTATATTACTGTTTTTATGTTACCACCCTGAAATCCCACAATCCCGTAAGATGTGCATCCGTTCATGCAGATGTACATTGAATATCTTATGACTGGAAGCATGTTGCATGTTCAGTGTCTGCCGAAATTAGATTTTGTATGAAAAATGTATTGCCCACTCTGAATATTAATTCTCTGCTATTTCATAAATCCCCAACAGTTTGAAACAAAAATAACTCACTGATTCTTGAGAGTCGGGACAAAACACGTTTTAAAAAACTTTTTTTTAAAATACACACTATATCAATTAGAGTTATATGTTTCTGCAGAGAAAGGTCTTAGCTATTTAACCATGTAAAGGAACAGGTTCTAAATAAAAACACATTTTTAACAAATAAACATGTTTCCCTTCAGAACTGGATTTGTGTCAACTCGGTCAGACACACTTAAAAGTATAAAATTGTAATTCTTCAAATCCAACCAGAATCTAAAGTTCTCAAGTATATTGTAATAGTGTTTAGTTACTCTGATATGTAAAAAAATTACAATATATAAACTTAAGTTGTGATGTCACACTATTCTGAAAACTCAGATTTCTAAATATTTGCATTTTCAAACTTTGATTTTAATTTCAATATTGTAAAAACAAATTCCTTAAATAAATAAAACATAAGAGGATGTAGATCAGATGGTCCTTTATTACAAAAACAACATAAACTGAAGGAAGAATATTTGTTTTTCCCCCAAAAAATAACAAAAACATTCATACATCCAACGCTGTTGACGAAGATCTGACGGTGTTGACGGAAAAACTGACGGTGTTGACGGAAAAACTGACGGTGTTGACAAAAAATGTTTGAATGTTTTACCTCAGATTTGTGAAATGTTCACCTGTTTGTCATGATATATTCTGACAATAATGATTAGTTTAAAACCACAATTAACGCTCTGTTTTCTACAACTTTCACTTAGGAGCAAAAATCTGCCTTTAAACTTGAAAGAAATAAAGATTTGACATTATCGTGATAATTATCGATATCGACTGATATAAAAATAAATTACCGTGATAATTTTTTTTGCCCATATCGCCCAGCCCTACACTGGCTTCTCATTTCTCTATCTCTGTCTCTACATATATAAATATATTAAAGTGCTGGCAAAGTTACACGTTACACAATAATAAGCAGACCACTGCCTGCCCATTCTCTACAAGTCAGATGCGTACGGTTAAATAATGTAATGCATGCTATGTATGTGCATTTATGTGTAAATAAAACCCTGAAATAACAGTTTAACCCTTCACTATATTCACAAATAATATTATATTCGCACATTAAGAGGTTATTGGTGGATTTGTCAACTCCGTCAGCTTACAGGTCAACTCCGTCAGACATAGAACCTGACGGAGTTGACGTAAGGGCATGTATTTTCCCGCCAAAACATGTATTGTACACTGCAGCTAGGTAGTTTTTCCTCAGTTGCTAGCTGTCCCAATAACCTCACTAAAATGCTTAAATTCAATCCACTATGGTTTAAAAAAAGTATCTTAACAGAAAGATGGTATTGACATGGTGCAGCTGTGACCATAGGAATATTGACATTGTTTGTCTAAAATATAAAAAAATGTAAAACACACCAGAGCATGTGTGGTAGTGCTGCATTCACCACAGGCAGGGAGATGAAAAGGGGTCCTCAGGGATATAGCTGACCATGCTATTTCCTGATTTAAAGAGCTTTATGAAAAAATCTGACGGAGTTGACAGAAACTGAGGACACAACTTTAATCTTTTAACTTTTATGGAAAATATTGTTTGATGTTCACTTCATGCATTGTTTTTTATATTTATACCCTTTATTTTTTATTTGATATATATATGTTTTCACAATTTAGAGCTTTTTTAAAGTTTTTTGGGATGGTTAATATTGTGACCTCTTGCTGAGGACAAGTGCAATAACATGGACCTTCTAACCACAGACCATACATTTAAACAAATTTTCCCCAAAAAGATAAAAAGGGTTATTCTAAAAATCAGATAGGTATATACAATTCCTTTAGATTTAACTTTGTAAGTATGTCAATCATGATGAATTTCTTAATTTTTGCTATAAATTAGACTTTTCTATGTGGGACATGTTTTGTCCCGACTCTCAAGAATCAGTGAACTATTCTGGATAGAAAAACTATTTATTTGTTATTCTATTCAAGCTCTTGTGAAAGTGCCTTTCATTGCTGACAGAAATCCAAACCACTGAAACAAGTTAAACAACTGTGTCATTTATTTAAAGTGCATTTTTATATTGATCTATTTAAAAAATGGTTTCTGGTTTAAAACGGTTTTGTTCAGTTTGTCTAAAAGCATATAACAACCACCACAGCAAAAAAAAACAAAAAAAAACAAAAAAAAAAATGCAATTTCGTTTTACTTAGTATTGATGTACAGAAAACATACTGACTAGCTTTACTGACTGTAGAAATGATTGTGGGTTTTAATCACTTCTCTGGTATTTTTAGTAGGCTACATAACAGAAAATATGATGCATATCTTAAAAATACATCACAATAAACATTAAGGTATTTCGAATGTGTCTTTATTTATTGACCATAATAAAATGTTTTTTTTTGTTTTATCTCAAGTGAAAATTCAACTCTCATATTATAGGTAATTTATATAGCCTATATACAGTACAGGTCAAAAGTTTGGAAACATTACGATTTCTTTATATTTTTGAAAGAAGTCTCTAATGCTCATCAAGGCTGCGTTTATTTGATAAAAAAATACAGAAAAAAAAACAGTAATATTGTGAAATATTATTACAACTTAAAATAATAGTTATTCAAAATAAAAATAAAAATATTTTCTAATAATTAAATCTTCTTTACTATCACTTTTTATCAATTTAACACATCCTTGCTGAATAAAAGTATTGATTTATTTTTAAAAAAGAAAGAAAATAAATGACTGACCCCAAATGACTGACCAGTAGTGTATATTGTTGTTACAAAAGATTTCTATTTTTAAAACATTTGCTTCTTTTTTTTTTTTTTTTTTTTTTTTTTTTAAGTCAAAGTATCCTAAAAAAGTATCACAGGTTATGAAAAAATATTAAGCAGCAGAACTGTTTCCAACTTTGATAATGAATCATCATATTATAATGACTTCTAAAGGATCATGTGATAGACTGGAGTAATGATGGTGGTGGTGGTGGCGCAATGGATAAGACACATGCCTTTGGTGTGAGAGACCCGGGTTCGAATCCACTGTGAGACACCAATGTGTCCCTGAGCAAGACACTTAACCCCTAGTTGCTCCAGAGGCGTGTGACCTCTGACATATATAGCAATTGTAAGTCGCTTTGGATAAAAGCGTCAGCTAAATGAATAAATGTAAATGTAATGATGCTGAAAATTCAGCTTTGCATCACAGAAATAAATGATAATTTAAAGTATATAAATTGAAAACCAATTCAATTCTATTTTAAATTGTAATAATATATCACAATATTACTTTTTTTCCCTGTATTTTTGATCAAATAAATGCAGGCTTGATGAGCAGAAGAAATTTCTTTCAAATCATTAAAAATAGTAATGTGTCCAAACTTTTGGCCTGTACTGTATACTATATATATATATATATAGAAAAATAAATGAACAATAAATCAAAAATGAAGGTTTGAACCAAGCCATACAAATAAATTTAGAAAAATTAATACATTTGGCTTATAATTATTTGCATGATAAATGTTTAGAAGAAACACCTTGATATTTAAATTCTTAAATTTGTATGTATGTGACTACACAAACAGAAAGCGGAAGAGGAAAAAAGGAATAGCACATCAAAAGCCCCAATCATCAGAGAGTTCAGGGTCTGAGAACATGGAGGCTGCGTCAATGTTTCCAGCTGTTAAATTTGATTTAATTTGCTTTTATTATGCTGACGCCTTTAAGAGGATCAGAGAGGGAATGAGATGACCCTCTTTAATGAGTCTCAAGAGGACACACTAACATCTAAAGGGGAAAAGGCTATGTATAAAGAAAGAGAGGAAGACTCTTCTTCTGTAAGAAATGTCCCTGCTGTGAAAGTGTTTTACCTGTGAGCGAAAGACGAGGGAATTGCGAAGGGAAAGAGGGAAATGGTCATGCCCAGGTCACTGATGGAGAGGTTGATGATAAAAAACTCGGCTGGCTTAAGAGAAGACTTTTTGCGATAGGCAACAAACAACAGAGTGGTGTTTCCCATCAGAGACAGCACACCTGCAGTGAAAGAAAGAAAGAAAGAAAGAAAGAAAGAAAGAAAGAAAGAAAGAAAGAAAGAAAGAAAGAAAGAAAGAAAGAAAGAAAGAAATTACTTTAACATGATTAACATGTTTACTATCCTATTCACTATTAATTTCTATCCTATCCTTTATAAGGTGATTGCAGAAATAAAAACAATGTTTAGCTAGTTTGACTACTTTAAAAATACACTTACCAAAGATGGTGTAGATGATTCCCAGGAGCAAGTCATTCTCTTTCGATATTTTGGACATAAACAAGTTAGTTTCAGATGAGTTTTCCATCTGCACAGAAGAAGACGAGAAGCAAATGTAAGACCACATCCAGACCTTTGTTTTAGTTCACACACATTCCCCCACTAAGCAAAATTATGTTCAAAAGACATCTATTCAACGTCTTTGTCACAAAAGCGTACGCTGAAAAGACATCTTTTGAACATAATTTTGTTTAGTGGGCCTCTTCATTTTTAAAGTTCATGTTGTTGGATTCTGCTTTTTTCCCAGAATTGATCAATGCATTTCCATTAGCACCTGCTCGAGTCTAAAAGATGAGAAGGTCTCCGGAAACGAGAGTCTCGCAATGTCTTACCATAAATCAATTTTGCTCTAAAGTGCACACAGTCCACATAGCAAAGAGATGTAGCATGTGTGCAGTGATGCATAACACACACACACACACACACACACACACACACACACACACACACTACTAGAGCATAACGGCGTGTGTAGGGACTCTGAATGAATCCGGATTGGTTTGGTGAACATAGTGAATTATACACTAATCGTATAACCTTATTCTGGAGTCCTTCAAGTGGAGCATAGAGCGTATTAAGAGGCAACATATGCGCAGGAATATGTCGGCACATCCATTGCTTTCTCATTACTAACACATTTTGCTTTCCTCCACTTTCATCTTTAGCCTGAGGGCACCTGACCCAGAGGAATATATCACACACAACAAATGATCCAGCGCTCCGCATCCTCTCTCCTATAGCCTAAGGAAAGATATTTTATCATACAAAATATTGCTCTTTGATATCAAGAACAAAACTTCCCGTTTGCTGTTTGGAGTCCTGGAGTCTGTACTCTGGTTGGCATTCGAGATGCAGTTCGACGCGGATTGCTTTACCCTCCTCGTGAGGGACTAATCTACCTTCTTCCCGTTTGCTCCTTCTGTTTGGACTGTTGGTCAAATATGTGTGTATTTGTCATCCTGTTCTATGCATCTGACACCTATTCCATGATCATCTATGGTGTTTCATGTGTATATTGTTGTTTCTTGTGTTTGTCCTGTTTTTTATGTATTTATGTTTATTAATTGTAAAAGCACAATTGAGCTTGGGAAAAGCGCTATTTAAATTAAACTTGTTATTATTGTTAAAACATTTGTATGCATCCCACAACCAACAGACCACATCCCCTGTAGTCCGTTCAGGGAATGTCAGTTGCAAGACAACAATTCTTCCTTTGATTTATGGATTTGTCAAGTGTGCTGTCAGCCAGATGCAAAATGGCTCGTTTGATTGATGCTCTTGAGTTTTGAAAGCTATTACACAGGTGGACAGTAGAACATCTTGCCAACTTCCAAGTCAGTTACTGATCTCACATGCAAGTTATGCTTATTAATGAGATCACTGAACATCTGCCACCAAGCATATGTTTAACATCTCATGTTTGATGATATAATTAATCTTGTAGAGCCTAAGTTTAAAAAGGCCCTTCTTATCATCAAGGAAAATTATCCTTCAATAACAATAAATCTGTGTTTTGCTCTTTGGTTTTAATAATACAATTTATTTGATGGTCCCCTTTAGATATTCTGTTGATTATAAGTAACATTGCACCTACAGTACATGTCAACTAACTCTCATTAGAGTATTAGTTGAGTACTAGTAGACTGTTAGGGGTAGTAGAATAAGGGGTTAGTGGAATACATGTAGTTACTTATAGTCATTAGAATGCCTAAAGCGGTCAAATTAAAGTGTTACCTTTTATTTTATCAATTTACTTTATCAAAGTCTTTTGAGCACTAGACTTATAACATCTTAACAATTAACAAGTTGTTGGTCTCCTCTAAACGTTTTCTTCAAATATTGATTAATTGATTTCATTGTGTGAAGTAATATAACATTACCGCTACATACCTCTCAACTATATAATTCAATATTTTGTAGATCGTAGATCTGACCAGCGAGCAAATCTCCTAAAAACAACGATATTAAAGGAAGAGCAAACAGAGACCCCACCTTAATCTCACATCTATGTGGTGATCTCAACAATGTCTCAAAATGTGCAAGTGAAAAATGTCAATAGGGATTCAGATGTAGACTGTCAACTGATGCTTTATGTTAGGAACACACACACAAAAAAATTATGTCTAAACATAAGATTTATGTATTTCAATTGCATATAAAATTTCCATCCATTTGGATTACATAGTTTTAACATAAACCAATCAATAATCTGAATGTGATTCATATTTTTAAGTCATATATAAATGAAACGGATAAGATTTATGTAATTGTATTAATAAACTGACTGTGATTCATATTTGTCAGTCATACGTAAATGAAACGGGTAAGATTTATGTAATAGTACACATAAAAATGCCCATGTTAAATTAAGGGCGTTTTTCCACTGGGTTCGTTTGCTGCGGTCCGAACCCGAGTGCGCTAGTTCCCGGCGCCCCCCGCAGCGTTGGTCTGGTTTCACACTCAATTAGTTGTATCGAACCCAGGTGCGTTTGCAGTGATCTTACGTCATCGCAAACGCACACAGAAAACGCATGGAGAATACAACTCGTGTGAGGAAACAATGATATTCGACAGTGATACGCATGCGCGGGATACTATACTTCCTGAACAAGCGCGCACCCGAGTCCGTGTTGCTTGCACATTAACGCGAACCGCGCCGCGGTTCGGGAGCAACCGAGCTCAGACCACCTCCTCCAGGTAGTCTCGGGTTCGGTACTCTAGTGCGCACCCGGGTCCGATGACAGCGTTCACATTAGCGATTTTTCATGCGAACCGTGCCCCGGTCCGCACTAAACTGCCAGTGTGAAAGCACCCTAACACTGCTCAGTGTTCATATGTGTGCACACTACAGAGTTAAAGTACCATTGAAGCAGTGTTGAAGTTAATGAGATAATTAAGTGGTGATTGAGCATTAATTATGAACACCTGGTGTTAACAAGCAGAATTACTGAAGGAAAGAGAAACAGAAAAACTACAACTGACTTCAGACACAGCCTTAGATGAAATCAACTGATGATAAAAGAAGACATTAAGGGCGCTTTCACACTGGCAGTTTAGTGCGGACCGGGGCACGGTTCGCATGAAAAATCGCTAATGTGAACGCTGTCATCGGACCCGGGTGCGCACTAGAGTACCGAACCCGAGACTACCTGGAGGAGGTGGTCTGAGCTCGGTTGCTCCCGAACCGTGGCGCGGTTCGCGTTAATGTGCAAGCAACACGGACTTGGGTGCGCGCTTGTTCAGGAAGTATAGTATCCCGCGCATGCGTATCACTGTTGAATATCATTGTTTCCTCACACGAGTTGTATTCTCCATGCGTTTTCCGTGTGCGTTTGCGATGACGTAAGATCACTGCAAACGCACCTGGGTTCGATACAACTAATTGAGTGTGAAACCAGACCAACGCTGCGGGGGGCGCCGGGAACTAGCGCACTCGGGTTCGGACCGCAGCAAACGAACCCAGTGGAAAAACGTCCTAAATCTCTCAAGATCTCAGCAGAGGAGGATTAAACAACTCAAACAGCATTACCAGCTTCACTTATTACTAACCAGACTGACTTTATTTAATTTCCGTTTTAATGAAATCAATAGTTGTATTTTAAGTCACCATGCATGATGGTGGTTAGTGTTTGCTTTAGTTGTGCTCTTGAACCTTGACTCTTTAATATTACATTTTCTCTGACTGATATAATTGTGTGTTTATAAAGCACAATTGTTGTAGCAAAAAAGCCAAGAGAAAATGAGATCAGGTGATGTTGGCTGTTTGGTTAGGTTCAGTCCAGGATGAGCAGAGAAACAGTGATGTAATGCTGCATATTGTTTTATTTTAAAGGCAGTGTCTGGGTAGTTGCTGATGCATTTATGATCTTTTTGTTAAGTTCTTCAACTCATTCATGTGTGATGATCACTAGTTGGATTTAGTTACATTTATGTTTCTAGTTAACTCATAAAGTATTTTTCTTTGTGGACTCAAATGAAATAAGCTCACAGTATAAATATTTAATAGCAACTGACCAATCAATTTCCTCAAATTAAATGAGTTATCTCAGGTTTTTAATCCAATGCATTATTTATAACAGTAACATACTGTAAACATTACAGTAAAGAACTGTAAATTCACAGCTGTTCTTGTTTTGCTGTGTTTACAGGTGTGCTGTATAATTTTACAGCAATTGTAGTTTATGATTTACAGTACTCTTGTAAATTTACAGGCAACAAAAATTGCCAGTAAGTTGCTGTAAATTTTACAGCAATTTGTTATAGTGTAACATGTTGACAGAAATTTTATTTTTGGGTGAACAATCCCTTTAATGTCACAAAAGTTGGTTGAAAATATGGGGTGATGGATTTTGAATGTGACTTAAAACAAAACAAAAGGATCCTTTCTTTATAGAGGTTTTGTTACCATTTCAAATGGCTCACTTTTGCGAACTGTCTCTGATTCTGTCCTGGTGAGAAATGAAAAACTGCCATATCAGTGCTAAGTCTCGGATAAAATATGAATAATGTGATATTACGGCATTTCAAAAGAGACGTATGTAGGTATATGCCCAGCACACTCTGAGAGTATAATCTGAAATGTATCCTAAGATCCAGCTCTTTAAAGTTGGGTGGATTGAGTGATGATTGAGCATTATTGAAGACACCTGATGTTAACAAGCAGAATCACTGAAGGAGAAAATCACAAATTGTAAGTCACCATTATGGTGATCAGTGTATGCTTTAGTTGGGCTCTTGCCTTTTGTTTGGCTGCTGTAATTGAGTTATAACAGCCAGATAAACGAAGAGAACATGTTGGTTGTGTTTTGACATAATCATTTTTTGACCTGAATCACTGAACTTATTGAAAGCCTAATTTCTGAGTTAGGCTTACTTGTTTGATTATAAATATATATATATATATAATATTTACATAATATGTATATAATAAATACACTGTCCTTGTACAGCATAACAATTTTAGCCTTTTCAAAAAAATCCACATTATTTCTTCTTAATAGTTGTTCTGATACCAAAAAGCTTTTAAAAAAACATTTCACGTAGGCACACACAGACATGAAGAATTAGCATATTAATCTCAGCCATGGTGACAAACCGTATATTCAGATAAAGAGATCAACTCTAAACATAAGCTCATTATTTATTCATGCAGCAATGCATGATGGGAGCCATGAATGAGTTTTGATTGGTGGCACCCAGAATGCACTGCAACATGCCTTATAATTGTCACCATTGTTGAGATTCACAGGCATGTCTGTCTCTAAAAAAAAAAAAGAAAGAAAAAGAACAAGTTGTATAAGAACAATTTTTAAGAAATAATTTGGATTACATTGTAAAGGTTAAATTATGCTGTTCAAGAACAGTACTGCTTTAATCAATAAAGTAAACCTAACTCAGAAATTAGGCTCTATATGAGTTCAGTGATTCAGGTCAAATGATTGTTAAAACACAACAAACACCATCAGATCATATTTTCTCTTTGTTCATGTAGCTGTTATAACTCAGTAAGAGCAGCCAAACTAGATCTAGAGTTAATTATTTAAAAGCCAAGAGCCCAACTAAAGAAAACACTGATCAACTAAAGCAGACACTGATCTCCATAATGTGTGATTTTCTCCTTCAGTGATTCTGCTTGTAAACATCAGGTGTCTTCAATAATGCTCAATCATCACTCAATTAATCACTTAATTATCTCGTTAACTTCAACACTGCTTCAGTATTACTTATAACACTCTGAGTGTGGATTATATAAACACTGAGCAGTGTTAATTTAACATTGGGGACTTTTTCTGTGTATCTGTATTGAGAGTTTCCACGACACTAGCTTGTATTCTAGTCAGTTTTAGAACTTCAAACTGAACTTCTTATGTTGTGTGTTTACGTTATGTCTTGCTGTTGTTAAAGCATGGAAATGCACCAATGTGTTTTGACATTTTTTCCTCTGATTAGGTTGGTTGTGAATTACATCAAATTGCATTAGTATGTAAGCACACATTTTCTCAGCTTGCAGCCTTGCACACAGTTTATGCTAAAGAGATTTCAAAGGCTTTGTTTCCATATTTCAAAAATCCACCTTTGAAATTCTCTAGGTTTCCCTTTTTTCTCTTTGTCTACTTGCATAGGAGAAACTGACGGCTTGATAGATATAACTTTTGACAATATCTTTGAAAAAATTACAACTTAATTCGCAATCCAAGCACAAGTATGCAACACTTTCTATGTGCTACACCCAATTCATACACAAGCAAAAAGCAGTGTGTGCTCAGGCTGCAAATAGTGAATTAATCTATTATTTCTCTAAATAAGAGAAATTTCAATAACACTTTACAATAATTTTCCATTTATTAACATCAGTTAATTAGTTAACATTAATAATGAAATACTTTGTCAATGTTAATTTTCAATACACTTTAATACACTTTTTTATCTTTAGTTTGTGAGTAATGTTGCTGTTTGAGAAAAAAAAAAAAAAAAAAAAAAGATCTGCAAGGTTACAAAGCTAAAATTCCCTCCAAAGGGACATATTTTATTTAACAGAATCCCCTTTTCAAGAACTACAACAAACGGCTCGTTTGGACTACAACACTATTTTTACAACACAGATCTTATGAATCAGTGTTACTCATTTAAATAATCTGCGCCCACTGAATACACAATAAAGGGGAAGAGGCTTGGTTGAGCTGTGGAGAAGGGGGGCCAAGATGGCGGTGTGTTAGGTGGACATGTTATTGAACGTCTCGTCAGTACATTTTTAAATAGGACGATTATATAGCCATTATAGTTTGACATTAAAGGTCCCATGACATGCTACTTTTTGTAGGCTTTAATATAGGCCTTAGTGGTCCCTAGTACTGTATCTGAAATCTCTTTCCAAAAATTTAGCCTCGGTGCAGAATTATAGCCACTACAAGCCAGTCCCAGAATGAGCTTCCTTCAGACGGGCCGTTTCGGTGTCTGTAGCTTTAAATACTAATGAGGAGGAGAAAGGCGGCGCAAGGTGGAGGGTGGGTGTGGCCTTGACCATCTTGCGCAACGGTAACGTGGCGTGCATGTTTACGTTGGATATAGCAATGGCACGAAGACACGCAGTCTTTCAAGCATTTCAGTTTGACCCAGAATCTGATCCGGATGGAGAAGCAACGGATGAAGAAGTTGCAACTCAGCGGCTCCAGCAGGACGTTTCCGAATGGTTAGTTTAAAATATTATGTCTGGATACGGTACTTTATTCGGATGGTTTACAGTTATTATCATGTAGCTAACGCTAACCTACTGTTGCCTTTTCATGAGAGATCTGTAACGTCTGTATTTATCTTATTACAATTACATCAAGCTCTGCGATCTTGAAATGCGGATATCGCGCGCGCCATATAACCAACAGGAAAACGGTTATCCAAATAACAAAGACGTGTACAACACTCGCGTTACAGTGCGTGTATTCACACACATAAACTGCATAGCTAATGTTACAGCCACATTCTACGTGTAAAATCTAGGTAACCATAAACAGTAAAGCAACACACTTATATATCATTAGTTGACTTACTTGTCCGAGGTGTGTAGCTGAGCCAAAGAGAGTGATCCAGACTTTAGTTTCAGACGTTCAGCAAGCCCAGCTCTGTATTGACCCTTCGGTGTTCATTTGCACATCCAATTATTGAGCAATTGTTATGCTTCGCTCGCTCAAAAGCCATGATATCTCTTGTGGACAAACTAAAATCGCACGCGCGCGTTCCTACTTCCTAGCGCATTTTCTCATGGGCGGAAAATATTCTCTGGGCGGGCAAAGCAGAGACAGGGGAGGTAACATTTCCTCCTTATGACGTCATAAGGAGGAGATTCAAGATCAGCGCGTATGAGCCTCCATTTTCTCAAAGGCAGAGAAAGATAGCAAAAGCTCGATTTACACTGATTGAAATTTTTAGAAACTTGGGAACCATATACAGGCTAGGGGAACTCATATTAATGTTAAAAAACCTCAGAAAGTGAAAATTTCATGTCATGGGACCTTTAACTATTTATGAACGTGTAAGTCAGGATTCCTCAAACTCGGTCCTGGAGGGCCACTGTCCTGCACAGTTTAGCTCCAACCCTGATCAAACACACCTAGCTGTGAGTTTCTAGTGATCCTGAAGACATTGATTAGCTTGCTCAGGTGTGTTTGATCAGTGTTGGAGCTAAACTGTGCAGGACAGTGGTCCTCCAGGACCGAGTTTGAGGAACCCTGGTGTAAGTGATTGCTTTCTTCACTTTAACCTCCTTGCGCCAATTCATCTATGGGTAGAAGGAAAAATAGACAAACTTCTTACGTGATAGCACACGCGCCTTTTTCAACTATGTAGTCTATTAAAATCGCTGAAGGGAACGATAGCACCGTTTCCTCTGTGGAAGTGATTTCATCAGATAATGTTGATATACATAACTGGTTCGATTCACGCCCAGATTTGAGTGATCTCCTTGCTACTCCCCTGCCTGATACTCCCCTAAAACCTCCATAAAAAAATAAATAAAATAAAAACGGGTAGCATGGAAAGTAACGGCTCTTCAGCAGAAATTCTGGTGGCCATTTGCGAGCTTTCTGGCAAATATAAAGAGATGTTTCCGAAAATGTCTGCAATTGACACAAGGACTGAATCTATGGCTAAGCAGATTGAGTCTATGTCGTCAGCTGTCACTCAACTTGTTGCTGAGGTAGCAATGCACAAGGAGTCTCTGAGAGTTGTGGCGATGGAGATTCATGAGCTTCAAAAGATGAATAAAGCCATGAAGGAAGAGGTGGGAGAATGTAAGCGTTACAACTGGACATTGGAACTACACGGCTTGAGAGAGAAGGATGGCGAGAGTGTCCGGAAAGTTGCAATCGATGTCCTTAGAAACGTAGTTCCTGGTACCAGCGATAACCTTGAGGATGCCATTGACATCGCACATCGTCTTGGCCAGAGAAGAAAGAATGGTTTGTGAAATGGAGTGTGACTAGCCTACACTTGGGATTCATTTAGTTGTCTTTTACTAGACTGTTTGCTTCTTTTAATTCCCATGGGCAACGCATTTTGTGGAGGTCTCATTATTCCTCCGGCTGCAAAATGAACTGCAAAATGTTGCTGTGTAGATGATAACGGTCTGCGATGTTCAGTTCGATCGCTCAATTTAATATCTCTACATTGACATTTTTTTTTTTTTTTTGACTACCTAAAAATGCTTAGCGACAAGCAAGGTGGTTAAATGATTACTCTCTAATTGAATGTTTGTGAATTACTTTCGGTTATATATTGTTCCTATTTCAAAAAAAGAATTGTTTGTGTTTTTTCAGATAAGAGGTACTAAATGTGTTCGTTGTGTATAATGGATTTTAAGTTTCATTCTTTTTCTGTTGTATCCTTAAACGTAAGGGGTTTACGTGACACAGTAAAGAGGAATTGCTGTTCGTCTTCCGATGTGGGAAGAGCAGAAAGCATGATTACTTGTGCTTTGAACGGGGTCGAAAACACTTTGGGCACATAACCGTGTCTGGGTTTGAGGAGGACTTTAGAGTCAGCCGTGCCAAACTCCAGACATGAAGCGCTAACAGAGAGCGCGGCAGGTGACGCACTCGCTGTGAGTGTCCTCATCATGCAGAGGGGCTCTGCATTTGCCACAGTAGTGGCACGGCATTTGAATCAACGCCGCTTGCTCTTTCTGAGAATGAAAGAGTAAGAAAAAGGATATGCCGGAGCTCGCCGGAGAGCGCAGGGGAAACAACGCGACAGCTTGCTTTGAGATCGCTGGCGGGAGAGTGCACTGGATCAGGCTGGCCGCTGGCTCGCTCGCTGTTCCGCTGCAGGCTCCTCTAGTCACGGCGAAGAAGGCGCAGGATTCGTAAGTCGACAGTGAAGAAGATTTGTCGCTGAAGGAAATTTAATCTGAATCCATGGCAAAATCGAGCGTCTTTTATAGGCAGATGCCTCGCCCCTTCTAGCGGGCTCTGCGCTCAGCTCAACTTTGCACCGATTGGTTCGGGCAGCTACGCCACTCTGCCATTGGTTCATGCAGTTCCCAATGACCAGCCAATAGCGTGTGAGTAAGCCTCAGCACTGTTGGCTGTGCAGTAGCACTGCGTTATTTTATAAAAGGCTTCAGTATTTCGGAGAAAAGGAGTTTTCCCCATAGCATAGAGCTACGAAATACTCGTTCCCTTATCTCAGGGAACGTCTCGGTTACCTCGTTCCCAGAGAAGGGAACGGAGACGTTACGTCGTGGCGACGAATGGGGTTTCACTTAGACAGCCTCTCACCTTCGAGTATACAAAATGAGCCAATGGCCAATGAGCCAATACGACTGACCGTTCGAAAGGGAACCGTGCTTGCAGAGTGTGTGCATGAAATCTGTTCTCCATGATCCTCTTGTTCATTAAGATTGTCAGGGTCTGAATTGAGCTCAAATTGGTTTAAAATTGACGGCATCCTTATTCATATTTACACTAGAGAAGAACTCGCAGGTATGGAGGGGCGGGACATTTCCCACAAACACACTAAGCATTGCCATACAAAAAACACAGTATTTCGGAAAGAAGGCTTCATCGAAATCATGAGAGAGGTGTAATAATGTAAAATATGTGAAAAATAATGATTTTTTTTTTTTTTAACAATCAAGCATGGAAACATATTTTAGTACACTCCAAAAACAAAAACAAGACTTTGTAAAAGGGCATAATAGGACCCCTTTAATAGGACATTTAATACATTCTTAAAATAAAAAAAAAAGTTGTATCTGTTATTATTTAATGGACCTGAGTTAACATGAAATATGAACACCTGTATTTTTATTTATTTTTACTAACTATTGCTTTCAAATATTAATAAATACTGTAACATATGTATGTCACGGTGCAGGTTTGTGTCTGGTTCCTTGTTTTTGTCTGTCATGTAATTCCCTGCTTGTCATGTGATCCTGCCATGTGTTTTGTCCCATGTTCAGCTGTTCCCCGTTATGTTGATTAGTCTTCCCAGGTGTTTCAGTTTAACCACGCCCCCTTGTTATCTTGTTAGCTTGTGTTCCCTTGTATTTAAGCCCTGTGTTTTAGTTCAGTCCTTGTGAGTTCTTCATGTTGTAATGGTTGCTGTTGTCTCCTTGTTCCCGTCCTGAGTTACCGATTCCTGTTCTGAGTGTTCTGTTGTGTACCCTGGATTACCTGTTTGTTTATTAAAGTGCTTGCAATTGGATTCACTCTCCGCTTCATTCCTGCCAGTGCTGTTACAGAAGAACTCACCATCACTGAATCCAGCAGCATGTTCGCCAGTGTCTCTTCCCCAGCCACCGAGCGGGAGAGAGGACAATCTTTTGAGGGGACCCGGTTGGTCATATTTCGCGGGACCCGTGGAGGCCACAGTAGAGGAGGTGGTCGAGAGGAGTCCCGACACCACTCTCCACTCTGGCCCCTCTTTGACCCTGGGTTGGTGATGTCCAGCCCAGCGCCCCATTCGCCACGGGTTCCATCCAGCACAGAGCCTGTTCAGGTGGTCCCGAGTCTGGTGGTCCCAGTTCCGGTGGCCCCGAAACGGAGGAGGAGAAGGAAGACTTCCTCCATTCCAGTTCCGGTGCTCCCGAGTCCGGTGGTCCCGAGTCCGGTGGTCCCGAGTCCGGTGGTCCCAGTTCCGGTGGTCCCGAAACACAGGAGGAGGAGAAAGGCTCCCTCCGTAACTGTTCCGGTGGTCCCAAGTCCGGTGGCTCCTAACACGGAGACCATCCCGGAGGTGACTGCCGTTCCTGACGCACCGCCCAGGCATCTTGCTCTGCCCGCACCGCCCAGGCGTCTTGCTCTGCCCGCGCCGCCCAGGCGTCTTGCTCTGCCCGCGCCGCCCAGGCGTCTTGCTCTGCCCGCACCGCCCAGGTGTCTTGCTCTGCCTGCACCGCCCAGGCGTCTTGCTCTGCCCGCGCCGCCCAGGTGTCATGCTCTACTGGCCCCGCCCGAGCTGCTCATACTGCCTGCACCACCCCAGCAATCCGTCACGTCTGCTGGGCCTGTGTCTTCGGACAAGATGACCGCCACAGAGACTGTTCACGTCACGTCTGCCGAGCCTGTGTCTTCAGACAAGATGGCCGACGCCGAGCCTGTTCACGTCACGTCTGCCGAGCCTGTGTCTTCGGACAAGATGGCCGCCGCAGAGACTATTCACGTCACGTCTGCCGAGCCTGTGTCTTCGGACAAGATGGCCGCCACAGAGACTGTTCACGTCACGTCTGCCGAGCCTGTGTCTTCGGACAAGATGGCCGACGCAGAGCCTGTTCACGTCACGTTTGCCGAGCCTGTGTCTTCGGACAAGATGGCCGCCGCCGTGCCTGTGTCTGTTCCTGAACCTGAGCCGGTGCCTGTGTCTGCTCCTGAGCCGGTGCCTGTATCTGTTCCAGTTCCTGAGCCGGTGGTGTCTGTTCCAGTTCCTGAGCCAGTGGTGTCTGTTCCAGTTCCTGAGCCGGTGGTGTCTGTTCCAGAGCCGGTTCCTGTTCCTGTTCCTGAGCCGTGGCCGCCCGAGGGGTCGTCTCCGCCGTGGCCGCCCGAGGGGTCGTCTCCGCCGTGGCCGCCCGAGGGGTCGTCTCCGCCGTGGCCGCGCGATGGACTGTCCGTTCCGCCCTGGCCGCCCGAGGGAAAGTCTCCACCCTGGCTGTTAGATGGACTGACATTCCCGCCCTGGTCTGTCCCTCCCGTCCCGCCCTGGTCTGTCCCTCCCGTCCCGCCCTGGTCTTATGGAGCGTCTGGTAGCTGAGTTGAGTTGAACTGAATGAGTTCCCGATTCCTGTTCTGAGTGTTCTGTTGTGTACCCTGGATTACCTGTTTGTTTATTAAAGTGCTTGCAATTGGATTCACTCTCCGCTTCATTCCTGCCAGTGCTGTTACAATGTATTGCTCAATTATTTTTTTATATAATGCACAAAGCGAGGTCTTTAAAGACATGGTTGGATGAGTTAGGTGACTGGCCCACATAATGCCCTGACCTCAACCCCATCCAACACCTTTGGGATGAACTGGAGATTTCGAGCCAATCCGGAAGAATATAATAAAATGAAAGGTTTGAGATCTCTAACTTTTGATTGCAGAGTTTGATTTCTAAATCGTTGGGTGAATCTGAGCCCAGTTTGAGATATTGCTGACATGCCTTCTGAGACTGCAGACGAGGCATATGTATGTAAGATTAATTTGATTAAATATCTTCTTTCTTGCTGTTCAGTTTAATGAGATCCATTATCATGCTCTTATGAATTTGGAGTCTGAATGAACTATACGAGTTACAAAGGGAAAATAGTCACTTTCACAGACTAAGAGAAAATGGAGCAAGAGAGAGGATGAGATAAATATGTAAGGGCAGATGAGGTTAGATGAAGATAGATAAAAGCTGCAGTAAATGAAAAAAAAAAGAGAAAATCATGATATTCAGGATTTAATTAAAGCCAATGAAACAAGGGACTTAAGTTAACACAATAAGCCTGATTATGTAAACAGGATATAAAAGATTATCTTCTGTCCCTGAGGGTGCATATGGAGAGACTGTCCTCTCTTATAGCTTCAGTATTACATCCTCCAAAGAAAATACAGAAATGAAGATTCCCTATCCTCACAAGCTGATTTATATGAATAATCTCTTCATTTATACAGCTTTCTCTCAGTGAATCACTTTACCAGTTGCTCTGGGAATACAATTAAAAAAGCATCCTCATACTGACAGATTATTTACGGTCAAAACCTGATCATAGCCTGTCTGCAAAACACAAGGGGAGATTCACTAACAATGACTCACGTCCACTGATAGCGCTGTCAATTTGCTCATGCTGTCGGCATTGTTTTAGCTTCTTATTCACTTAAAAGATTATGTAAATCAGGTAATGACACTGATGCAAGGTTGTGAAGAATACAGCAGACCACTGTGATGGCATACTTTACATCACTGCACCACAATGATCCAGGCATCTCAAATAGCTGAAAGTAAGCCAAACCATAAAAGTGCACTAAAACCACATTTGGAGGTCAAAAACAAATTTATCCCTTCTATCCCAGTTTCAGCAAACTCAATTTAGGAAATAAGTAAGTAAGTCCAGATCGGATCATTCAAAGCACACACACACAAAATATATACCTTGGACCAATTTAAAAACATATACTCTAAGGCTGTGGTTCTCAAACGTTTTACACCAAGTACCACCTCAGAAAATATTTGGCTCTCCAAGTACCACCATAATGACCAATATTAAAATACAGTAGTGTAGTAGGCCTAACTATTCAGCTATGCACAGCTCAAAAACGAGGCGGTTTTATTTCTAATAAGAATATTTATTATTGTCAGCCCCTTTTTAGAGAGTGTAAAAACCCAGTTTGAACATTAACACTGCACTGTGCTGCTTACTGTACATACAGGTAAATAAAAAAAACTTAAATAATGATTCAATGAAAATGTATTGCACCTAAACGTGAAATAAAAAATGTACTTAAAGAATAAATGAAAATGTATTGTACTTAAAAGTTAAATAAAAACTATACTGTACTTAAATATTAAGTAAAAAAAAAAAAAAAAAAAAGTACTGTACTTGATAAAAAAATATTAATTTGAAGCTACAAGAGAAAGCCAAGACAGACAGTGGACCTAATCAACCAAAAAGGCAGCTGAAAAGAAAATATGATCGCGTGAGTTGATCTATATGTGTGATGGGTGCCGCCTTGTTAGCTTGTGCCGCTGTTCAGAGAATCAGATCTGTTGGATTTACAACACGTGAATTCATCCACTTCTCCTGAAATACATGAAAGTATGCGCAACAGTTTGCGCAACAAACTGAATTATTAATCCAGGACTGAATGTAGGCTAATTGTTAAATAACAATTTAACAGTGATAATAGTGTAGCTATCATTAGCCTAAAGTTTAGCTAAAACTTCAGCCGGTAGGGTTGGGAAATAGCCAATTGCCAAATAAATCTGAATTTTTGGGCTAAATGGCGATGTATGGTATAATCTGAGTATTTAATTATTATTTTTCTATTTGAATAAAAAAGATATATATATATTTAATAAAAAAAAAAATATTATATCCTGATCAATATTGTCCTACAAACAATGTTCATTGAAGGTTATAAAAACAAACATAGTGTAACCTTGCTGTCTATCTGCAGTCTATCCAAAAAAGGGGTCAAATCACATTACATTCTAACATTGCAACATTACAATCTAAAAACAAAATAATGCTTTTTAAGGCCCCGATCACACCTAACGCGTTTTTCAGGTTCGAAAACACGAGGTGCACAGCTCTGCCCAATCACACAAAACGAGTAGTGCGCTGTGTTTTTTATGTTGCTAGGCAACCACTGAAACAGCTGTCCTGTCAGTCAAGTACACGTCAAATCAGCCTTTTATTAACTTTATTTACTTTCTGTTAACATTGTGGTAGTTACGGTTCGTGAACTCGTTAAGCTCCTGGTAACCCGCGAGAGCACCACAAGTTTATCCTCCATCATCGCACTCTCCGGGCGTTCAAGCAACTGTAGCTTTCATCACAACAACGGAAGACCCGCCTCTCCATTCATTCGATTGGACAGTGGGAAAAAAACGCGATGACGTCGGGCGTGGTACGCATATCACACTTATACACTTATATATATATATATATATATATATATAATATATATATATATATATGTTTGCTGCCTACAGATCCACCTCTCCTCCTCCTTGCCTGGCCCGCACTGTAAAATTTACTTAATGTAGATGAATATAATAAATATTTTACTTTAGCAGGTGATTCTAGCTTTAGGCTTTAAAAACCACAGAAAACCTATTTAATTTCTCAATCTGCTGAGAGCATAAAATGAAAATTCATGTTCATAGAATCTGACCAAACAGCATAAAGCACTAAATAAACATATTCTCGTTTGCTCTGAATCTCCTTCCACCCATGTCTACTTCCTTGTGAAATTTGGTCAATTACAGCAAAACATTTACCATTTCCACCGTCCATTTATAGATTATATGAGCACATGACCTCATGAAATACTCATAGAAATATTTGACAAGCCAATGGCCTTATCAGCTGCACACTGAAGAGTCTGGGGATTAAATGGATTAAAAGTGTAGTATGTGTAATTAACCTGCTCATCTCCTCAATGTCTGAGACCAATAAATGGGACCACCATTGTAAAGAAGCAATATACTGCACAGATAGTCTGTAAAACCTCAATTAGTGGAGTTACAATACTGGAAGCAAGGGAAACAATACTGTTACTATTGCTCAAATTCACTGTTGCAAACTCATAACTCTTAGCAGTAGTATTAAACTTCAATCTGTATTTGCAAGATAGGTGTGCAATTACTTTTCTAAGCAATTAGACATGATAAAACAGCTTTATGAATACAGTCACAATTTAGATTAGGGTCCAATTCTCACTATTAACCAACTATTAACTATGACTTTTGCCTCAATAAACTCCTAATAACTGCTCATTAATAGTTCCGCATCCACCTTCAATCACCCAGAATATCCTTACTGCTGAAAACCCCTAATAAAAATTTAGCAACCGCATAGCAATGCATTGTGGCGTACACTGATTACATCACTTGCCCACCACGGCACTGTCATTTGGATTTTTTATTCCGCCCAAGCCATTGTCCGTGCTATGGCCAGCCTAGTGGTACTGGAGCGCCATTTGTGGCTTAATCTCAATCTCAACCCATTTCCGAAGCATTAAGGGCCTCGCCCCAAACTAGAGCTGGACCCCGTGCAGCCGAAGCAGTCCTGATGCCTCACGACGGAGGAGAAAAGTGTTAAGTCCTGCCGAGGCCCGACCACCCTCAAAGCGTGCCCGTCTCCCAGCCCCCACTTCAGTTCAGGGCGCTGGAACAACAATGTGTTTGTTGCCGGTTCTGGGCCTCCCCTACCAGTTTGTGCACCAAAACCCCTTCTCGCTGTTATGGCGAACCAAATAAAAAATTTACATTCTCACGAAAAGAGCATTTCTCCTCCTCTCAATGCTGTAACAAGTGCTGTTCTCCCAACTCAGTGCGAGACGCAGCCTGTAATACTTCAACCACTTGCCACTCGAGCTGGATTTTGGGAATAGTAGAACGAGGTAACTCGCTCCAATTTTCTCGAAGACCACCCCGCTTCAGGGCTGTGGTTCAGACAGTGGTCTCAGACAACAGTGCTCATGTCCTTGGAGACAAGTTCAGTCTCTGCTAGAAAAAGGCAGCGTGGAGATAGTTCTCACGGAACGCAGCGAGTCAGGATTTTACAGCCGCAACCTTATCCCCATGAAGGATGACGGCCTTAGGCTATGTTCACACTTAGTGTCTTTTTTCAAACTGCCAGCGTCTGTTCTACATTATAACCCTATGGAGTAAACCGTTTTTTCAAAAAAGTCCTGAGCGCTTTTTTAGACGCCACCGCCGGCGTCTTTTTCTGCAGCTCAGAGCGTCTTTTTAAGTTGAAAAAAGTTCAACTTTTCTGAAAAGAACGCCCTACGTCAAGCGCCTTTTTGACAGCTGACCAATGACAAGCGAGTAGCGAGACCTGTCGTTTCCATAACAACAAGAACAACTGTCTGTCGTGCACCCACAAACGTCTTTGTGAACCGACATTCTCCTCCCCGGTAACTTCAAAAGCCAACGCAAGAGCCAACTTTCTCTTTCTCGACATTTTTTGCATCACACAGCACTAGGCTACTGTTGCAGCTCTTGTTATAGCAGCCCGGTCTCACCCCAAAACGTCATATACTTACGCGTCTTGACCATGCGTCAACATACGACGAAAAGGGTACCCCTTTAACGTCAATATGAGACGCAGACAGAAGCGCACCAGCAGCGCCTCCTAGCGGTACCCTAACGCATACCTAAACCTACCCATAACCCGAATCGTCACATATGGACGTTATGGGGGTACCCTTTTCGTCGTATGTTGACGCATGGTCAAGACGCGTCAGTATATGCGCCAGCCACAAAAGACGCGCTCGGCTGCTATTTGTAACCGAACGCTGCCAGCGTTTTTTTTTGCTAAAAAAACGCCGTTGTCAACTTTTTCTTGTCAAAAAAGACGCTAAGTGTGAACATAGCCTTAGGCCTATCTTCGATCTGAGATGTCTGAATTGCGCCCTCATGAGACGGCTGTTCAGAATGTTAGCTATCAAACGAATCCTTGTGCAAATTTGCCCCGGGGATTGGTTTATATCAGTGGATCTGAAAGATACCTACTTTCATATCCAGATAGCCCCCCATCACAGTCAGTTCTTAAGATTCGCGTTCAAGGTTTTTTTTCTCCGTACTTTTACGAAGTACACTTTTACGAAGTGCTCTCTCCCCTCTGAGAAATACGGTAATCAGCATACTCAACTATCTCAACGATAGGCTGCTTATAGCCCAATCGGAGCTGGAGCAATGTGCCCAAAGATTCCAGCTCCTCAACCATCTGGAGAACCAGGGCTTCAGGGTCACCACTGGCAAGAGCTCGCTGCTCCCCAGCCAACGAATTTCATTCTCTTCGACTCAGACAGGGCTTGGCTCTTACAAGAGTGCGCCTTGAAAATCAGAAGCATGGCAACCGGTATCTTCCTCGGTCATTCCCCAAGGCCTGCTCCACATGCGACCGTTCCAGCTCTGTTTGAAAGGCCTTATCCCACCCCATGCATGGTGCACAGGCCAGCACACTCTCAAGGTGACCCACGGTTGTGTCAGAGCCTTAGTCCCTTAGAAATCACCTCGCTTTTACCAGAACATTCCAGGAGGAAAGTGGAGAATCCCACTGTTGAATATACTTCTCGAAGGAAATGGATGTGCTGGCCCTGAAATGGCCTTATCTGTGCCTTTATGCCTTCCCTCCTGTAGCCCTGCTTCCACAGGTCATCAGTCAGATTTGGGAAGAAGCATGTGCAGTTCTTCTGGTTCCCAGAATTAGTCCAGCTACTGTCAGCTGCTCCGCGGCCCACACCTTCTCTCCCAGGCAGGAGGGACGATCCGGCACCTTCAACTGGAGTTGTGGAACCTGTGTGTGTGGCCCCTCTACAGGAAGCATCAGGCCTTCCCCATAACGCCATGAGAACGATCTCAAAGGCGAGGGCCCCTTCCACAAGCCGCCTCTACGCCCAGAAATTTTCTATTTTCTCAAGCTGGTGCTTGGCTTGGAAACTAGGCCCCACTAAATGCGGTACTGTGTCAGTTCAGTTTCTGCAGGAGATGCTGGACAGTGGCTGTGGTACAGTGCAATCTCTATTGCAAATATCTGTGTGGCGGTTGGCTGGCCCTCGCCGTCTACTTTCATCAGATTTTACAACCTGGACATCCCTGCTCTTCAAGCATGGGTGTTGTCAGTCTAATTGCTTATGCACTATGAAGTCAGGTTCCGACTCAACCCAATGCTAATAGGGAACCTGCAAACACATTAATAAGGAAATCTGTAAACATCCGGAGCTAACACGTCTAATTTACACCCACACCTTCAAGTGCACAACAAGAATGAGGCTGCCAAAATGGGACCCGCAGAGAAAAAAAAATAAAATAAAATAAAATAAAATATATATATATACAGTATATATATATATATATATATATATATATATATATATATATATATATATATATATATATAATTATATTACAGCATGGAGTATGCCGTGCCTCCAAGCTGTCTTATTCGTTTTATTAATAAACATTCTATGGTAATATAAGCAAGTTTATATTCATTACTTATTTATTTGGTTCCACAGTGTTTTGCTGATTTTCAGTGTTTTATTTAAACTTTGCGTAAGTTATTTGTTAATTTATATTCAGCCTATAGCTCTCATGGGTCAGGGTGTTTCACCAGTTCTTCTCTGTTGTTTTTTTATGGTCCTGTCATTTTCAGCAGCCCGTGATTTGAGCAATTAGCGTTGCCTTGCAGCACTGTGTGCACAATCATGAGCTGATCTCCCAGACCTGTCGCTCGTTCCCTTTATCCTATATATACCCAGCTGTGTCTACTCTTTGTTGTCAGGTGATCACAATTCATGTTGTGTGGATGTTTCATGTTATGTGCCCTCATTCATGTGTGTTTGCTTCTGTTACTTACCTGCTTGTGATTGCGCTCAGGAACCACAGACAAGGAGTTTGTAGCAAGACTGTCTCACTTGCTGGACATTCAGTTGGTTGCCCTGTGTCGTTTCCTCTCGGTGGTGTCCTCTAATTGTGTCCGCTGATGTGTGTGAGGAGTACACGGGAGAGACAACTATGTGTCACATGGACTGTTTCAAATTATTCCTAAAGTTTTCTAATAAACTTTTCTCAGAATTTGTCACTGCAATTGAGTCCTCCATTTATTCCTGACAACAGCGTGGTGTAGGCCGTGCTTATTCGCTTTGTTAAAATTCCTTTATTTAATGAATACCGTAAATCCTCTAATATAGGCCCGGGCCTTTATTTTACTCAAGTGCATTTCGGCCCAGGCCTTTATTGGAAGGAGGCCAGAATTAGAGACAGGCCTTTATTTCTATTTGAGCAAAACGGACTAGCAGTAGAATGAATAAAAACGAGATTTTTTGTCTATTTGAACCTATAAAATACTAGGTTAATTTATTGAAAATAAATGCTCCGCAGCTGCCATGGTAAACAACGTTAGCCTACCGGTGACCAGTGGTGGAATGTAATGAAGTACAAATACTTCGTTACTTTACTTAAAGCACATTTTTTCACGTATCTGTACTTTACTTAAGTAGAATCAATAGTGCATACTTTTGACTTTTACTTCGTTACTTTTTGCAGCAATTATTATACTTTCTACTCCACTACATTTCTACAACGTTTCGTTACATTTTCTGATCAGTTTTTCCCCCTGCCCAAACAGGGATTGAAAAAAAATCTCATGTTTTCGGTGCTGACGCGTTTATGGTGGCGCTGCCAATAAAGCACCTAAGCTGTCACAAAGAACCGGCAAAAGTAATGAATATGTAAAATATAGCAAGGAGACATTTCAATTGTTTATTAATAAACAAGCGTTTTCTGTGTCGGCTGCAAAGATGAAGTTGATGAAGACGATGCTGACTCGTTATCTTCGCAGTAGTGAACGCGCAAGAGAGAAATGCGCATTTCATACAGATTAAGCAGAGAGCAGTCTGTTTTCTTTCGGTTTGAATTGTTCTGTTTAAAAGTAGGCTACACATTTAAAGCTGTCTAAAGATATAATTATCAGGTCTGTCGGGCTTTGCCATATATACGCTGAGTTTCGGTTAATTTTTGAGACGCACTTCAGTTCACACGCCGCCTCCGTGTCGTGATTATCTATTTTCTACTATATTTGCTACTTATTTATTAAATCCTGGCAATTGGTTGATGAAACGTTGATTAAAATTAAGATACAATTAATACAAAACGAAATTCACTTTAAAAAAAGGCTTTGTGCTTTCTGTCTGTGTCTGTGAAAGTTTTAAAGCTGTCTTTTATTGCCGCTTTCAGTGCGCTCACGTCCGTAACATTGTTTTTTCCTCATAAATGGAAACACGAAAAATAAATTAAAATGAATATTTTGTGTTCTGTGGAGAGCCAACCCTTCTTCATCCGGTTAGTAGGCTATTACTTTTGGTTTGCGCAGTGTAATTCACAGAATTACAAAAAAATATTTTGCTACCTAAAAGTTAAAGATTTTTTGTGTCCCATAACGCATGTGTAGCCTAGGCTATTTCCCTCATATTAAATATAAAACGCATGTGTAGACTGATATTTTTCAATATGTATTAAATGCATTTTCTGAGAATTTTTATTTCAAGTTTTTACTGCAAATGTCCCCGTTTATAACGCTGGAATTGCCCAATATTAAATTTATCCTCAACTAGTTTTGTAGTGTGGGTCTACGTATTGTATAATGTTAACTTCAAAAAAGGGGTGTGTCGCAATTCTGCCTTCTCACACCGCGACACAGGTTCATAGGTCTGAGTGTAGCGATTTCGGATTCATATTGCATATTGTTACAGCCCTAATTATTGGAATATATACATTAAGAGAATAAATTGTTAATAAAATGTTACTATCACAACCATAATGTTGTGGCCTGCCCAGTAAAACGTTGGTTCTAATAATAGCCCCGGCCACTATTAGAGACCGGCCTTTATTTACCTCCGCCGACAGCGAGACCGGCCAATGTTAGAGACCCGGCCGCTAATGGAATACAGGCCAATATTAGAGGATTTACGGTAATCCAGCAAACTCACTGTGAAACCTTCACCAAAAGCTAACATCCCAAGTGAAGCTAACACACTGGCAGGACGGTGTCTTGTTACAGGAAACACAGAGAGTTTTACGATCAAAAAGAATGTGACCGCATGTGTAAGAGAGAGACAATGGGGAGACAGAAACAATCTTCCATGCAGACTTCGCTGCATTAATCAGAAACGAACTGATCTAGAAATGAACGTGCATCCCAGAAACTGTGTGAACGATTGCTACTTATACAGTGACGTTTGACACTCACAGACCCATCAACGAACCCAATCTTCAACCACTTCAAGAATTGACCATGCAAGTATCAATTTAATGAGGTGCTCTGAAAATGATAAGCTTATGGTTCTTTTCCATAGTTCTATTTCCTGCTTCCGGTTCCACATCACTCACCCCTTTACCTATGCATGTATGTATGTATGTATGTATGTATGTATGTATGAATGTATGTATGTATGTTTGTTTGTTTAGTGTTAGTTATGTTTGTGAGTTAGTTAAAGGACAATTCCGGTGAAAAATGAACCTAGGGGTAATTTACACATGGTTACAGAGTCGATTGTTCCCTGGGATGCGTTTTCATGAAAATTGAATGTAAAGAGTTTTATCTTAAAAAACAGATTATCTTATAACGTTAGTATATGGGGCACAGAGTAAGTAAAAGTAAATCGCTAGTTAATACCACTAACAAGGCTCAAAATAGCCTCACACTAACACGGTAGCATAATGAGGGTCCCTACATGCAAACCGAAGCATTGAGAACTTTGTAAGTGTACAGACAGTTTAATAAGAAGATACTTTATAAAGACAGTACATTACGCGTTTACAGAGAGGATCCATCTTGGAAAACAGTCTCGACTAATCGAGTCACGAACGCCATGCTACGTTAGATTTCACAAATGTAATTCCTATCGACCAGCTCACTTAGCACGGCGTTCGTGACTCGATTAGTCGAGACTGTTTTCCAAGATGGATCCTCTCTGTAAACGCGTAATGTAGGCTACTGTCTTTATAAAGTATCTTCTTATTAAACTGTCTGTACACTTACAAAGTTCTCAATGCTTCGGTTTGCATGTAGGGACCCTCATTATGCTACCGTGTTAGTGTGAGGCTATTTTGAGCCTTGTTAGTGGTATTAACTAGCGATTTACTTTTACTTACTCTGTGCCCCATAGACTAGCGTTATAAGCTAATCTGTTTTTTAAGATAAAACTCTTTACATTCGATTTTCATGAAAACGCATCCCAGGGAACGATCGACTCGGTAACCATGTGTTAATTACCCCTAGGTTCATTTTTCACCGGAATTGTCCTTTAATTAAACTTGTGCACAATATGGATTTGGTTTCTAAGTGTCTCTGCTTGCATACAAAGTCCCTTTTACGATCTTGATCTTGTTACATGCTCTAAGCGCTGTACATGCTAAGGAATAATTATTTTTCAGTGACCATGAAAGATACACTTTTCTTAGAATAAATGAATAATCAAAGAGTTCGTTGGAACTGATTAATTGATTGTAATATTAATTGGCTTACCTCAGTTAATCTAATTAACTGACCCAAATATTAATAATTAATCATAATTAGTAATTATGGATTATTATTAATATTTCCCCTTTGAGCTAATATCGTTACACCATGCTGGTGAAATGGTGGTGGTGTGTGACGTTGTTCCATGGAGGCGTGTTAAGGGTGTGTTTTAGGGTAGTGCTGTGGGGGCTACTGGCCCTACAGAGGAAACGCAGCTCGATTTTGTCCTCATGGCACGTTGTTAGCTTGCACTGGTCCGACAGTGGAAAAGCGGCTAATCAGAGCTCAAGAGATGGTTGCCGGTGGCTTTATTTAGTAAATCATTTACAATGTAAAGCCATGTGCACAGAGGAAAACACAATATCAGTATGCACACCTGACTAACCCGGAAAAAAATACACTGCTGACTTTAGCGTGGAAACACTTTTGACAGCTTACATGTTTAGAACCATCCGCAAGACTTCTCATCCACATAAAATACATTTGAATTTGCTCCTCTTTCGATTTTATTGTATAAAAGAAGCATGAAACATATTAGTAGGCTAAATCTTTGTGTGTTTTACATACGAAAAAGTCATATGTTTGGGTTTCAAACAATACTATTGGTCAGCTTTCACATTTAAAATTATACTGTGTTGTATAATTAATATGTGATGGTGTAATTGATGTGTAATAGATAATGAGCAAACATTGTTCTTATGGCATGTTGAATGATCTGCAAACCTATAAATAGAGTATCTATATTACTGACTTCACTTTAGGTTATGTATTGATGTGAAGGGAATTAAAATTCTGTGGAAAAGAGAAGTTCTTTGGAAACAACTCTCATTACTCATAACTATAGTTTCATTCAAGATCTGTCAACGCAATTAACGTGTCCTCAGAGACATTTTAAATGTCTCGCTCTAATCCCGAGTCCAATTCATGCAGTTTAATTCTCAGACAGCCGCGTACTGTGCTGTGATCTCATGTCCATCACATTATACTAATGATGGTGGACGGTTTCCTCACACACTGCCTGATTCATCTCTATCGAGGATCATCTAGGTCAAGACTGGGAAGAAGATGTAAGGAACAACAGAAAGGGCTGACACTCAGATGAATGGAAGTTAGGGGAGAGATGTTTGATGTACGATCAATCTTGACATCCAAGCAGGATCTGAGCATTGTTGCACTCTGGGCAAATGTCAGTTATCTATTCCTGTCAAGCGCTACCTCAGCAGATGACTGTCTTACTGTGGAGTCAAACGGCTGCTCTTTGCTTGCAGTGTGTTGGTGTTCTGCCAGGCCAGTGTTTGTGTTGCTCTTTGTCCTGTGAATCTGCAGCTATAATGCCATGGGCCAACATCCGAGCACATGAATACATCACCAGATCACCAGAGAAAAAGCTGTTTGAAAACAATAATGAAGTCAACATGAAACACTATTTGCAACCCATTTTGTCTTCTGTAATATCACAGAATGAAAAGAATAGGCCTTGGCGATGTCAGTCAATCATTTGATGACCTGATGATTGTTCACAATTAGACCGGAAACATATTAAAAGGGTCCTGCTATGTTGAATGATATTTTGATATTTCGACAGACTAGATTTCACCCTACTATAAAAACATTCGGCACGTTTAAGAATTCAAAACCTACTCCCTCAGTGAAAAAAAAATAAATAAAAAGATTTAATAAAAATAAAATCATGCTTTGCATCGTATTGTTATTTGAGTTGTGCTTCTGTATTGGCTTCAGATGTGCAAGATTCACACAATTTGTGACATTCAGCTTTCAATGAATGCATGGACTGAGTTACATGGTTGTTACTCTTAGAAAGAAGTTGCTGTGTTATCAGAACTGCGGTTTCAGAAGTGCTAATGCCAAGCATTTGAAGCCCTTTTTAGTCACACGTCACCCGTACAGAGGTCTTCAGTCCTGCTCCTGGAGACCCATTGCCCTGTAAATCAGCTGCTTCAGGTGTGTTTGATTAGGGTTGGAACTAAACTCTGCAGGACAGTCGGTTTCCAGGAGCAGGGTTGAAGACCTCTGCACTAGTAAATATCACGTTTAACCTATGCGTTTCTAGTGGGAGCACTAATAATCTCTCTATTGAACCAACTCTCTCTTCATTTGTCTGTTGAAAGGGTACGTTTATTCCTTCCAGAGGAGGAGATTGCAGTTTGGCACTTCTCCATCCCAGTGCTGTGATTGGCTGCTGGCATCAGAGAGGACACACACAGTGTGGTCCACCCTTCTTTCTGCTGTGGAAATCATTTGCATAATCTAAAGCACACAGTTAGTACAGTTTATTTATAGACACACCAAGCCGACGTCAAAGAACTAGCGGCGACGAAAGATGACTGTGTCATTGTTGCCTCTCGTCGGCTGCGTTTTGGCCAAAAATCTGCGCTTGAACACACCAAAAGGACTAAATGCGATTGTCAACTAGCCCATGCGTTCTGCACCTGCGTGTAAGTAAATATCTGTCTATATCAGCAGATATCAATAGTCTATTTTCGTCATTCAAAAAGGGAAACTAGGACTGCAGATATACAAACCGTTAAAAAAAAGCAGCACTTGCTTACCATTTTGAATATCAATCACGCTGATCACTTTCTTCATTTCAGTCGTCTCATGTTATTATGAAATATTTATGAATTCGAATTCGACGTCAAATTAGAAAGGTCTTCTGTCTGTACCGTCTTGACTTCTTTGCTCGCTTTCATCGCTTTCACTTTTAGGGGCTGTTTACTCGACACCGTTTTCAAGTAAAAACTTGACACTTTTTTTGCATTGGCTGTTCATTTACACGACAACAGCGTTTTGGGGGCCTGAAAACGCAAACTTTTGAAAACGGGTTTCAAAGTGGAAGTTTTAAAAAAATGGTCTCCGTGTAAACAACAAAAAGGCGAATCCCTGAAGACGATGACTTCATGCGTATTACATGTTCATTCTATAGTGTTTCATCGCCATCTAATGGCCTGGCAGCAGAATACACAGTTTTAAGTTGTTTCCTGAGCCGTGTGAATGGGGATCGTTTTGACAATGATGTCGCCTTTACGGGGAAAACTCAAAGGGAAAACTTCTCCGTTTTAAGCATATAGTTGTCATGTAAATGTAGTGGGATTGCCCCTTTAAGAATAGTCTGCGTGGCCCTTTTTAAAAATCGCGCACGGATTGCATTAAGTGGGTGGGTACGTCAGGTAATCACGTAGCTATATAGATACAGGTGAGAGTTAGTTTCCTCATGACATTGTACCGATGTGACCTGTTTGTGATCTTGTATCTCCTTCATTCCTCGGGAAAGGTAGGTTTTATTAAACTGGTGGCTCATAGACGGGAGGGAATTATAAATTTAGAATAAGGGTGTTCGTGGGAATTTAACTTAATTCACATGATTGATTAATGTGTTTGTTTGGCGTAATTTTAGATTAGTCGGGTGCGTCCTGGCATTGTTAGTGAGCATGTGTGAGTGAGTATCTTACACGTGAAAGGTAATATTATTTTTCCCTTACCCTGTTTGATTACAAATCTGAGAGGAGTGGGGAGGGAGAAGAAAGCAAACCAAAATGTTGTAACGGAGAGCAGATCACCAGTCTGCATGGTGATTAAATTAGATTAATTAATGTAGTCTAAATCTACAAAAACCCCTGTCTCGCTCTGACTCAAGCAATTCTGACATTCCAAAGCACTCTCATTTACGACACCTCTGTTGTCTTGAGATTGCTCTGCGCAAGACGTGCAGCCCAAATGGCGCCGAAGAATGGTGTAAATCACTGATTACCTCTCTGGAAACACAGATCCCTTACTTCTAAACCAACACAGGCCGTCTGTTTATGGCCCGGAGAGCCTAACGCTGACCAATGAGAGCGATCCCGAAAGCACCCCCCCCTAGGGAGTCTCTCGGACACTGATTTACACGTAGACACTAATTAACTCTTCACAACAATAAAACAGTGTTGTAAGACCAGATGCCCAAAACATGTGGTCTCTGCTGAGTACATCAATTCAAGGAGTCAAACGAACGCACACACATAAACCTCACCCCGCAGCGCCGGGGACAAGAGTTCAGCGTGCGGTTGTGAACTTTCCAGACACATTCACACACACACACACACACACACACACACACACACAGAAACACACGCAGGCCCCACCACGTGTGATCCAAAATCCTTGTATAAAATATTTTAAATGTATTTTCTTGATGTGTATGATCCCCTGTCCCAAATATTATGCCTATGTAGTTTATTGGCCTGTAATCACTCTGTGGTGCCCACAATTACAAGAAATGATGTGCCTCCTTGATTTTAGATCTTAGAACTGTCATTCGCGGTATTGCCGTGTTCCACAAACCCCAACGATGCTGAATCTTTAACACAAAATATCAGAGAATGCATTGTTTATTAAATACCAGTGTTATTAAGTTATGGACGAATTCATCGTTTCAAAACCCCGCGGAAAGGGGGCGTATAGACCTCGAAATGTCAGGAGGTGGGCCCGATACGTTGTTAAAGACGATTGGTCCACGTACGTGAGGGAGGCGTGAGTTTAGCCCTTTAAAATTTCGCGCCCCTCTCCTCTCAGTGCAGTCCGCCAGAGAGAGAAAGACGACACGCCTCCTTCCCTCAAGGAAGCTTCGCTCGCTTTTATTTTCCTTTTTATTTTCCTTTATTTCCAAGTCTTTTCTTAGAACTACTATTACTTAAGTATAGTCTTCTGAAACCAACCCACGAAACCAACTTAAGGCTAAGATAATCTTTGCTGAGTCTTCGCTCGCTTCAAGTCGCCATAGCAACCAGAACGCTGTGACCACGTGATCCAGGTGCCTTTATCCAACACAGACGAACACACACACAGAAGGCCGATCTTCCAAACAGAGTAACGTAGATCTTTTAAATTTGCAATCTGAAGGAAATGCTGTTTAAAGTTGTCTAAATATTACTAAGAAACGTTGGGGTTTTGTGGTGAATGACTAAAACTGTTTCTATCTCTCTCTCTAAATTCTCTTTCACACACACAAACATACACATACACACACACACACATACTCTCACCCACGTGTGCCGAGACAAACACACTACCACGTGCTCACGGAGCCACCGGCAAACCCATCTCTCCTTACAAACGCTATCCTCTCAACATCTCACACGCACACCTAAAATCATTCCTATCTCCCCTATTAGTTTCCTCTCGCTGATTCTCTCTCTCTCTCTCTCTCTCTCCCAATCTCTCTCCCTTCCTCTCTCTCAAACCTTTTTATTTTGTTGTATTTCTGTATTACGATCGTTATATTGCCTGTTTTGTTTATGCATTTTTATTCCTGCGTGATTTAAAGTAATTGTGTAATCGCTAGCTTGTTTAAATAAACTTTGTTAAATCATTTGAATTAAGTTTGCCTGTTTGTTTCAAATTCTGAGTCCCTGAGGAGTGCAGATTTTACCTTATAAGCTCTACGATTGGTTTTATTCTTAAAAGAAACCTAAAATTGTCTAAAACACGGAGATAATTATCTTCTTTGTGGCCACAAGAAAGTGTTATCTATCAGTGTTAAAGACGCCCGATTTCTGTTCATAAATTATACATTCTGTCCGCCGGACGGCCCGTCTGCATGATAAATGAACATTCTTCAACTTCTACCTCAAATTCCCCCTAATTGAGTAAATTCTACCCGTCTCTATCAGTGATTATTACAAGTAATTGTGTAATCGCTGATACAAGCCTAGGTTTTGACCTATTCCCTATTTTGAATAAATTAATTTATGGAAGCAACAGATGCATATTCACATTGATGAATATTACCGCTAATTTGAGCTAATTAATTCCCCAACACAAAGTCATTGTTGTTACAATGTCTATTTGTTTTTCAGAAGTTGCCAGCTGCTGCTTTGCTGCGGCTTAAATAGCGTTTCCAGTTTGGGACGCGGGATGATTCATTGAATGCTCGCGATTGCATTGAACGTGTTCTATTGCCTGTACAATGCTCACGTTGGATGCGCTGTAAACCCGTGGTCTGTGATTCTGGCGCCACCTGGTGTTCGCTCACTTCGCTGGCGTAATTTCATTGATTTGTGTCTATTCGTGACTGTGTATTTTGTTTAAGTGTGCGTGCAATATAATTGAATTGAAATTGTTTTGTATGCTTTATTGTATTATTATTATTATTAGGTTTGTTTATTAACTAATTCATCCATTTTGTTTATTTTGTTATTTTGGGTTGGTTGTATAATTTCTTCGTCTTGCTTTACATTGATACTGCTCCATTACAGAGCTGATTAATTGTGGTTTATTTGTTCTTTTGTTCTTTTTGACTTTGGTTTATTTGGTGAGTGCTGAGTGGGTTTAAATAATAATTGTATTTTTGGTTTTGGTTGGTTTGAAGTGTTTGATTTGTATTTTGTTTTATTATTTGAGCAGTGAAAGGTTTTATGCAAGGACATAACACCGAAGATAGAAACCAACTTATTTAGTTTTTTTTTATTTTTGTGAATCTTTCTTTTGTTAGTACATTTTTTCTTTTTGTGTGTGTTTGGCCAGTGTATAGGTGGCCGGCCCATGTGAACCGACTAAAACGAAGCCCATTGGGCTGATTCATTCACAGTGATTAAATTGTTTTTATCATTGATGTTGAGCTCAATGTGTTTTTAGTAATTATTTGATCAATAAAATTGTAGTCTGTGGTTTTGTCTCTGCTCGTCCTTTTCATTTAGTTGAAAGCTTGTTTGGGGAGGCTTGAAAATTTGGGGTCTTGAGTACGGGCCTTATTAGTGTAAGCTGATCGAGTCATACGGTCACATAAACATACCCTTATTCTCCTGCACCGACCCGTTCGCTGAGCAGAAGAGCCAATCAGAGTTCTCTCTTTTACCAATAGCCCAACACCGATTCAACATGCTGAATCTGCCCCCAAAAAACAGAATTTGGCACAACACCTGTCTTAAAGAGTTATCAATACATTTCTCACTTTCTAAACCACCACCAAACATGAAGGGAAAAGATTGAACTGTCATGCATGCATTCATTTGTACATTAACAGCTAAAATTGTGTAAGATGCACTACAAAAAGCTGTCACTGAGAATACTTATTTTAAGTTGTGTCGAAGTGAGTGGCCTTTGTTTATTTGTTTCAGTCACTGCTGCTGCATCCAAATGGTCCTAAGGAATTTGTATGGTGGTTCAGGCCTAAACCTTAGAAATTAGTCTCATTAAGGGTGAAGGGCAGATACTGCCTCTGGGCCAATGAGAAGTTGTGGACTTCCAGGGTTTGGTACTAGGGGTCTTCATCTTGCCCTCTAAGAGGTGTATGGCAGTTGTCCTAGCATCTTTATCTGATGCAATTGGATATTTGTTTGTGCTAGTCCACCAAGATCCAATGAAATATAGCAAATCTTTCTCTACTGTTTTAGTCAGAGAAGGGCCCTGCCATAAAACTGGGCCCTGGAAAGTCTTTTTCACTACAGTAGGATACCTTTTGATCTGGATTTGTTTGCTTCAGTTCTAACATGACTAATCCTCTTCTTCTTTGTAGACTTCAGTGTGTGTGTGTGTGTGTGTGTGTGTAAGAGACAGACAGGGTCAAAGTGAAATTTACTTGTCAGCTGTGCCAAAAGCCGGTCCTTGAGCTCTTCACTTTGCGCACAAGTGTCTGTTTGAGACGCTGTTAAAGCTGCTTTGGGAAGACTTCTCTGAAACTCTTACTGACTGAAAGCAAATCGTTAGAAAATAAACCCTGTTAAACTGTCTTGTTAGGGTAATTTATGGATGTTAGAAGTAATCTAATGTTCAAACACAATACTGACCTCCATTACTGTAATTAACACATCAACTGACACCAGCACATATTAACGTTAACATTTTGTCTATATGCACAAATTATCCCTTGGAATTTCCAGCTGAACCATGCACAGAGTGAAGGCTGCTTTCAAGCTAGTCCTGCGCTTGGGGGGCAAACCCATTACAGCACACTGATGGGGAGTTTCGAGTAACAAGACTGTTGTGGAGTTTAGGAACAAAGCTGTGCTATTGCGCTGAACTCAGCAGAAAACTCTGTAAAAATGCAATATTTATCAACACAATCTTCTGCAATATTAGCTTTTATGAAGCAACATAAATCCACCCTTACAAAATAATAAGTATTAAGTTCATCTTAAGTATACTTAAGTAAAGTAAACTTTATGTAGTAAGTATACTAATATCAATGTAGAAGTATACTTGTAAGTATACTGTTTCTACTTGGGACTAAATTGGCCCACTTTTTAGTATACTTTAAGTGTAACAGTAGTAAACTTTAAATACAAAAGTAGTTTACAAGTTTGTACTGCAACTATGTGACCTTTTAGGTATACTGATACCCAGCCAGCACACCCATGTGGGGCCCAGACTGGTTTGACCTGGGCTATCTAACTGGGGCCCAGAAAGTTTTGTCTGCAGTTTCCATATAGAGCCCACATGGGTTAGCCCAGATGACATAAACACCAGAGTATTAAACATAACAATGAATCAGTGTTGGAGTTAATGAGATAATTAAGTGATAACAAGCATAATCACTGGAGAACAGAAACTACAACTGACTTCCAGCCACAGCCTAATATAAAATCAATTGAATATGATAGACATCAAATCTCTCGAGATCTTGGCAGAGGATGATTAAACCACTTAAACAACTCCACCTTCACCTATTACTAACCAGATAGACTTTATTTCTATCATACGTCTACAAAAGTTCTTATTGAGAATTTAAAGAGGTTTTATGTTGATGTTTTATTGAAAATAATAGTTTGATTTAAAGTCACCATTATGTAAAACAGTTTTTGCTTTAGTTGGGCAGTTTGGCTCTTGACTTTTAAATGTTAGTTTTTACCTGGCTGTTTGTTATGGCAAGAACAGCAAGAGGAAACATGATGATGTTGGTTGCTTGATGATAAGAATATAATCATCTTGGTGTGGCTTAATTCACTGATCTTATGTCTTAGTTTTATATGGGTCATATATGTTATTAATTTCAATTCAATATTCTTGTTGTGATTCGACAGTAAGAACTCCTGTGCGTTTTACACACACAGAGACATTAAGAATTAGCATATGAATCTCAACAGTGCTTTCATGCCACAATGCATTTTGGGAGCCATGAGTTTTGTATGATGCACACAGAATGCATTCCAGCATGTAGCATGTCACCGTTGTTGAGATTCATACACTGAATCTTAATGTCTCTGTGTGTGTCTAAAGCTCACAGGAACTTTATTTTTTATTTTATTTTTTTTACTTTTTTTTAATTCAGTTTATCTGATTAAACCACTGCTGGATCTCATGCTGTAGAGTCACAGGGTTACTATAATCAATGATTTTCATGAGATCAGCAATTAAGGCCACGACATGATGATCACATCGGTATCAACAAGTAGCCAACATCATCTGACCACATTTCAACATGCTCTGATCTCTTTCTGTTCTTGCCATTATAAACACAGTTACAGTAGCCAGGGGAAACTAATGTTCAAGGGTCAAGAGCCCAACTAAAACACACACTGATCAACATAATGGTGACTTCAAACTCAGATTCAGAACGATGGTCAAAACACACATGGAGTCCATCAACACCCCAGAAGCTTCACAGTCGTTTCCTCTTCATGGGTTCAACATTTCATTCGATAACATTAGGCAGTTTTGATTTACAGTTTAGCCTATGCTGTTTAATGTTTGATGATCGCATTATTTTACATTTGCGTAAGCAATCTTCTATCACTTGTTTCTGCTTCTTCTTCATTCAGTCAGTGGAGAGGAAAGAGTAAAGTAGATTTTAAGTAAATTCTTCTGTACACTACTAGTGGACAAGCCTACACAAAAATGCAGATACTCAGTATTATAGGAACATATCTGTTTTCTTTATATATCAATAAAAAGTATTTAATAGACTACTCAAACAAAAGAGTAAACACAACTATAAGCCGAGTATACTTAGAATACTTAATTTAAGTATCTCTCACTCAAAAGATTGAGTACATGTAAGGCCAAATATACGTAAACCTTTCTGTCAGTATAAGTCAAGTATACTTAAGTGGAACTTTAAGTATATTTCGGAGAAGTTTGTCAGGGTCCTGCCCTGACAGTCTTGCCTGTTTTGTCTTTGTTTCTTTGCTTGTCTTGTGCTTGAGCAGGGTATTCCAGAAAGCAAGGTTATCTTACCGTCAAACATATCCTGAATTCTCGGATAATTTGAATAGCTATTCAACTAATGTTTATTGTATTGTAATACTGTAGATAGATAGATAGATTAGATAAAATAATGTGTGTGTGTGTGTGCGTGTGTGTGCAATCTGTCACACCTATAAATGTATTTCTATAATAAAAAAAAATAAAAAAATGGTAATGGTACCAAAATGGTAATTAATCTACAAATAGTAGAACCAAAAGTGTAACAATAACTGTTCAAACATTACCTTGTTTTAATAGTGCTATAACTATGATTGTGCACAGTCTGGTCTAGGGCACGCATGCGCTGAACACCTCTGAAGTAAACTAACCCTGGAACAGATGCTGCTCCAGAGCAGGTTGTGTTCAGAGAGTGAGTTGCTAAATCTACTTGCATATCCTTGAAGGTTAACTCAGTTTTTGGAACCGAAAGTTGTCCGCTTACTTACCCTTAAACTTACCCAGGAATGTCTCATAACCTGCTTTCTGGTATACCCCCCAGATGTCCCTGTCTTTGTTTATGTTGGCCATGTGCTCCTCTCGTCCTGACTCCTTATTTCCCATTACCACGTCCCCTTGTTTAGTCATTGTCTAGGGCTGCGTTCCAGTCCAAAATTGTCATGCCCTTCACTCGCAAACTTCCCTCCGTCTCGTTCACTCGGATGTACGTCATTGCGAGTGCTCACTACTGGCGGAAACTGCAATGGGCTGAATTGGAACGTCCAAAGCCCTTGATCACTTGGAATCAGCTGTAGAGTTTATTTATTATTTAAATTTTTTTTCCCTTTAAGAATTTGTTTAATGCAGCATCCAAATGTTTATAGGTGTGTTTGGGTTGTTTTAAATTAAAAATATACAGGTCCTTCTCAATAAATTAGCATATTGTGATAAAGTTCATTATTTTCCATAATGTAATGATAAAAATTAAACTTTCATATATTTTAGATTCATTGCACACCAACTGAAATATTTCAGGTCTTTTATTGTTTTAATACTGATGATTTTGGCATATAGCTCATGAAAACCCCAAATTCCTGTCTCAATAAATTAGCATATCATGAAAAGGTTCTCTAAACGAGCTATTAACCTAATCATCTGAATTCACGAATTAACTCTAAACACCTGCAAAAGATTCCTGAGGCTTTTAAAAACTCCCAGCCTGGTTCATTACTCAAAACCGCAATCATGGGTAAGACTGCTGACCAGAAGGCCATCATTGACACCCTCAAGCAAGAGGGTAAGACACAGAAAGAAATTTCTGAACGAATAGGCTGTTCCCAGAGTGCTGTATCAAGGCACCTCAGTGGGAAGTCTGTGGGAAGGAAAAAGTGTGGCAAAAAACGCTGCACAACGAGAAGAGGTGACCGGACCATGAGGAAGATTGTGGAGAAGGACCGATTCCAGACCTTGGGGGACCTGCGGAAGCAGTGGACTGAGTCTGGAGTAGAAACATCCAGAGCCACCGTGCACAGGCGTGTGCAGGAAATGGGCTACAGGTGCCGCATTCCCAAGGTCAAGCCACTTTTGAACCAGAAACAGCGGCAGAAGCGCCTGACCTGGGCTACAGAGAAGCAGCACTGGACTGTTGCTCAGTGGTTGCTCAAATTTTGCATGTCATTCGGAAATCAAGGTGCCAGAGTCTGGAGGAAGACTGGGGAGAAGGAAATGCCAAAATGCCTGAAGTCCAGTGTCAAGTACCCACAGTCAGTGATGGTCTGGGGTGCCATGTCAGCTGCTGGTGTTGGTCCACTGTGTTTTATCAAGAGCAGGGTCAATGCAGCTAGCTATCAGGAGATTTTGGAGCACTCCATGCTTCCATCTGCTGAAAAGCTTTATGGAGATGAAGATTTCATTCTTCAGCATGACCTGGCACCTGCTCACAGTGCCAAAACCACTGGTAAATGGTTTACTGACCATGGTATTACTGTGCTCAATTGGCCTGCCAACTCTTCTGACCTGAACCCCATAAAGGATCTGTGGGATATTGTGAAGAGAAAGTTGAGAGACGCAAGACCCAACACTCTGGATGAGCTTAAGGCCGCTATCGAAGCATCCTGGGCCTCCATAACACCTCAGCAGTGCCACAGGCTGATTGCCTCATGCCACGCCGCATTGAAGCAGTCATTTCTGCAAAAAGGATTCCCGACCAAGTATTGAGTGCATAACTGAGCATAATTATTTGAAGGTTGACTTTTTTTGTATTAAAAACACTTTTCTTTTATTGGTCGGATGAAATATGCTAATTTATTGAGACAGGAATTTTGGGTTTTCATGAGCTGTATGCCAAAATCATCAGTATTAAAACAATAAAAGACCTGAAATATTTCAGTTGGTGTGCAATGAATCTAAAATATATGAAAGTTTAATTTTTATCATTACATTAGGGAAAATAATGAACTTTATCACAATATGCTAATTTATTGAGAAGGACCTGTATATTATTAATATATCATAGAGTTGTCTGTTGTGGTGGTGATTAGATGAGATATGTGGTGACGTCACAATCGTACTGCATTGTGGGACATATAGGTGCCTGAAGTGTACATTTGAAGCAGACTCGCTCCCTCGGTCAAAATCGAGGGAACGAGGGTCTGTCCATATAAACTTCCCTCGTCCACTTCACGAAGTGGAACGCACTTAAAAATGGCGGCAGGGATTCCCCCAAGGGGAAGTGCTTAGGGAAGTTCGCAAGTGCGTGTCTAAAAGTGGACTGGAACGCAGCACAGTTCTCGATTGCCTCATTATGTTCACCTGTTCCTCGTATGCTCTTCTCCCTTTAGTTTATATTGTGCTCCTTCTCCCCTTTGCTGGATTGTTGTCTTCATTGTGTGTGAACGTTTCTTGCTTGTCTACAGGTCTTGTCAGTCACATGTAGTTTTCCCTGTCACTTCTAGTTTTGTACTTATTTCATTTTGATTTTTTTTCTTTTATTATTCTAGTCAAGTTCCAGTCTTTATTTTGCTCTAGTTATCCGATGCCTTGTTTTTGGTTTCTCTCAAGATTTTAATTTTATTGCCAACTAATCTTTTATTTATTTTCTCTCTAGGTCACTGCAAGGTTGTAGTATAGTTGTTTCTTATTGTTTGCTAGTTCCAAACATTCTAGAATTTTATTCCTTTTATTTTATTTATTTTTCTTTGCTAGCTCCAGTATTTTTCTGTTCCCACCTCACCTTTCTTGCACTGTGCCTTCTGTTGCTAATAAATATCACCCCCCGCTATTTCTGCATCTGGGTCCTCCCTCTCAAAATCCTGACACATGAAGTATATTTCTGAGAAGTATATAAAAAGTAGACTGAAAGTATACTTATTTTTTGTTTAAAGGAAGTATTACAATAGCACACTTGGGGAAAAACCCCCCACAAAAAGCACATTCAAGTCCATGATTTTGTCTGAAGCCAGATGATTTGAACAGTTATTGTTACACTTTGGGCTCTGTGTGTAGATGTGCAGGAACACTGTTAGCGTGAAAGCACGCCAAGAGCCAGCTGTATACTTCCAGAAATGGTTTGAATCAAGCTTAAGGTGAACCTTAATCACATCCTGGTATCTTCAAATTTGTTCAAAAATATTTCATTGCAAAATGAATTATCAGCATAACGATTTGAGTGAAAGTTGACTTGTATTTTATTTATTTTTTTCGTTGTAAAGATTTTTCAGTTTTCAACTTCCAAGAGGCTGTTGGAGTGACATTTGCGGATTGCTTTGCTAGACACAGAGCATCAATCTACTGCCTGCCTTCATGAGCACAGGATGATGAATTACCCAGGGAAAACCTCTGATCCCTTGTTAGCTTTGGGGTTGGAAAGGCTGTCTGCTACTATAAGATGGGAAAAGTCTTACACAAGAAGCACTTTGACAGATGTAAGACTTAAGGACCCTGAATAAATTTCAGTGATAATAGTTTTGGTAACACTTTAAATAAAGGTCATGTCATTAATAAGTAACTATGCAGGACGTAATGCAGGACTAATGAGTAGTACTACATTAACACCAAAACTACTATTAACTAATATGGAAACAAGCTTAATTAATCAGTAAGTAATATCAAATTTAAGAGATGGTTCCTTATTAGGTAATCAATAATTACTTAATAAGATTAGCCTCATTAATAAAAATGAACTAACTGACAAATTATAAAGAACATTATCGTGTGTCTGAGACAGAATTAGTCATTTTTACACTGAATATGGTCATACAATGCATCACTAATTACTATAGTGTTATCTAGTCACTATGCAGGAACTACTAGTGATGTGGACCATTATTTTGATGTGAGAAACATCTTTTTCACTTGAAAATAATGGTTCAGATCACTAGTAGTTCCTTCATAGAGACTAAGGGCGCTTTCACACTGGCAGTTTAGTGCGGACCGGGGCACGGTTCGCATGAAAAATCGCTAATGTGAACGCTGTCATCGGACCCGGGTGCGCACTAGAGTACCGAACCCGAGACTACCTGGAGGAGGTGGTCTGAGCTCGGTTGCTCCCGAACCGTGGCGCGGTTCGCGTTAATGTGCAAGCAACACGGACTCGGGTGCGTGCTTGTTCAGGAAGTATACTATCCCGCGCATGCGTATCACTGTCGCATCAGTGAAAAATCTTCTGCGAGCAGCAGAAACACGGCGTCCCCTGGATATGTGCTGAATTACACCATGTAATGAACATAAACGTAGTTGTCTCTCACTATGTTGTGCATAATAGCACCAAAAAAACAGACAAATTACAGCTATGCTCAGTCGAGTTGTATTCTCCATGCGTTTTCCGTGTGCGTTTGCGATGACGTAAGATCACTGCAAACGCACCTGGGTTCGATACAACTAATTGAGTGTGAAACCAGACCAATGCTGCCGGGAACTAGCGCACTCGGGTTCGGACCGCAGCAAACGAACCCAGTGGAAAAACGCCCTTAGTAACACTTGAGTAATTAGTGATGCATTTTAAGACCATGTTGAAAGTAAAAATAAAAGACAATTGCTACGTCTCTTTATAATTTGTCATAATTACCTGTTAGTTCTTAATGATGCCAATCTCATTTAGTAATTATTGATGACCTAATAAGTGTAACATGTATGTTCTGTGTCCCCCCGATCATTATGTTTTGGTTTAGTCCTGTGAGTCTGTTTGATAAGTCATGTCATTCACCTGTTCCTTGTCATTCACTCATCAGCTCCCTTTGTTTGCCATGCATTTATACCCTGTGTTCACCCTCAGTCTTCGTCAGTTCTCGTTAATGTTATGTTGTGTTTAAGTGAGTATCTCCTTAGTTTTTATACTAAATACTGCATGCTTTTCATTACACCACATACCGTAACAATAATGAACTATCTCAGTCCTAAATATTAGATTAGATTAGATTAGATTAGATACTGATTAGTTAAGCTTGCTTCTCTAGTAGTAGCTGAAGTGTTAATGTAGTAGTAGCCTACTCATTAGTCCTGGCTGTATTACTTCCTGCATAGTCATTGACTTAAAAAAAAAAAAAAAAAAAAAAAAAAAAAAATATGGACTGGTTAAATCATGGTAAAATATACATTGAAACAATATGCTGCCATATTCACAAGTTGCTGTGAATGATTAATGTACTGTATCTGAAAGTACTTGGGTTTGGTGTTTTCATGTAGAGTTTATACACATGTCCTTAAATTGACCTGAAGTGTGACATTAGGTCAGTTGTTAAGAGGCTTGACAGATTTGCCTTGAAACCCTTTTAGAAAATGACTAAATGAAAATCGTTGATAAGACTGAATGTCACATGACATCTAAGCCCACAAGTGAATAGCCTGATAGATGTATCAACATGATCTTTTTTTTATTACACAATAGAGACAATTGTTGAGATACAGTAAGAGTATATAAGGGCACATTTACACAGAAAGTTTGTAAAGTTTTGCATGCATACGACAGTGATCCCCAGCGCCAGTGATCCCCAGCGCCGCCGCTCCCACCACGCGCATGACGCGCTGTGCGTAGGGCACCAAGTGCTGAGGGGGCACCAAAAATAGCCTAATGAAAAAAAATGTATAATGCCGATATTATTTCATTAGCCTATAGAAATATTATTAAGCACATTTTAGCCATGTATACAGTGCCGCTGCTAGCCATTTTGGTGCCCTAAGCATAATTCCTTTATGATGCCCCCCACCCCGACCCCGAGAAAAAAAACTTTTGTTTTTGTCAGTTTAACTTACCAAACATATAACTCAATACCAATAACACAATAGCAGCATCACAGTATAAAACTTAAGAACACTAAAAAGAGAAAGTAAAATCTTCACAGCTTTGCTGACTTTGTAAACATATGTAGAATAGCCAACACACACTACACATTTGAAAGTACAAACTTTTCTTCAGTAAACAGAATAGCAAGATAAAAAAAATTATCAAAATAATCCAGACATGTTTTTCCCAAATTCAATGTCACTTTGAATAAATTACATTTATTAGACAAAATATTCAAACAAAGAATCTCATACCGGAAACAATTATAAACATTTAAAACTGAAAGCATGGCAGCCAAGGAGTTCTCCCCCTTTATTCCTTATTTATCAACTATTTGATAAATATAATATAATATAAAAGCATAATAGAATGAGGTGCAATAATGCACACAATTAAACAGTATTGTTTGCTTTATATCATTCATAATGACATTTTATATTTTTTATATATTTAACAGGAATTGTTAGCCTACCATGTGCACTGCACTGACTGCTAACGTTAACTGTTAACTTACTGAGAAAGTATTAACCACCGTCACGTCAAAATAAACCATAAACTACTGCTCAATATCTAAAGAAAAATAGTAAAGAAAGTAACAGCTAGCTGGCGTCAGTTATTTGTAAAATAGATAATGTTTAACAGTAAAATCTCAATTTAGCTTGCACCGAAGTTCTAATAACATAGTTTGCTAACATTAACGTCAGCAAATTCGAGGCGCGTTACGATTAGCAGCAGCACATTTCCCGTATTTAAGAATTATTAAACATGGACTTACCTGCAACTCAAGTGATGCACGGGCATCATCTCGCAGTTTCTTGTTATTTCTTTTCTTAGATCCTAACTCCTGCTGTCTTTTAGGGGCCATTTCCAAAAAAGTTGCCTACTGTCTGTCTGTCAAACTTCGTCCGCGCGAACGCGTCCTTTGCAAAGGCGCCCGCGCGAACAACCGGCACGGACCATCCAACGCGCGGGGGGGGGGGGGGGGGGGGGGGTACTTTCTAGAGCAATTAAATTATCTTGTCCCCCCTTTTTTGTTACATATACATGGCTAAAATGTGCCTAATAATATTTCTATAGGCTAATGAAATAATATCGGCATTATACATTTTTTTTCATTAGGCTATTTTTGGTGCCCCCTCAGCACTTGGTGCCCTACGCACAGCGCGTGATGCGCGTGGTGGGAGCGGCGGCGCTGCATGTATATGTAACAAAAAAGGGGGGACAAGATCATTTAATTGCTCTAGTCTAGAAAGTACCGTGACATTGAATTTGGGAAAAACATGTCTGGATTATTTTGATAATTTTTTTTTATCTTGCTATTCTGTTTACTGAAGAAAAGTTTGTACTTTCAAATGTGTAGTGTGTGTTGGCTATTCTACATATGTTTACAAAGTCAGCAAAGCTGTGAAGATTTTACTTTCTCTTTTTAGTGTTCTTAAGTTTTATACTGTGATGCTGCTATTGTGTTATTGGTATTGAGTTATATGTTTGGTAAGTTAAACTGACAAAAACAAACGTTTTTTTTCTCGGGGTCGGGGTGGGGGGCATCATAAAGGAATTATGCTTAGGGCACCAAAATGGCTAGCAGCGGCACTGGTGATCCCCATTCACACAGATCCATGAAAACGACTAAAATGCTGTATTATTCATGCCATGCCAGTATTTGACGATGTTACTTTGTAAAGAAACACTGCACGGCTATAGACTGAACAAGTAATACGCACCATTTTCACAAATTCACATTTTTGTAGTTTACAGAGAGATAACTGTATTGTTTTCAAAAACTTGTGTTCTCAGGCTCCAAAAATACTGTTGTCATGAAAATGAAAAGCTCAAAAGTGTTCGATTTTTTGTTGAAAACAGTGTTGTGTAAACGCCCCCTAAATATGTTAGCAAATAGCCTAACTCAGATCATTTTGTTTAGGAAGAATTATGCAACATTGTGGAGTTCATATAGACATTGCTTGGTTTTGGTTGCAGACTATATCGGCAAAGAGGAGACACAAGTGAGATTACTGGGCTGTTTTTCTCAATTGCTTTGTATGTCTTCGGTGATTGGGTTAAATGGGAAGTCAAACTGCATGCAGACATGTGCTTTCATTTTTGAGTGGTCACACTTGGAAATTGGCCGCAAAACAACTGATTGTCTGTTCAATCGATAACACGATTGAACAACTGACCGGTGACAGAGTTTGTTTACTGCCACTGTTCATGTGCGCTCTGTTCCAGTCACAATGTCATTCCCTGTTTTCCCCAGAACACTCTTCACGAGGCCTTCTGAGAAATCTTGCAAGCTCCAACTTTACTTTTCTACCGTTTAATGGGGAACATGCTGAAAATCACTGTTAAAGGGACTGTGTGTAGGAATTTCTCCCATCTAGTGGTGAAATTGTATTTTACATTCAAACGAATAATGCTCTCCAGCGCCTCACTTTTTCAAATGCGCGTTGCATCTACGGTAGCCGTTATGTACTAAAAAGCTATGACAGGATGTCTTATAATAGCACTTTGAGTTTTTCTTCGGGTGAACAGGTTTGTTATTTAAAACAAACTGAAACTTGAAACAACGAAAAAAAGAATGTTACAGTATGAATTACTGACTGTGAAAAACATGAACTATGGTAATTAGTAGTAATGCCTTCTTTACTCGTTATATTTTTTGAAGTACGTGCATTGTTAGATATCATCATCATCAGAGCCTTCTCTAACGTTCCTTTACTCAATAGCTGCTATTCATCAAAGAGCCTGTTTAACTTTTAACAATACATGTTCGACTGTCTATATAATAAAGTACACAACCAAGCAATGAAAAAAAGCTTGTAATTAAGACTGTAACATTGACTTACCTGTCGAGAAGAAAGCAGGAAACTTCAGCGTCTCTTTTGAAAGCTTTCTCCTGCATTAGCTTTCCTGACATTAACCCTTGTTTTTGTAATCTCCGGTCACGTTTCCTTTTACGGTCTATTTTGGACTTTTTCGACGACGAGGACTCATCCTGTGACTCAGCATATGTATGAATGAACGGTGTATAAATAACCGTGCAGTGCATCCTTTTAAACTTGCCGCGGCCGTGACAAGCGCCTCTCACTGCTCTGCTCCTCCGCTTCTGCTGGCTTCAGTCACGTGACGCTGGTTCTGAACGAAAACGCGTTGTGGAAACGCGTTGGCCTAGTACTTTTTGTCCCTCTCTACTATTATAGTTTTTCAAGATGGCGGGACTACATGGAAGCCTCCGTGGACCTACCCGTCCTATGTATATAAAGATAATAAATTCTTCGTTTACGAGGATTAGTCTGATCATTGGCATAGGTATTTGTACACCATTGAGGGCATATTTATTAATAAAAATATTGATTTTAGATAATAAAATACCTAAAAAGCTACACATAGTCCCTTTAAAGTCAGACTGAGATCCTTTTTTTTTTTTTTTACTGGATTTAGACAATTAGCCTACCACTTAATGAATTCAGTTAAGATTGTTGGTCAGGTATATGTCTACTTTGGTTTGCCTTCACATCATGGTTAATCAAATCTTTCAAGTATAATACTGCAATATTGGCAGCTTTATAATGAGTCAAAACAGGGGTTTCATTGGGAGGAAAATTAAATGAGTAAAAACAGACCTATAGGAATATTGATTCTTGTTACAGCATATATTATCAGAGGATACATTATCATTATTACTATTTTTATTATTATTACTTGTGTATTTGTTTGTCTTCTTCTTCTTCTTCTTCTTAATCATGAAGTCTGTGGCAGCACATAGAAACGTATGGTAAAAAGTTTCAGATAGAGGACAATCTGAACATTAACCAGAGCAATTTTGGAGTCACTAGGCGCGTTTCCATTACAGAAACGGAAAACTTTTGAGATTTTTTTTTTTTTCTAAATGTCGAAAAAAAAATATTTCGAAATGACGGCGTTTCCATTAACCGATGTTATGCGACTAAAACTTATTCCATTATTCCTGTAATTCTTTTGTCTTTTATGCATTTAATAAAGAGCTCTGTCTCGTATTATGTCCAAACACACCGCGTCATCTACGTCAGCTGACCTGCAAATGCGCAAAAACTGTTTCCATTGCAGTTTTGCGAAATATTTCTTTTTCGAATTGCCTGAAAAACCACCTCATGAGAGAATAAAAACTTTTTTGCGATAAATGTGAGTTTTTGCGAAATTGACGTGTTTCCATTGGGCGTATTTTCAATTTGCGCAATTTGAAGGGTAATGGAAACACGGCTACTAACGCAATCCCTTCTAGTGCCACCAACTGTCCAAAGTTGTAATCAACTTGCTGACAACTTGTGAACCGTAAGGGCTAGAAACATAATCTTTTCCTCTGATTCCTTAGCTCAAGATGATTCGATTGCACCCTGTGATATAATTTTCCGTCATGAAAATAAATAATAAAAAAAACTACTTTTTCAAACTCCTACACTGTTGCTCGGATTTTCACGACAATTGAACCAGATAATCTTCAGATCATGCCACCATAATGGCATGCCCATAACCATAACCACCACCACCACCATAACCACCACCACCACCAACCACAACAACAACACTGAAATTCAAGTTTGATTAGTCATACTGTTCTTGAATAATGCAAAATCAAATTTGACGAAGAACACGGTAAAATGAACATGGCTTTATTTCCGCAATGCTTTAGTATATTCTGAGCAAAGTTGGTGTCTGTTATGACAACCATGACCTGAGGAAACCTGCACAGTTTTGGCACAATGTCACCTAAAGCTCAGGGGATATGAAAAATGTATTTTGTTTGCTTAATACTTCGGTAACACTTTAAAATAAAGGTACATGAATAACCATGTAACAACAGGAACTCATGATTAGTGTAGATATGAACTAATCATGAACCAACTAAAAGCTAACCTTAACTACTACTGGATTCATACATGAATAACAGCTTCCTTAACTACATGTTTTACAGAATTATTTAGCCATTAATGACATAGATCTTTCTAATCAAAATTATAATGAAATAATACAAAATAAAAAAATTCTAGTAGCTTTTGATTTATTTTGCCCATTGTAATGAAACTGCCTCAAAAGATTCCTTGGGTCATGCCAAGAACATAAACCAATTTTGCCTTAGTTGGCCGAACTTCCTCTCCTCCATTTCGAGTTTTTAAAACTCTTCCTACCTAAACCATTTGTTGAGTCAGATCATCTTCAACCAATGCTGGGAAAAAAGTTTCATGTCTATAGACATAACCATTTTCATATACCGCAAACAAATTTGATGGCATAATAACAAACTTTATGCCCAGCGCCACTGTTTTATCCATTAAGCACAAATAAAAGCCTAACAACGCTAAATATTCAGTTTTCTGATAATATAATTCACATATTAAAGTGTGGTAATAAATTAAATGTAACAATTATATTAATACTAATTATAAAAAATACCAACAGAGCAAGTAAATGTTGGTCTAATTATTTTATGGTTTCTCCTGTTTATGTGTCAGAATATATGATCATGTAACATAGCTATAGGCTATATATTTTTTTAAATTGTAAAATGAATCTCTTCACGTCATGCCTGCCGAGCCAGAGACTGTTCACTTCAGTCCTGCTGAGCCTGTCTTCGGACAAGATGGCCGCTGTGCCTGAGTCAGCTCTGGATGATAGAGCACTTATGATAGTCGTCACAGCTATGATGTGTGTGTGTGTGTAGGCAGCACACACATCGGCTCCAGCCCGTGATCCCTCGCCCAAGATGGCCAGAGTTTCGTCCCAAGAAAATTTTTTGGGAGGGCAGTAGGTACCTGATTATTGAGCCCGTGCCTCCCTGGCCCATTGGTATGCCGGCTCCGCCCTGGCTTCCTGCACTGCCGGCGCCGCCCACCCTCCACGGCCCAGGCCACGCCACAGTCCTAGCCCTGTTCCCCTGCACGGGCCTGGCCCACCAACCCTCCCCCAAGACCGCCCTCCGGGATTTTGTTTTGTTATATTTCATGTTGGGCGGTGGGCATGGGCGCCGTATAGGGGGGGAAAGTTAGGACAATTCCAAGGGCCCCTGACTGACAGGGGCCCCAACAAATAAGTAAAAACTAATTAATTTTTTTTTATTATATTATACACTATATAAACCATCATCATTGAGTATATTTAAAATAATAATAACATGAATGATGTCTTTGATTTTACTTATTTTGGCAATACAAGTTTAATATTGACCACCCCCTTGTATCTGCATGAAATGGTTTGGTCCTGCGTTAGCGTGCGCGGTGTTTAAACTTGCAGACAGTCAGTCGATGCGCCAGAAACACACAGAGACCACAATGTTGCATAGTAAAATAAAATCTGGTTTTCAACAAAGGAAAGAGATAAAAGAGAGAGGAAAGACAAAAAAAAGGGTGTCAATCTGTAACCCAGTTTTTCCCCAAGAAAGGTGGGTAGCCTTTAGACTGTGAGTGGTATTAACCTGTTGTCCATAGTGAAATAAGCTAACGTTAACTAGCTGCAGGGTAGTGTTAGCCTACATTTCATCAAAATATCATCAGTGCAGGGAAACGTTTTGCAAGATATTCATATTAAATCATTGTCCATGCCCATTTTAGCAGACTAAACAACAGACGAGTCAGCAGCACCCCAGTCTCCCCATAACTACCCCTCCCTGTCCCAGTGAAGAAGGTGAGCAAAACTGTGTTAATGACTTAGCATCATTCCAGGGAGTCTGTGTGGGGTTCTTTGACTGTCTCTCTTGCTCTTTTTCCCATAACAAAAAAAGAAATGACAGAAATTTCTTAATGACAGAAATCAAACACAAATTATTTTTCTCACATAATGACCATCATGACAAATAAAATTAAAAAAACAACCTCCTGTCTGTACTGGATGCAGTAAGAAACAATGAGTAGCTTACCTCAACCTGCATGTAAGTTACAGACAATATTAAAATAATCCAGTTTGATGTGTTCATTTAGACTGAATTTTGGACGTTAAATGACATCTATAGATACAGATTTTATTATTCCCATCATTCCAAACCTCAAAACCTATTGATTTAGTGATCACTTGATCTGTTTTGTAGCACTATAATAACCCTGATGTGGAAATTCCGTTTTACACGTCAACTTTATTTTGTTGTTGGCATATATAGGTGGTGGTAGCGCAATGGATAAGACACATGCCTTTGGTGTGAGAGACCCGGGTTCGAATCCACTGTGAGACACCAATGTGTCCCTGAGCAAGACACTTAACCCCTAGTTGCTCCAGAGGCGTGCGACCTCTGACATATATAGCAATTGTAAGTCGCT